>JAGFBZ010000582.1:0-600000 GCA_018398805.1 Hirundichthys speculiger
TTGAATGTCTTTGTGTAAATGGTTTCAAAAGACTGCATGTTTTGTAGAAATAAGACTGAAACCTCAACATCCTGGGAACTTTTAAACATTTTATAGATTACTATATGCTTTCACTTGCGACTAGTTGTTTGGTGAGAAAACTACCAGACAGAAAAGATTTCTTTTAGCTTTTGCTTTCAGATTTGTTGGTTTTGTTAAACCAACAATCTGAGACTGGGATAGTAAATTATATTTCCGGCAAAAAAATAAATAAAAAAACATAAAAGGAGCAATTTAATAACTGCCAGACATTTGGCATCTTTGCCTGAGAAAGACTTGACAATAAAGAAAACCAGCCATCGAGTCTTGTGCCCATTACTCGTGAACACAACCTCGGTCATAAATTCAAATGACATTATTCATATATTGGTAGTTTTTTTTTTTTTTTTAATGTTTCAGTGCCTCTTCAAATTACCAATAACTCACCCCCCACCCCCCCCCCCCACCTGTATCCTTTGGAGACAGGTTTTATTCACCATGAACATCTACTGTGTATGGGTAAGTTCACCTATTTTTAATGTCCTCATTAAAAATCCATTATGGGGTGCACACTAGGTCATCATATCCATCTAAAGTTCACTTCTAAGTCGACAGATTTGTAGCAGAAAGCCCAGCCAGCGTCCTTCTTCATTTCATTAGTGGAATCTTTGATGTGGAGCGTTGGACTCCAGCTGGATTGAGGCTGATGAATATTTTAGCTGGGGGATGTATTTAGTTACGCTGCTCCACAATCACACAGTGACTCAACTTTTTAATGCGTTGTGGAATTGTGGGTTCTCTTTCATGACATAGTGGAATTTATATTGTTTGTTTTTCACATTCAGTACAAGTCCCACAGGTACACACGCACAGATGTAAGTACGTGCAAGTACATCTAAAAATGTTATATAAAATGCTGAGTGAGCATTTGTTTTTCCCAGGAAAAGGTCAGAGCACCGGGGAGTCACTGTAACGAAGGAAACACATTAAAGTTCTACAGAGTTACAGATGTGTCATCCAAGGAACTGAAATGAGGAACTGCAAAAGTTAGTTTTCATTTGCCTTTTTTTAAATATAAATACACAGAATGTTTTGATTATAATTCCGAGTATTTGCATGTAAGATGACTCGGAACTGTAAAAGTGAGAAGTAGGATTCATATGTGATCAGCCACATATTAAAAGTGGAACCATCAGCGCTGCTACACAACCACAAGAGTACCTCAAGAGACAGAAATAGTCCACAGAAGAAGTGTCCTTTGCAGAAGTGGGGCATGCCTTCATACGCTGCTTTCAGAAAGTGACGAGCTGTATATGTGCTTGAACGCAAAGTCAGTTCTGCTTAGAATAAATCCTGAGATCAGTATATCTGATGCTGATCATTACCAAATAAAGGAAATCTTTTTTTGGGGGGGGTCATAAAACCTTCACGTTACTCTTACAATAAAGGCCTCAGTCCTGACAAGAATCCAAAAATTCTTGCTTCTAAAGGTAATCACCTTTTGGTTTTTGGGGAGGAAAAAAAAAAAAAAACAGAACAAAAAAACCCGCAACACAAACGAACAAACAAAAGGTAAGAGCAGAGGGCACTTATTGTGGAAATTAGTTCCTTTTAATGTTTGCAGGTTTGTGTTGCAGAGTGCACCGGTCTAATGTAAGGGCAGTGGCATCATAGCCTATGAGTCGAATAAATTGAACAAACCGAATAAGAAACCTTCTTTGTGCTGAGGATTTCTATTGGGCCTCTGGGGTGATTTTTAAAAGAAAAACAAAAATTTGGAACAATCTGCAATAAGTTGCTAAACATAATGGCCAGCACTGTACATCATCTATACAACACAGTGGTGAAACAGTGGGATGTCTTGGGTTAGAAGCTTCTTTGCTGCAATAACCCTAAGTCTAATTTTATTTATTTATTTACTGCACAATCTCATACAATACCTGGAGTTGAGCAGGAAGTGAGACTGGAAATTGAACTCAGAGTAACGTTATATACTCTGCTCTGCTCTATGAGTGTCATGTTCCAGGAGCCAATTTCTCATCAGGGTGCCCTGGTTCCTCAACACCTGAAGCAGATCTTGTTAACCCCGGTGACGTCTGAGCCGGTGTGAGTGTATGTGAGTCTATTTGTGTTAATATCACTCATTCTGAGGTGTAGGTGTGTAGTGTAAATGACTTTGCACTACACAAGGATCCACTTGGATATCATTGCTGCTATTTGGTCATAAAAGAAAGAGCTACGTGCCTCACAGCTGTTTGAAAACCTGCTTTTATGGCAAGTGGTTATGAAAGCAAGCTGTTTAATTACAACTGTCGGAAAAGCAGTTAAAGGATGCTGAGCTACTGTACTGGACTCCCCAACCTCCCTCCTGATGTTTCCTTGTCACAGTATTTGTTTTTGTTGATTCATATGTAATGTTGAGTCACAGATCAGGATTTTTCGGATGACCAGAGCCAAATTCAGCAATAAAAAAAAATCTTTCCACATGCTACTGTATTTCCGTGAATATTTTATTATATGGGTCTCTTTTTATTTTGCAAGTCCTTAGATGACCCTAGTAAGTCATAAGGGAGGAAAAAAAAGTAACATAGCAGAGCTTGTTAATTTTGTAGATCTAGCCCATAAAAGAGAAATGTTGGAACACATTTTATTGTCTATAAAGTGTCACAAGACCCAAATGACTGTTTTTGGTGTTTTACAAAGCATAGAAATTAAACATAATATGATGAAATTCACATTAATTTGACTATGTACCTCTAAAAAGTGACTTTTGAGCTTAAAGTCACGATAAGTCAAAATATGTTTATGCTCCTTTGAGTTATTCTGACCCTTTTTCTATTAGGTTGTCAGGTAACAAATATGTTACTCACATGGCAGCTCACGTGACCCATGAGCTGTTTCTGCTTCTACAGAGAATGAATGTGGCTACAGGCCATGCTCACACCACTCTGCTGAAGTGGCTGGATTGAATTGTGTCACCTCAGTCCACGGTCCTAGACTGTATGCATGTGTGAAACCTCGCTATGCTACATGAGTGAAAATATAGATATTAGAAGTCACGTGCCTTTTTTGCCTATGTGCATGTGTTTCTCGGCAGGCATGCGAAACTCGGTATACCACACAGAAGCCCAGAAAAATCAGCAGAGCTCGGAGGAAGTGACAGTAGTCTTTGGTGAGATGTCACCTGTGACCGTTTCAGTCACAATCAACTCTTCTTACCTGTTCACCATTACCTGTTTACCTGTTTGCATGCCCCTGCCAAGGAACCAGGAACCTTCCTGATGTGAAGCAACAGTGCTAACCACTAAGCCACCATGCTGCCACCTGCATTTTCCATTATATTACATTTCAAAAGTTAACTGTAAATTTGCTTGACAGTTTGATGGAGAAATGGCAGACTTTCTCGAACCTGCAGTGCTAAGCTATCAGATGGCTAGAAGCCCGTACCCTGCAGTGCAAAAAAGGTGTTAAGACTTTACAATTTAATAAAAAGCCAGAGACCACTTCAGACTCTGCTATTCAGACTTGCAACAGGTTTCATGTTCAGCAAGAATACTTTTTTTTTTTTTAACCCTTTTGTCTTCACGCTTTTCTAGGAACACTGAGCCCATCCTGTCTTCTTAGCTCTGAAAACGATGAAAGAAAAAATTGCAAAACCACAACAGGTTTGGCTTAAACCTGGCTGAAATATACAAATGCAGCTTTGCACACGTAAGCTCGCTCGCACACATATCCTGATATGCATGCTGACACATGTTGTTGATAAAATAGCGATTTTCCGTCTACATCAAAGCTTTAGAATCACTGAGAACAAAAGGAGAAATATAGTGTTGCGAGTCAGAAATTGCCATGGTGTTTGAGGAAACTGTGAGTCTGAAGGATGGAAGGTGAAACCCGGTTGTTATTGTATCCATGAGCGACAGTACTCTCTTGATAAAAGAGAGAACAATCCCTTATTCTACTTAAGGAGAAACAGGGTCTCAGTTTATCCCTCTTTTTAGGTAGAATTGGCTACAAAAGATTGGAGACCAGTGACATTTGTTAGTTAGTTGTGATTTGAAACTAAAAAGAATATGTTTTTCCATTTCATCTACTTTATGTTCCATTATATTTCAGAGTCAGATGTCATATTTGCAGCCAGCTCATAGACACTTTTTCTGTTTAGCATTATACTCAAGCAACAGCTTATTTCTATCAGAATAAAACATAACTGAGAAAACAGTTATGTTTGAGAAAACAGTTGAAAATGTCACTCCTTGTCTTTTCCATTTTTTTGGCTGCAATTTTTGGTATAGCTGAATAAAACAAGTTTGGGCATGTTCCACTGAAGCAGGTTCTGCAGCATAGTGGTGCCATAGTTGGCACTTTTGAACAAAAGCCAGAAAGATTCTTGTTCAAACTTTCAAACTTTGGTTAGGGCTTTACAGGGTGAAGTTTTAATAATTCTCCTTCTGCCATGCTCTCCTAGCTTTTCAACCCCCCCCCCCCTTTTTTTTTTTTAAATCTCAAATTGGATATAATTGATGATCCATTGTCTCTGAGCTGGCATGGTTGTCTGCTCTCCTTCTTTAGCTTCTGAACTGATAAATATTCTCCTTTCAGTGTGAGCTGAGACTCCTAACCTGATAACCTTGAAGGGGTTAATTGTTTATAGTCGTAACCTGCAGATTTTTCTGGATGCTCGTTTTTATTGAGAGTGACCATGTGTCATTGGTCAATTTGTAGGACGCATATTAAGGAGTTGGGTGAAATGGATTTGATGAGATACTTTCTGGTGAACACTCATCTCTGTTGGTCTGCTGAGATTTGCAGGTTTGCGCAGCAGGCTAAACGTTTCTGGCACCAGTAGATCTACTTCAAAGGTGCATGAAGAGGTAAGAAGTCTTTGAGGTTAGAACTCTGACAGCCGTATGGAACAGTTTTAATGTTTGACCAGCTTTCGTAAAACTCCACAGCAATATGTCCCTCACATCAGAGCCAGTGGGAGTTCATATTTCTCTCTTAAAGAGAATAAATGGTGTTCCAGGTCGGTAGTGCTGTTCAGAAACTCAATCTGAGCAATTTCATTAAAAATTTCTAAGCCATGCTGCTCGTTGAATGTTGCTAGCCTGGCTGAGACCGCATTACTTTGTAAGGATGTGTAATGCGTGCCAGGATTTCAAACAATAAAAATGTTTTGTATCAATCAAATGAAGCTGGTTTGCACAACAGGACCTGTGTAGTACTCCCATAGAATGGAAATAAGATTCCATCTTAACTGATTTACTTAATACACAAACCCCTGTGAACTTGGATGCTTAGTATCTACTTACGGCACATTATCAGGTTTCATCTGGATTTTTCTGGAAGGCCATGTGGCTTCATTTTCATTTCATTTTACTGATTCATTCCAGACATGTCAAAATAATTGTATAAAGCATGACAACGTTAACACTAGCATGAATCTGTGTATCTGAAAATAAATACATAAACCAGTATACATACACACCTGTGCATACCCATACTTTTGGAACATATAGAACCTCTTGTAAATTAATTTAAATAATAAATTGACCTGTTTCCACTGCATACACACCTATCCATATATCTGGTTTAACATGTCTGAAAAGCGGTAGGAAGAAGTAAAACTTGCATGATGTGAGATGTAATGTCATATCCAGATAGACTTGAGGCTTAAGGGGCACCCGGAAAAGATGAGGGGCAAATGGTCAAAACAAGATAATTTCTCGAAGATGAAAATGTCCTTTCAACATGAACAAATAAGAAACAAACAATCATTGGATTGTTGTGAATTTCTCAGTTGAGCTGTTTGTCTTTAAACTTCTCAACACAGTTGTGAAACTAAAGCCATCTGTTCTGTCTTTATCATGAAAAACAATCAGTGGTTTAAAAGAACTAATGCTTACAGTGATTCCTTTTTTGTTTCACAGTCATTTTTGAGAACACTATCCATATGTGAACTCACAGCCTTTTCTTCTGCAGCTATTAAGGATAGTTGATGAATTATTTTCACATTAGGAATTATCTGTGTGAAAAGTGATGCTCAGGCTTTGGATACATGATGTTTGATTATCGGCAAGCTGTTTCACACAAGACTGTTCATCAGAGCTTAATCCAGTTTCATTACTTTCAAGAAAACAGTTGACTTTTCTAAAGAATGATTTTACTTCCTGAATTATACCTTCTCATCCTCCTCCTGCTTTATTTCCTTTTGTCGATCTCTTGTGGAAGTCCCCATTACTCTTGTCTTTCCTTCAGTGCGTCTCTCCGCTCCATAGTCTGTAGCAGCTCTGAACAGTTTTTATACAATGATAAGTGCTCGTGGAGAAAGCTAAGTTGACCATTATTGCCAGTAGAGCGTTAGATGAGGGAAGGAGTGCTCCAGCTATCTCCATTATTTGATTTCTACCACAGGAGACACAGCAGCTTATCCAGCCAGACTCTATTATGCATTTTGCAAGACGTTGTCATTTTTACAACAAGACATAAACAAACTCCGTCTGTGGTGGTGTGTAGCAGGTGGTAGATTTTTATCAGTAACATTTTTCACTCTGAAAATATTGAGGGGAGAAAAAAAAAAAATATATGTATACCTTCCCAGAGCCAGAATTTGTTTCTTAATTCTGCATTGATGTAATCTTTTTAGGTATTGATAGTGTATTGATATTAGATATTTGCCTCTATCTGATTATCTGATATTTTTAAAACAAATTTTTGCCAATACGAATATAATCCACCTATGCCTCTGATACAGTACTTTATACTGACATCAAATCAACTTTAAATTATGATGGTGATAGGACCAAGAGTCAGTCGTCCCATGTTAAAAGAGCTAGCTTAGCAACAACGTTAAACACATTTATAGCCTGGTTCAAAAAATATATGTATATATATGTATATGTATGTATATATATATTTTTTCAGGATAGATGGATTCCACATCCATGTCAACCGTATGGAGGAAAATCTTTTGGTACTCCATCAGATACATTTATATTAAGCAATAAAACTGACCAATAACATGTCCAGATGTAATTTGATGCCATTTGATTGACAGCTAGCTATTGGCACTGCCGTTGGCTAGGACAGCTAGCCATTGAAATTATGATTTTGGAAACTTAGTGCTCTGTATTATATGGACTTATGAGCTGTGAATAAAAACCTAACAGACTGTGGTCATATTTCAAAGAGAATATGTTTTCTTGTGCACGTATTGATTGTACTAACAGACCTCTGTGACTGGCTGTGGTTGGTCTGGAAGAATCAGAGGGTGAAGGACAGAGCTTAGCTTTAACCATGCTAAACGTGGCAGTCATTTCACGTCACCACCAAAACAACATCAGAGACCGGCGGTCCCACTACTGGAATGATGTACTACAGGTCGCAGCACAATTCCAGCTGAAAGAGTCCTGAACTTATTTCCGTGAACAGCTCAGCTCAGCCGTGCACCGACCGATGCACGGAGCAGTCGGCCGAGAGCTCACTCCGCTTCTTCGCTGAGCTGCCTTCAGCCGAGTCGGGCAACAGCTCCATGTCAGACTGGCAAGGCGGCTTGAGCAAGCAAAATTGCTCATGGTAAATCCTTTCAGGACTTTTAGAAGTGGAATTATCCAGGGACCTTGCCGGACCCTCCCGTGATGTACTGCGGAGGGTTAGGATGATGGAGGCAAAAAAGAAATGAAGATCAAGTCAACTAATACTTTTGTTAGGGGAAACCTGACTTGATATTTTTAAAATGGCACCACCCGGCAGAACATGAATCTAACACACAGTCCTGGCTCTGCAGTCTTCTAAGATTAATGCGAGCCACACTGCATGATGTGAAATCTGTAGATAATTAATTTACTGCATATTACTCTGTGCGACTGAACATACATTAAATCGTGGCTTTGACAGAAGTATACCTGAGTATATTTCAGGCTCGAAGTGCAGTGTCATCATGTTGTCGTCGTACAGCCACCCCATGTTGCTGCTAATGTGCTGATGAATCGGAATTTATGGTTTGCCGTTGTGGTGTTCGTGTGCTTTAAAACGAAAAGAAATGAAATGAAGAAAAAGTGTTTATCTTCTTTATTTGAGTTCAACATATTTTTCCTCTCTGTTTCTCTGTTATATTTGGCACTGTTGTTGCTAGTGTGCTGCTTTGACGTGCTGATGTTTGTCATTTCATGGTGCATTCCTATCCTGAGACTACTACTCCAAATTTCTGACACTGCTTGATATCTGTCATCGCCTGTCTTTGGTCGCAAGATGCTTCTGTCTTTCATCTTTGCTCCTCTCTGGCTGTGAGATGTATGACCACTAGGGGTGTAACGGTACACAAAACTCTCGGTTCGGTACGTACCTCGGTTTTGAGGTCACGGTTCGGTTCATTTTCGGTACAGTAAGAAACATAAATGCAAAATATAAATGTGCTAGTTGTTTATTACACACTTTTGTGCTTTTTAACAATAGGCACATTAGCCTATACAAAGCTAGAATTCTGCTCAAAAATACAATATTCTAAAATGTAGATATTTTGAAAAACAAAATGAAAATAACATTGGCTCAGACTTTTGCTTAAAAAAAAGAATCCATGTGATGTGCAAAACTGAACAGTTGCAACACTGAACAGTTTCAAGTTGTTAGTCAGATTAAATAACATGAATAAGGCTCAGGGTGTTTCTTTAAAAACTAATCTTTTTATTCTTTCATAAAGTCCGGGTATGATTTTCTGGCTAAAATGTGGACGAGAAGGTAATTGATATCCGGGCTCAATTACCTTTATCACGTGTTTGAAGCCAGCGTTCTCTACCACTGATTAGGGTGTTTGTGTGCACGCGCGTCACCTCGCCTGTGTATGTGGTGACACGCGCCCAGTCCGCACACAGAAACTCACGCTGGCTGTGCACTGAGCCCGGCAGAGAGAGAGAGAGAGCAAGAAGCGCGGCTTGCGAGGCAGTCAGCAGCAGCCAAGTGATGGCTTCAAACCTAGCGGTTTGAGTGCGCGTGAGTCTCAAAATCACCAGAAAAAGTAGCTAGATTTGTCGCTAGTCGCTTTTTACAAATTAAGTCGCTAGGGGGTCTGGAAAGTCGCTAGATATAGCGACAAGGTCGCTAAGTTGGCAACACTACCGTTTGCGCACAACTGCGCATTTGCGGCTGCAGCGCTCTGCTCCACAACGTGCGGTCCTCTACTTAATATGTCCGTGTGGAAACTCGTTCGGTACGCCCCCGTCCCGAACCGACCTACCTGTACCGAAACGGTTCAATACAAATACATGTACCGTTACACCCCTAATGACCACTCTTCTTGAGCTCCGATGGCTAATTTTTCCCTTGATTGTTTATTTTCCGTCTGAGTCAGCTGACCTCGTACAGTGTGAAACTAGCCTAAGAGGCTGAAACTAGAGCATGAAGTTTTGTGCAAAATTCACCAATGATGTAATAGATTCATTAGATCACAAAAATATTTGTACAGCCCTTTTTATTGACCTTTCCAAGGCCTTTGACACTGTGGACCACTTTATTTTGAGGCAACGGCTGCTTGACATCGGGCTATCGGAACAAGCTGTTGGCTGGTTCGATAACTATCTCTCTGACAGAAAGCAATGTGTTTGTTTTTGAAGGCAGCTCATCATCCTTATTAAATCTTTCGACTGGTGTGCCCCAGGGATCAGTTTTAGGGCCAATATTGTTTATCATCTATGTGAATACACTGGGCAGTAGTAATATTCCTGATGCTAAACTTCATTTCTATGCTGACGACACAGTGATTTATTGCTGTGGCTCCACCCTTGTCGAATCTCTAATGAAGTTACAGACTGCATTTAACCTGTTAGAACATCAACTATTTGACCTAAGACTTGTTCTAAATGCCGAAAAAACTAAACTCATCATATTTTCTAATGGCAGAAAGACAACTGAACCTTCTCCTAGTATTTTATCTTTGCAGGGGTGTGAAATTGAGCATGTCCCTTCTTACAAGTATCTTGGAATTTTAATTGATGACCGATTGTCTTTTAAATTGCATGTACAAAACCTAGTAAAAAGACTAGGGTTAAAAGTTGGATTCTTTTTTCGTCACAGGTCGTGTTTTTCTTTTGCTGCCAGGAAAAAATTGGTTGCTGCTAACCTTCTTGCCTGTACTTGATTATGGTGACCTTTTATACATGAACGCTCCTGCAAACTGTTTATGTTCATTAGATTCTGTGTACCATAGCGCTTTAAGGTTTGTTACAGGTTGTAGAGCCCTCACTCACCACTGCACTCTATATGCTCGAGTAAAGTGGCCCTCTCTGGCAGCACGGCGCCTTTCACATTGGTATATTTTTATCTACAAAGCAATTTTGGGACTACTGCCCCAGTACCTCAGTGAATATATTTCTAAAACTAATTGCAATTACGGCCTGCGTTCCAATGATTTTTATTTACTAAAAGTGCCCAAAGTTCGCTCTGTGTTAGGGAAACACAGTTTCAAGTACTCTGCCCCTGCTTCCTGGAACTCTCTGCAGAACACGCTGCACTTGAAAGAACTTATCGGTCTTGGAACTTTTAAGAATTTTATAAGAAACCTTGAAGCTGCTTCACACCAAAATTGCACTTGTTTTAACTGAAAACCTTTAATTTTATTATTTTTACCATTTTATTGTATTTAATGCTCAAGTGGATTTGTATGTTTGTGTTTATTTGTCATTGTAACTGTTTTTGGCTGCTGTCTTGGCCAGGCTTCTCTTGGAAAAGAGGTCATTGTACCTCAATGGGACCGACCTGGTTAAATAAAGGCTTAATAATAATAATAAAAAAAAGTTTTCTGTAGTTGAGGATAGATGTTTCAGAAGTTTAATACTTCACCTGAGACCAAAATACACAATACCAAGCAGGAAATGCATATTTTGCACTAGGGATGCACGATAACTGTTTTTTAAAACCGATACGATACCCGATAACTTTCAGCTCCTAAAGGCCGATACCGATAACCGATAACACACATATTCCTAAGATCATTACATCAATACTATGAACAAAATCAAAAATAGTTTTGACTCTTTAAATGAACAAATATTTATTTTTTCCAAAGAAAAACTACTGGCAAGCCTCTCAAACATTTTTGTAAAGCTATCAAATAAACCTATACGATATCTCACATTGACTTAAATAAGGTGCATTACTGACTGATATAAAAAAAAATAGAGGCTTCTTGAACTGATGGAAATACATGCATCAAAATTACAAACTGTAAAAAATTTACATTTAAAGCATTTTGGCTTGTGGTTCCATTTAAATTAATACCTTTTAATAAAAGTAAATGAGGTTCAGTATTTTTTTTTCTCATGGAAGCTTTAGATGAAAGGAGAGAAGAGGGGAGGAGAGAAAAGGGGAGGGGAGGGGACACTTGCTGCAGGCGTACGCATGTTAGCATTAGCTCACGTTAGCTCACATTAGCGCAATTTCAAAACTGCATGGAAGTGATTGTTATGTTGTAGGTGGCTGATCAGGTTTTACGCATTAAAGCTTATGCTTGTGCTTCCCTCCTCGTAGAATTCGCTAGGAGGATTCGTCGCAAATGACCACCAAACTATCTTCCTCTGAAACTTTAAGGAAGTTCCATGCAATCGCCGCCATGTTTGTTGTGATCAGCACGCTGTGCTACATGCTGCATTCAAGGTGTAACGTAACTTTCCACGTTCCCTTGTTTGCTAGTCGTTCTTTCAGCCTTTTCTATTTTTTTCTTTTTTTATGTGTAACGTGGGAGAATACTGCAAATATCAATTCAAGTCAGCAACTACCAAAATTATGACAGAGTTAACGTGTTGTTTTCTGGCATGAGGGGGTATTATTGATTTTCCTTATTGAGTAATCGTTTTTCTGATTGTGCCGACGTAACTTCAACATAACTGCCGGTCATTCAAGGCTCAGAGGGAGCAAGCCACTGCCGTGTTGACAAAAATATATATGTTAACGGGGCTATTCGTTGTGATGTCGGAATTATCGGGATGATGTCATAATTTCCTTTTATCGGCCCGATAGTTATCGTGCAGTCCTATCCACAACTTTTTAATGGTTCAAGCTACAGACGAAGTTGACTGAAAGTGGGTACCAATGCAGCTATTGGTTTTACAATGGATATTTGGACATCTGATATCAATTTGATGTCTCTATTAAGTTTGGCTCTTCAGTCTTTTAATTACCTGGTCCACCTGTTGTTGTGGCAAACTTGAAAATATGGCAGCTTTATTTTAAGTTGAAGCTTGATACCCTCCTCTTTGATGGATTTCATAATTCCTTTTCTATTGGGTTTTTAAACAAAAACTTCCACCCAAGAGGCTGGAGCACTTTTTTTTTAGATTTAGGCCCCGATCGTACACTTCCCACTAACCACTACCCGCAAATTGCGTGTTTAGGAACCCCCGCTAACTGCTAATGCAATCTTCCGCTCCCTAAAGCCGCTACCCGTTATTCCGACTCCCTTACTCACATTGTAGGTGTGGCAATGGCCGTGTCTTTTGCCCTTTCTGCAAACTCGGTATCTTGTAATCGCGGGTTGCGGGTAGCGGGTGGTCAGACCACCTGCTACACGCAACCCGCATGTCGGCGCTACAAAAGCGCATCCAAATGGCATCAATGTGCGTCCACCTGGTCACATGTGGACGTGCACAACTGGCTCTACCTCTCAAATTAACTCTTGTATAAAAAGCGTGATCTGGCCTCAGTTGAACCCCTGAGAAAATAGCAGAGATCATCTTAAACGGGTTGCTCGCCAGTTAAACCATAGACGACCAGAGCGTGTTTACTGGGAGTGCACCGACTATCTGGGACTTTCAGGTAGCCGATAGGAATTGTGTGTGTAAAAATATTTTTATGTATATATCAGTGCAAAGGAGGAGGAGGAAGAAAGAGGAGGAAGCTCTACAGCAGAGTCCCAGACGAGAGCTGTTCCGATCTGGATGAAAAGACGCTCCATAGCGGTTTGCGGGTAGCGCAACCTGCTCTTAAAGGAAATGGCTACTGATGCACTGATTGGTTTAACAGGTGGAACGCCCTAACCACTCCTATGCATAATGTATGCATAATATAGCGGGTAGCGCAGGTGGGGTAGCGGCTTTAGGAAGGTGGAAGATTGTGTTCTTTGCAAGGGAATGCCCCTCCCGCTACCCGCTATCCCTAAATAGCGGCTTTAGGAGATCTGGCGGAAGATCGGGCCCTTAGAGTGATTGAGGGCAAAGGCGCCATATAACCTGCTGCAGTTTTTGTGGTCAGTGTTTATTTTTACAGTTGAATGCTCAATGAGAACAAAAGTGGTAAAAAGTGAATGTGCATGAGGGTAATATGAGTTCTTATTTTGACATGATCAAAACTGGAAGGCCAAACTTTTAAGAAGGATATGAAATTGGCCAAGGAAATTGCAATCAGTGCATCTCAAACTACTTTTTAAAAGGCTCTTTACAGTTTCTGTCTCTTGACTTGACGCATGCATAAACTCACAGGCTGAGGGTGAGCAAGCTAAACTCCCAGGTGAATATCTTTTGACTTGAGGCTCTTTACATGTGGAGATTTTAGGCTTGAACTACCAACCCTGTGATTAGTGGACTACCCACAAAGCTTCTTGAGCCCCAGCCCCTGACTTAAATGCAAAACAATCTCAAAAGGGAACAGATGCACTGAATTATTGAACTCAAAGAAGTGACCCAAGCTGTGGCATGCCCTTTCTGTAACTATATCTGTGTTGCCCTGTGAAAAGTCAGCATTCAGACCTGGAGGCACAGAGATGGAGCATAGCACAGCTGAATTAAGCCTCATTAGGAGGAGGCTTGTGGTTTAAACTGTTTTTTGGTGAATGCAATGTTTTCATGGTATACAGATTTATAGGGCTGGGCCAAAAAATCGATTTTTATATTAATCGCGATTTTTTTCTTGGGATTTTAAAAAATCGATTCTCATACACGAATCGATTTTTGGCTCCGTGGAAATACTCCGCTCGCTGTCTCTTTTGTCATCTACACTTCCGGAAATAGAAGCACGTGTGTCACCATAGTAACCAGAATGCCGGCAAATTCACGCGACAAAATGGCGGAGTGCAGCGAGCGGAGTAGAGTACTTTCACAGAGCCTGAACTCTTTCCCATACCGCCCCACTTCAAATCAAACGTATGGACTTTATTTGGTTTTTATAAAAAGCACGAGGCAGGAGAGCTCGATATGAGGAAAGCCATATGTAAGCTTTGTCGCAGTCAAATCTCTTACTGAGGTAACACCACGAACATGACGGCGCACATCCTTCGCCACCACCCAGAGAGGTCTGTGCTCTCTGACAGGCTGGGTCCGTGTTTACTCGAGAGTTAAAGATACTGGCGGTGGCAGCTAATGTCAGGACTCGGACAGTTAAATGATTATTCATTAACGTGGCGTGTTTGTCATGAAACAATCGTGTTACTGTAGCGTGTTATTAGCAGTTTGCCCGGCAGCTGTAAAGCACAACAGATCGCCAACATAATAACGCTGGATGAGAGAACATATTCACGACACGTCCTGACCGGTGTAGTAGGCTATTAGCGTTAGCAGTTGCTACCAACAGCATCTGTATCCGCAAAGAGAATAACGACGTGGATTTATTGTCGTTTCCATCACGTAGCCTATGTAGCAACTGAACCGGGTAGAAGAAGACAACTTTAGGTAAGAAAATCAAGTTTTATTCAACGCTAGACAACTTTTAAAATTAGCAACTATGGGCTGGATTGTCTCGGTTCTATTCGGGTAACTCATTTCAGTTCGTGGTCGGAAACTAAAGACTCGGGTCGGGTCGTTTACGGGTCCAAAAATTGCGGGTCCATTCAGGTTTGGACTCCCGAACTTATGATAATAGCTCGGGTCGGGTCGATTTCGGGTCGGTCGAATTTTCACAGCTCCATTCTGGTTCGGGTCCATGAAAGTGGACCCGTGAAGACCTCTAAACCAGAGGTCTTCAACCCTGGTCCTCGAGGCACCCTATCCAACAGGTTTTAGAGGTTTCCCAGCTTCAACACACCTTATTTTAATTAATGGTCATTATCAGGTTGTCCTCAAAGTCTGCACAAGTCTGTTGATGACACAGCCACTTGTATCACGGTGTGAAGAAGAAAGAGAACATCTAAAACTTGCTGGATAGGGTGCCTGGAGGACCAGGGTTGCTCTAGGACCTCTGCTCTAAACTACAGAAATTCTGCATTTTTAAAAAATATTAAAACTTATTTAATCTTTATATTTTTATTTTTATTTCATACTTAAAATAATATAATAATAATAATAATAAGAAGAATATATTATTATAATATTATATATAATAATCAATAATTACATATAATAAATATAATATTTAATATTATTATAATATGATTTTTATATTTCAATAATTGAAATTTAAAAATCGCAATACTTGGTAAAACCGAAATGCAATACTTGTTTAATCAGAATCACAATATAAATCGAATCGGGACCCAAAAATCGTAGGAGAATCGAATCGGCACAAAAGTGTATCGGCACAGCCCTACAGATTTACAGTTTTCTTATCTTACCCTCTGTGATGGTGTAGCAGGTGGTAGATTTTTATCTAATGCTTTTCATTCATTTTTTGGCTTGTGTTATTACTAGGGCTGGGCAACGATTAAAATTTTAAATCACGATTAATTGCATGATTTCCCTGATTAATCATGATTAGTCGCATTGTATATGGAAAATCAAATAACGAATTCAAACGAATTCACTTTTATTTAAATGTTCTGCTGCCATATGAACTACAGTGCCATAACATTTGTTGTTCAAACACTTTTAACATCACCACTTGCCAGTAACACATATTTAGTGTAAATCTCATCTTAAAAAATGTCAAATAAAATAAAGCTTATTGCCACTGCCAGGGCATTAATGTCATCCTATTTTTTTATGAAAAATAAAAAAAGTCTACCAACAAAATCCCAACAATCTAGAGGACACAATCATAACATTAAAACAGGTCATTTCTGAGGTAACAGCAGAAACTTTTAAAGGGGAGTTTAACTAGTCAGGGGTTACAAATAACCACTGTCAAATAAACACTGACAAGTGGTTATTTGTAAAGTTGTAAAGTTTCCCATCTGGGAAAACTTTAAAATAAAAATCTCCATGTAAAAGTTCTGTAACTTTATCAATCTGTAATTATCTGTGTATCATTTGGTTTTTTTTTTCATTTTGAATTGTTAATCAAAAATTAAAACAATTAAAAAGTGACTTTTTATTTTGTTTTTCATGTTTTAATCTAACACAAAAAATGTCAATTTTAGCAAACAGGCCACGGGACTGAATTGGTTTTTAATATTTAATTATCCGGTTTACGTGACCCTGAAATGGCTTTTAGGGCCCTATGAAATCCGTTTTATTTTTTCTCAAATTCCGTTTTGATTTTTTTCATTTTCGGTGTTTTTCGGTTTTTAATTTTTGAGAATTTCGTTTTAAGCATTTTATGAAAATTTAACCCCAATACAGTATATAAAATAATGAAATATAGACAATTTATGCAAATATAACTGTAAACGTTACTGTTATCATACTTTTAAACATATTGTGTCCAATAAAACATTCATTTTATGACAAAGAAAAAAATTCAAGAAAAAAAAAACTAAAATAGGTAAATCCATTTAAAGTGAAAAAAAGAAAGGAATTTCAACAGCTGTAAACTAATCATTTTAGCCTGTTTAATTTATTCTGTTATCAGACATAGTTTGTCATGACGTACCTGACATTTTTCAGGTACGTCATGACAAACTATGTGTCTGATAACAGAATAAACTATATTTACTACAGCTAATGTAGATGCTATGAAATCCAAAGCACTGAACACTGGTTGTGTGTCAGTGTGATTTTTTCTTTAGGTGTTCCAGCTGTTACAGCCTCTTTGTGTTTTGATCAGTGAGGGATTCTCGCCTTTTTATGTTTGTGCTTTTCACTCGTCCAGTGATCCTCGCACGTATCTTTTCATGTCCATTCAATCGTGTCCTGGCTAAACTAGCAGAACACTGAATCACCAGACACATAATAATCTCTGAGAAACTGCTCTGTCCTGTACCTGGGAGTCAGCCGGTAGTTCCTTCGTTTCTTCGCCGGTTTCTCAGGTGGCCGCTTCGACGTGTTTTTTTTTTTTTTTTATTAATGAGGAAAGCGGGGGCAGGAGGCGGAGAAGCGCGCAGTGTCCCAGCTTTTCGTGACCCCCGTTGGAACATTTTCTTGAAAGAAAAGTTCCTTTCGGGCCGCCCTGGTAGAGCAGTGGTTTGGGCAGGCGGCCCAGGTACAGAGGCTACAGTCCTCGTGCGGCTAATCGCGAGCTCGACTCCCGGCTTGTCGGCTTCTTGCCGCGGGTCTTCCCCGTTCTCTCTGCCCCCCTTCCTGTCTCTCTCCACCATCAATACAAGTCACTAGTGCCAAAAAAATCTTAAAAAAAGAAAAGTCACTTTTAGTCTGGAAGAAAAAAAACAAACTTTTGCGCAAATTGCTGTTCAGTTCTGTTATATTGCGCATTTAAAGTGAATTCCGTTTTTAATCTCCAATTCCGCGATTCCGTCCGTGATTCCGTGATCACGGATTCCATAGGGCTCTAGGCTTTGTGCACGGCAGTTCAGGTAGCATGGCGGCGCTGGAATCACATACTATAATATTTGCAATATTGTGGAAACCTGAATGAAAACTCAGCTCATATATAGATGAACCAAAGCGCTCTCCAGCTCTTCATCTGACATCAGTCTTTTTCTCCTGAGATCATGACGAGCACAGAATCTTCTGATGCTCATTTCCAGCATTGCAGGACATCCATCTACAGTTGAATAAGTCATTGATCAAACTACCGTATTGGCCCAAATATAGGATGATATTTGAATCTAGAAGTCATATTCTTAAAAATGGGGGTCATTTTATAATCAAGGAATATACTTTCTGTTGTCATTACACATCTGTGCCACTAGATAGAGCCGAACTGAAGTAACCAGCTAGAGAATAGCATGACAGTGAACACATGGAGCAGATCTGATGATAAATGGAGGAATGACGCGATCGTCTTGAACAAAGGGGTTTGAAAGTTTTTTTTTCAGACAGAATTGTTAATATTGCTACCTGAGTTGCTACCTGAACTGTAAAGTAAATTATCTTCTGGTTCCGCAGCAGCCAGTAACAGACTTTTCAAAACAAAAGCATGTGAGCAACATGCGTTAAGGCGCGATAAAATAAATGTCAGCGTTAATAAATTAATAACTTAATGCGATAATAATGCGTTAACTTTCCCAGCCCTAGTTATTACACTTGGTACTGCAACATTTGATAAGGAAAGGGTATCTTGATATGGAAGTTCTTCTGCATCATGATTTCTTAAAGCTTCGATGGCAGTCGCTTTGAGTCAGTTACATCAACTACATTTCCATTTTGCTTGAGCATTCCTTTTTTTTTTAATTTTCTCTTTTATACCATCGGAACAACTTTTGTTTCACTTTGTTGTTTTATGGTAACATTTAATTGTGAAATGTTGTACAGAAAACAGATCAGGACGTTAAGTACACTCTTTACTTGTTTGGAGCAGTGTTTGTTTGTGGAAGGAAGCATGAGGCTGCTCAACTTCCACCTCAGTCTTCCAATTTTTGTTTGAGGGATTTTGCAACAAAATGGTTTATTTCAGTGGTTTGAAAGTCAACTAAAACACATGTACATACAAACATGTAAACGCATATTTACTTTAACTCAGAGAACATGCACGTAAAATTCGCTGTGACTCAATGTGTTTGAGACCTAGTGCGTGCATGGGTGGGCTGAGGGGAAGACTCGTCTCTTTGCTGCCCAGAGCCAACCCAAACAAACCACATTTAGCTGGCATGGCGAGCAGGGGAGTGTGTGTTTGTGTATTTAACAGAGTGTGTGTCGGTATTCAGCTGCCGTCTGCTTTTACCCTCTTTGCTCCGAAAATAGCCCCCTGCTAAGAATATTTAATCTCTAGGTTACTGCTCTTTCTTCCCCATCTTGCTCCTTGTCATAGCCTCTCACAGACTCATTCACTCACGCGTATGCAGGAGATGGGGGGTGTGGTGGTGGGGTCTCTTGGTGTAAAGCCATCCAAAATTCAAAGGCTTAGTGGGGGTAATCTGGCAGGTTGTAGCTGCTTTACTCATATTGTGTCTGGTGTTGTCATTAGGGGGTAAAGTGGTACTGACTTGAAATTTTTTTTCTTTTTATTTATTTATTTATTTATTTTTTAAAAATTGACACCATTTCCTGAGGTCAGCATGAAAATTCTGACATGCTGTGGTCAAAGCACTACAGAGATAGGGTACTGAAGCTTCCCTTTCAGCATGGTTTTTAACTCTGTTCATAGCAGCTTGTTTTTGGGGGTATGGTCAGCCATTCAACTTGACTCCACCCCTCTCTCTTCTTTGGGGTGTGTACCTTTTAGAAATAAGTAGCCACTTTTAAGCAGCGATCACAGTTTTGGAGACGTGCTCTTCATTCTGTCTCCACTCCAGCTGTGCCTGTACAGTGATCCTACGAAGGCGCACAATTCCCTCTCCAGTGTGTGCTCACACAAAGCATTACGGCATTCTGCTTTCTGAAGACCTTGTGGTCTGCAATGAGAAAAAAAAAAAAAAAAATAAATAAAAAAAAGTTTCTCCCAGGTTGAACCGCAGGGCTGCACGTGGTAGTCTTGCAACAGGGTTCGACTAGTAGCTAGTACTCCAAGTCAAGTGACAAAGTTTGTAATATAGCCAGTCCTCTCCGATTACTGAGGTTGAAAACCTGGTGGTATTTTTATTCCACTGCATTTTTACCTTGCTTATCAATTCTCTAGGCATTTTGACAGCAGGGCTGGCCGTCTCTCGACAGCTTCATGATGAACTGATTTTGTCTTCTGTGTGGGATTTGCTACCATCTTTGTGCCCCCGTTATGCGTTTCTGCAAAGTCATTTTTCACAGCATTAATTTCACCCATGTTGTGCCCCTGTTACAACTTATCAAGACAGTTGTGGGCCCCCTTTCAGCTCACCTTTCGAAATTGGTGTTAATCTTGCTGTTTTGTTTTTAGTTTTTAGTTTTATCCCTTTTAAGAAGAAAAAAATTATGATGGATATCAACTAACTCGGTTTGTTTTTTCAAGTCATTATCTAGTGTCAGGTCTGTCAGTGATTACTGCTTTGCCAAGGCTGATCCTGACTTGCAAGTTGATATTGAGGTCAAAGAAAACGCAGTCATCCATGCAGCTGAGTGCAGTCTGTTTGTTTGCTGTGCTGGCTCAGTCTGCTCACATTTGTTTGCCTGAGCTGTAATAGATCATTGAGCTGAATAAGCAATGTCTTGTCGTAATTGTGCTTTTTTGCTGCCTAATGACAAACAGACTTGAAAGACCGACAAATATTCTACATAATCTTGGTTTATTTATTTCCATTGTTATTTGTTGCACTTAAGTCCAGTGTTTACCATGTCAAAGGCAAGTTTCATTGAATTTCTGTCAGAAAGGAACCTACTAACGAGAGTTAAATGCCAAAAATGTTAGGTTTCTCAGCTATATTTGCTGATGTATTGCAGATGTTTCTCAACCTGAGCTTTTCCAAAATAGTGTGAAGTTAGATTTGTAAAAGGCTTCAGTGTGTAAGCTTATTTTGGCACGGTGTCGTGGTGTTGCCATCTTTTGTGTTGACACAGGAAGTCAGGATTGACTTTATTACTGTTGTGACAAAGGACTTTGCACAGCCAGCGTCTTATTGTGTTTTTGAGGTTGGAGTCAAAATCTTGTGAATCTTGTTAATTTCACTGTGGAATGAGGGTGTTAAACCTTTTAATTTGCATCTGTTGGGGAAAGGAGGAATCTCTGTCAAGGACACATTGAAAAGTGTTGAATCCAACTCAAATGCTGACAACAGTAATGCTGAGTTATGGAGCCCCATTTGGGCAGGGGTTTCAAATTTCCACGGATTCACGGATTTCCGAGTTTTTTCCATCCTGGGGTCATTTTTGAGATACGTGCAAATCCGGTTTAATATTTTTAGGGGGGTGTGTACCCTCCACGAACGTGACGTGAATTCTCGATTGCGACTGGTTGATTGAGACCAGGGCATGCGCACTGAGCCCGTTGACAATCCAGCCGCTATCACAGCCAAATCAACCGTCAAAGTAAGACCAAAGCACATATTTTCTGATATTACTTCTCCCTTTCTTGTTTGGATGGATGATTTATTAGCTTTAAATTCACAGGAGAGATGGTTATTCCTTATTGTACTTATTTATTGTTAGACAACGCAGATGAAATATACAGCGCTTCTCACCACTGGTAAATGTAGGTAGGAAACTAAGCTTGTCACCGGCGTGGACAGCACTAGGTCCTGCTTCTCGTCCTGCTTAGCAATGTAACCTTCAAGTACATTTAAATTGCCGATTTCTGAAGTGCTCAGTATACATATTAGGGCAATTATATGATAATTAAATAAAAAAAAAAAAATCTCCCGACACCCCCCCCCCCCCCCCCCCAAAAAAAAAAAAAAAAAAAAAAGAAAGGAAAACTCCTCAGATCTACACGATTCACGTAGGTCACCCTTTTTGACTTCAAAAGGGCAAATTTCACCGAAAGGTGAGGGATTTTCATGCCTGAAGTATTAGTTATTCAGTGTTCAGAGCTTTTTGTGATTTAAAAAAAAAATTAAGAAAAGCTAATGTTCAGAGTTACAGGCATCAAAAAGACATGTTGAATTTAACATGCTATTTTCTATAACTGCTTACTAAAGTTTTGGATCCATGTATCTTGTCAGTGATATGTTTTAGTGTTGAAGTTCATGAGTGACTGAATCATTAGTCATTCTGAATTTTTGTCTTTAATAGGCAACTTAATTGTTTCATAACAACTACTTTTATTTTTGATATCTAAACTATATGCCTCCTAAAGCAGCACCTCGAGAGTGTTCAAAATTTTCTCCAGCCCCCACGCGCTTCAGAGTTTTTTTCCAATTTCCCGTTGACACCCCTGTTTGGGTCGTAATTCAATGAATAAATGAGTCTATTATTATGAAATACAGGCATTTATTATTATGAAATACGTATCCATTATTATGAAATGCATGTTTATTATTATGAAGTATTTCCCACTATTATGATAATGGTTTCGTTTTTCATAAGAATGAGCTTTTACATAATAATGGCTTTGTTTTTAATAAGAATAATTTGTGTGTCAATCACAGCAGAGAGGGGGGGGAGCCATTTATGTGATTGGCTGCTCTTTCATTCCGGCATACGCAACAGAACAGTGAATATCGATAGTGGGCGAGAGGTGCAATGTATATACTCCAGGGCAGTAGGTGGCAGAATGCACCTCAGTTTATGGTTAAAAGTTGACATCGACTACGAAACGTAGCGCAAAATGTAGGGAAAACTTGATTTT
This sequence comes from Hirundichthys speculiger, assembly GCA_018398805.1. Taxonomy (NCBI): domain Eukaryota; kingdom Metazoa; phylum Chordata; class Actinopteri; order Beloniformes; family Exocoetidae; genus Hirundichthys; species Hirundichthys speculiger. Next base: position 22,405 of record JAGFBZ010000582.1, read on the forward strand.
GACAGCATGGCGACAGGAGAAAGATCCTTTTCTGACTTAGTCCGAGAGGTAGCCAACAGGCTCGATGCGAGTCCCCCACCAACTAGTCGATGTCAGAGCGTAGAATGGAGAAGGATCAGCCAATGAGCTTGCAGGTCAAACACTGGTCCCGCCCAGTGGCAAAATATCATTATTATGTAAAAGCTCATTCTTAAATAAAAAAGCCATTCTGAAATGGCTATGGAAATGGAAACTATTATGCATTAAACTAAGATTAAATAATAATAAAACATATTTCATAATAATTTTTTTTCATAATAATGGGAAATATTTCATAATAATAAACATATATTTCATAATAATGGGAAATATTTCTTAATAATAAACATGTATTTCATAATAATGGGAAACATTTCATAATAATGGATACGTATTTCATAATAATAAACGCCTGTATTTCATAATAATAGACTCATTTATTCATTGAATTATGACCCAAACGGGGCTCCATACTGAGGAGGATCATTTGGTGATAAAAGCAAATTTTCTGCCCCAGAACTGAAACACCAAAACCACAATAATGTAAAGCTCATTTGTCTCACACTGTGATTCCACAAAGTCAATTTGCCATCTGCACTCAACAGACCATCACATGTTGGAAGCTTTTGTTTTTTTTTTTTTTTGTGATCTCCAGCTCTGCAGGGTTATTCTAGTTTCTTTAAATAGCTATCAATTAGACTGCTCTTAACTAAAAGTTTAACATGATGAAAGGCTAAATTTTGTGGAATTTCGCTTTCACCTCATCTGTAAACCAGTCCGCTGTCTTATTTGTGGGTTGTCCAGGATTATTTCCCAAACTGAAACTGAAGTCTTAAACTGAGACTTCAGCCTCAATTTGAGAACCTCTGAATTATTTTTCTGACCAATTGAGTTTGAAGTAAATCTTTGTGGGCTTTTAGCACTGCCATATCGATTAGTTTAATGGAGATAATGCTATTACTTTAGTGGGGGCCATTCATAGAGATTGTGCTGCAGTCAAAGGTTTTCAGCTCAACAGTCAAAATACCAAAGGTTAGGTTATCATTGGGAATAGCTTCTAGATTAACATGAACTGCCTCTCATTAATTAAGTATTTATTTTTTTTGTCCCACATGTCTACACTTGCAATGACGGGTAAGTGCTGAATAATAACTAGGTGGTTTGCTCCATTGTTATTGATTCTTTCAGAGTTAATCTCCTAAGTACAAAAACTTACACTGGCTTGGCATGAACGTGCCTAAACATAAAAGGAGGAACAGAATTTATAATGCGCTGCCTAGCTGCAAAAAGCTTCACTTCGTATCTTTACATACAAACCTTTAAGATTGTTCTCCCAAATCCTGCAAGAGTGCATTAACATAGTGGCGTTTCCTTTGTTGCCTCACTCTATTTTGAACCTAAAAGCCCATCATGAGTTCTGTTTGTCTCATCTTGGTCTTGGAGGAAGAACTCAGACTGACAAACCACTCAGCTGTACATCCCTGAGGCTGCAGCGATCCATCCTGACATAACAGACACATGAAAAGTGAGCCACAGACAGAGGGAGGGGAGAGAGAGTAACTGCTACACTACTAAAAGACTATAACAGGCCTAGAGAACAGTTCATGTAGTCTGTCTTTAACCAAATTATCTGAGCACGTTTAGCTGGTGGACAGAAAATGACACAAAACATGTGTGTGATATGCTAATAAATAGTGTGCGATTTTTCCTTCAGGGTTGCTCATACACTCTTAATAGAAGTGACATCATTTCTCAAACAATGTTTTATGCAATTTGTTCATGGTAATAAATCATGGCCAGAGGAACTCTAATCTTGTACAACAGCACCCCCATTATAACCACATTTCACCAAGGAAGTAACTTATTTTGTTGCATCTTAATTGTGACTTGTCTCGGAGCCGCTGTGAACCTCACAGCAGCTTGCCCAGGGCTGCAGCAGGTGTCAGAGACAGCTTGCTCACACATGCATGCGTGCTCACAGCAGCATGAACTCATACATGCTGAGACGACACCTTATTAGCTACAGAATTTGTTTGCCTTGTGGCTTTGGTCATACAAAACTTAGAACATTTACAAATTTAAAAACAAGAAGTGTTTTTTTTTTCTCCTTCCTGATTTCACAGATACAGTTGAGGAAATGAATGCACAAGGGGTTGAAGGCAACACTGAAATTATGCTGAATTAATAGGATTGTCCTGATAACCTAGTAACATCTTGGGGAGGGAGCAAATAGGAGACTGAGGGATTAATGTGTTGTGAGGATGAGAGGGGAGGGAAGTTTGAAGACTGGAGGTTTTTGGTCTGCTTTCTAAAGGTTGCAAGGATGTGGTTTCAGTGCTGGTGATGGTGGGGGTTGATTGGGGGTTGGGCATTTATCTGAAGGACGTTGAGGCCCATTCATGCAGTCTAAAGAATATTGATTTAAATGCATATTTCTTTGCATCTCAGTAACATTGGAAAGAAGGATGGGAAAGAGCCCGACTTAGAGGTTGATTAAGACATGCCCACGGGAGTCTAGACTCTACAACTAGTGAGACATCAAAGAGTAATTTCCTTTTTTTCCAAGACTTTTTCCAGATTCTGTTTGAAACTGGATTTATCTGAATATTTCAGATGCCTCAGGAAAACTGCTGCTGCAGCACTAAAGGAGCAGGGTGGTGTGAGAAGGGGGCAGGGCAGTTACTGCGCTGGCTGGTGAATGTTAGACACCCATGGCTACAAAGAGAGGTCTCTTGTGTATCTGTGCAATTAGCAACTTGGAGAAGTTAAGGGATACCCTATGTGGTGGTCATTCAGACTGTTGATGACATAGACAATTAAAATGGGATCTTAAAGGTTTTTTATTGGTGCAAGCCAGAAATATGTGTTTGTATTTAAGCCCTGAGACCATTATACTGTATCCACACTGGCCCATGTTCATTATTTTTAATGCCATTTCAAAACAAAACAGATCTGCATACCACAAAAGCATTTCAACTTCATGTTGGAAAAGATGTTTATCCACATTACACCATTTGTAAACACATGTTACATAGCCACTCTTTCTTCCTGGAATGCACTTGTAAAAACAGGCTGAAAACTCTGGTGGAAATAATCTTTTCTTGCAGATTACTCCTATAATGACTTTTCTGCTGCGCAGACAATTGCAGACTTGGACTACATAACTGCTGATACCGAGTAGGATTGCACAATATATTGAAAATATATTGTCATCACAATATTGCAACGTGCATTCCCCACATGCCATTTATTCACACTGTAAATAAAAACCACCATGTTCATAGGTTCTTTACGGTCAGGGATCAGTTTAAGATGCAAAGCAGACAATTTTCAGCTGTGATACTGCATGTCTTGTTTTTTTTTTTCTTTTTTTAAATGTTGTTCAGCTCTAATACAACATAATTAGTAGAGCTAGCTGCTACAGCTCCACACCGGTGGTTACAGCATCATTAAGTCGTATCTGTGCGTTATCCTTTTGGTTATGGTTAAATGATATAGGTCTTTGCAGCTCAGGGAAAGCTACATGCGACTCAGAGGAGCATATCATGAGGCAAACCTTTTAAATGTTTATAGTTTAGCTATTCATATTAGACTGTTGAAACATGGTCAGATCGCAGATATTTCTTTCTTTGAGGATCAAATTCAACCAGAGTAGTGTGGATACAAGGTATAACTGTTTCAAAAATGTTGATATGAAAACATATTAATCTTGACGTAGTTCATGTGTTGCAGGAGCTCCAGGATTAAAATAGCTGTATACATGTCATGACATGATGACTGCTGGTAAGGTAAAACAGAAATGTTTTCATTGTGTAATTAGTGCATTTTTTTTACCTGCTGAATTTAGACCCAGTATTAGGTTCCTGTGAACCTTTGTCCTTTTTTTTAAAAACTTGCAGTGCAATAAAACATCAAGGTACATATTTCCTGTGCTATAATGTAAAAGAATGTTCCCACGTGAGCATTTGGGTTCATTTTTTCTATCTGGAAAACAGTCCAGTTGGAGAACCTCCTTCCTCTTCCTGTTCTTGTTTGTCATTTCTTGTTTCAGACTTCCCAGAGCATGGAAACAGTAAGTGGGACTGGTGGCCACTGTAAGCCTGGGAAAGAGTTTTTTAAGTGCTACGTATTGTATGTAGCGTGTGGCAAGTGTTCAACAATATGCCAGAATATTTAGTGCATCGCTATTCTCTTGGCAGATTTAATCTGCAGAAGTAATCAGACAAAAAGCATCAGGATAAGTGCCTCATCTTAAAAAACTTAGAAAGTCTTCTGTCTGTCAAACAATTCCACAACCAAAAACATGCATTAAATTTTAATTTGTGGAAAAAAAAAAAAAAAAAACAGCAGCAAAGCTTTAGCTGCAGCTCAAAAATTATATCAATAATCAGTGGACTATTTATTTTTTTTTTTTTACTTTTTTTTTTCTTGCATCTTTCAAAAGAATGTGGCCAACATCCCGTCTGAAGCCTCGCAGTAGCCAGGTACTGTTGATCGGTTGTTTGGCCTCCTCTTCCTCCCATCATGTCAAAATGTGAGCAGTATGATGAAGCGCACAGTTTAAATACAAATCATCATTGGACCAGAACATTTAGTGGACACTTGTTGTGATTTTTGTGGTTAATCATCCTGTTAGAGAGCAGCTGGTTTATGCAGTTGGAACTGAAACATCAACAGTTGGACATGAGCATTCAAAAGTTTAGAGAAGGGCAAATTATATTCATCTGAAAGTTACAGTGCTTTTTAGGTGCATTCTGACATGTCATCCGAAAGCCATAAATCCCTACATTTTTGTGAGTAGTGTGTGTCAGTAAGTTGAGACCGTTGTTCTGGGAATGGCACAGTTGTCATTAATTTATCTCTAATTACTCAGATTTCACAGTCCACTTTCTAGCCAAGTAGTATGTCATGATCTTCCTTAGTGGATGCAAATGCTTCACCTTTAAATGTCTCAGGTTCATATCTGGATATTTTCTTATTCTCAGATTTATATTTACCTTACTTTTTTTTAGTCTTATTTTAATAACGTGGGTAGACTCTGAGGAGCAAATTAAGCTTTTATAGCCTTGAACCACATTGTAAATTCCTCACTTTATTGCCAATTTTCAGTATTTAATGAGCCATTATATTTTAGAAGGGGAAAAAAGGTGATGTTACTGCTACAGTAGTAGATGTAAAGTCAAAAGCAACTTTTTTTCAGAGTTTTTTTTTTTTTTTTTTTTTTTTCTGCTCATGTCCTCATCTGTCTCACAAGGGTTGATGGAATGAGGTCAGGGAGAATTTCAGCCAGGCTTGTTAGAGACTACTGATTTTATTTCCTGTATATTGTCACGCAGAGCCTTTGCTTAGAGCTGCTGTCCTTTGTTGTCTTAGAGATGCAACTTTGGTTTTCTTTTTTTCTTTTTTCTGTGTACAAAAAAAAAATCCTCAGTAGAGTCAGCCTGGCACTCGGGCTGCATTTTGGCAGTTAATGCATTGGCATTTTATCCAAGTATTCAGTTGTGAGTTTGGCAGTCTTTGAAGGCGAGCTGGCATGCTGCAGCGCTGGCATGTGAAGGATACTCCAATAACCATGTAATGTGTTTAAGGCATCATGGCAGATGTAATGGCTTTGATTTGATTCTGCTTATTTGGAACATGTTAACTCTGCATTAAATGCATGACCGTCACCTTGTAATTATAGCTAATTCTCTGTGTTGATTAAAATTTGAAGACTCCAGATTATTGATCAATGCAGGGATTAACTCAAAGGTCAGATTTTGTGATGTGGACAAACACCTAGAAGATCCCATTAAGCTTGATTAAATTTAGTAACCAAATCACTCAAGTATTGAACTTAAATTGTGTAGAGATGGTATTAAGTGTTCCTAAAAAGACAAAGAAGCTTGTTCCTTTTCTAGTATTCTAGTAAGATAGTATTCTATGATGAAATTATGTAACCATATAATTTAAAACAGTAAGAACCACTGGCAGGTGTACTGCTGTTTTTAAGATGGACTTTTTCAGTTGTCATGGTGTTTTTTTGAGATAGAAGTGATGAGCAAGGGTCGGATCTACATGAGACTGTGAGGACAATATGCACCTTCATCTAAATAGGACCATCTTTTACAAAACAAACATAGTGTTTTGAAGAAATATAACTTGAGATTAAAGCCATGAAACTATGTAGGAAAAGTTTTGAGGTTCTAAATCAGGTGAGAAAGCAGGGCCATTCTTTTATAGCCCTTTGTATAATTAGAATAAAATCATATGCATGATTATTTTGTTCAATATTGGATTATTTTGTTCAATATTGAAATGAAAAGTTATTTAAAACATTCATCCACTGACTTTTAAAGCATTTTGCATGTATTGACCGTAACATAAAAATGCTGAAATTTCCACAGTAAATGTAAATTTCAGACTAAATAAAATTTCAGACAATATAAAAGTGATTCAGGCCAACACAGCAAATCCTGCTCAAACAAACACTTTTGGTGACAAACGACAGCGTGACCCTGACAGAACCATTTACAGAAAAACTGAAGGTTTGAAACTCTTCAGCTTTTTTTTTTTTTTTTTTTTTTAAATGTGTGTCTATTTTTTACAAAGCTTGTGAATAAAGCTGGCGTCAGGTCTAAGTTTCCTTGAAAATAGACAGATTTTAGTGGGCATTTTTAAACATAGCCATCGAGCTTAATGAGTTGATTTACAAAAGGAATGTCTTAACCAATGCTGATTTAAACTATTTATTCTCAACAAAGTTTGGCCTACATTAAAATACACCCCTTTTGATTCCTTGGACTTCGAGACTGTGGTGAAGTAGCTCCTCAAATATCCCTCTGTTTCTCTGCCATGGCCGTTACATAATCTCATTTGTGTGTCTGGTTTGAAGGTCATCCATTAAGTTGCTGTTATTCATCTGACTTTTACAACTTTTCTCATCTTTAACATGCTATTGCCAGCTTTATTAATGATACAATATAAGTGTTAGTCGTAGTAACAGGTAGGATGTGGACAACAGAAACTAAGTGTAACACAAAACTTGGTATCAGGGCTATGGTCACGTTTGAAGAATTCTTGTGGCTCTACGTACACTAAAAACTCGTTTAGACCTGCAGCATATCATCTACTAAAACATATCTTGCATAAGCCATCAAACAACTAATAATAAGGATACTACTCTGTGATTCATGGCTAGAATTTTAGTATCATAGCAAGCAACCATGAACAAAAATGACACCTGCACTGCAAGTGAGTTTGCAAGGCCGCAGTTTGATTCTCAGTTGTAGTCGCTGTCTTCCCATGTGTTTGTGTTGCTGTTTGGACCAGAGGTCAGGTTTGTGTCGAGTGTAGGGGAGGAAGTGGACAAATGCTATTTGGAGACTGGCACTAATCTGGTTAGTGTGGTTTCCACCCTCCTTTCTGTCTCTCTTTCCTGTCACCACTGCTGCCACACTGATCTGATCCGTGCAGTGCCCAGCAGGCATTTATATTGTAGGTTGCTGCTTCAAGGGAAAATAACAGGAGGTGCCTTCTCTTTTTTGTGTCATAACTATTTGCATTCAAAGCCACAAGTATGCTCAAGTAGTAATCATGTATAACATCATGTTATGAAAAAGAGTTTTTGGGCCAAACTGAAGGAAAAACTGTATGAAATATTTCCTGAGAATCATTGCAATAATGTGATTTATTCAGCTCTTGAAATAATGATAAAGGCTTTATTTTCCTTTTTTTTTTTTTTTTTTTTGGAATAGCATATAGGTTGTCTTGTGCCAGTGATGGCCTCAACTGGGACAACAAAGTATCTTTGGCAGCTCAGACAGACTGAAACAAGCCTCAGCAGCAAGGGAAACTACTCTGTCATCTTCTGGCTCATTTCTCTCTCTGTCTCTTACCTTTTCACTGACGAAGACTGTTTTACACCTGATCTGTCTAAATGGTTCCCTCTTCTTGAGGTTGTGTTTCTACCATTTCATCTGTTCACTGTGCACTCTGTGTAAGGTGAAGGCCATATATTTTTGTGCATTTCCTGTTTTGAAGAGGGCGCCTGGGTTGTTTGTAGTTCATGGCTTTCGGACCAGGGAATGTCACTAGATGAGATGTTGGGAAATGATGCAGGTTTTTCTTGTCCTTTATTGTGCTTAGATTCATTAGAAACCATTCCAGAATCCTGAGACATTCATTAAAGCTACTCCATATGAAATGAATACTGTAAATTGTTAAATACAATAACCAAATCAATGTAAGTAATTTGAATAGAGACAGGTGTTTTGATGTTACATTAAATGCATTAAATGTGTCTGCTGTCTAGACAGCAGAGAACTGTGCTCATACACTGCCACGGCCAAAAAAAAGTCACCACCAAAAAACAAGGTCATACACTAATATTTTTTTGGACCGCCTTTAGCTTTGATTACAGCATGCATTTGCTGTGGCATTGTTTTGATAAGCTTCTGCAGTGTCACAAGATTTATTTCCATCCAGTGTTGCATTAATTTTTCACCAAGAACTTGCATTGATGATGGTAGAGTCTGACTGCTGCGCAAAGCCTTCTCCAGCACATCCCAGAGATTCTCAATGGGGTTAAGGTCTGGACTCTGTGGTGGCCAATCCATGTGTGAAAATGATGACTCATGCTCCCTGAACCAGTCATTCACAATTTGAGCCTGATGAATCAATCTTGGAATATGACCCGTGCCATCAGGGGAAAAAAAAATGCCATTGATGGAACTAGAAAAGCATTCGGAGAGCGCAGACCTCCGCCAAGCGCAACAATTATCGAAAATTTGAAAGTGAGCCAGAATCCAGGATTTCTTCTGGATCACAACCAAAATGAAATCAGTTCCTCCTTTTCACATTTATGACAACTCCTAAAAATTTCAGACAGATGCCGGCAAAAACCTAACCTCCTTGGTGGAGGTAATAACCTGGTCATTCAGTATATTCAGGTATCAGCTGACCTCATTCTTTGAGCTCATACTGTTGCTGAACCTGGACCTGACCAACTGCAGCAACCCCAGATCATAACGCTGCCCCCACAGGCTGGTACAGTAGACACTAGGCATGATGGGTGCATCACTTCATCTGCCTCTCTTCTTACCCTGATGCGCCCATCACTCTGGAACAATGAGGGTCAATCTGGACTCACCAGATTGACCCTCATTGCACCAGTTGGGGTTAAATAAGTTGTTGCCAGCTGAAAGATGCAGTAATTATTTAATAGGCAGGCTGGTACCTATTTGCTTAGTTAAATCCAGATGGCGACTTTTTTTTTTGGCCGGGCAGTGTCTGTGTGTAATACCACTTGCTAACACTTGTTGTTGTCCTGTAACTCATTGTAGTGTTTGTTCTACCTTCTACACTCAACAGAAAAAGAATCAGTAGTCGGTCAAGTGGTGGCTAATGGCTACAATTGACGACTTGCTAATCAACACAAGTGCACGTTTAGAGTGGTGAAACCGGCCCTCTGGAAAAACTCTGGTCTCATGACCACCGGCTCCTGACAAAACAACAAAAAAAAAAACAAACAAACAAACATGGATGGAGTCAAAGACATAGAGCTGAATTAAATGAGAGAAAGCAAACGGGTGGTCAACAAGTTATATTAGTTGTTCTGTTGCGACATCACTGTAATGTATTTGTACATTCTTTGTTCATATGCAGTTGTAGCTTGGATATATCCAGTTAAACCACAGTAAATGTACATAGCTTGTTACTTAGTTTTCTTGATAAACACCTCTGGTTTTCTGCTGTTTTATCATCATTACCTTGTTGAAAAGTTCAACATAAAAGCTCTTTGAACTCTGAATAATGTTGAAATTAATCCTTAAACAAAATGGCTAGGTTTGTTTAGCGATGTTAATTTCAATAAATCTTTTTTTTTTTTCTACTAATATTTCAGTTGACTCTAATCTGCAGGTTGCTAACTTTTCTAGTCTCTGTGGTCGTCCTTCTCCTGTCTGACGCTGGACTCACACAGCCGCATTGGCATGCATCCATCACTGTAAACTTTGAATGGAGTGATGTCACCCATTGCTGAATTGAATCGTCGGCTGCATTAGCTCCGTCAAAAGTTGGGGGATTTTCAGCTCCTCCCACTTAGACAAATTTGATTTGTTGTTTTTGGCATGACAAGAAATGTTAATAACACCACTCCTAGTGCTTAACCACAATGTACCTGTGTGAATCCAGCGTAATGATCATGAGTGACTGTGGGTTGTTGACAACACGTCCAGCTGGATGCAGGTCAGTAAAATTAAGTATTTCACATTTCAGCTCATATTATTGTATTTGTGTTCATCTTCTTGTAGACCAAAGATACTTGAAAGGTACTTGTATTTTTATAGGATCAGAATACCAGTCTGAGCCTCCTCAAATCTGAACTTGGAGTCACCAAATGGGTAGATTAAAACTCTAATGCTGTGTGATAAAATGGCATCACTAGTGTTTCACAAGTTACTGTTTTGTCTTCTAGTCAGACTGTATTGACCAGGAGGTGGGAAAGGCTCACTATACAACCTCCAACCTCTGTGGGAAAGGCTGTCTTACCTCTCTGGAGCAGCTCTTTCATGCTGGACTTGTGGTTCAACACTGTTCTCTGCTCTGACTACAGCAGACCGCCAGGAACAGCTCAATAAACAATTTTGCATGTAAAACCGAGGCAGAATTTAAGTGTTCACTTTTGAACGAACACACTTCAGAATGTGTACATATCAGCTGTTTCTTGTAGTTTCAAATAAAAAGGTTAGAAAAAAAAGAAAAGATTGCATCAATGCAATCTAAATTTAATCCTAAATGTTTATAAAGGATATCATACTGTGTTTACTTCTGCATTACAACTATAGAATAACTTGGCAGGCAGAATTTAGTATCAGTGTAGACCACTTTTATTCAATACTGAGGGTTCTGATGAACAAAAAGCTGTTAGGTGGGGAATAAATAACACAATGATGCCACAAGCAGAATACTACAACTAATTTACAAAAAAAACAGCAAATTGTGCCAACTACTGAAATAATTTAATATTTTCCAGTTGTGCACTGTATACTTCTGCACACCGGACAATCCTGCTAGTGGTGGAGCACCATCCTTTTCTTGGGAACTCATAGTATGTCAAACAGGAGGATGCTGTTCCAAACAGGCTCCTGGATGAAGTCCTTGAGGTTTCTGGTGGAAGGTCTTGGAGAAGTTGCTGCAAAATATATAGACAGAATTTACAGCTATGCTTATGAATAGCTGTTAACTGATCACCAAATGACAGATAATACTTCCTTGCATCACATAATGAGACTTTCATACAGTTAAACAGTAGTAAGTACATTCATATTTAGTACAATTTATGTTCAGGAAATGGCTTAATAAAAACTTGTCATTAAGAATTATCTTTCCTTTGACACATTTCATAGCCATGAGAAACGGTAGGAATCATAAACCCCTGTCTCTGCAGCTTTACCTGCAGACAGGTAGCCTACACATCTGTTACTGCTGTCCTCTAACTGAAACCGCTCTCATCGTTCCTGTAGCTCAGCTGTTGCTACAACTGTCCTTGCTATCTTTCAGTTTCCCTCTAGTCTGGTATATAAATGTGCTTATGACTTTAAAATTAAAATGAGAATATGACACTACTGCAGCTTACTAGATCAGTCGTGGGAGAAAACCCTGATGAAGCCTTGATTATTCATTGATGGTGAGGCTCATGTGCAGTAGAACGTTGCTTCAGTGGAGGCACTTCTTTGCGTCTTACACTAGAGGTTGACACAGGACATTTTTGGCGATTTTCTGTCACCATTCAGTTTGGGGTGGTATCGCTACATAGAGCAACTTTAAGGTAAGACACTAGATGTTATTCAAATGTGGTAATTGTCTTAAAAAAGACAACAATATTTAAGGATGTGGTGGTGCTGACTGGGGTTATGATTTATTTTCATCATCAATCATTCAGGGCTTAAAGTATTCCGGCACTGTGCCGGATCTCCGGCGTTTGACTATGAGTCAGGACAGGACAGATTCAGGACACGGCGGCTCCCTGGTGGGCCGTCATGGTACTACAGGTGGGCCGTGAGAGGTAATTAAAATTAAACAAATGTTTTAAATCCTCGATAGCTTTTTTAAATGTTTTTAATTACTGTAAAATATTCATGACACGATTAAAAAAACATGAAGTTATAAAACAAACCAGTTAAGTGTTATTCTGCTGTCATTTTAAACTTAATATGACAAGTGTCACCTTATTTGTTGACCCTTCACATTAATATTGGAACATAGCTTCCAGTCCTGTATGTTGATTAAAGTTGATTAAAGGTTTGGGTGGGCTGCCGAGATAGTTCACATTTCAAATTGGGCCTTGGTATTCTGTAGTTTGGGAATGGCTGTGCTATACAAATAAACTTGCCTTGCCTTGCCTTGTCTGATCAGCTCCAAGGATGTATGTTTTCTCTGAATGTTGATGAAGCAACCACCCAAAACATGGAAAAAATACGGAATGTAATGGTTCACTTTTTTGATGATGATTTATCCAGAGGAATAACATAACTGCCTCTGCAAATATGTTAAAGAGGAGAGGAGTCAAGAGACCAAATGGAATGTGTTTCCTATAACTTAATTTACCATTGTTTTGAACAAAAATGATAAAAAAAAGTTACAATTTGCATAGACGTGTTCTGTATTAAAATGTGCTGCTGGTTCTCATTGAAAAAAGGTGCCCTCTCTGGATCAGGAATGAGGTGCTCCCTCAAGTGGAGGAGTGCAAATATATTTGTGGTTTTGTTCACGAGTGGGGGAAGAATGGAGCGGGAGATTGGCAGACAGATTGGTACGGTGTCTACAACAATGCAGACTCTGTATGGGTCTGTTATGGTGAGGAGAGACGAACTGTGGGCAGTGACTGAAAGAACACAATTTCAGATACCAACGGCTTTTCAGCCATGCTTCACAAAGTGGCTGGACTCTCCCTTAGAGATAGGATGAAAAGCCCTGTTTTTTGAGAAAGAAATGTTGCACAGTCATTTCCTCCGCTGCATCCGGAGGAGCCAGTTGAGGTGATTCGGGAATTTGGTTTGGATACCATCTGGACACCTGCCTGGGCAAGTATTTTGGGCATGTTCAAATGGGAGGAGGCCCAAGGGTAGGCTGGCTTAGTAACACCCCAGTTTACTCCCAGAGGAGCTTGAGAAAGTGGCTGGGGCAGAAGAGGTCTAGGCATTTCTGCTCCGGCTGCTACCCCTGTGACCGGAACTTGAATATGGTTGGATGGTTTCTCCAACACTCCAGTATCACACCAAGATGAACATAAAAAGTAGATCAAGTACTTGATTTAAATATCTTCAGTGGGAACCAGTTGCAAAGCCCATTAGAGGGAAAATCATTTCTAAACTCAGGACTTTAGGCAAGTCTCAACTAGCACCAGCACCAGGTCAGTGCAAGCATGTGGTTGAAGTTAATTGAAAATGAGAAGCAGAGGACAAAGCCATAACCGCCCTGAACCAGTCTGTGCAATATTCCACCAGATGTGTAAACTTAAAAAAAAAAGAAAAATTAAATCTGTATATGGTATCTGTTATGCCATCTCAGGACTTGACTGCACCTTACATCCTCATACCCCCACCTTCTTTTATCCGTACTACCTCGTTTATCTGCACTATTTTGCTCTACACTGCATATTTTTGTACACTGATCCGCCCTGTTTTGTACTTTGCACTCATTTTTGCACTTGTAACCGGAGATGCTGCTTTTAATCTCTTTGTACCTATGTACAGTGACAATAAAGGATTCTATTCTATTCAATGTTTTTCACCTTGAGTAACTCCAAGAATATCGTGTTTTAAAGTCATCCTGTTTCAACATTGCAAATAGAGCTCTAGGGAAAATGTTCTTGGGGGCTTGTGGATACTTGTGGTGTCACTGCTCTCCTCATTTCCCAAGAATTTTATAAAATTGGCAGCACACTTGGTGTTTTCCTTTAAATTACGAGGTTTTAGCCAGAGCTGGGCATTTCTGGCTGTGGATCCTCCAGTCAGATTCCAAGTAAGATTGTCCCACATTCCTGCCGTGGATTTTTCCAGCGGCAGCCGGCGGTCTTCAGGATGATCTCACCCCACAGATGCTCTTTTTAAGAAAGAGGAAAACCTCCCTGGTTGTCTCTACTTCGCTGTGTCAGCAACAGGCGTGGCAGTGCCAAAAATGAGAGTGGTAGATAGAGGTTGAAAGGGAGTTACAGAACGTTTGTGAGGCATCAAGCAGAGTGACAGAGCAGGAAAACTGAGTAAGGCTGATGGTTATTGAACAAAAACTACAACAAATGTACAAAATAAAGGAGAGAAAAGTAAGGATGCACAGAGAGTGATGGTTAAAAAAAAAAGATCAAAGACTAACTTTCTGCTCTGTTTTGGGTCTGACTTCTTTGTCGATGTTGCTGTCACACCTTAGCCATGAAGACATGGGCAAAAGGAGCAAGAATGTGAAAGCTTCCACGTGTAATTTGTTTTCTCCCTCGACTACACAGATACCTTCCAAATAATAGAACATGCCCTTATCCCAGAAAATCTTTTTCTCCCACTTCCTCTCTTGTTCTTTAATTTAACCAAATACGGTTCTCTCACAGCTCTTTCTCAGTTCCCTCCTTTTCTTACTACTTTCTTCCTCTTGCTCTTCGCAGTTTCCTCAAACCCTTCCTGCCCCCACTTCACCATCCAACTCTCGGTTCATTCTAGTTTGGACTTTTGTTTGTCATTGTAGGCTTGGTTTTGTTCCCAGGCTTCATTTAGCCATTGTTCTTTGCTTTGTTGGCCTCTGACCACCATTCAGCCAGTTTCTGATGAGCAAAGTACTATTACAGGGCAAAGAAAAGCCACAGCAAACATGCACGTGTACATTAACTTTACGATCTTTGAGAGAATTAGAAGATTTCATAAAGATGATTTCATCTTTTGTTTTTTTTTCTGTCTCTTGCTCCTTCTTCAAATTCCTTCCATGTGATTCTTCTTTGGGATGGGCAGTTTGTCTGCTGTTAAAAAGGAATGAAGATACAAGTGGGGTGTGCACAACGTATGTATGTGTGTGTGTGTGTGTATTTTTTTTCCCCTTAGATTGTTTAACTTGATTGAATGCATGGGAAAATGACAAGGATCTGACATTCAGTCAAGTTCAAAAATACTATATTGATCCCCGAAGGGGAATCTGAATAAAAGGAGGGGTAATTGCAGGGAACCTTTACGGTACATGGACACAAACACTTGTCTCCTCAGTCACTGCACTGACACATTCAGATGTGATGAAAGCCATCTGCTGAGACAGACAAAGGGAATGTTTCCAGTGTGCATCTGCGAATGCTGGCTTTGCTTTGTCAGGCCTTAGTGCTGTGTCATGTGTTGGACTGTGTTTGCTTTTTTAAGTGGTTTCAAATGCAGGGCAGTGAGTGCCCCTGCGTATCCTGTGTGTATTTATGTGTTTTTAACTGTAATGACTCCCACGTACAGTGGAGCTCATTCTTGTCTTAATGGTGTTTATTGTATACACATCTGCTGCTGGAAAACACACAAAGGTTTTCACAGCATCACTGAAAGTAAAAGGTAAAAAAAAAAGAAAGAAAAGCTCCTGAGATTGTTGGCTAGGGAGTGCAAACATATTTATCAGCATGTTACTGATTTTGGAATTGATTATGTTGAGACTTGTTAGTAAGTATCAAACAGCTTTACAGCTGTGAAGTTGCATTTGATTTTTTTCTTTTCTTCTTCTTTTTTTTTTTTAAATAAAACACTTTCTAAATCAATGGGTGCTATTGGGGATAAAACTGTATTGGACATCAGGGCTGTGTTTTAGCCTGTTGTTAACCACCATCAATAGGATTTTTACAAGCAGTGTGGGATTGAGAAGAAAGCTTTCTGCCATGTAGATCCATCTGATTGTTTGTGTGTCTATGATTTTGACCTTGTTAATGCAGTAAATGGAAAGCTGTAGTTGGTGAAATAGAATATTTTGAATTTCCATGGGACACATTTGGCCAGTATGCAGTTGGAGTTGGATTGCTGCACTTGGTTCAGGTCGGCGTAGTGTGTTTTGGAACATGACGTCAAACCTGCAGAACACAGTGAGTTTTGTCATTAAAATAATTACATCACCAAAACAACGTAATTTGAAATAAACGTACAGAATACAACATGTGAGCGAGAGAATGAGTAAATAGTTTTGTTTTTACAACCACTCAGGCTCTTGTGATCTTTGATTTTTCTTGGTCACCAACACTTCATTTACTACATTTATTCTAGTACTACATGACCACCCATGGGAAACCCCTCAGTAGCCATCCTTTCCATGACCAAACTGAATGCTTTCTTGTTCTTCTCCGAGCCACCAAGTTCCATTTTGTTCTCTTCACAAGATGGTCCTCCATCATGGGAAGGTCTGCACCTCGTGGATTGTCAAATACTCAGTTAATGCCGTGCTGTACCATTGCTGTATAAAAATGAATGATCTTGAGTCTTTACTAATTAATAGGGTATTTGCATCTTGTTTTTCATTATGTTGCATGAAACTATTCTTTGTTGACCAATCAGCTAACTGTGGTCTGGTTAGCTTTAACTTAAGCATACCAGTGGTTTTGGTACCCCAACATCAGGGTGCCAAAAAGTATCTATTGGCTATTTTGGTCCACTTTCTTGTGTAGCAAAGTTTGTAATTGGTTAATCCTTTCTTTTGACAATGGATCATTGGCTCAAATATTGTGATCAGACAGCCTTGGTATTCAGTGTCATGCTTTTGAATGGTATTAGAAGTTTTGACCAACTATAAAACTGTTGGATGGATGGTTGTTACATTTCATGAAGACATTCATGGTCCCGACCTTTGTAATCCAGCAATTTTCTCCATCGAGATAAAAGTTCTGACATTTGGATGGGCAGAGATTCACCTCAAACTATAGTGGCTTTGCTGAACTAACTAACTAGCTTCTATCAAGTGACCACTAGGTTAAAACAAACAAAACAAAAAGTTTTGTAACGTGTACGCTCAAATTATACGTATACGATTAAGTAAGATATTCAGCATTGTAAACATAATATTAGCATGCTGACAAAAGTACTGCATAAGTAACATCAACAAGACTTTGAAGTTTTGCCTTTATGCACGGTGTAATAATGTATCACTTAAGTAACATCAAATCCTAATGCTAATGGAAAAATAATTCTAATTTGGCCGCACTGAATAGTTGAATATATGCTTATGCACATGCATATTGTGTCTCCTGCATGCTTGCAGGGATGTTTATGTAGTGTAAGCCACAGCCCTGATGTTGTTTAAAGCACCTTGGCAGCAGCTTTTCCTGATGACACATTAACTGTACAGGCAGCCAGTTTAGCCAGTGGAGGGTGACCGGATAAAATATAACTCTGACCTGTTTTTTCTTTTCTTTCTCCCTATTTCTTTGCCAGCCTCTGACTCTTTCTTTCTCTAAAGTGACGTTATTGTTGTTGCATCCAACTCAAACTTGCACAGCATGAAGGGGTCTTGGATTTGATTTCCATTGTGTCATGATGACATATAAATATTTTTTGTTTATACACTGTTAAAATGTTAACTCTCATGCCATTTTCATAACACCATTTAGTGTTGCAGCAACTGAGAGAGCTGATCGTGATTCCACTGCTTTTATTGATATTTTTTTAATCCTTTAACATTAACTCACTTCCACAGTTGAGAAGGACTGTGTGACAAAGTATTAGCACAAATGTTTGTTAAAATATCTGTTTCAATTTCATTTGATGGAATATTTCATTACTCGTAGAAACCATTGTCCAGCTCTTGTAGGAGCATTCACACTCAGTAGTCCGGTAGACTCGGTACGTTTGGGGACTGTTGCAGCCATTGTAGCTGTAACATTTAGCTAGTCCGAGTTTGCTTTCAGTGACGAACAAACCGAACCTTGGAGTAATGTATTCCCCTCCTTGCCTGTGGTGGCGCTGCATTGTGAATTACTGAGGGAGCAGGGTGAAGGAGGTCGTTGTCAGTCTGCGCATATTTAGGTCGACCCAGAGGCGTTTTGGTCTTGAGCGTGGTTTAATAGGGTCAGTGTGAGCACAACATCCACGGCCTGGTGCGCACCTAAAGGGCCGTACTGAACGCAGTCAGAAGAGGGGGTCTTGGTACAGCTGTCATTTAACTCGGGTGTGGTTTGTTCATGGTATGAAAGCTCCAGACTTCGGGGCGACCCAACTGGAGGGCGTACAGCACAGGTTTGAGCGAAACAGGTTTCCGTAGTTGGCCAGCCAATTCATAGTCAGTTGTGAAGGAGAATGTAAACATGACAAAAGAAAGTCACGCTAGCAGTCGTAAAGAACCACTTCCAGTCGCATTCATTTACAAGCTGCTTGCCTCGTGTAGAGTGGTACAAACAAACAATTTACAGAAAATGTCCAACTCTGGGTCAACAACGCGTAGTTGTTGTGTCGCCATTTGTTTCAGCTCTTTGCTTTCGGTTGGTTGTCATGGAAACATGATGCTCTGCCAAGACTGCTATTGACCAATGACAGCATTGACCGTTGTCACATGTTGTGTGCGTGTTTGGGCTTTGTAAAAAAGGTTATATGAACACAAGCCTACTAAATGAAAAATGATGCAATGTAATTTTTGTGCATCGACATGTGTGAAAGCAACCTAAAAGATGAAACGGTTAATGTTCTGATGACAATACAAATACTTTTGGATAAATGAAATTATAATTCTTGAAGCAACAGAGTTTTTTAAATAAAAGAAGTAAACTCTTGTGAAATTTAATGAGAAGTTCCATGTTGAATTAAATCTTATCTCTTGCGCACATTTTTCTGCAAAAAAAAAAACACTAAGGGATAGCTATTTATAACTCTCCCTCCCTTTCCATGAAATGCATCCATTGTTATATTGAAATGACATTTTTTTTAAATAGAACTATGATATTATTATATAATCTTTAATGAAGGCCAAACATACATATGTACCCCATAATTCTTAGAAAGGAGTTACTGTGACATGTTGACTATTGGTGTTTTGCCTCTGGTGTTGATGATCAGCTTTCCTCTTTAGCAATCAAAGTCAAGAGTTTAAACTGAGACTTTCTCAGCTTCCTGTCTTATTGCTTTGCGGTGACTTGATTGCATTACATTTGAATTGTCTGCATCTTTTATGAGGAATTTGGAGGGGTTTGGGAAGATCAGTTTCCATTGGTCAGAAGCTGGACTGGCTGCCTATCTAGCTGTTCTATATTGATATCTGACTCTGAAAGGTAACTCAAAGATTCTCTATCAACCAGCTGTTACAGAAACCAGCAGTTTCTGATGGAGTTTAGCTTTTTCTGGCTGACTTTAGTAGCAAGAAACTCAAACCAAAGTGTTTTCTCAGTCATCATTATGGCAGCCCAAAGAGAAGTGCAGCTTTGCCAAAGAAAAAAAAGAAAGGCATGGTAGAAAAAAAAAAATTTTTTCTAATTCATTAATCAAATATAACTCTCTTAAAGGTAAGAATCCTACCTCTCATAAATATTGACAGGAAAGCGATAGATCTAAAATGTTGGTGTGTACCAGGAACTACTTTAAAGCATCACCAATACATGCTGCAGTGTGCCCAAAAAAAGCCAGGAAATGTGCTAATGCATGTCCATGTAGGTTTTTTTTTTTTTTTTACAAAGCTGACAGAGCAGAATTGACAGATGAAAGATGACTTTTGACCCTTGCTTCCCCTTAACCTGCACTTTCTATGGCAATATGTGGAAGAAGCTATGTCCACTTCCTTGCTTTTCACTCTCTTGCACACTTTCCCTGCTTTTGTGGCTTATTGTTACCATGACAGTAATGTTGCCTCTTCACTGAATGTCAAGCTGTCCTTGGGTCCTGTATCCTACAGGAAAGCCTGCACTCGCACTGACGTTCATACTCAACATTTAATGACGTACATTTACACAGGCTGATGTTTTTTATTTTCCAAACTTAAGATGTTCTTGCTTCTTTTGCTGAGTTCGGAAGGACACAGAACACTTGTGGTGCAATAGCCAAATGGACTTTTCTGTGCTTGCGTACTTCCCCTGTGCGTGCACATTGTCATCTTTCAATCATTTCTGAAAGAACATTACATATCTGTATTTATTGTTACCTCCGCCAAGGAGGTTATGTTTTTGCCGGCGTTTATCTGTTTGTCTGTCTGTTTGTATGTCTGTGTTCAAGATAACTCAAAAAGTTATGGATGGATTTTGATGAAATTTTCAGGAGTTGTCAGAAATGTGAAAAGGAAGAACTGATTTCATTTTGGGTGTGATCCGGAAGAAATCCTGGATTCTGGATCACTTTCAAATTTTCGATAACATTGTGGCAAATGAGGCCAAAGATTTTGTTTCAATATCTCCGTTAATTATTACCCAAAACTCATGAAATTTGACTCAGAGATTGACAATGGGAACCTCTATCAAATTTCAAAGGCTGATCCAGGTCTGATCCAGAAGGCGGATTTTATTGCGATCTCTATAAAAACATTGAGGTTGTTTAATTTCAATATATTGACTTTGGAAACAAATATTGAATAAAATCTTTATAGCATTATTATTTATTTTTGTGTGCATCACAAAATAAAGGAGGATATGGTACTTTTTTAGCAGCCCCATATTGTCAGTGCTATATGTACGACTAATATTTATGGTGTAAATCGCTATATGGGGGAATTGTTGCGCTTGGCGGAGGTCTGCGCTCTCCGAGTGCTTTTCTAGTTAGGGGATGCATTTCACCCTCTCCATGATGAATACTTCCTTATCTCTTAATTTCATACTTTTAACTGAACCTGATCCTAACCTTATATCAAGTCTACACACTAGACCCTAAATGAGTTGTTATAGGAGGCAGACCTTTTGTCCCCAAAAGGGAGATGCAGCCCAGCAATATTACTGTGTTAACAGATTTATGTCCCCACAACATGAGTAATACAAGAAATTTAAACTCTTTCTGCTTGCCACACAAGAAAGCAATCATAGTTGGCCAAAGGAGATTTAGCTGGCTGTCAAATGTGGAGGGATTTCATATATCAACATCTAGATGCCTCTCAGTTTCAGTCTCTGGGTAAGAGGATACTGATACACATACTGATACTTCTGAGTGAATCTATGTAAAGCAAAATAATTTACATATTTACATGGTTGCTGGGAAAACCTATCTAATCTAAAAAATATTAAATATTTGTGCACAGAATGTTGATATGTTTTTTTTTTTTTTGTATTATGGAATTGTCTCATACAGTGTAGTCCTGCTTAAGTCCTGGTCTGTAGACCCTCACCTTTTACCACAGTTGTTCATACGACTGTTAAATTTACACAGATACACAATATAACGAATCACTCCTTCTTTCCTCTGCATGTTTGGTGAAACACATCAAACCATTTGGCTTCTCTCCTGCAGCTTTAAAGAAAGTTTTAAACAGATAATATCCTGCCTTAAAGTGTGAACCTTTTGTGAATTGGGGTTGTAAAGTTTCACAGGGTTGTTTAAAGTTCAAGTCAAAGACATTATTTTCATATAAACCTTTTTTTAAGTAGGCCACAGGAGGTAAACAGAATTTAAATAAATGTCAGTCCTTTTTTGGGAACAATAGAGACCACAATATTTATACTGTGTCTTTTTAGAGTTTTAAAAATTAACAGTTTCATATTGTAATTGTAATTTCCAAGTCTTACAGAGTCTTTACTGTAGTGTGATTTTGCAATCTTTCTCTATGTAATTAACTCTTTCAATTCTAGCCTTTTGTTAGCAGCTGGTTCATGTAAAGAATAAGCTAAGAATGCTCAAATCTCTCTTTGTCTTCAGCTAAAGTGTACATGATGGGTGTGTGTATGTGTGTGTGTGTGTATGTGTGCGTTTTTGTCCCACTTGATGAATAGGGTTTCTATTCACATGCGTATGGAACAAAGCTACTGCAGAGTTCAAGCTACTGCTGGATATCCTGTTGATATCACACAGGCCCATTCTTTTGACTGTGTATGTGTGTTTGAGTGAACACACATAGCAGTCGTTGTTGTACTGCTGCATGGTTCTGACTAATTACAGATGCCTTTTGTACAGCTTACAGTGCTGTGTGTGAGTGTATGTGTTCCCTGTGTTTTTTTTTTTCTTTTTTCAGTAAAATGGCACATTCCAGTAGTGGTCACTGTACTTCATATGTCATTTTTCAAGTATGTACTGAGCATATGACGGGGAAGTTGGGGTTGACAGAGTCCTTCCAGTTTTGTTACTACGATAAGCGAGGCCTATGTGAATCTATGATGCTCCAGACCTTGAGAGATCGAGGTTCTGTTGGTTGTAATGGATGAGTCATCATGAATTGTTTGTATGGGCAATTGTATTGTTTTCTCCAACAACTGTCAGTGGTCTGTAAACAACAGATATTTTACAAATGTTTAAAAAATTTGGGTCTGTTAAAGTCAAAATTCTCACTACAGTTGGTTATGGCCCTAAATGTTTAAATGTATGGCTACATTAAGTTGTCATTCTGATTAACCAGCTGTTAAAAACCAGAAAAGGGTCAGTTTTCTCTCATATTAGGCGACTAAATGTTTTACACTTCATTTATTTCGCTTCAAAATACAGTGCATTTGACTAGCCTGTCTAAACGTTAAACTCTAGTACAGCGATTCCCAAAGTGTGGGCCGCGGTCCCCTGGTGGGCTTTCACGGTACTGCAGGTGGGCCGTGAGAGATCATTAAAATTAAACAAATATGTTTTAAATCCTTGAACTTTTTAAAATATGTTTTTATTTACTGTAAAATATTCATGGCCTGATTAAGAAGTAACAAAACACACCAGTTAAGTGTTATTCTACTGTCATTTTAACTTAATTTCATTAATATGACAAGTGTCACCTTATTTATTGACCCCTTACATTAATGTCAGAACATAGATTCTAGTCCTGTATGTTGATCACAGTTGTGATTAAAGGTTTTGGTGGGCAGCGAAGATTTTTCACTTTTCAGATTGGGCCTTGGTATTCTGAAGTTTTGAGAGCTGCTCTAGTAGATGTTAGCGGTGCAACTACATTTCCAGATCTCCAAAATTCACATCATATGCATAAATATTGCATTTGTTTTGATGTGGTTTTTGTGTATTTCTATTGGTTGGAGTTGCGAGTTAAAAAGACACTAACGGACAGCGAGGCATGACAGGAATCCTGTCTTGTAAGTGTGAGAGAAGAGGGGAAGAGGACGGCAAGGACAGTGTCAAAAGGGTCATCTATTTTAGTTCTTGCTGTCCTCCCTGTCAGGACACAAGGAAGGAGACACACACACACACACACACACACACACACACACACACACGCACACACAAATGCTAAACAGCAGTAATCTCAGATATCTTTTTCATTTTGTAGCTGTAAACAATGCCGTTTTTCTTAAAAGTGCAAATCAGATGTGGCCTATTCTAAATATTTCACATATTTTCCCCCCATTGGTTCATTTTTATCACATTAACAACAGAGCCATGCAGCAACAGCAGCGGTGGAATAGTGCTGTCGAGGCAGCAACACATATGACTTTATTTCTTATTTTTTTCCATGGATAATGTATTTAAATGGGGCCTAAGTGAGTTGAATAAATCTGGTGTAATTCACAGGAAAAGGTCAGGTGTTTTATCAATGATTTACTTTGTCAAAGTTATAAAACAATATACTGTCTTGATCTGTGTGATAGCATTTCGTGATTTGGGATTACGTGATCCTTTGACTGCATGACTGCACGCTGAAGCCTTGGTTGTTTTTTTTTTTTGTGCATTTACTATTTGTTCATCATTGTCACTGGTTAACTAGCTTTTAAATTCAAACTTGTGAAATACTCTATGAAAGTGGATACTGCGAAGCGATAAGGCATTACTGCCTCCATCTGCATCTGTAAGCGCACTTTTATATGACAGCTTCTCTGGACAACACACTTGTTGCATGTGATTCTGTTTTTGTTTTATAGTAAGTCTTTAATGCTGGCAAGATTTTATGGAATCATATTGGCCAACAATATGGTTTGGATTAGAAATCGTCGTTTGAGTAAGCTGAGGCCTGCTGTAGGCTCGTTTGTGTGCGGAGATGTATATGAACATATGTGTTCAACGTGTGTCAGTGCTGCTAGCAACTATCAACAGGATGTCTGTTGGGAGCTCTATTACACATATGATGTATATACAGCCAGAAAGAGTTATTGCCTCATCGCACTGTTAGCCAAAAATCACAAGGGTGAATTCTTCAAATGGCTTATGACAGTTGAAAAGTGAATGAAGACGTGTGTCATGGGTTGTTTTTTCTTTTCCAGAATGAAAATGAGTCATTTTTCTGTGTAATCTACAAGACACCACATAAGGGAATAGGGAATATTTCTTTTTTTTTTTTTTTTGTGGTGAATACAACTTGAACATCCTGTTGCTTCATAATCACTTAACTGAAAAGCAAAAAATATGCATTTGTAACCATTTCATGGCATCGCACAGCAAATTCAAATTACTGGTCTGAATTAAAGCAACAAATTGAACACATCTGATTGTACAGCCTTTTATATAACACTGTATTGAACAACTTTATCTTACATTTTTAAAGTGGACGTCACAAATTGATTTAAACCATATCCAGAAGACGTGGTTGAAATGATGAAATAATAGGTTGGGATGAAATTCCCTCCTCTGAGAGTTCTTCTATGCTTGTCCTAATGAGGGCAATTTGTTACAGCGCAAATGTAAAAATAGAATCTCTTTCTCTAAGCATATCAAATGCAATATAGGACTTTTAGAAATGAATTTCCTCAGGTCCTGTACAATGAGGGTGTTTTCAGGACATGTGTGTTGAGCAGTTGTAGAAATGTACAGTATAGAGAAGTAACATAAATCTGAAACCAGTATGTTGTGGTAGATGTGTGACTCATTACCGAGATCATAATTTGATTAGATGATGATTTATCAAGAGCTGATGCAGCATCTTCATTATTCAGCTTCCGCAGGCATATCAGTCTGAATTCCCTTTTTATTTAATGGTTCCAAAAAAATCAGCAAACTGACTTTGATATAACAAGCTGTATCTTCTCAGCTCTATCTACTCATGTCTTTAGGATCCAACTGAGGGCTGTAAACGCTGAATGTTTCTAGTGATTCATTTACTACAGAAGTCCCTGAATCCCTTATTGTTGCTTCTTATTTACCTTTGCATGCGTTTTAGTTTGGCTGTAGAGTGCAGTTATATGGTTTTTCTTTTGTTAAAGACGTCAGTGAACGGCATTTTTATGGTGGCTCCAAGGTCCTCCACAGCTGATGAAATATGCGAGGCTATAATTTAAAAAAAAAAAAACAAAACTTCCTGTTTCCCTGCTCATTGGTCTGTGGTTAGTTTTGATGTTCATGAGGGATAACACGTGGAGTATAGCTTAAACTGGAGAAGAGAAAAGAAACGAAATTCATGTTTCACTTGCAAGGTGCTGAGAGGAACTGTCAGTGGCAGGAAGCAGAAAAGGTAGCATTTTAAAGAGATGGAAAAGTGCAGACTAAAAACAAGAGAGCAGAGAAAGAAGTGTGGAAAGAGAGTTAGTGTTCCGCAGCTTTGTGTTAATAAAATGTGATTCCCTCAGACACCACCCATGCTGAAAGCAAATCCCTTTTATACATTGTTTTCAGAATGAGCAAATAAAAGATTAGTAGTAAATGTGAACAAAAAAACACCTTGCTTGTTTTGCATACTTTTATATACAGTAATCACTTCAGGTTTCACACTTGGAGCCTCTATGATTCTAACTTTGCACTAGTGTTGATGATGCAATTTGGAATTATTAGTTGTTGTATTAGTTATTAATTTTGATGACACAGAAGCATAATCCTGACTTACTGTATACTCATTCTAACAAGGGTTTTCTGAATCATTCACAAGAGAGAAAGTGATGTGTCTTTATGCATTTGCCTGTACTGGCAGCTTGTGTTTCTGGCAGGACATGTAGGAGCTGCAAGGCTTGGGTTTTATTTCTCAGACTGGCAACAAGCACAGATCCTGCATGGAGTTACTGTGGCATGCACGAACATGGCCAAGTACTCTCTACGTCTGCTCTCTCTATGCTCATTGTCCTTTCCTTGACTCACATCTGTCTCTCTGTGACTCCTGATCTTTTCTTTCCTATATCCCACTTGCTCTGTATCCTTGTCTGGGTTTCATTTTTATTTCTATTTGCATTTCACCAAACACCACCAATGCGCACTGCATTGGAACTTTTCTTTTTGTGTGTGTGCAGATTTTCTCAGATTTACTCTGGAAAAATGGGACTTCCCGGCTGGGTATCGACAACCCAGAAGTAAACAGATGGTGTCCTAAGATCACTGATAAATAATAACTATTTTACATGTGCCTGTACCTGTACTCCTTGATTATCTTTTTGCGGGGATGGCATGCAAAATCCAGGCTGCAGTGACTTGGCCCACAACATACAGTAGGGTTTCTGGGAAACGCATGAATAGCATGCTCCCTTTTTGTGTCGTCCCCTTTATCTTTCCCTTCTTTCACTCTGATCCTTTATATGTGGTTGACCTCAGCCAGCCCAGTAACAGGAAATATAGTAGTCAAGATGACCCTGCGGTGAGTTTAAATGTAAGGGAAGCCAAGCTTGCTGCGAGTGTCCGTCTCCTAGGAGCTCTTAGTGCCTCATGTATTATTTGAAAGCCATCCAACTGTCCAAGGCTTTTCACTGCCTCTGTCGGCTAATGTGACTTAAGTTCAATGGAACTTTTTGCAGTTTTCAGTGCAAGTGCATATAGCGTGTGTGTATACAGAAGAGCTCCCAGCCTCCATCACTAAAGGCACAGGGGACCTACTCATTATAGCCGCCTTTAGCTTTTTTCCACTCAGTCTCAGCCAGTGACTGCATCAGAATGTAATCAGGATGAAGAATGTTCTTCTTGTATGTGCACATTTTTGCATCAGGTCACCCAGATTTAAAGGGAGCGACATTATTGCTTTATATCCTCTTTCCAGCTGGTGATTTAATCATCATTACCTTTCAAAGAATAAAGCTGACATAACTTAAGAGGCATGTGATTTCTAAACTTCCCTCACTTTTAAGGTAGAATAAAACATGGATGAAGCCTAATTTTTTCCCCTTCTCTTTTTCTCAGGTCTTTCAACAGCAAAGAGGAAATTTGCTGATTCTCTCAACGATTTCAAATTCCAGTGTATTGGAGATGCTGAGACGGATGATGAGATATGCATTGGTGAGTTTACAGATTTAAAATCGTATGCATCAGTATGTCAGAACAAAAAAGTATTTAAATAAACTCTAGTAGCGGTTCTCAAACTTTTAATGCTGCGTACCACCTGAGAAACTGTTCAGCTCCCGAGTACCACCGTGATGACCAATTTCAAAATGTAGCCATATATGTCCTTCTCAGTTAGCTTTAAACACACAGAGATGTTTATTCCTTATTGTGGTTATTTATGGTTGCCTGAATTGTTGCCTTACTAAATCAGACATTTACACCTCTGTCCAACACTTCTCACATACTCATATTCTCATACAGAGCAAAATAAACACACTCAAAAGTTGTTACATCTGCACTGCAACTGAATATGCAACATATATTTTTTTATAAGACAATTTTAATTATCTCAAGCTACACATTTCGTTTTGGAAACTTATTTATAATGCGTTGTATATTTCTGATTTTTTTTTAAGTGAAAATGTGGAAAGTCATGATGTTCCCCCGCGTACCACCAGAGAGCGCACTCGCGTACCACTGGTGGTACGCATACCTCAGTTTGCGCATCACCTGCTCTAGACATTGCCTTGTCATTTATAATTACTGCTATAGAACATTAATTTTAGAACTTATATAAATGATAGCTTGATTTTTCTGGGTTCTGTTCTACAAAAAAAACTGATGAGTATTAAATAAAGCATCTAGTCTGAATATAGTGAAAGGGACTCTTGTAGTCTAAGAGTGGCATTAGATCAGTTACCAAAAGGTTCATAACCAGGCAAATTAGCTCGTGTTTGCAAATTATAAATAACACCCATGGAGCTTTTTGATCTACAAACACTGGCCCAACTACGTCATTTTAGAAGTGATTGCAGGAGTCTACCAGTAGAGTCTACCAGTAGAGATGTGAATTAGCATGAAATTGTAAACAACCAGACTTGTTGGTAATTAAAGCCACATTAGTCCTCTGTTAGAAACCGAGCAATGTCCACATTAGCGTTTTATCTCTTTGTCTTCAGAGATCTCCGTCGGTATTACACCACTGTAAATGTGCGTGACATGGCCATCGATGTTCACTGGGGAGATGCATGGGAGTGAAAACAGACTGAATGGGCAGATTGCTTCCTATGACAGCTTTCCTCCTGTGCAGGATGCACTATTTATTTACTTAGTTTTTTTTAAAGGTTTTTGTTTTGTTTGTTTTTAATGGAAAATCTACATTGAACTACAAGTGCAAATCTAAGGTAATTAATGTAAATAATTTTGCACTCTGAAAGGGAAACTCCTATAAATACATATGGGTAAGTGCTAGGTGCAAAGATCACTATGTCCGTCCCTTCCATCCACCCATGGATGGTTGAGTAGATTGTAAATGCCACTACTCAAAACTGAGTTTGTGCCAGGTGCAAAAGGATTTAAAATCTGCGTCGAAAGTTGCAGGAGCTCCATCTTTGGTCTTCACCTTAGTTTTGTTTTGGTTATTTGGAACTGTTCAAACTCGGGATGGACATTTTGGATTTTTTATGACCGTTAACCGACGCCCTTTAACGATTAATAACCGTTAACCGATAAGTCCGGGAGGGTTGGCTGCCACGATTGTTGCGCGCGTTGTCATGGACACATGCGGACACTTCCCCGTGTATACTCTCCCCGTGTATATACAATGTGTTGCCGTCAGCTTGTCGCAGAGATGCCACCGTCACTTTGATTTATACTAGCGCGGTCTCCGCTATGTTATTCCACGCCACAACGCAAGAGCGACAATCACGAACTAGCTAAACTTACTAAACTTATCTCTAGTGCTTTTTCCACTTCCTCACCGTCTCGGCCGTATCCAGACCCACATTCATCACAATCTCCCTCCATGAATTACTAGAATATGTGCTGTCTTTGTAGTGTGGAGAACGAGAATCGTACAGATGTGGGTACTTACTCATTTTTTCGATGACGCGCTCTTTTCTACGCGGATGTAGAATTGACCAATCAGAGGCCTGTTGCACCTGTCGACACGCCCCCATGAGTTGATTGAATTACGTAGCTTAAAAACAAAATTGACCGTTAGTATTAATCGGTTAGTTACTGTTATCGGTTAACGGTTAAACGGTTAAACCATGTGCATCCCTAGTTCAAACAGCAAAGCTGTTCTTCAGTTTGCATCAGGAGCATCTGTCATACAAATAACAAAAGCTTGAGGCCAGTTTAGGCTTGACACATAAAATAATAATGATAATGGTATGATATTGGTGTAGAATAGAACCATTAATTCCATGTTCTCATGTGGACTGTTTGCTGTCCAAACATCCTGCTGTGTGAGGGGGCGTGCAGCCACCACACCCTCTCATTCTGCCGGGCTCTGTCTGTGCAGGCCACAGCTCTTCACTCCTCTGACCCACCCATGACTCTTGTTTAACTATCCAAAGCTATCTTTCCTGAACAGCTTGCCTTTCAGCTGGGCTGCAGCACACTGCTGTTGTTTTTAGGGTATTCATAGTCATGTCAAACCTGAAAGTCTCTCTGGTAAAACGCTGTTGATCATCTTGCATCAAGATGATCAACAGCATAATAGTTAAAAGAGAAACAATGGCTTCTTATCATAGAGCAGTTGAAAATGACATCTGTTATTCTTCTTCGTGGCTGATCAAACATGTGGCTCTTTGCCTAGTGGCAGCTTTGGCCTCATTGTTGAAGATGGAATATGGTGTCACTATCGTTTGTACATGCCACTGCACATACTGCATGAGCTCAGTATGTACTGGAGGTGGACTTTTGTTGTTTCTGAGGAACAAAGTGTGGTTGTTGTGTGCCTCAAGTGTTGGACAGAGAGGGGTAACTGAAGTGGAAACTCTGACCCAAACAATGTCAGTTGCCTCACTGGGAAATAAACTGTAAGCTGCGCTCACCGTCAAGGCACCATAGAAACAAACTGTCTAAATGTTGGTTTCGCTTCCAGTTAATTACTCTCCTGTGTGCCACGAGTTTAGAGAGATTTCGAAGCGGTTCAGTAGCAGAAGCAAAGTCCCTTCATGCTGTACCTAATGGATGGTGACGACTTTGCTCTGTTTGCACTTCGACATCTTTCAAAATAACAAGTCTTCCTCTCTTTCCCTCATTCTCCCTCTTTTCATCTGCCTTCCCTTGTGCCTCTTTTTCCGACTACCAACGGGACTTTTCTTAGCCAAGTCGCTTCAGGAGTTTGCAGCCGTCCTACAGAACCTGGAGGATGAGAGGACACGAATGGTGAGTGACCTAAAACACGTAGTAAATACGATATCACAGGTTACTCGTGAAAGAACTCAGACTTTACTGTTTAAAAGCTTTTGTTATCAGCCTCTATGGCATCATAATCACCTTCACAAACAGGCTCTGGCTCCTCTAGGAACCAGCATTTTAAAGCGTTACAGCTGCTGTGATGTCTCTGTGTCCTTGGCAACTGTGTTGTGTGCTGTAAGGTCTGATGTTTTGGGTTAAACAGTAACTTTGGATTCTGCCCGTGGTTAAGCCTTCAAAATTTTGTCTGAGATTTAATTTGTGTGTGTGTGTGTCTCTGTAGATTGAAAATGCCAATGATGTGTTGATTATGCCACTGGAGCGGTTCAGGAAAGAGCAGATCAGTGCAGCCAAGGTAAGAGTAGCACCAGTGCGCAACCACACGACTGGGGACAGGAATGACTTCAACCATCCATGTGCTGTGGACGAGTATTGATACTGCTGGCAGTGAAACAGCAATCAATAAAGCCCTTTGGTGTTCTTGCAGCCACTGGAAGGGCCCGAGCACATGAACGAACCAAACCCAGGCTGACAATGATTTACTCTAGTGGTTGTTTACCTTTTACTGTTTTAAGGGTTTTGAATATGATCCCTGCGTGATGCTGGAAACAGTCCTTCATACTGACTGATAGACTTCAGATTTGTAACATTGGCAGCTTGATTTGCTGCTTTTCATCAGATTTTTAAGCACTTGAAAAGAGAAATTCTTGACTTAAACTATATGCCAGACAACTGTTAGCCATTAGGCTTGTCGTCAATGCATTATAAAGAATACGTTTTTCTCCAGGGAATTTAGCCACAACCTGCAGTGGCAGAAAAATGGGAGCAGTTACTGTTACTCATAGCCTGGCCAGCCATCCACGATTCCTCTTCTCTTTTGATATAAAGGATTTGTCTGGTTTCTCTGGATTTGACTTTGATTTCCAGGGGGATAGTGCCAACAGACTCAGGCAGAAACTGCCTCTGGCTTTCATTTGATGGGCAGAGATAGAATTAATCACATAATTAAAGAATGTGACATGACAGCAGGAGTAGTATCGACACCAGACATCTAAAATGGTGAAGTAGGAACACTGGTGAATGACTGTTGGATCTTTTGCAATAAAAACCTGTTGCTCAAATGTGGTTATTCACCATTCTGCAACCATCTTCATGGGATAAAGCCTGCTCCCAGCCCTTTGTGATTGGTCTGGTACATTCTCTACCGGTGGAAATGGCTGTGAATTGGAGGGGCGTCAGATGCATTTCACAAGACAGAATTTTTGTGAATTTACCAGATGTAAAAAAAAAAACAAATCACACTTAATCACACATAATCAAGTTCTATTTATAATGCAGCATTACTGCTGTATTACCTCAAATGTTCTCAAGGTTTTTTTTTTTTTATGCTGTCTTATTGTTAATCATTTCTATTTTTTTATTTTATTATTGTAATGTAAAACATGCTATCTTTGACTCCGGTATTAAACTTTTATATACCAGAAACCATAAAGTAAAGTATATTTTACCCTTAAATGTTAAGAACAGTGATCTTTTTTGAAGCACATCATCAAACTCACTGCGCAGCTGCACACTGACCCCTGACGGCACGCTATTACGTCAGAGCTGGATGTAAACATACACAGCCTATTTACTCAATGTCAAACCTGGTTAGTATCTGTCAAGGCCTCAGCATCACTATATGACCTAAATAGGAGATTACAGTAAAACATAATGCTGCCATAAATCACTTACCCCCAGTCGGGGTGCCTCATGAGCCAGCGGGGCACCCCTCTCACTGAGAGTATAGAGAAGCATGGAGGTAGTGGATAAAGGGAAAAAGGACCTGATGAACAGAATGATTTTTTTTTTCTTTTTTCTCCCAAATATTCTTTTAAAATCCACCTTTTTTTTTTTTTTTTTTTTTGTCAATCCTTTTGTAGTAACATTGATTTGTGATACTTTATAATCTCCTTACATTAGATCATGAGCTCCGAGCCATCATTAGTCATAGGAACTAGATGAGAAGCCACGGGGGTTTCCTGCATGCTTTTTACGTTAAATATGTTATCAGT
Organism: Hirundichthys speculiger; assembly: GCA_018398805.1. Lineage (NCBI taxonomy): Eukaryota > Metazoa > Chordata > Actinopteri > Beloniformes > Exocoetidae > Hirundichthys > Hirundichthys speculiger. The sequence goes on from JAGFBZ010000582.1 coordinate 54,926, forward strand.
ACACGGTCTACTAATCCATCCCTTTGTTGCAGGTCAGTGTCTGATCTTGCCATAGTGGTCAGATTAAGAAGTGAATGCATAATCGGTGCAGTTGGGTCACCACGAGCGATGCGCTAATCCTAGTTTAGCCCCAAAAGAACTGATAAAATCTTTGCCTGGTATGGCATCACCTTCTTTTAAAGCTCCAGACCAGGGCAGGTCTGTAACAGAAGCTTTTTCTTCAGAATTGTAGTAGGTGGATTAAATAATGTGATTTGAATGTGCAGTGTTGCACATTACTGAATTGATTTAAAGGCAACACAGGTCCAGGTTGTAATCTTATCCACCAAGGAATTTTTGCTAATTGAATAATTGCAGCAAGTAGGTCCCAGAAGGAACATTGCACAAGCAATTGTAGTAAATTCAGCATGCTTTGCAAACACAAGACTAAAGGAAATAATGCTGACAAAGTGAGGCTGATGTCTGTATAAAAGTGAACATGTTGCTCTTCCAACAAAAGAGTGAATTGTACTTGCTTTCAGCTGCAGCTGTACAGGGAATTTTACATTGATATTTCAGTCTAAAATGGGACATTTAAAATAGGCAAATTTCCACAACTGGATGAAGTCAGGGTTCACTTGAGCTTTAAATTTGTGTTTTAGCCCCATTCAAGACAGCAGAATCTTCCTTTATGAAGGAATGGTTTAATAATAATTTCTATTATTCTTAGTGAACAAATCTTCATGAGGATTGTCTATGCCTTTTAATGCGTCAACCAACGTGGAATGATAATATGGTGTTTAGTTTTATGTGTGACCTCAGGGGACAAATTTTTGGCAGAACAGAGGTTGGTGAAGTTAAACATGAATCAGTCTGATCTTGTATCATGGCATTTCATTACTTCCAGAAAAGGAAAGAACTTTACATCCTCAGGTATCAGACTGAGAAGATATTGCCACCTGCTGGCTGAGAAAAGAAGGGTTTTTTTTTTATATCTTCTGAATATAAAACAAAACACTTGTCTAAAAATGTATTGGAACTACAAGAAATGATGTCAAGCCATCATTTCATTCTAGTTCATTTCAAATGTATATTTAGAGTGAAATGTGTGAGGAGCTCAGAGGAGAGCGTTGCAATTATTTCAGACATGATCTTCACAGACTGAAAAATCATTGAGGCAGACTTTAAATAGATGCCTTACAAGAGTGTTCATCATTTCTGATGTTTTTTGCAGCTGCTGTGTATTCCTCCTTTGGCTCACAAGTAGCGGATATGCTGATATCATAGCATTATATCACCATCAATGAAATTGGAACAATAATGAAAAGTTATGAGTAAACAGAGCATTGCCTCGGTGGTATGCACACTTAAAGCTTTGACAAGAAAATATTTGACTAGCAGGCTAAAGCAATGTACTTTTGCTAATGTTTCACTTCCTACATTATATTTTGATTCACTTAATTTAAGTTTGTTGTTAGAAAAATGGTTTTCAAAGCATAAAAATGTGTGAATACATGAAAAAACTCTGTCACTATGTTCCCTCTCTACGACCAGACTGGAGCTCCAGTCTTCATGGTGCTCTGAGTTTGTGGTAAAGAAACAATAACGTTAACAAGCCGGGACAGATGTGCAGTGATAGCACCTCAGGGCCTCTCTGACTGAGGAAGACCCACCCTTATCTGCCCTTCCTCTGTTTATATGTTCACTCCTCTCTTGCCTCTCTTTATGTCTCCCTGTGCCAGTGGTGGAAAGTAACTTTGTACAAGTGCACATACTCAAGTATGTTTTTTTTTTATGTACAAGCACAGTTTAGTACTGTTTTAAACTTCCACTCGACTCCATAACACATGACAGCAGCTTTGCTAGATTTTTTTTTAAGATTAAAGCAGCCATTTCCAACTTTTTTTTCCCTTTTCTTTGGATTTGAGTTCGTATAAAAGGCTATGTGCAAGCAGTGTTGAATAACTCATGATGCAATGTGTCATCAGAGATTAAAGATCTGAGGAAAAAGTCTAAAGGCTGAGAACAGATGCATGCATCCCATCATTAAGTTTTCTTTTTGTAATCGATCGAAGACCTACCCCGTGACCCTTCGGATCTGTTCACTTCGCTTCATTTTGCCAACACACGAATAAGTCACGAAGGGACACTTTAAAAACAAAATAAACAAGTTCTGCTTGGGTCCAATTCATGCATTCTGGTTAAATCCAATTTTAATCTAATTTAAAACAGTTTGCTTTGATCCAATTAAATCAAAACTATTTTTTTTATAATATATTTAAATCCAATTCGGCTGTGTTCATTCTCATTGCTTAATTCAATAATAATGAACTAGATTTATCAATACATTATGGTCCTTATCATTGTAATAGTATTTTGATAATGTCAGTGTAGAAAAACTTGAAAAGGAATGATTATGATCATTAACGTGATGTTGAACACACTAATGGTTCAGTTTTAACACAGTAGGAATGTAGTACACGGTAACACATCACAGATACTTTGATACTTTAACTATACCAGCTGTTAGCCGTCAATATTTGTATACTTTAGTTAGGTTTTTGCATGCAGGACTGTTTTATCTATATGTGTTATTAATTCTGCCATATTTCTGCCTGTATTTAAAGAGTAGGGACATATTTCACACCTCACTGTGTATTGATATATGTATCTGCTCTCCTCCACCAGTTTAAAGCTTTAATTATCCTAATTTGAGTGCTAATTACAGAACACATTCAGAAAATAAACATCTGGAGTAACCGTTGGACACTTTTCAGTTTTTCTTTGCATTTCTTAGCCCAGAGTTACACCCCTCCCATCATCCATCCATCTGTCATCTCAGTGATCTCATTCCTGATGAAGCAGCCTATTGTTTAATAACCAGCTGTGCTACCTGGGGGAAAATTTCAAGCTGGGTTCTCCAAAAAATAGAAAATATAAGAAAGCCAGAAAAAAATCCTCCCATGTTATATAGTATATTTTTTAAGATGTGTCTTTGCTCTTTTTTCAAAAACCAGAAGTTCAGGTTGCTTGTAAATTGTATTTATTAGTCAAATTACATAAATCACAATATTGTAAAGAGAACTAAATTGATACTAGGTTGAGTTAACTGGCAAAAGATTCTTTATTTTGGCATGTTTGTCTCCCGGTTTAAAGTGGACTTTTTGACTTTGACAGGAAGCCAAGAAAAAATATGACAAAGAGACAGAGAAATATTGCGCAGTCCTGGAAAAGCACCTTAGTCTTTCAGCAAGGAAGAAAGAGTCGCATCTACATGAGGTATGGATGTACAGCTGAGTGTGCACCTCTCCACTGTTTCCCACCAGATTTCACTTTGATCATTTTCTTCCCTTGTTGCAGGCGGACAGCCAGGTAGACAACGTGAGGCAGCATTTCTATGAGGTTTCTCTGGAGTACGTCTTCAAGGTGCAGGAGGTCCAAGAGAGGAAGATGTTTGACTTTGTGGAGCCTGTAAGGAAACATTTTTCCCTCCTTTAAAATGTAATATGGCTTTTTCACACTCTTCTAGTCCCCCCAATAAGCCGAGTACACATGCTCTGTTTTAGCAGTGGACCTTATTACACTCACTCACTATGAAATATCCAACCCCACCAAATTCCTCTGCTGGTGGGAAAACAAAACAAAAACGAAAAAAAAAACTCAATTTTTTTAAATTGTGTTGATGGCACTTTTGTGGTTCATTCTGAGTAAATAAAGACAAATTGTTGCTCACATTGCACCCAAACCTTTTATTCTGTTGGAAGGACTAATACGACATTCAATTTTCTTTTTCACTGCGAACATTATATTTTATTTTTGGTCACAGTTATCACTTTATTCCTTCCTCCTCTCGCTCCCATCCTCTCCTGGTTCTAAGGTGTTTGTAATAACCGCTTGCGTTTTTCATGCACCTGCTTGTCTTTTCCTCTCTTTCTCCTTATTGCTGTCTTCATCCCTTCTTGATTTTAGCTGTCTTCATTTTGACACTGTTTTCTTTTCCTCCAGCTGTTGGCGTTTCTTCAAGGCCTGTTTACCTACTATCACCATGGTTACGAGCTGGCAAAAGACTTTAACCATTTCAAGACGGACCTTACCATCAGCATCCAAAATGTAAGAGCGCAAAGACAAAAATATATGCTGTTTAGTGAGATGTGGCCGTGTGGACTGCTAATAATCTGTCATTTCTATTGTGATGTGCTTTGATAGATACATATAAAAAACCTTTTCTCATACAGGATAAGGGCTTGAGGTGTAATACATAATTTATAGAAAAGGTTTTCATGCTCAAAGTTTAAAAGTCATTTAAAGTCAGTTTAATGGGCTTCTTATCTAAAAAAGAATTTAAATTTCAAGAACAAGTTAAAGAGATGATAAATGTCTGGAGTAAATGTCAATGACCTGCAGGCAAAGAGAAATTCATAGGTCAGATTTATTTATTTTTTATCCAAAAACACAATCAAAATATAGGCTTGCAAATATCATTTTTATCTGTTTGTGGAAATGTTTCAATAGTCAAAATGGTAAACGGTACAAAATGACTTTATACAGGTAGAAGTGCAGTTATGCAAGTATAGCACAGGTAAAAAGTAAAATTACTTAAAATACAGCTGTAAAAATATACACAATTAAAATGGAAAAGTTGGAATTCAGAAGTAATTAATTTGCCAACTGTCTAGTTGGTGAGCTGCTTATTGTCCTCCACCTTTCCAGTGTAGACAGAGCATGAGCATGAATTGTCATTTTAATATTAGATCACCTTTATGAACTCGACCACATCAGTAAATTAAATCAAAACATGAGGTAAAATTACAAAAGTTGAGGACACCGTGTAAAATGTAAAAAAAAAAAAAAAAAAAAAAATAGAATGCAATGATCTGCAAATCTCATAAATCCATATTTGGTTCCTCATATTTGTGTTTGTGTGGTTGTTTAGTAACACTTCCACCAGAGGGCAGTGATGAGCCAAATTACTGACGTCAACAAACATGACAAGTGTTGAGGTGGCTCCGATCTTTGCGCTACTCTGGAGTGAATGAAAGTGAAGACAGCAGTGCAGTTGACAGTGGTGTGAGACCACTAAATGAAAGTGGCTATATTAAGGAGGGGCTTTTTTCTCTAATTTTACCCATGTGCAAAATTGACAACGTCATTTTCAATATTTTTTGTCTCCTTCATGTCACGGTGCCCTGGAGTTGTAACATCATATAAATGTCTATAATTTCAGACAAGGTCCCACAACTGCTCCTTAAAGTTTTCCTCCATTTTTGATCAAAATTTCTTTTCTCTTTTTTTTTTTCTTGTATTTGTTAACAGTTGACTCACTACCAATGACTTTGTATTTCTCAGTTTTGTCCATAATATTAAGCGTTAAGGCTGTGTACCAAAACCAGATGAAATCAATGGAGGAGACAAATAGAAGAGCCTGTCTGTCTGTATCTCTTTCAAATCTAGAGTATAAATGGGAATTGATGTAATCCCATACAATCGGAGAAGCAGGCTTTTGAGCTGTGGGCCTGAAGTTCACACTCATCCAGTTTTGGCCTAAGGTCTTTGCCTCATCCTTTACACACAGACATTCTGATTTTCTGAATGTTTTCATGATATTATATACTGCACATGGTGGGATCTTCTAAGTCTTTGCGATTTTATTGTTCTACAATTTATTGACACATTTTGTTGCAGATTTGTGAACCTCTACCCATCTTTACATCCATGAGACTCTGCCTCTCTGAAATGCTCCTTTTTTACCATATAATTACCAGTTACTGTTGCCAGTTAAGCCTATCTGTCAAACTGTCCTTCATGTGTGTTTTCTTTTTGTCCTTTTATGATTTTTATCAACTACTTTTTCAGCTTTTTGTTGCCCCTGTTCCAACTTTTTTTGAGATGTGTTGCTGCCATGGTAGGCCTAATAGCCCTAATATTTTTCATGAAATGGGAAAATTTCTGTTTCAACATCTGATGTGTTCTTTATGTTCTATTGGGGATAAAATTTGGATTTGAGATTTGCAGGTCATTGCATTCTGTTTTTGTTTATGTTCTACACAACGACCCGACTTTTTTGCAATTAAGGTTGTAAATATTTTTTGCAAACATTTGTCGCCATAACAAAATTTGAAATGCAGGTTCTACAGTTAATTGACTTACCTGCACGCTTGCACACAAAGGTGTGCTACTTTATCCAGATATTTAGAAAAAACGCAAAAAGGTGGTGCATAACTTTTGTTGTGTTGACAGACGAGGAACCGTTTTGAGAGCACGCGATCTGAGGTAGAGAGCCTGATGAAGAAGATGAAGGAGAATCCACATGAACACAAGAGCGTCAGCCAGCACACCATGGAGGGTTACCTGTTTGTGCTGGAGAAACGTATGGACATGACATCTTTTTTCTTATATAAAGCTTTTTTTTTTTTTTACAAACCAGACAATTAAGCTTGAATAATTATTTCTGACTGGAGCGTTTGAATTATTTAACAGCTCCAAAATAGATGAATGGCGGTCAGCCATCAAGTGTTACGCCATGATCAGCAGTCATGTTGTTACTTTAACAACATGAGTGTGTGTGTCTGTGTGTGTGTGTGTGTGTGTGTACATCTTGGTACAGGTTGTTCATGTTGGTGACCTTTTGTTTGGCACATGCACACACACACACACACTTTGTGAGAGCAAAAGAACAAACAAACCATAATGAACCAATGGCTGACAAAGTCAAGTCTGATCTGTTGGAGACGTGACAACAGCTCTGTCCGCATGTAGTTACCACGGCAACACATTTAGTACTAAAGGAGGCCTGACTCATCCTTTTTTTTTGTGTTGTTTTAACCCTGCCCACCTCCGTCTCCGTTTTTCTCTGACCATTTGACATCACAGTTTACTCTTCATTTGCCTGTTCTCCTCTTGTTGTTTCGAAACTCCACCGTCTTAATTTGTCCGTGTCTTTGTATCACAGGTTCTTTCGTATCTACTTGGGTGAAGTACTATTGCACATACCATCGCGAGCCCAAGAAGGTCACCATGGTCCTGTTTGACCCTAAATCTGGAGGCAAAATGGTCAGTAAACAAGGGTCTAAGTTAAAAAAAACAAAAAAAAAAAAGGCTCGCCGATGTTTATGCAGCAGAGGAAGATGGATGTATTCAAGTGTGCTGACATGTTTAAAAAAACTTTACACACAGAAGCCAAGTCTCCATGTAAAGACTTGCAACTTACAAGCTTCATGGGATCATGTCGTGTCTGAATTGTCAGTTCATCTTACAGAGTTTCCTTCCAGTTAGCACCTTCTGCTTGCTCTCAGTCAGCAGTTTCTAATCGTGTGTTGGTGCATATTATTATTTTTTTCCAATAACAGAAACCTCCAGTGAGGTCACTGCAGAAAACTGCTACAACCTCGCACACCTCCTCCAATCTCAATCACCATTTGTTGTGAGAGCTTTAAACCACCTGCAGAAAATATCAATTTGTTCCGTCAAGAATGTTTTTGATCCATACTCTGTGTTTCACACTAGTGTGCAGGCATACTGGGAGATAGTGGTTTGACAAGTGAGCACTAGTGTTTTTCTTCACAACAGCGCTTTGTTTGAGTAAGCAGCTTGACGTCCTTCTGTACTGCTGAATGTGATCTGTGTTCTTGTGGTAGAAGTGAAAACACTGCACATCACAGAAAGCCTTCCAGCTTCAGACTACTGAAATGAATTAATAATTTGTTTAAATGTTTATAAAATATAATAGTCAAGCCAAAATGCGAACATGTTTTTTTTTTTTTTTTTTTAAAGTTGGCATGGTGTGTATATTTGCACTAAGAATGTAATAATGTGCAAACCATTTGGATCCGGACACCTACATAATAAAACTCTCAGTGAACATTGCACAATGTAGTTAAATGACAGTGTAATGGGATATTAAAAGAACATCCCAGAGATGCGGAGCCTGCTTGTAGAAGTAGAAATGGGAGGGGCTCACTACTCAATATTAGTGCAGGTGAGGGTCAAATGATGACAAATTTAGAAATTTCATCATCCATGACACATGATCTGATTCATCAAGAGATTCAGAAAATCTGGGAAATCTGATGTATTCAGGCCCCTGAGGAAGCATGAAAGGAGGGACACTTTTTCAGAAAAGCTGTGTCAGATTTCAGCAACTCAGTGCCAAATTATATTCATTATGTGATACAGCAGCACGAATCTGTAGTAAAAGAGCCTGGAGCTGTCTCATGCTGAAAAAGTAAACATGCCTCTGCCCCACTCTTGTTTGGAAACAAGACAAAAGATACATTTTTGCTACTGGTGTGTTGCTTTTCAGATCAGTGCATTCATTTTTTTTTTTTTAAGGAATGACAAGGTGATGGCTTGATTTCTAGTATTATTTGTTTTATGCTTCATACAATTAAAAAGAGACTTTATACTGGTATCACAAAATATAACCTAACACACATGAAGAGGGCTAGTCAAAGCAGAGGCTTTGAGGCCTCAAAGACCCCAAAGTGGGTTCAAAGTTTGAAAAATCCTTAACTCTGAACACCAACTTATTTCATTATATTAAATGGCACCCACAATATGGTTAATACTGTGATTAGGTGCTTTAGGACTCACCTTTTTCCCTTTTAGATGCATAGGATAAAGTGTTATTGTTATAATACGGTGATTTTTGTCTCTGTGTTTATTCTTCTCCAGGGAGAGGAAGAGAGCTTCATCCTCAAGTCATGCACCAGGAGGAAGACAGACTCAATAGAAAAGAGGTTTTGTTTTGATGTGGAGGGAGTGGACAGGTGAGTGTGTGTGGACTCCCCACCTAAATGTTTGACCTACCTTCCAACTGCTATAATTTCATCTCATTTTAAGTTATTTGATACATTTAATTAAGGGTGTGTCATCTCAGTTATTAACGTGGTTTCCAGGGTGTAATTGCAGCTATCATACACATGAGGGCGCTGCAGAGTTTACTTGGATGTGAGCTTGAACCTTGTTGTTGTGTTGCACCTGGGGTGCTGTCCTTCCTTTACCTCCTCCAACTTCCCCCCTCCCTTGCAGCCTCCTCAACTTAATGCTTCAGTTTACCGCCGTGGTGCTATTTATATGTCTGGGTGTGTGCAATTACTGGCTTGTGTAAAGTAAGTTGGAAATTTAGGCTAATGATGTGTCTACACGTAAAATTTGTGTTGCTGTTTTACAAACTGGGGAAAAATACAGTTAGTTGAATGATTCTTGTAACGGTTAGCATTGGTTTGCAAGAATTTGCATGCATTTCCATAACTATGAGCTTGATTCACAAGGATAGATTTAGTGGGTTGCTCAGCTGTCGTTGGTCTTAATTCAGATTCTGACAAACAGGAAACTGATTACACTAAACATTATTCACTATAAATAACAATTTTTAGTGAATAAAACAAAAGTTTTTATCATTCAAAAATGATTTTTGTCAGTGTCTGTGCTTTATTTTTCTTTTATCACTGCAGCTCAGAATAACAGGGAGAATAGTGACATCTAAATCATCTGTTGTCCTTAGTAATGACTGCTTTCCATGAGTAATATTTATCATATTTATTTGTCACTTCGCTTTTTGCGACTTTATTAAATGGTGCTACATTAAGTGCGTCATTTGTGGTCTTGATAATAATTCAATTCAATTCAATTTTATTTATGTAGCGCCTGTTACAATGCCAATTGTCTCTAGGTGCTTGACAGAGACCCAGAGCATGACGCCTGAGCAAATATCATTAACTAAAATTATACTATTAAATCTTAATCAAGGATAATGTCCTTGAAAAAAAAAAAAAACTCCCACAGCGGGAGAAAAAAACCTTTAAGCCAAACAGTGGTTTTAAAGGTTTAAGCGGAAGAAACCTGGCAGGAACTGGCTCATATGGGGGGAACCTTCCTGCTGAAGGCCAGCTGGGTAAAGAAAGGAAAAAAAGAGGGGAGACAGGACAGAGAGAGGATGTAGGACAGAGAGAGGAGAGCACATACATCCTGGCAGCACTACACTAGACAAAATGTATAAATAGTTATTATCGATTAGCTTCAGCACTAAGAATTCCAGCACGTATATTCTGACTGGTTTATTGTTAGTTCATGAAATACAGAGATGACTATATAAACTGATGTAGGTAGCGGCACTGAGATGAGATGATCAGACGAACGAAGATCGCCGGTCAGCCTCCCAGTCGGTGCCCCAAACACATCTACACACACAGGTGGAGGTAAACGCTGGGATGGCCAGAGGAACTGCAGGTCAGCTTTGGACAGCTATGCTTTCAGTTCACAACTCCACCTCTTTCCTGCAAACATACTCATATAAACTGGAATTAACAGAGCCAGATTTTTTGGTAGCACCTATGTCTCAAGCTTTTTGACACCAAACAAGTTGTACTCATTCTGCAGCACAGGCCTGAGAAGGGGGCTCAGAGGGTGCACTCAGATCTCAGTGTCTGAATGAACATGCGAGATGAATGTGACAGGCTGACTGTACAGCATCGATTGGAGACTTGTAGAAGATTGGGGTGGATGTGGTTAATTAGGTGTGAGTACGCTCACTGAATGATGTCCCTGTCGGGATGATTTGTCTAAGCTGCTTAATGTAATGAATTCTTGTTGATGAATTTTTCAGGCTTTGTCCGTCATCCGCTTCTGATCCTTTTATGGTAAAAATCGGATCTGAGCAGTTGATGATCCGATATACTGTTGTCATTCTTTTGGCATCCACAGAGGAATATAATTTGCCCTAGAGGAAAAAAAAAAAAGAGAGATTTACATGCAAAATCACATGTGATCTTAGTGTAGGAACAAGTAAAACAATCTATTTGGTTCAGAACCTGCATAAAGAATTTCATTTTGAAGCTCTTTACTGAAAACAAGATCCCCTGATTACAGCTGGGGTTTGTTTGAAAGGTTTACATTGCTGAGTAAAATATGTGTATGTGCATCTTTGTGTGTATTTGACTATTATTGTACTTGTTTATCCAACAGCATCTGACTGACAGTGTTTATTACTCGCCTTAACATGCAAAAAACTAATATTCTTTGTGTGTGTGTGTGTGTGTCAAGGCCGGGTGTGATCACCATGCAGGCTATGTCAGAAGAAGACCGCAGGTTGTGGATGGAGGCTATGGATGGTAGAGAACCGGTAGGTTACCATGGTTACTGGTCTGCGCTTACGTGACAGAATCAAAAGAGGTGACGTAGATGGATGATTAGAAGGAGGGACATCATGTTCCCTTAGGTTTAACTTTAAAATGGATTTTTATAGCATTCATACATCCTTTGCATCTTTTATTCAGTGCACAACTGTTTGAAGGGGTGTGTTGGTGTTTAGATTCCAGCCAGTCTCCCTAACTATTGGTTAAAGCTGTGTTAAAATGAAATTTTCTGTCCTAAAGAAAGTGTGTCAGTGCTGCATTCAGTACCCTCATTTAGACTTTTCCACTTCGAGACACTGCCTTCATGTCTGCATTCAAACATGCGAAACTAAGCACCATCTAATAACCCCACACAAGTTTGAACAAGCTGCTGCTGAGCTCAGGGGAGCCGTCGTAAACGAAGAATGGCTCTTGTTTTCTTACTTATACACTATCCGGCATTAAAGTAAAGGCTTTTTGTTTCTCTGGCTGTCCGTCAGTATCCACAAGTGACAAGTTACAGCTTTGTGGTGCCACCTCTCAGACAAGTTGACTGAGAGGTTGTGAATCCAAACAAACAATCACCTGTATTATGTTTAAAATTGTTCATTTGAACTGAAAAGCTCGTGACAGCTCATTTGAACCTTTCTTGAATATACTTTCATCAGTGTTTTTTTGTTTAATTAAATGTTTAATTTACCCAAATCTGCAGTATCAGTTATGCAGATTGCAAAAGCCAGCAGTAAAATGTACACACAGGTTCCTTAATATTATCATAAAACTCAAGTAGTTTGTTTCGCTTTTGCACAAATATGATAAGCTAGCTGTGCTGGCCTTACCCATTTACTTTGTAAAACTTTTCCTTTTGAAATGTGTCTGCTACCCTTCCCATCAAAGCCATTTCCACTGGTACAAAACATGCTGAACCAATCTTAACTGGGTGGACTCATACAGGTGACTCATGCAAGAGCATCTAAGAGTCACTGTTGAAAACAATCAAAGTAGCTGCAGAATTTCTAATAACACGTCTGTGCCACTGCATGCCATCTTTGGATGTCTTTTGTTGCTTCATTTTCAGTTGGTTGTATGCCTGTCGACTGGCGTTTAGAAGCAGTTTCTTCTGTTCCCATCAGTACAGAAGAAACTTTGATTGTGAATCAAAGTTGAATCCAGAACAATTAGACTAATGCTTTGCATCAGAGAGAAGAGTCAGGGTGGTTGGCCATGCTAGGATAAGCAACTTGCTGGGAAGTATTAAAATCTCTGAGCCATGTACAAATGTGTCTCCTTATTAAGTATAAATTCAGTTCGAGCTGCACAAGTTGATGTGCTATTTTGCTTTTATTTTCCAGGTGTACAATCTCAAATAAAGACAACCAGGCTGAAGGCAGTAAGTAGCTTTTACATGGAATTCATCAGTTGCTTAGAATCATTTGTCATTAACTATTAGTACTGCTAAGGCTAGATTGAGTGTTGTACGCTGTATGTTTATGTGTGTGCATGTATGAATCCTGAAAATAAATCCGTACCCACCTAAAACACAAATGTGAGGTTTGACCACAGTGTCGTCTCGTATCCAAGTTGCTCATCAGCTCATGTTCACTCTGCTTGTCCTCCCGCTCCACCAGTGGTGCAGCTGGATGTGGTTGGGTTCAACGTGATGAAAAAATTCATCTATGCTGTAGAGACTCGAGGTAAATTATTTATTGTTTTTAATTTTATCTACACTGCTTTCCTGTGTGAAGTTGTACTTTTTACTGAAACTATAGTAAATCACAGATCACATGACGGCAGTAGACAAATGAATTTCAAACAGGACCCTAAATGCACATTTGTCTGATCTTGTTTAACTCCAAACAACTGGTTAAAATTATACGCAGTGTTCTGTCAACATATGGTGAAGGCATACGAATAATCACTCTAAAAGAATGCTTTTGCTTTTGTCTTTTCACATGACTAAAATTAAACTAATAGTGGTGATAATAGGATGAATGTTTTTACAAATGAACTCATGTTTGTGTGACCTTGACTTGAGTTAGGTGACCATAGGGAGACATCGGACATGCTTGGAATGACCATAAAGTCACATTGAAACCATCTGTAGTTTTTTTTTAATTTATTTTTTTATTACAGATGCTCTAGTTGCTGAGTCATACATCAAGCTAAACTCAAGTAAATGAGCTCAACACAGTAAAGAATAGTGCTCTGCCTTTGAGGTTTTTACTGCAAACAAATGTGACGCTGAAACAAAGGAAAAAAGATCCTGTAAGCAGTCATTAGGATCAGGGGCGTTGCAGAACCGAGTTATTACAGGAACAGGAAAAGTGTGTAAAAGATTTCTGTAAGTATTGTAGGTTCATGTTTAGTTTGATAATGTCAGTGTAGGGTTTTTAAGTAGAAATTAAACCTGCCAGAGTGCAGGGATGTTACTCTCTGATGCATCTGAGCATCCCTCTCTATATTCTTCTAAAATGTCACAGTAAAGGTCTATATATTGACAATATCAGCAGCTCCTTTTATCCTCTACTTTAAGGTCGTTCATGGCCATCCCCTGTGTGTCTCTTCATTGACTGGCACATGCATTCACATTTAGATTTTATATAAAGATGACCTTGTGTTTATGAGCTGCCGGATTTATTCTTCTCTTTTGAACATTGGTACAAGTCAAAATGGATATTAGAAAGCACAGGTTTAGGTGCTAAAATGACCAGAAATGTGCTGGAAAAGTTTGCCGTAACAGGAAATTTGTCTGGCTGCTCTGCTCTTTATCCTCAGCAGCAAAAGCCTTCATAAACTTTTCTAGCCAAGCATGAATATGTTACCTTATAATGCCTTCTTTGGCTAAAAGTACTTCTTTTTTTTAAAGTAAGATGCTTTATCCAAAAGATGAATTGATATTTTGTTTCAAATCTTTTGCTGCATTCTTCAGTTTCTGTGTAGCAGCCTTTCCTTGTCTCTCCTCTAGGTATCGATGAGCAGGGCTTGTACAGAATCGCTGGCGTTAACTCCAAAGTACAAAAACTACTGAGCCTGGCTATGGGTAAACAGAGAAACACACAAATACATTTAATCCAACTAGAGCACCTGCTTGAATGCGCCTTTCTCTGTCCATCAGATCCAAAGACGTGCGCTGATGTTGAGCTGGAAAACCCAGAGTGGGAGATTAAGACAATAACAAGTGCTATCAAGCATTACCTCAGGTTTGACATTGAACGTACACAGCAATTGAACTGATCTTTTCTCTCTTACTGCTATGAATACATTGTAAGAGCTTAGAGGGTTGAATTAATCTCTTATACTTTCATTCTTCCAGAGATTGTGGTCTTTGCATGCAGTGTTTTACTTTTCACTCTGACAAATGCACACCTGTAAGACATGTATGGCAGTTAATGGTTAAATTACTTACACACTCCAGGAACACTGTGACGGGAAGGATTATGATCCGGAACAGTCAGTCGAATGAAAGAAAACGCATAAGAAAGCAACTAGTTGTGGTGTTCACGCTGTGCTTAATTTACTGTGCCTGGAAGAATCCATCACAAATCCACAGGTGCACGTTCACATGGAAACACTATTTGAATTTCCACCTCTCCCACGCAGAGGTCAGGCCTCATTAAGAACCAGTAGGTGCCATCACACCAACCTGGCTGCAGGGAATAACTCATGTGAAGCTCTTGAAGCAAAGCATGTTAAACAAACTCTCACGCAGAAGTAGTTACATTTACTGTTTTCACAGAGCAGCCGAGCTGAAGCTCTCAGTTCATTTTTTGAGCTTTTATACTCCACCTGACATCTCCTGTGTTTGCAGAATGCTGCCTGCGCCTCTCATGACATACCAGTACCAGAGGAGCTTCATCAAAGCTGCCAGTGAGTCCTTTTGTGCATCTTTGTTGCCTCTCAGATGTTCAGTCTGTGGACAAAACATTGCAAACAGCTATTCAAAACTACCTTGGATTATAAAAGACAGGCTGTTCTGAATGAGAGGTTTACATGGAGTGTGCAGGTTCTTAAATCCTTAGGTAACCTTTGATTTGCTTTTGATTCGAGTTGGAACACTTTCAAGGCATTTTTATGGTGGTACGTACAGTTTATTGGAAAATTACAAATGGATTTGAGTCCATTAATAGTTTTTGCATCATTGCTATGCTTGGGGGATGTCATTCAAGCATTTCTTCTGAGATTAGTTTGTTTCAATAGAACATATGACTCAGTGAACGCGGATGACGTGGTTAAAAAAATGCCTTAAAGTTGAGTCCTCTGGCTGTTCTGCTTTGTGTGTGTGTGACAAAGAACACTGCAGCCGTGTTTGTGTGTGGATATACATAAACATTATACATCAAAAGATAAGATTTAAATTCCTCATGAGTGGTGAAAGCCTGGGAAGTTGATCTACATACTACGACCTGGTCAAAATGTATGTTTTCATTAAGTTATGTTAAGTCAAGCAGCAGCTCCAAATTGTTTAGGTGTAGTATTCATATTCATTCATTCATACATATTCATTTCGTTTAAGGAATAAAAAAACAAACAATCAACAAAATAAAACCCCCTTAACTCACTCGGCTCTCTTAAAGATATATCGCCTAAACTCTCAGACAGTTGAGGCAATCATTTTTGTGCTGGATTCTTTACTGCGGCTGCTAGGTTACAAAATAAACTTGTACAGGCACAAACTGATTCAGACCATGAAATAGATACTTTCCATGTCTCCATGTCTGATCAGCTAAATCTGTTTGAACTGGTTTATCTGGCCCTCGTTGGGTCCACTTTATCCCCCACCCTTCTATATGCTCCATTTCATGTTGCTGCCGCTCCTTTCGCTCCTGCATGTTAAAAGAAAGTTGGTTTATGAGCGCAAAATTCAGGTGCAGAGACCCGTTTTCTTCATCTGTCTGCAGCTAATCCTTTAAAAAGCTTAGCTGCAATGGGGAAAGAAAAAAAACCAAAAAAACTCCAGGAAATGACTTTGTGTCTCTGGCAACACTATCAGGAAGCAGCTCCATACATAGCATTGCCAACTGGAGAGAAAATAAAAGAAGGATTTTTATATGAGTTTTAAGTGTGTGTTTTAGGAGAGAGGAGTGTGGAAGCACCGCCTGCCAAGGAAACTGCTTCAGTTCAAAGTTTAACCACTCATGCTATTATAATTGAGATCATGGTTTTGTAATGATCATAACTTTTAAATTATGTTTGCAAGCTGTTTGTATAAGTTTGCAGATTTTTTTTTTTTCTGATCTTTCCAAGCATTAAAGGTCTCCTCTCCCTTTCTCCCTGGTATCCATCAGTTTCTGGTAATCCTGCATTTGCGTATCTATAAGAATGTGCGTGTGAGGGAGGTTTTTTTTTCTTTTTCTAGTTTGCAGAAGCAGAGGGTGTTATGAGGACAGTGTCCTGGTTTGAACTCCCCCGTTTCAGCTCCTCCCCTTCTCTCCAGTCTTTCACATCATCTCCAACTCTTCCCGCAGCTGAGCTAATATTTCTCCCCCTAAAGTTTAGTAATGATTTTCTCTCATCCTGTTTTGAATATCAGATCTGAACAGATAGCAGAGGTGCATGTAGAAGAGAAGTAGGAAACGTTGCAGGAACATGCGAGATGTGAAAGGAAGAAAAACAAAGTGGAGTGGCGGGAGGACAGGCACTGATAGGACTGGCTATGTGATGCCTGTTGTCAGTTTTTCCTTCATAGATTCCCTGTTATTCTCCATTTTTCAGGTCATCTGTCATTTCATGTTTTCCCTTTTGTAAACTTGCTTTTCATTGGGTTATATTTTCAGTCCTGCTAGGTGTCTCAAGTTGTTCTCCAAAAGAACATAACTCGTAATTGTGCCCCAAAACGCATTATATCAAAAGATGAGAGGTGATACGGTGGGTGCAAATGATGATCCTGTGTTGAATTTCAAAGTTCAGACATAGTTTGACTTTAAAAGGTCCTGAACCTTTAGTGTAAACAGCCAGTTCAGTAAACAGTGTTTCATGTTTACCTTTTAAAGCATGTACCTGTAATACCTGATGGTGGGATTTATTTACTGTTTTCTTCTCAGAAGTGGTCACATGGACCTTTGACTCCATAGATTTTTTTTGATCTAGAAAAATCCTTTCTAAAACTGTCATTTAAAAAATTCCTTCATGGATAACTTGCTTTGGATAAAGCAGACTATTGTGTGCATCACTGTGCTTCAAAATGAACTACTGGACCATCAAAGAGGGTCTGTAGCCTCCTTTAGAACCAGATTTGGGACATGAAGACTGGGCTGTCTGCGTCCAGCAAACGTATTCATGTGACGATTTGCCACTTATGCGTATGTAACTATGAGTGCCAAGAATTTTTACTTATTTCTCAATGTTTTTACTTTTACCCTGTACACAGCTTCTGAATAGCTCTTTGGTTGCTGCCTGCATTAACACACATGAATGTGCACTATTAGCCTCGTTTGCCAGCAGGCTTTTCATCCCCTTCATGCAAGTGTGAACGTTTGGAAGCTTTTGAAATTGGATTTTCTCAGGCAATACTTGGCATTAGAGAGTTATTTATTTCCAGCATTTCTTGACCTTAGCCTCATCCTCTGCTTTTCCATGGGTTGCAAAATGCCTCCACCTTCTGCCTCCACGGTGGGCCGCAGCTTCAACGTGTCAGTCAGCTTCCACCCCCACATTCTGGATTTCAGTCTGGTGATTGTCCTGTTGATCTCTAGCTCCAGTTTGCTCTTGTTTTCTGGTTTGGTTGTAGAGATTGGCTTCATTTTACTGACATTTTTTTTTGTCTTTCTCAAGGAAGACAAAGACTAGATCAAACAGGAAACTGTACTGAAAAAAGTAAATGCTTCTCAATACATTAGTACCATGAACTTTTGCTAACCTTTGAGGTCTTTTTAGTGAACCGTTGATCAAACAGCGCAATCCATGATTATTGTGGTGAAAGGTGTAATTGGGGCATTTTTTCCCCTCACATACAACAGAAGAAAATCCAAAGATAGCACAGCTTTTGGGTTTAGAAGGAAATGGAAAACTGGGAGCAGTGATTTATCCAATCTTGTTAACCAGTTGCAGTTCCAGTGTGGTATTTACTCTATACTGTATATGCGGTGATACTTGGGATGAGCTACTAAACCTGTGTTGCTATTAAGAACATAGAACATATTATATGAGACCCATCCTTCTGTCTTTTATCTTCTGCTTCTCCGAGTTTGGGTTGTGGTGACAGGAGCATCAGCAGAGTGGGCCAAACCTACTTTTGCCTGGCCACCTCCTCCAGCTCTTCTGGGAGAATACCAAGTCCTTTCCAAGCCATCTAAGACAGTGGTTCTCAAAATTTTAATACCGTGTACCACCTGAGAAACTGTTCAGCTCTCTGAGTACCACCATGATGACCAGTTTTAAAATGTAGCCATATATGCCTTCTCAATTATCTTTAAACACACAGATGTTTGTTCCTTTATTGTGGTTATTTATTACCTGAATTGTTACTTTACTGAATCAGACATTTACAACAAAAGCACGTAATTCCACAAAAGTCAAGATTTTGTAACAAAAGGTTGCAACTATATAAAATATTTTATGACAAATTCGTAATTATAAAGTCAAAACGTTACGATTTTACAGAAGTTGCCCAAAGAAAACTTTTCAGCAGTTTAAATCTTACAATTACAATCTTGCAAAACTTGTGTTTTTTAGTAAGTCTTGGTAAATTTTTGTTCTAAAACATTTTTACCAAGAGAATCTGAATTTTTGAAATTCATGTTATTAGGACAAATCTTAATTTTACAATAAAAAGACTTCTGAGATTTGATGACAAAAATTTACTTTAACGACTAAAAGTCATGATTTTGCAAAATTTTACAACAAAATTTTGTAATTTAAGAACAAGTTACAAATATACAAAATCTGCTATTTTGTTACAAAATGTAAAGCCTAAAAGTTCTGATTTTGCAAGTTTTAACTTTATTTAAAACAAAATTTAAGTTGAAAAGATGCAATTTTGTGAAATTTGTGATTTTAAAAATTAGTTTCAGAACAAAAAAGTCTTGATTTTCAAAACTCAAAATTTTCCAATAAATAGCTGCTTTTTAACAGGAAAGTCACTATTTTTGAAATTTTACTCTGTCCAACAATTCTCACATACTCATACTCTCATACAGAGAAAAATAAACACTCAAAAGTTGTTACATCTGCACTGCAACTGAATGTGCAACAAATATATTTTTTAAGTCAATTTTGATTATCTCAAGCTGAACATTTCGTTTGAAACATTGCATTTATAATGCATTGTATGTTTTTGTTTTTTTTAATAGTAAAAATATGGAAAAAATGTGGAAAGTCATGACGTTCCCTGCGTACCACCAGAGAGCGCTCACGTACCGCTGGTGGTACACGTACCACAGTTTGCGGACCACTGATCTAAGAGATGATGATCTTTGCAGCATGTCCTGGGTCTACCCCTTTGCTTCCTCCTGGTTGGACAAAATACCTCTTTCAGGGAAAGTAAGGACATCCTTACCAGATGCTTTAACTTTCTCAACTTGCTCCTCTCGGTGTGGAGGAGCAGTGATGTGTTCTCTTTCCCAAATGATGGAGCTTTTTACATCTCTAAGAGCAAACTCTCTTCAGGACCCCAGTGAGGGTATAACGCTACTCCAGTGTTCCACGACCAGGATAGAATCTGCATTGTTCTTCCTGAATTTGAGGTTCAACTATCAACTGGACTCTCTTCTCCAGCACTCCTGTGTAGACCTTTACCAGCGAGGCTGAGGAGTGTGAATCCCCTGTAATTGGAGCATACCCTCTGGTCCCACTTCTTAAAAAGGGGAACCACCCCTCTTCTCCCAAGGCGCACACATTGTTGCCGAGACGCGTCAATCAAGACAGGTATTTTGCTAATTATCTCAGAATGTAAAGCAGCAGTGGCACACACAAGAAAGTGATGGATTGCTCTGCTTTTATACCAACGGCTCTTTTAAATGTAAGTAATATGTTTCCCTGAGGTAAACTTCCTTAATGGTTAGTTGGAGTTAATTATCTTAAATCCATTAGTGTGAGGGACATCAAAAATGCTGGTTCTGTAAAATGATCTTTTGGAAAAATGTTATGCTTGTGGATGCATTGCCGCTAGTATATGATGGAAGAATACTGTTAGTCAAGTGGCGGAGAACAAATAATGCATAATAGAGAGGGGTGTTTTCTTTTCATGTGCATGCATCTCTTTAGAAATATGTGCGAGTATAGTGGATGTGCACCGTTTTAGACATTTCATTCAACGCTCTCTGAGAAGCTGGTTACATGTTTTGTTCATGGTGAGTGCTTGTAAGTGCTTGTAAGTTTTTATTTTTTCCTGGCTTGGTGTCTGAGTGTCAGAGCTCATCAGCCCTGTTAGTTGTTAAGGAAATGTCTGTTTGTGCCTGTAGTAGGTGTATTACCCGGCACTGACGGCCAAAGCCTGAGGGCAGATCTAATGTGAGTGATCTGTCATCTCTCTACTGACTTTTTATAGCAATGTGTTAACAGCAGGTCTGTCTGTCTAACAGGGCTGAGTGCTCGCCCACTTTACAGCGGTGATAAACACTCAGTGATGGAAACTGTCTGCCCTTGTCATCTGCTCAGTGCATCTGTCTGCCTCATGGAAATATATGATCAGCAAGTTTATCATAAGTTCCTTGCAATTTCTGTAAAACAGCAGGGTCTGACTCAAACACTGGTTAATAGTTTAGTGGGCACCTTGGATGAGCAAACGCTTAGCATGTCAAAACTAAATCAGTGGAGTGGTGTTGTTAAAGATTTTAAGATGTTAAAGATATGTTCTGCTTGAGTAGATATACATGCTTTAGTGTTCTTAAGGCACTTTCTTTGTTCTCTAAAACTGCATGTTGCTACAGCACTCATGACTGAAATAATCCATTTGTGTAAGAGGCAGCTAAATGTTCTTTGTGGCAATCACATTCTTAAATTGAATATATACAGTGTATTCATAATAACATGTGGCCCTGTGATGGACTGGTGACCTGTCCAGGGTGTACCCCTGCCTTTCATCCAAAGAGAGCTGGGATAGACTCCAACAGATCCCCGTGAGCCTGTATAGGACTTAAACGGGTATAATATAGTGGCTGGATGGACATTCATAGCGTACTGGCCTGAATACAGGACAATATTTTATTCTAGAAATCATATTCTCAAAAATGGAGGCCATTTTATAATCGCAGACTAGAATTTTCTATTGTAACTACACATCTGTGCCGCTAGATGGAGCCGAATGGAGCATCACAAGCGTCACAGGATGTTGTGCGCGTTGTGAGCCAGCCTGGCCCCTTTAAGAAGGTGGGCTTATGGGTAGTGGAGTGTGTGTGTCCTGGGACAGCAGAATGAAAAACGGGTAAGATGAAAAGTGGAGTGAGCATAAACAGCAGCCCAGCGTGTATAGATTTACATTCTCTGTTAACCGACAGGAGTTGAACAATACAACCTGTGTAATATTACAAGTTCCTGCAGTGCCAGAATAAAGTGCTCGTTTCATGCAGAGAAAACCAGACTTTTTCTTTTCTTGTTGTTAGCGTGTTACCCGCTAATTACGAGCCAAAAATAGCACAATACCAGTGGTTTCTTTACTACGGTTCGGAGATCAGAGGCTGTGAAGGTAACAGAAAGACCGCAGTTGAGCCTTTGTCTTGCTTCACTGCAGTGCCTTGCTACTTTTTTGCGGTTTTTAAACATATTTTAAAAACATTATTTAGGCTCGGGGGGCTCCGGCTCCAGTTCGCCGGTACCTATTAACTGCAAAAAATAAGGGATCACTGGATACTAATTGAACAATAAAAATTTGTTTTATGAATAACCTTATTGTCTTCCTCATATTTTTATTTTCCCAAAATGATATTTGAAAAACAGGGGTTGTCCTCTAATCAGTCGTCCTATATTTAGGCAAATTCGGTAATATAGATGTCACATAGATAAGATGAAGAAGGAAATGTGACTGCCAAGGCATCTCAGGTAGTTCACAGCAGTGCAGTGTCTTTTTTGGAAGTAAATAAGTCCTTTCCCCTGGACTTTGGGTGTTGTGAATTTACAAGCCATTTGCAAACACGAACTGAGAAGAAACAGTTATTTTAATTGAAGTCCTTGTCTTTTGCTGCTGTTTAATTTCTTTACTAATAGTTAAAATAAAACTGCTCTGCATTAAGGTCTTCAGTTCAACGCATGAAGTGCTGTAAGCGTTGTGTATATCAGTGAATAACGACCTGTCTTTCTTCATGTCTGCGTTTCCTTCAGAGATGGACAACTTCGAGGCCAGGGTGACTGAGATCCATGCTCTAGTCCACCGACTACCTGAGAAGAACCGACAGATGCTGGAGCTGCTCATGAAACACCTGGCCAAGTAGGTAGACGTAACAAAACAGACACATAGATGTAACCAAAGTCATTACTTCCCTCCAAAATCTCTCTGTTATAAACCATTCACTTATGAAACAGTGCTGAATAAATGTTGAATTCTTATCTTCTTGTCATCGTGTCCACAGTTTCAATAAATCTCCCTGTTTCCTCTTTTCATTCATAATGCTCTAGTAGAAGTCAGTGTGATTAGTGTTCAGTGTAACCCCCCGACCACATGCATTGAATGCGTTGTAGAGTGGAAATAGAAACCCAGGAGGCTGAATCTACTCGCCACGTCTGTGGTCAGGTGCAAATCTTTTTAGAGACGTCAGGAAGTGAAAGAACTCCTGCGGTCGCTGGCGGGTCAAGACAAACTCAGTTAAGATGGTATTGATTAAAAAAAAAAAAAGAGAGAGAGACAAGAGAGTCGCCTGCACGTCTTGTGTTCCACCAAAGATGTGTCATGGTGAAGAGGATACTGACGGTTCTGAAAGTCACACATTCTGATTCAGTTGGTGCTGGAAAGCGACTAGCTTGCAGCTATGCATTGTGATTAATATGATTAATTACTGGAACACACACCCCCGACATCAGATGCTCCTCACCGTTAACAGCTAATTAGAATATTGTGTTTTGTTCAAGTGTACTTCAATAGAGAAAAGAGGAATTGTATTATTTCTTCATTTATATAATTACTGTATGGTAGTGGTGATGATCTGTATTATGTGATGGTAACGAGATTCTGTGCATAAAAGTTGTTGCCTGATTCTACTAAATGCTGCTGCAGTCAAAGACCCAAAAAATGAATCAAGAAATGCAGGGCATGACACTGTTGGCATATGTGTAATTATTCCTCTAAAGCGTCCAGCTGACTTTAGTTTTCATTCTAAACCTGCATCTAAGCCCTCGGCTTTATTTCAATGGCAGCCACATGATACAATCTGTGATAAAGGGACCAGGAGCCATATTTATACTACATGTGGGCAGCCACACGCGTAGCTCCTTTGATGATATGCACCTTTATCTGGGCTTAATGGATTACACCTGCTGATGGGCATCATCATCACTAACCCGTTAGATCATAACACATATACTAAATGGTACTTAATTAGGCCCCAAAGGCAAATTCAGTCGTTGCGGCATAGATGACTGAATTAAAGAAAAAAAAAAAATCAGTTGACAAATGTTGGAAGGTTGAACGTGTCATATGCAAAGTTAGTACCCCCTTTTTATAATCCTAAGGGTTTTGTGTTGGATAAGTACAACCTCAGATGAAGGACATGCAACTGTTTTCATGCCATTATTTAACAAAGAAACAGCCGAAAAGAAAAGGAAATCAAATGGACCATGCTAAGTACCGGCATGATTTAACAATCAGTTGATTCAGTTTTTGTAGCAGTAACTTGAAGTAGTGGTTACCTGTGTGACTTGATCAGTCTGTTGCATCATGGAGGAATTTGGCCCACTCTTTTATTGCAACGTTGCTTTAGTTTATTGATGTTGTTGGACATTTGTGTGTGCACAGCTTTCTTAACGTTGTGTCACAGCAATAGGGTTGAGGTCTGGACTTGAATAGGCCATCTGAAAATCTTCATTATTTTTTTTTTTTTAAGCCTTTCTGGTGAAGGTTTGTGTTGTGCTTTGGATCATTGCCCTGCTGCATGACCCAGTTTGAACCACCCTTCAGCTGTCAGACTGATGGTCTCACATTTGCCTCTAGGATATTCTGGTATGCAGAGGAGTTCATGGTTCTGTGAGGAACTGGTGCCCAGGTCCTATTGCTGTTTAACAATCCCAAACCATCATCTCTCCACTGCTGTGCTCCACAATGGGCGTGAGAGTTTGTGCTGAAAAACTGTATTTGGTTCTCAGCAAACATCATGCCGGGCGTTGTGACCAGAGAACTCCACTTTGGTTTCATTTGTCTAGATGACTTTGTTTCAAAAGGATTGTGCTTTGATCAGATGCAGTTTTGAAAACCTGAGTAAGGCTTCCATGTTCTTTTTTTTTTTTTAAGATGCTTTCTCTGGGGAAACCCTCACAAGCAAACTGTGCTTGTTCAATCTTCTTCTAATTGCACTGTGATTTATTTATTTATTTTATTTGTTTGTATTTCTGAAGTTTGCATGATCTGATCTTTGGGTAAATTTGCTTGGATATCCACTTGTGATAAAACTGGAAGCTGTTTTGAATGCTTTCTGCTTGTGAATCACATCGTCCCTTTGGCTCAATAAATGAATAATGACGCAACATAAAAGCAGGTTATATTTTCCTAAAACTGAAACCCACCACCATCAGATCATCTTTATTATTATATTTTCATATTTGAACATCTGCACACAAAAACAGGAAAAAGGACACCAGAACATGGGATTATAAGAGAGCAGAGACAGGGGTGTGGTTGAGATCCAGTACCATTACTGGTCATGCCTTGCCAAAGCATTCATGTTACATAAACAGTGAAAAATAACTCCTCTTTATTCCCTGGCTGTCCTCTGACTCCCAGCCTCTACAGCCAAATGCTCTGACCTGTTTGACCTGCTGCTTGCTGACAAATGATGCTCCTTGTTCACTGTGCTCCTCTGACTTTTGCCGCATCCCTTGCAGGGTTATTGATATACAGTAGATTTTTTTTCGTGCCTCTCTGAATGGCAACGGCTGTAGCCAGAGGCATCTCCTTTTCAGAACATTAGTCCATCTGTCTGTCCTGTTCTCATGAATGCAGTGACTGTTAAACATCGTTAGGGAATTTCTTCAAATTTAGCCTCCACTTGCATTTGTGCTGTTAGTGTCCTTAAGCTGCATTCACTTTGACCCCGACGTATTTAAAAGGACTGTATTCACTCTGATTGCTGCGAGCTCTGTTTCATACCTAACTGCTCCTGGAGATGCAGCTTACACTCAGCTCATTATATTCACTATGAACTTCCTAACTTATCTGCCTGCTGTCATGCTTTTCCTGTGACAAGAGTTCGTTTAAGGGGAAAATGCACCGATAAGAGCAGTTATATAAATTCAAATTTGTAAAATTTCCGGCCTAAAAGATTCAGACTTTGGTGATGATTGTTTGTGGATTCCCTCCTCAGGTAATACTGTCAGTTAATCCTTTGTAAATATTAAGTAATGATTATATTATTTGATATTACTTCATCAAGGTGTACGTTTTTAACTTGGTTAAATGTTCTCTTTGCTCTTCTCCGTAGTGTGGCCAGTCACCACCAGCAGAACCTGATGACCGTTGCCAATCTGGGCGTGGTCTTCGGGCCGACTCTGCTCCGCCCCCAGGAGGAGACAGTCGCAGCCATCATGGATATCAAGTTCCAGAATATCGTCGTGGAAATCCTCATAGAGCATCACGAGAGGGTAAAAGTCCCTGTCTGTGCTTGTGAGCTTTGAGTTTTGACTGAGGAATAAATTAAATGCACATTTAAAGAGCAAATATCTCACATAAAAACTCATAACACGGCTCTAAACCACTAACTAGATATATGTCGTATACGTTGGCCAAGCTGCTTACACATGTCACCATGACACAGCGTGTTCAGTAGGCGAGTGGAGCAAACAATTAGACGCAGAAGCGTCTGTGTCTGTGCAGAAATTTCTACATGAGCTGGAGGATGTGTGTTGAAAAGATGACACGTCACGGGACCCCCCGGAAACAACAGAAACTGGGTCCAAATGCTGTGATGGAGCAGCTCTGAACCTTGAAGAAAACTGTCAGGAACAAGCGGCACAGAAATGATTTATTCGGGTTTAGTGACACGCTCGTGTGAGCTGTCGAAACATTCGTATCTCTTATGAGATGAGCTTGTTTGACATTTCAGTGTGCGTTTCTGGTCCAGAGTGTTTCAGATGCCTTTTCTTCTTGAGAGAGGGTGTGAGTGTGTCACTTTAAAGAAGGAGGCTAACAGAATAATATTAATATTTTAACAAGACAACGTCAAAGTTGGACCAGTTTGACATTTCCTACATTTTGCAAAAATAACAGTACACGAAGCGAAATATCGAAAATCATCCCTCAGTCAGAACTAAAATATAGATTTTACACTGAAACTCACAGCATCCCCTGTTATGTTTCTGCTTGTGCAAGATTCTTCTTCCGTTTCTCCTACCGATCCAGTACACTAGATCTAATTGTTGAGTGACAGTCTTGCTCAACATTGTGATTGCTAAGTCCTCTCTAGATGTGATGATGCTCTACAGCTGCAATAACATGTTGTGCACGTGTTTTTACGTCATTAGCAGTCTGTACGTGTATGTACAGTATCATGTCTTTGACTGTACTCCAACTCGAGTCTCTCTTTTGCCTCCAGATTTTCAGAGACGTGCCGACTTCCGCCGGCAGTTCAACCAACGTGCAGCTCAACCAGTCCAGGAGGAAAAGCACTGAAAGCAAAGCTCCGTCCTGCAGCGAGAGGCCTCTCACACTCTTTCACACACCAACGCATTCCCAGAAAAGTGAGTCCTGTGCAGGGTTTCCTGCGTATCAAATATCGGGGCAAGTTGACAGTGGTCAACAGAAACGTCTGTGACTGAAAGCTCCGGAGTTTTAAATTGTTTATTATTTTGTAGGTGAAAAGAGGAACAGTGTTGGCAACACCATGGCTGCTGACCTGCAGCACCCAGTTTCTTCCTCTGCTAACTGTAATAGCAGCGGCGGCAGCAGCAGTAGCAGCAGCAGCGGCGGCAGCCAGAGCCGTACCCCGAGACACAGCCTGACCAGCAATGACGGAGAGCAGGATGGCCGGCAGGTCCGACCCAGCTCACTGTGAGTGCTGTCCTTATGTTGTTTCTCAGAGGTAAAAAAAAAAAAAAAAAGAAAAAAAAAATGCTCTCAATAAAACCGTAATTCTCCAGATGAAACTTCTTTATTGTTCTAACCTTCAAAAGTCAGGTATATCCAACAACTGTTTCAGTATTATGCGCTCTTAATGTTTGAACCGAATGACGTTGGTCAGTGGAGACGCATGTCTCTGTTAAACTAACGTTCAAATTTGTTGACATGTTTAGGGTTCGGCATTGTTTGGATTTTAACTATTTCAATTCCAATTCTCTATTTCGATTCCTGTTCAAAACGATTCTCATTTCCGATTCTTTGATGTGAGGTCAACAGATCTTGACTTATCTAACAGTAGAATTTTTTCAGAGGGCGACTATGGACCACCGTTTAGTAAAAGTAACAATATGATTTAGCTGCAGGGAGGGTGATGAGTTCTCTGTTAGCATTAGCTCTGGTCCATAGTGTCGATGATTTCTCTACTATGGACCAGAGCTCGCTAGCCAGCTATAAGCCTGCCTTGTTGTCTACAAATATATATGGCCCTGGATATTTATTTTGTGAGATTTAAGGTGAGGCTTGTGATGTTAACGTCACTTTATTAATTATATTAATACAATGCTGCGACTGTCTCGTGTAGGGATGCGCGCGATTAGTCGTCTAAACGATTAAACGTCCGCCCACTTACTAGTCGGCACCAGAAATATTAGTCGTTTAAACCAATTTGTGTTTTGTTCATGTACAAGGCCCTTTAACTGTCATACAGCCGCCCACCACTAGTCGGGGCTACAGAGCCGTCAGACAGCAGTTCCCCTGAAACAAGGTAGTATGTAGACTGTGTCAGAAACAACTGGCATACAATCACTCGACTGGAGCAATGCGCAACCACATTCGACTCAAGCATTTGGATGTTAATCTGCACGAGACAACGGCTGCTGATGCTAGCGGTGCTGATGCTAGCAGTGCTAGCCACACTCAGGCCGATTTTACATTGTTTACCCGGAGACGTGTTCTCCCGTCCGGTCTGAGAGGATAACGCAGCTCATCACGATTACACACAATATTTTTTGGGACAATATTTCAAATTCTGTTTCGATGGTTCAAGAAATTGTGCTAAATTTTCACTGTTTTCTGAGTGTTTTCCTTTTTTTAGACTAGTCGACTAGTCTTAATTAAAATTTTCGTTTAGTCGACAGGGAAATTAGTCGCCAGGAACATCCCTAGTCTTGTGTTAACAAAGCTCTGTTGTGGGATAGACCTATGGACCAGAGCTAATGCTAACGGAGAGATGTTTTCACTCATCACCCTCCCTGCTGCTAAATCGTATTATTATTTTTACTAATCAGTGGTTAAATCAATAATCTAATAAACAAAGTAAAACTTACATTGGAGTAAATGTAAGTGTGTTTTGTAACTTTCTCCACATTCAGTTGTGGACCGACACATAACTGAACCCACAGCCTGTGTTTTTTCACCGTTTGTTTTGGCTTAGGAAAGAGAATAAAAATGACCCCTCCAAACGTTCTGGACACCTCGATTTCACCATGGCGTTATTCTAGTATATTATTAACACTGATGATAAACATCGGAAAAATAGCAAATTAACCTAGCAGGAGCAGCAAGATGTCCGACCTAGCAACAGTAAGTAGGAAGGGGGCGGTGCTTACCGAAAGGTCAATTAAATATGGTACACTCGTTTATTTTTCTGATGCCATGCAGCCGAAGGTGTTTTGCCATATTAGTCGTGCATCCTCCTTTGGCAGTACACGCTTCCCGCAGATGTTTGCACTGCACCAGGTAGCCGTCATTTCCCGGACTAAAATGCAGCCAAACTTGAGAGCGGCGTCTCTTGGGATCCATGTTGTGGCGAGTGAAGTCCCGTCGGTGACGGACGTGACGTCGACACTAGCGCGGAGTTAAGAACGCCGAGCGGAGTAACATCAACAAACTAGTGCAGTAAATCAAAACAAAACAAAGAAAAAAATAGCACGGAACCGAAAAAAGGAATCGAAATTCAAGAATCTTCTAAAGGATTCCAGAACCGGACATTAGGAACCGATTCCTACGTTTTCGATGCCCAACCCTAGACATGTTACAATGTGGTTTTTCGATGGACATTTCCTATTAGAGGGAAAAGATTTACAACTTAAAAACCAACTTTATTTCACTGAACTCTTCTGTCCTGTTTTGCTACTTTCACCAAAATCTTGCTCCCGCTGCAAAAATGTGCAGATAACGTTATGCTCAATTACGCCTCTGTGATAAGATGAGTGACTGAAATGGACGAGTTTCATTACTTAAATATTTCCAAGAGCTCTTTGCACCTTCATGTTTTCTCTGGAATCCGAAGAAGACATTTACAGGTCATACAGGTTACGATGATTCATCCTGCAGACAGCTGCTAGGCAGAAGCTGGTAAATTCCTTCGTAGGGGATCTAACCTGAACGTAAAAGGAACATATGTTGTGACTGGAAAATGTGAAGAAAACTGGGTCGTGGTTAATAATTCAGCTTCATGTCAGCAGACAGGCATTATTTACACCCAGTGATTACCTTGATTGCAAACTGTTTGTTCTTATTAAGGCCGGAAAACATTTGATTGCTCCTGTCCCGTCAGCTGTCTTGAAATGTGTCCGCATTCAGTTTTGCTGACATGGAAGTGTGTGTGTGTGTGTGTGTGTGTGTGTGTGTGTGTGTGTTTTGTGTGTGTGTGTTTGTTCTGACACAGTAAATTGATGACCCATCAGAGGGAGTAGGCGGAAAGACATCTGTTTAATTAAATCAGCTGTCCAGTATGCTGCGAGTGGGATGAGAAGACTTGATTTTACCTTAAAAAAACAAAAAGCTGATAAGTCTGTTTTGTTTTTTGTTAACAGTATACCAGCAAGAATTAGAAAATCTGAATTTTAAAAGCAGATGAAAGAAACCACCACTAGTTTATGCCACGGCTCAGTTTGATGATTATGAACTGGAAAACTTGATTTTTCTCTCCAACACTGGTGATGAATGGAGTTATTGAGGCAGTTAAAGCCTCAGTCAAGTTTAAGAATTGTAAAATAGTGAGGAGCAAAAAAAAAAAAAAAAAAAAACATTAGATTGTCCAGGTGGCTCTGTCTTTGGCTCTGTGTGACCAGTCGGTCAAAACCAAAGCTGTGAAGCAGAGAAGTAAATTCATGTTTTCTGATTGTTTTACTGTCGTAACGTTGTGCAGCACAAACAAACTCTTCCTGTTGTGAATTGGTCACGGCCACAGTGTCTCTGAATACAGCTGGCCTCACTGCTCTCCGTGTGTTGTGCTTCAGCATCACGTGTTGCAGACCCACTTTGCTTCTGCTCTTTCAGTTCAGTGCAACAGATTGATGAGACCAGTTCTCCCACCACAGTGGAATCCCAGACGACTTGGGAAACCAGCTCCCGTGGCATCACGCTCACCTCACCGGCGGTGTACCTTCATCGAAATGAAATCTTTACCAAACAGCTGTTCTTTTTTTTTTTGTTTGTTTGTTTTTTATCAGTGACATAAAGAGAACATACTGTATATTAACACAGACTGGTGAACAATTTTCCCTCCGTGTCAAAACCATGATGCTTAATTTATTTAAAATGCTCAGCTGAGCTTGTCCTATTTTATGCAGACTAACTTTGTTTGCTGTTCTATTTGTCATTCGTGTATAGTGAGCGCTTTAACCATGGTAGCATCTGGCAGGAAAAAAATAATTTAAATTCAATGTAACAATGTACCTGAGATTCAGCTTCTGCCAGCAGTCTGCTGTGAGCTTCATTCACAAACCTAAAGTCACTGAAAACTGCAGCAAAAGATTTTTCAGTTCAGAAAAATTTGAGTATGTCTTATTCTGAAGCTGCCATGAATTCATAGTGGGCTGCTGTTAACACGGTCATGTAGAGGACTTAACGCTGAGGTTACAAAGAAGTGGGTGTTATGTCCAAAATTTTTGCGATGGCTTAAAAAAAAAACCAGTGCATATTTGCTAATCACTGATGCAGAAATATGAAGAAGAAAATGATCTGAAAGCATGCTCCTGTCTTGCCTTTCCATCAGCTGTTTGGCAGCTGACGGTTCGTGTTTTCCAGCATCTCACAGCTGCAGATTAGATGGACTGAGTTACAAACGAACTGGTGAAAGACTGCTCAGATAGAAGAACGAACCGTATTTAACAGCACGGATTAACACGGAGGCGTGCTCCTCTCTAAACTTGGAAAAACACTCACAACTATGTGAAGTTAGAATTGTTGAAAAAGTGGATTATTGATATGAATATTGCCTTTTAGACCTGACATTACATTTGTGCCAATTTTCAGAGTCTACAAAATGCAGCAGCTAATTCTGCACTGGTTTTAGTGTTTTCAAGTATCAGATTGTTTTTAATGTCATCCTCCATCTGCTCCGTTTTAACTCCTGTTTCTTTCAGGCCTTCCCTCCTGAAAGGTCCAGTTCCTCTATGAAAGGTCCGGCTGGCTAATCGAAAATGACAGAATAATGACAGATGCTCTTTCTTTTTCTTGCTTCAGGGTTTGCTAAGCACAGCATTGGCCAGGCATGAGATGTTTCACGATAACTTTTAGGGTCCCAGTAGAAAATAGAAAAAAAAAAGATGAGGCTTTTTCAGGAGTAATGTCTTCTGTCGCAGACAGACTTAAGATTTTTGTGACAGTTTTACAAAAACATGGAGCTGAAAAACCCTGATGTAAAGAGCTTGAAGCCCTTGAACTGAAGTCTTTTGGGTTTTATTTTAACTGTTTGAGGGGACAAGGAAAGCTTGTACAGCTTCTGGTTGGGTGTTAAACCGTTCATGTCATTAGAGGTATAATTTATTTGTTAAAATAAAGCTTTTCAGTCTTTTTTTCCTCTTCTTCTTTTCATTGTTTATTTCCAGGCTGAATCCAAAGGGTCGCGGCAGCATACCACCAAGGTAAAAAAAAAAAATCTAGTCTAAATGTCACATCTGTCACAGCTGCTTCTATACATTCAGCATCTTATTGTATCTTTTTTTTTTAATAACATCGGTGTGTTTCTGTGCATCAGTGTGCCTCTCAGCACAACATCTCCCAGTCCCACCTCTCCACGTTCACCCTCCTGGCCGATGTTCTCCGCCCCGTCCAGTCCACAGCCAGTATCCTCCGCCTCCAGTGACTCTTCTCCTGTCAGGTTGGTCCACGTTGCTTGTGAAATTATTCAAAGCCAACTTGTCATAAGAAAAGCAGCAGCAAACCGTACTTGAGCTGGGAAAGCGTAAGCTATGAATCTGTAATGTTAAGTCACAAAAGAAGAAGGGCCAATATGGAGCAAATTCTTCAGCAAAGGAATGACTCTTTAGCCCAGGTGCTTATGGGTATTCTCTGCTGCCATGTCCTTGAGGAAAATTCCTCCACCCCACAAGTCTCAAGGAGCTGTCGTGTGGTGGATCAGATCTCTTATCTTCCTCATCAGAGGAAGGAATTTAAAATCTAAATGACTCCTCGTTGGATCAGTGTACCATCTCCGATCAAGAATGTGCTCTGAACTATTTTTACACAGGTGGGGCAGCGCCTCTTCTTACCTCAGCTTCTCTACTTAAACTGGAGGGGAAAAAAGGGAGGGATTGGGTGCAGCTGCTCAAACGAGCCTGGTTTCTATATTTTGGCGCTTTGCAGCTTGAGAAACTAGTGTTCTGGTGCTGTTAGAAAATGCATTTATTGGGTTTGATCTTAATGGATTAAATGATCATTTTGTCAGTTTAAAGAAATAAAAAAAGAATAACTTCAGTCTTTAATAGCCTTTTAAATGACCGTAATAGGATGTGAGTATAGCCAGTGTGTGATTATAGAGCAGCTTAGTGTTAGTGAGCCACTAAGTAATCAATTGAATCACTGCTTAAAGCAATTTTTTTCTTTACTTTCCTATAAATGAACTTAGAAGCAACTGAATGACTCCAACTCTTTCTGCTTCTAGTGCTGTGGGGAGAAAGGCTCGTGCGCTGTACGCATGCAAGGCAGAGCACGACTCCGAGCTGTCCTTCATCGCCGGGACCATCTTCCTAAACGGTGAGTTACACTCTGGTCACGCCAGCGGGAAGAGAGGATGAAAGAAGAGCTAGATAAATTTAAACGATGACAACTGAGATTCAATGTGATGATTCAATCGAGCAGCTTCCTGTGTAAGTTGATTTTTACGGTATTGAAATATGACGCGTTTGTCTACAACCACACAAAAATGCGAAAAGCTGTCAAGAAAGGGAAGGCTGCGTTGTACTTGCCTGCAGCGAGTTTGGAGGACGTGTTTGTTTTGGATGGAAATAAAGTGCGGTTAGAGTCACCCTACACAAGCACACAGAGGCCGATCTTTCAGCTTTTCTCTTTCTTTATTTATGCTCCCACCTACATCCACCTCAGAATCTCGTACATCTGCTCGCTCCCAAATCACAGCAGTCTCCTCACATTTGCCTCGGCTCACTTCTTCCGATTTTTGTTCTTCAAATTTGAGGAGAAATCCAACTCCTGTGCCAGCGCTCCCGATCATAGATGCTATTTACAGCAATCGTTTTACGTTGGCAAAAAAGTTCTGGAGAGAAATTCTGCTGTCCTTCATAACGGTAATGATAGGGCTTAATTTTTTACTCTGTCACGCCAGATGACAGACTCTAAATAGAGTTGGGTGCCTGAACACTATTAGGAGTTATGTAACATGGAGCAGCGCTATCTGAGCCTCTTGGGTCAAACTGTGACCCCGGGGACACGTAATCCTCCAAGTGGTATCTGAAAACTGCAGGTCTTTTCATCGCTAGCCAAAGACGTCACATTCTCCCCGTCCCCATGGAGCTCATGCTACTGCCAAACCTTTTTTTTTTTTTTAAGTAGTCATGAGAATATAGGCTTAGTATCTCTGATCAGACATGTTGTCAGACAGATCAAGGAAGATAAAATATAGGTTCTTTTGCAGAGTTCATATTCAGGTTTTTGGGTTTTTTTTTTTAACTATGTGAAAGTGTTGTTGTCTGCAGTGTGTTTTTTGTGTTTGACAGATGTAGTGAGCATATATGTATATGTGCATGTGAAATATATTTTTTCTATCGTTTTTTCTTGTTTCATTTTCTCTCTGCAGTCCATTCCTCCAGGGAGCCCGGGTGGCTGGAAGGGACTCTGGATGGCCGAACGGGACTGATACCAGAAAACTATGTGGAGTTTCTATAGTCAGTGGAGTTTCTACGGTCAAGGCCGGACTTACAAAAAGTAAAAGAAACAAAAAAAAAAAAACAACAAAAGAAAAGAGATCTGGACGATTTTGGAAATGAGGAGACCAAACTAAACTTGACAAAACCAGATGTGACTGTTCAAAACTGGCAGATTCCATTACATCTTATATCAAGATGGGCGGGACCATCACTTTTTTGGCTTTTGTCCTGGCAGGAATGGGGAAGCGAAACTGGACCAAACAGAACCATAGCAAAGGAGCGGGACAGCGGGAGGAAGCATGGCTGCGAATTGCACTGGGAAGAAATGAGTGGCTGTGATTGGGTTTTTGTGGACGGCCTCCAACGCTGTGGTGAAGATGCATGTGTGTTGACGTGAGAGAGATGGTAGGAGGTGGTTAGAGAGAATTATTTGTATAAATGAGTTGACGTGTGTGAGCTGAGGCTTTCTTA
The DNA here is from genome assembly GCA_018398805.1 of Hirundichthys speculiger. Lineage (NCBI taxonomy): Eukaryota > Metazoa > Chordata > Actinopteri > Beloniformes > Exocoetidae > Hirundichthys > Hirundichthys speculiger. The sequence continues at coordinate 89,788 of JAGFBZ010000582.1, forward strand.
TTTAAATCTGCACTGCCGCTGCTTTAGCATTTCTTCTTTTCATTAGATAAGAGAGATTTTTCTCGCAGCATTATCACCAGTGAACATGATAAATAGCAAGTATCCTTCAGTTTCAAACTTGCCGGTTCACCTCACTGTTTGATTGATGGCTGATCTCTCTGAGAAACTGGAGGTGGTGAAGCAAACTGGAAAGGTTGGGTTTGGCCGTATGGATGTAAATGCGCTAGTGAGCACCTGCCAAAGCAGTCTGGTAATTTTTCGCTGCAAGACTTGGCCTGGCTAATGGTTTCTAGCAGGAGCCCCGGGGCAGCAGACGGATTCACCTCAAACCACTGGCAAAGTGTCAGGCTGGCATCATATTCACCCCTGCAGAGCTCTCACAAAAAAATGTGAAAAATCTCAACATGTTCCACAACCTCATCGGCAGTTTAGAGCAAAGCGTAGGAGGAACAAGCGATTCCTGCTGGTTAAAACAAGCCCAGCTGCAAGGCCTCACTCAGTACGGAGTGGTGAGTCATGTTTGGACTATGTCAGTCCATTCTTGGACTCGTAGCCAACCAGGACGTTTTTTTTTTTCCTTTTACATCAAAAAAGCACTGAAGTCCTTTTCTAATGTTATGCAGATTCACGTTCTCTGCTACAAAAGCTTTTTCAATACTATTTACCCACCTCCAGGATCCTTTTATTATTATTGTTTTTGTTGTTGTAAAATTACAACGACAACGCTGAAAATCATTTGGATGGAGATTTAGATTTGTAGATGATGCGTTTGTTAGAAGCTCAGGCATTTGAAGAAGAGCAATCATTGATTTTCCAAATTGTTCTTTTATGTATATAAAGGCTGGTCTGCTTCAGAGCTCCAGGGAATGTTTTCATTTCTTAGCCGAACGCTTTCTTTGAACCACTTGGAGAATCTTTTTATCAAATTTTCTTTTAGATCTTTATCAACATTTTTTTTTCCCCAACAGCATTTTAGCATTTAGTCAGAGAAATCAAATGGGAGGCTAAAAAAAAAAGCTCAAATGTGAAATAAGACTACTTTGTTTATATCTAAAGTTGTTATTTATAAGACTTTAAAAGCAAAATACTGGACTGTATTCTTTTTGAGGTGATTATTGACAATGTAAATAAGTTCATAGCATTTGATGAGGTATAATTTTTTCAAGTATGAAATTTTATATTTTGTATTTCTAGCTAACTAACTTAATTCCTTAATTCCATCTTTGTTGCCAGATTATTTTTTTTTTTTTTTTTTTTTTAATGATTTAAGACTATCCACAGCCTTAAATATTCTTGCAGATGTTTTGGTGAAGGATTGTGCAGAATTAAAGATAAATCTTGAAAAGTTGTTGCTTCAGTTTTTTTCTTATCTCGTACGATTCAGTGACACCCGTAGGAACCGGTCCTTTAAGTGTCCCGAGGTGCTGAACTCCAGTTCATGGCCTGACCCTTGTGGAACGATTGTTATCACCTACTGGCCTTAATCTCCCAAGACTGGCTGAATGCTTGAACCTGCTTTATCATTTCAACTTGGATATTAAAATTGTGGACTTTTTGGATTAATTTTTTTTTTTGACCTGCATATTTACAGAAAAAAAAAATTGTGCAATATTTGCAGATGGATTTGATGATTCATTGACATGGATTTAGCAATAACACTAGCTGCCTGCAGAATCGCTGCAAAATGTGAATGAGCTGTTTCAAAATAGTTAACACAGCAACAGTCAACTTTGAACGCGTTACATAAAATATCTGGCACTTGACCATTTAGCAGGAGTCTTGCACAGACACCATTTAGTAACGGGCGGACATTTTAAAACCAACCTTAACTTCCAGTTAGGGTTCACTGGCGTCAAACATCTGGGTACTTTGACCCAGTGTTGTTGTTTTGTAGGTCAGGCTACACTGTACAGGGCTGGTTAGTCATTCATGTTGGTAACCTGGATTAATAGAGGAGGCACAAACACCTCCAGCAAATGTGATATATCCTTGAGTGATGGAGTCACGCTTTGCATCATTGGGTTAAAAACTATTCACAATAAACACTGACGTACTAAAGAAAGACTAGATGTGAGTAGTTCGATAACTTCAAATCATAAAGGAACGAGCTCTGAAAAAGTTTATGAAGATAAAGAAAAGCACCATAGTGTTGAAAACCAGGAAACTTTATTGTGCATGTTTGAAATAAAGAGAAATCAGTTCTTCCAAATTTCCACTTTCAACCAGTGATGACAGAAACATCATCCACCACAATGCCAAATCCAATGTCCAAGAACAACACAGATCACTTAATTCAACATTTAATCAAATAGGTGAAAATATCGACACCGACTACAGAAGAAGTGTAAATACAAACTATTTTTTTTTTAAAACAAACTTTTTTTTATATATTTATGTATTTTCTTTACATTGGATTACATCTACATAACTGAAATGCAAACAAAACAGACTTCAATGAAAGCTGCAGCTATGTATACCAGTGGAACATGATCTGCCCTTAAATTTTAAAGATATTTGCATGTATTTTAAACAAAACAGACCATCAACCGATATGAGGGTAGTGCAATTGCATCAAGCTCTGAAACAATTTACTTTCACATAGAGATTCAGCTTTTTTTTTTTTTTTCCTATTTTTCTTAAAGTGACCAGTAAGTTCTCACAGCAATATACATGAGATCCAAAGCTAAGACCTTTTACAAAAGACACATTTGAGATAAAACCAGAAGGGCTAGAAATAAGCCAGTAGGTGCTACACAAAATATAACTGCTCGATTAGTTTATTTTTTTTTCTTTTTCATCCTCTGCTTTGGTCACTCTTGTATAACGCATAAATCAGTCCTTCCAACTCCCCCCTTCCCCCCTCATATCTGCGTGGTTTCCTTATATCTTTAAAAACACAGTGATTATTCATGTAGGCTTTTTCCACTGACTGGCAGGATTTACATTTATGTCACAAGACAAATATGTTTGACGGTTCCTAATGTATTCAACACATCTACCTTTTATCAAACACAAACCAATAAACCAGAAAAAAAAAAAAAAAAACGAACAAAAAAAAAAAAGAAAAAAAACTCGACTCGTTCAGTGTACAAAAATGATTTGAGTAAAATTAGTCATATCAAATAGGATCAAGCAGGTGTATTCAAAAATCACAGAAAATATTGTCACCTTTACAATAGATTAATCTCAAAAAGCTCTGATATATGTCTATTTCCTGATTTGAAATCTTATTTCTATGGCTCTCTGTCTCCCTTTCACAAGGCCTTTAGTTTAGCATGTAGTTGAAAGATATGAGAAAGTTGAGTATAGAGGTCAATGTAAAAATATTATGTCCCAACAGACGCTGTTTACATCGCACCGGATACATCAGTGCTGCTATATACACCTATGGCCATGTAGATGATGGGGTGTGGTTACATTTACACGTTAAAGCTGGTTTTCTGAAGCACCGCCACCTGGAAACAAATGCATCACCATACAAAAGTCACCCAAACAAACTGTTTCCCCAAAATAATCAACATGCAACAATGTAAGCAGCATCAGAATAAGTGGCCTGCGGCTGAAAGCCAGATCTGTACATGAAGAGACTCTGCTGCAAGTCACAACCCTTCAGCTCTTTAAAAACAACGTGGTTGTTAATCGAATAGCAGCTCGTATGCTTCCAGAGCCCGCTGGGCTGTTCGCTGTAAGTAACATCCAAATGGCCTGTCTCCATGGCAACCTGCTACCTGGTTTGTGAGCTGGCTTCCAGAGTTTGTGTGCAGCAGAGAGTGAGCGGCTGAACATCCACAGTTGACATTTTGCCCGGAGAGGCGACAGTACAAGCGTCTGCTGAGGGAGGAGGTGGATGGCGTCGTTGCCACGCTCACGGCGCCAGCTGCACATCCCCACTGTTTCACGGGTTTGACTTTGGCCGTCACATGAGCTGGTATGAACCTTACCCCCCCCGCAGTATAAATGTACAAAACGCTGACTAACATCTGTTTGACTTCGGCACAAATTTACGGCTTAGCTTGTGAATCCTTGACGTATACTGACTTGGATGATTTGAAGCTGGCGTCTGTGTGATACTGAAGAACCAAACACCACCGACATGAACACTTTAACACCTCCAGGAAAGGGAAAAACAAAAGTAAAAACTCTACCGTTACATTTGGCACTAGTTAGATGCATGGAAATGATGTAATCACTTGTGGCCTGAGCTTTTTTTTTTTTTTTTTAATTTACAATCTTTTGGACTGAACTGCAGCTTCTTCCAACAATATTCCAGCTTTTAACTGGACTGAAAATGGAGGTGGATCTATAATCACATAACCAGCATTTTGAAAAACCCGCAATGTCCGTATACTTTATAATAAGTCTGGTTACTGTGTGCACGGCTGCTAAAATGAAGCTAATTAGGGTTGGTGTAAAATTTCTCTGAGTGGAATGTTTATCTCTTCAGCTTCACGGGCTGAGTTGTTTCAAAGATCTTAAAGAGAAGGCGACTGGACCTGCTCCTCCGTCAGAACTCAGGACCAAAAGGAGGGAAGCCCAGTCGTTTCCTCTGAAGCAATTAGCACCTTTTCCAGAGTGCACAACACACTTGTTTTTCATTTCAGGACTATTACACGCTTAGTTTAACTGGAGTTAGTTCATTAACTTAACTGTGATCATAATACTTTATCTAAAACCTTCACAACTGCACTGTTGTTGGCTTCTGATAGCCCGCTGTGCTCGCTGTGGTTTCCTGAGGTGGGGACGGGAACCAAAGTGGACCTCCACTATAAACCACATCTTCTAATCTGTGTGAAGCTATTAGCTCAGACTCCACCTGCATGGACGCAGCTGGCAGTGAAAGGACAGTTGTGACTTGAAGCCAGGTGGATTTGAATCTTTAAGGCTATTTCCACATGGACACCCCGGGGTTTTTACACTTTGCATGGTTGTTTTTCTAAAGCCAATTTGCCTGGACAACCGTTATTTGTGCTGATCAAAATGCAAAGTACTATTATATAACGTTTAGCATTTCCATTATCGAGATTTTAAAGCAGCACAAAGGATTCAATCATTTGTATTAAACTAGTTTCAGTTTTATGTAAAGGAATATTTGCTTACTTTTCGGAAGAGTCTCAGAGATGCTTCAAGCAAATTTAGACTCCCGTCCCGGTTGACAACTGCGTATCGCTAACGGCACTATGTCACACGTGAACAATAATGAAACTAACTAGAAGAAACCAGACGAGAGAAGTGGTGGACGGCGTCATAAAAGAAACTTAACCTCCCCGCTTTTTTTTTTTTGTTTGTTTGTTTTTTGGGGGGGGGGTCCACTGAGCTAGAGATGATAAAGGTTCCTTTGTGCTGCTTTAACATTGTGGCGTTTAACTTGCGTGGTGCTGGCGGCAGCTTCTGCGAAATTGTAAAAAGTATTTGTTGAATATAATCTGGGTACTTTGACTTCAAATGCAATTTTTACTGATGAGGTGCAACAAATACATGTATAAAATATACCGTCACGTAGCAAAAGGAGAGGAAAATACTACTTGTGTTGCGAGACGTTTTCTTTGAATGATGCTTTCTACTCCACGCTATACGTTCGCTTCCTTGCATGCACGTCTGCAGGTCGGAACAGTGAGAAAACGTCAGCTATTAAAACGACTTAAAACTAGAACACTAAAAGCCAGGCTGGAAAAACTAAAACCGGAGAGAAGTCGACATTAGATGCTTGCAGAAAACAAGGGATTTCGCAACAATGACCATGAAAAATTTAAAAACTAAAAGGCACTTTCCCTCAGATACATCCTGTGTAAACATTTTGCTAAGTGAATGTGTGTCTGCATAAAATAAATGAATATTCCTCTAACTGTTTTTCTTTCATTGGTCGGGTAAATTCATTGTTTTTTTGTTTTTTTTTTTCCTTTTTTCACGTCAGGGCACGCGTCCCGACCTTCCTGTGTTTTTTTTGATCCTCTTCATCACAAATAGGCTCCTAGAAACCAGAGATTGTGAAGCTGTGCAGGTGAGCGGACGAACACTGGGCCTGATCTGATCGTCTCAGCCGCGATGGGTTGTGGGAGGAAATGACGTTGAGGGTTGTTGGGGTTTTTGTTTTCTTTCCCCAGTAAAAACAGCACTGAAACTCTGGAGGCAGGAGAGAGTATGAGGCAGATGGGCATCGTAAGAAAGTGCTATTTATCTGACATCGGGCCGTGGGCGAGGGTCTGGGGGAGGAGATTAAAAAAAAAAAAAGCATCCAAATTCTTCTTGGCTAGCTGAGAGAAGGAGCTACAGGTCAGTGGCTGCATGCCCTGCTGAAGGACTGGAATAAGAGGACACAAACTCAGGCTGAATGGTCAAGGCCTAGATGGGTGTGGCAGAAACCCTAAAGGGAGCCTAAAAAACAAAACAAAACAAGGAACTGGACCAGAGTGATGAGGGAGGCAGGGTAAGCAAGTGCAGAGGTACACAGGCAGGGCAGGATTTAAGGCATTGATTCACAGTTTAAGGCAGTCATTTCTGATGAAACAGCAGAGGTTTAATGCCGCCTTCTTTGAATTTTGGTATCTGGTTAGTGATGATCTCTGCCAGCATCTCTGGGAATTCCACACTGAGGGTTTTATTCACAAAGGTGTAGAAGCAGATCTGCAGGAGACCCTCGACCATCTGGACGAGACACATGACACAGGAGAGGGAGAGACAAAGTGAGATTAGTTAGAATCATCATATTTCCTCTTAAAACATTGCGCCAAATACTTGATATAAAAATAGGTCAAAGACAACTTACAACATGCTAAAACAGAGAAATTGTTATTGATTCTTTTTAATAAACATTCTGTTTGAATTCGATGAGTGTGATAAAAAGACTTCACGAGTTAAGAGATGTAACAAAAAACAAAACAAAAGAAAAAAAAAACCTCATACGAGCATACAGGTTGGCGGAGTCAACAGCAGTGCTGTCTTTTAACTTTCAATGTGGTGATGTGAAGCATCGGCAGATTTACTGTGGGTCTGTTGTGTCATTTTGGAAGTGCTGCTAGAGAAGAGCTCCACATTTCAGGTGCAGGCGCCAGCGTCAGCCAGTCAAATCGCGGCTTCACAGTTCTGGCGCTAGCCACTGAAGTCGTGCATGGAGGCAGGACTGTGCCGATTCACCCGGCTTTCTCGTGTACCAACCAAGGTTATTATCGTTAACGAAAACAAATGAAATTTTAAAAAAAAACTAGAATTGAAAAAATATTTTCGTTAACTGAAATAAAATAAAAAAAAACATAACTAACTGAAACTGTATTATGTGTTTATAAAATGAACTAAAATTAACTATAATAAAATCAAGAACGTCCTTCGTTTTCATATTTGTAATTTTTTTTTCACATAAACGTTTGAAATCTATTAACTTTGCTTCGCCGTACAACAACAAAAACCGCAAATAAAAATAAAATAAAATAAAATAAGTGATCAGCAGTGATGGCTGCGGCAAAAGTTGGGAGAAAGCGGCACAGTCCAATTTGGAGATTTTTTAGACTCTGACTGTGTTAACGATAAAAATAAGTGCCTTGTTGTAGAAGCAGGTGATCCAATGTGTGGAATACTTCTCAAGGGGAAAAAAACCCACAAATCTGAAAGTTGAAAAGCTCGCATGAGAAGGCTAACCAAGACTACCTGGATAAGCTAGCCTAAGCTAGCCCCCTGGAAAGAGAAGCTACAGCTGCAGGCCAGTCAGCGCTGGGAAGCAACGGAAGAAAACAGCAAAACAGCAACTATAATGGACTGTTTCCACTGGCGACCAAATAGCTGCTGGTCAGTAAATACGCAGGAACACCACAAGCGGGAAGATGCATTGATAAATATGTTTATTGAGACCGGAATGTAAACACGACTATGTTCAGTGCTTCACTCCAACCAAAATTACAACCCCAATTTACTTTTTGTTTTTTTTGTTTGTTTTTTTAAGCCTGACTCTAAAAAAACAATCCAGTTACTAAACTAACCTGACTGGAGTCACTCTGAAAATATTTGGTTTGCAGAAGGACTAACAGAACAAAGGAGGTCTTGAAATTTAGAGCTGCAGAAATCCAGTGTTAAGAAAGAATAGAAAAATGTTTACCTTTTACTTAACACGCTAAGCGCTTGCAAACACTCAGTGTTGTCAAAAGGAAAGGTGATGTAACATAGTGTTTAACATGCCCCTGAACTAACCTTGCTGCTGCTTTTAAGAACCAGCATTATACTGAATGAATCCATCTATCATGAGCTGGACCGCACTGATTTTTAAAAGAACCGGATTATCAAGAAGTTTAATTTAATTCAACTTGACTGCACTTAACTGAACTTGTGCTTAACTCCTTTACTTTCTCTGCCAAGCGGCTAAAAATGACTTGTTGTGAACTGGTGCCAATATAGAACCCCAATACAAAAATATAGGATGCTAGGTAAAATAAATTAGAAAAATAAACTCAAAAATTGAATATAAAGAATGCAATGATTTGCTAATCTCATAATGCAGTGTATTTTTCACAGTAAGACATTTCATCATATCATGATCAAATATTATCTTATCCTGAATTTGATGGCTGCAGCAAATCTCCCAAAGAAAAAAAAAAAAGTTGGGACGTGGGCAACAAAAGGCTGAAAAAGTAAGTGACACTAAAAAGATACGCCAGGACGAACATCTTGTATCTAACTTGGTTAGCTTGCAAAAGATAAAGAGCTTCTTAGAGCTGCAAAACATCGTACCTACAAATGAAACAATATCAGAATAATGTTCCTCAGAATAAAATTGTGAAGACTGTGAATATTAATATTTTTTCAGGATGCCACTACCACCTGAAGATCACAGGTGGATGGTGGGAAAAATGGCATCAATAGGGTGCAATACTGCACTTGTATAATACTACTTCCTTTCCAACCTGCCATATAATCAAGAAGAAATCGTTTATAATAAAGTTCACACTGTGTGTGTGTGTGTGTGTGTGTTTCTCTGACCTCCTGCATGGAGTCCAGTAGCTTAGTTAGCTGGTAGAAACGCTGCCAGTTCTGGCTCGCATTCTCCTCTCTCTTGACGATGGCTTTCCCCAGCTCCTTGATGTACGTCATCCTGATCTCATCAAATACTCCTTGGCTCTTCAGGCCGTCTTTCGGTACTGCACGCACACACACAACACCAACAGAGACATCCGGAGATGCATCACTGTGCAACTCTTGCTGCCAGTGACTATTTCATTTGGCAATGCTTCGAAACATCCAATCTAAGGGTTTGAATCCTGTTGGGACGGTGATGTTTTAGGAGGCTGACTGTGACGGTGAAACCATTTCTGTTATTTTCAATTGAGATGGACGAGAAGAAAAACAAAAAACAAAAAAAAGGTACTCCGATATGATGTTCACATGTAATTTGCATGAATATACGTCAGCTCATTATCTGTTTTCTACCATCTGGACGCGTTTGTAGCACTTTTTGAACTGAAAATCCAACAGCAATGTTGCCATTTCTCTTATCTGCTCCTTATCCTATATTCAAATGCAACAAATAGCCCAGGGCATAAAAACTTCATTATAACTCACTGTGTGGAAGCTCTCCAAGGAACCTTAAGGGACGCTGGATAAACACCCGGATGCATGCATGAACCTCATGACCAGAGCGTTGTCGGCCCCACTAAATGAACTGAGTCACCTCAGTAGCTGCTTTACAGTGCGTTTCTCTACTGATGTGGCCTGGATGCAAGTCCACAAGAATTTTTGCAGAACTTATGACAAACATGAGTATTTTTGAAGAACACGCAGAGGATTTTAGTGATTAGCAGCTACAGAACATCAGTACATAGTTTATGACACGGCCACGTCAACACGTGGACTCCTCCTCAGTTTTCTGCACGGCCCTGAGCCTGTAAAGATCAACAGTGACTTGCAGAGATTATGCAAGGCCACAAAGAGCACGACATACTGTCTGATTTACATAATCAAATGAAATGGAAACACTGCAGTGGGAGTGCTATCAAGACTCTGTTTGCAGAGACGGGGTCCATTTTATATCCTACAAATAATTTTTTTCATAGTTGTTTGCATGTTCTAATGAACATTTTAATGAAGCTAAGAATGAATTTTGAAAGCAACATTTCCTATTCTGTAGGTGGCTTCAGTTTTCCTTTGATGTTCATGAGAAATGATTAAAACAGCTCAAAGCTGACCTGACCCGACCTAATAGTTTCTCCATCTCTGAGGGGAACAGATGGAAATAGCTCTCAGGTACAAAAATGCAACCGGTGAGGGCTCAGTATGGAAATATAATTTCCACTGCATGGTGAACGAATCGTCTCTGAAGAGCATCCTTTTTCCTGCCAGCCTCTGAAAATGAGGCAAGGGGAGAAATAAAAAATAAATTAAAAAAAATATCCTCCTCCTCAGTAAATCATAATTTACTTAAATGGGAAAAACGTAATTTACCGAGACAGTTTTTGTGACTGCTGATGTTTGTTGGCTGAATTTTGAAAAGTCTAATTACAGCTCTGAGTATTTTCTCTCCTGAGCGACTAAGAAAAAAGGAGAGCTGCCGACCATTTACATTTTTTCCTTCAGCCTAGTTAGAGACCCTCCTCTGATGTCCTCCCTAATTTCCACATTTCAAAGTACAAATCAAATCCATTCAGAGTAAATTATGGCTACATGAATAAAAATGTCCTGAATCTAATTTCCATCCAACAAAGCTGAAATGTGCAAAATTAGGGAGAAAAAAAGTGTTGTAATGACTTTTTCACAAAGTGCTTCTATTCAAGCAATTTGTGCTGATTACATAGGAAGTCAAACAGCAGCCTGAAATGGATCCTCGGAGATAAGAAGCATAATTGTTCTAATTTAACTTCTACTTGACCTATCTGTATTGTGTCTGTTAATACAGAGGAAATTGGGTCTCCTTCAGACACTTGAGGTTGTTCTGAACTTTGTGACAACAGAAGATGAGCAGACTTGATTTCCCCTTTAGGAAAAGTAGACCGAGCAATAGATTCTTCCCCTGAATGAAAGGTCACTGAAAGAAAATGCCACATTTTGACATTCTTTCAGATTTAGAGATCATATGTGACATAGCAAGTACAATTATCCAACCTTTTTTTTTTTTTTTACAAAATGCTTTTACAAGACTTATGACTTTATCATATATCTGGTTATAGAAGGATTTAAAATGAGGTACAGCTGTAAAGAAAATAACACATGACAACAGCAGCACATCTTAAACTAAAGCTTTTTCTGTACAAAATACAAAACTTCATTAACAAAAATTACCTTAAACCTTTTCAACCTGAACTTATCTTCTGACATCACCCAGAGTTCTTTGCAATGTCGCTTCTCTTCATTGTGGTTTGGACATTGACATGTATATGAGGTTGTACTTAACTAAGTTTAAGGCCTCATAAGGACCTGATTATTATTATTTTTTTTAAACTAACAACAGATACTTAAAAAACTTCAAAATGAATTTGCATAACCTTTAATCCCTTTTTTTTTTTTTTTTTTTTTTTTTTTTTAGAAACACAGCGACTGACGTAAACTGACACTGGTCAAAAACCCATAAATGTGATTTGTGATAAAGTGATCCGTTACCTGTACTGAGCAGCAACAGCACTTTCATGCACAGAAACTCGTCATAGGACACCTGCAGTCGGACGAACTCATTGCAGATCTTCAGCATCTGCCCGCACTGGTTGCTCATGAAGGGCAGCTTCATGCGCTCTCTGGTGCAGCACGGAAAAGAAATTTCATAATTGTGAACAGGTGGGAACAATACCGCAAACAAACGAAGCAAAACAGGGGGAAAGCAAAATAAACTAGATTAGATATGAAGCTTTTTCACTCCTGTGATTCAATTCTCAGTAAGTAGCTCATGCAGGTAAGCACTGCAACCGTGCACTTCCACTCACACACACCTCATCTTTACAGTTTGTTTATTTTTGGGGAATTATCTGTATGGAGGTTGTCAGCAGTATGTTAATATTTGTTGCATCCTTACAATTACACTTTTTCCATATCTCTTAACGTAATTTTTAAATGATCATCTTAGAACGCCCTTTAAGTGTTAGCCTAAGTGCCAAAACTTCACAATGGTGAAATATTAAGCCTGTTGTGGGAAATGATGTGCACAGGTTGAACAGATTTAAAGGTAAAGATGATGCATAAACAAGATGACAGAGAGAGAATTGCAGTCCATTCTTTTTATAAATTATGAATGTAGCACATTAGAACAAACAGCTCACTTTCACTCTGGCATTTATGAAATATTACCAATCAGTGGGTTTTCACCAGGTGCTCTGGCTTCCTCCCACGGTCCAAAAAACATGTATGTTAGCTTAGGTTAATTGGTGAATCTAAATTAACCCATAGGTGTGTGTTTGTTTGTTTGTTTGTCTATATGTGGCGCTGCGATGGACTGATATGCCTGTACAGGTGGACCCCTACCTTTCCCCATCATGTTTATATCAATAAATCAGCACTAAAGCTCAAATATAAAAATTCTCAAAATCTCAATTCAGGTTTTTCAGATGTAAGGACCCTTTTACACTGAACGGCTGTTTTTGTTTGTTAGTTTTGTTTTGTTATAGCCACATAAACAGTAGATGGGTGACTACGTGAGCCAAGGGTTGGAGGCCAGACTAATGCCCTGATATGAGCAAACACAAAGCAAATGTGTTCAATAAAATGTTATGGTGAAGAAAGAACTGCTCAAAGCTGGTTTGAGTACGCACTTGTTGATGACGAGATCAGGAGCGAAGCAGAGCATGCTGCCGTTACACTGATCGTAGGACCTCCAACCAAGACTGAAGGACATGAGGAAGAGCCAGGAGCACTGCAGCAGGGTCATCTGGTCATCAAGGTGCAGGTTGCGGAAGCCTGGAGAGGATTAGACATAAAAAACAAGACAAAATCACACAGAGAAATACATGCTGTATTCATTTGTGTGACATAAAAAGCAAAATATTCACAGATTCAAAATTCTAAAAAGAAAACACCTCTGAACACCTTTTTGGTGATTTGCAAATCTTTGCTTCCTATTTTACATTAGATTTAACAGTTTTCTGACTGTTGAAGACAAGGTTGTTTATGTGTTTCTCTTTCTTTAAGACTGATGTTCAATAAAGTAGTCAGTATGACATCATGAACCCTACAAAACAAGCATTGTTCTGCAAAAATGATAATACAATGTACTTAACGTCTATTCTGCTATTTTAAAACAGCACAGATTTTTTTGATTGCTAATTTTAGAAAAGAGAGTAATTGCTCCAGTCCACGAAGGACTGAATCTCCAAAAACCAAAAATAGTTATCAAGACAGACTCCTTTGAAAGTAAATGGGTAGCTGGATTCAAACCTTTGACTGGTAGAGAGCATGTTAACTTCACACAGGAACAACCCTGTCCACCTTTAAACCAGGAAACTTCCCGCTCTGAGGCTGCTGCGCTAACCACACACAATACCAAATAAGCTTTGGGCTAATAAAAGAAATTCAATAAACAAAAAAAATACTGGGAAAAGTATAGAATGCTTTAAATATCACACGAAGGTTGTTTATTTATGGTGCTATCTGTATCCAGCTGCATTTATGCATTTACTTCCACTTTTGTAAATTTTAATCCTCCATACAATTCATCATTTAAAACCCTTTAACCAAGGCAGCTTAGTAAAACAGGGAGAGAGATTTTCGATAAATCAATATTCAAATTGAAACTGAATTGCAATTTAATTATTCCTAGTCTGTCAAAGCAGGATTTCACTTTGCATTTGCTTTGAACCCTGTCAGGTCAGATTAGTCCCTAATCACTCTGTCACATGGAAGGAAAAAACAAGCCCTTGTTACAATTTCATTGGAGGTTTTTCCCTCTGAGAAATATGCTATCAAATCTACTAGCAAATACTTGGAGTGATTATCAAGTCATGTGTTTTTTTTTCCTCATGACCAGAAGCTACCAGTAGGGTTACAAGTTCTGCATTTCTGCTTTGGTGAAATGGAAACTGATAGCCAGGGAAACTGGATTGTTTATATCGAAATTACATACAGCGAGAAAAAAAAAATTTCCTTCACAGTGGCCCGTCCAGGAATACACCTTCAGCCTTTAACAAACACGGCATTTTTACTCCATTTTTTTACTTTACGTGCATCTCTTTGCTGTTTTGTTTTAAAACCATAAAGAGAGGTGTTTAGAGTCTGGGATCTGTTCCTGCAGCTGTGTCTTACTGAAAGATATAATACTGAACTCCAGATGTTCCCACTGTGTCTTCATCAGCAGTACGAGCTTCTTGACGATAGAAAGAAGAAAGAGTTTAAACGTCCTTCTACTCTCACTGTTTTGCTCCTCTACCCATCTGGATTCAGGGTCTTTTTCTGAGTATTCCTTTCACCTTTGGAAAGCTTAATCAAATGTCCTTACACGTCAGCAACTTTCTGGAGTCATGGTTACTCATTATAAATGCATAAAATTTATCAGAATTTTTAAAAATTCAATGATTTGAACACATCATGAAAAAGTGATATTTTATTACTGAATTCTTTTTGCATGTTACAGGAACATCACGGTTTTTATGTGCATTTAACGAAGCATTAACCTTGGTCAAGACCCTTACAAAATCAAAGCACATTGGAGAGGATGTTTTTTTTTTTCAATAAGCCCTTTTTTTCATGAGCCAGAATTACTTTAATGCTTTGACCTAATTAGGTCAAATTAAACTCTTAAAGAGGTCACACATTTTATCACGTGGATGCTGATCTCTCTCTACTGCCAAGCAGCACCAAAAAAAAAAAACAAAATGCATCTACAAAGAGTCGATCCAACTAAGAAAACTCACTGGCTGCCAGCCTAAGCTGGATTCAGTCAGCTAAATAATGCCTCCTGAATTTGATCAGCTAGAAGCAGCACTCTAAATGTGGAGAGCCCTGCTGAAGTTGCTTATTTGACTGTAGTGATACCTTAACGCCTGCTCTCACCTGTAAAGCAAAATCACTTTGATTTATGTTAAGTTCTGCTTCTTCGAAGGAATGATAACGCTGATTGCTGATGAGTGATCAGTTAACTGCCAAGCAGAAGTCTGAGAATTACGTGTCTGTATGAGCCTGTGAATCTTTTTTATCTATCTTTTAATAAGTGATACTACCGTTATTACTGTTAATGAAAAGCAGCAAATGACTTGAACAAGCAGTAGCGTACTTCTAAACCACACATAAAAAAGGCTTTCGTTACCTGGCAGTGACTTGGCCCACTTGACTGCAGAGATGACTTGCTGCCCACCCAGCCTGTTGAGAGTGGTCATGAGCCTCGAGGACGTGTCGGGCAGCGTGCCATCGTAGCCCGAGTAGATGATCTCTGGTTCGATGGCCTTCAGCACTGACAGCATGGTGGGCACTAGTTGGGGCATGCTCCTGGGTATGACCAGAACGGGCAAGTTGCTAACAGGCTCCGATGGCCCAGCAGGCCGCTGCCCTTTTATCTTGACCAGCTTCTTGTTTTTCCTCGCTGGGGGGGAGGAACCGAGGAACACAACAGAGAGGGTTAGGGTTAGGAGAGCCACCAAGAGGTGCTTTATTTTATTTATTTATTTATTTTTATTATTATTATTATTATATTGTACATGTTGCGCCAACTTTGAAGAGTGAATTATGGTTCTCACAAGAAATATTTACCTCTGGCTCCCTTCGCCCAATCCAATTGAATTCATTCAATAAAAATAAACAAGATGAGGAGGTTGGGTCAGCAGATACATTATTGGTTTCTGTCCAGTGAAGAGCTTTAATGTCATATATACCATTCCATTTCTGGGGAACCTCATTTAAACATTTCCCGGTGGCTCTGTCTCAATCCAAGAACAGCGCAGCCACAGAAACGATGTATTTGGCCCATGTTATGCGCGTTATCTGGCCTTCATTCTGACAATTTCTTGAACCTAATATGGAAAACATACTGAGAGGTAACCATGAAAAAAGCATGCTTCTCTTACTCGATTCCTATTTTAATTTCCTCTCCTGGCGTTTCCATGGTAACTAAAAGCCTTTCAGGTGGAAGGCTGTCCTGCTGATGCGCAGACGTCCATCAAATCCCACTCTCTCTCTCTCTCTACATGTCTCTCACTCTATATGTGATGCAACCGCCTCTGTCAAACAAAAACTGCACTTTTCACATATACTCTGACTAAACACTGATTATAGAAACTATTGAGAGTAACTTGATGTCCTGAACAATGACATCTCAAGCACTCAAGGTGTCTCAAGGTGTGAAGCTTTGGCTGTTGGCTTTTCAGACATCCTCCTTAACCCAGTCACATCTTAAGTCTTGTGACGTAAGAATTTATTCCAGGAAGCAGAACCAGGTGAGAGATCACCAGGTTATTCAAGCTAGCCAACTTGGACTAAGCAGCAATTTATGCATCAATGTACATCTTTAGGAAAGTGGCAAACAGTATCTGAACACATTTCCTTTTATATAATATAGGAAATATTAAGAGTAACACTCATAGCTGATGGCACATGAGCAAACATTCACAGATAAGAGACAAACTCAAGGAGATCCACACATTAACATTCATGTTGACAAGATAACAGTCCTTCTGAGGAGATTTATTTTTTAAAATCTGTTGCAAAACCATTGAGGTATATTTGTGCCTTTTCAAGGGTTGTTTTACGCATTGCCTGGCTCCCTGACCCCATTCGGACCTGGCATTAAAATGTGTCCTGGGAAATTCGATCGCACACGGCCACCACTGATGCAAGGTTCAAACACATTCCAGGACGGATTCATATCTTACAACTCAGGGTGGAGGCATTTGAAGGTCTCAGGACACATGCCAGTGCAAGGTCTGACCCGGACTCGTGACCAAGAAAAAAAAAAAAAAAAAGGGGGGGGCAGGGGGGGTCAGTGATTATTTTTTATATATCTTTGAGTTGTCCTTATGTTTTAAAAACCCACAGAGGACATTTTAAAAACCACAAATTATTCATTTCTCTATGGCCATCTACTTCCTTAATTAAAAATGTGGCTGCAGAAAATGTGGGCAGAAGAATAGTTTACTGACACTCTACGATGCAAATTCCCACATTTTAGTGATTCAATCAAACCATTCAAATCACTGCTGTATCTTTATCCAGCCCATGTATTTAACTTTCTCTGAAAATATTTAGCATTAAAATGGTATCTTGGGTAAAATTAATCAAGTTAGGCAGGATGGTATCCTAACTCGTGAGTGAAATCTTTAATTTGGGATTCCTGATTAGGGATAAGAAATAAAAGAAATATTATTAACCCAAATGGTAAATTTGACTTGGACGTCACAGTATCTGCCCTATAAATCACAAAAGATTATCCAGCAATTCAGGCATCTAGGTAAACATAAAATAAAATATGATGTTTTCAATGTGTTGTATGCATGTTGTACACATCAATGTTGCTCTGTTTGGTTTGGATCCTACTGAGGTCAGCCCAACTTGAAAAATATTATAAACCTTTCTCATGTTGTATAAGGGAAATGTGTCTGAATGTGTCTGAGACTGATTGAGGACGAGAGAGATAGTTGCTGTTAGCTGTTTACCCTCTTTCACTAGCAATACTTTCCCAAAGTGCAAAGTTACGGCTCTAATGTCTCTAAAAGCAAATGGCTTCTTTTACAATCCAGGCCACCCGTGTGATTGACTGAATGAATGTTTGGATGAATATTTGAATGAATGTCAGACAGTAAATGCCAAGCATACCAGCCAAATATGGTATGGTATTGGCTGCATGTGATTCATATAAATTATGTCATTTCAAATGTTTGAAATTGTGTCTGTTTTTATAGGTCAAATTGATCCTGAAGATAATCCATGTTAGTATTCATTGGGGACACCAACATGATCCACTGAGCGGTGTCCTCACCTCTTTTCTCTTCCTGCCTTTACCTTTCTGCTTCAGCTGTATCCATAGTTACTTCATTTATGTCATTGCACTTCTGTATAATGACAATAAAAGGATTTCTATTTGTTTATATTTCCAGTTAATTAGGAACATCTCATAAATGTATCTACATTTACAGAATAGGTCAAGCCTCTGGTTCTCATCACAAATTTCTTCTTTGATTAAAGAGAGAAACAAAGCTTAGGACTCTGGCCAGATGTACTGAGGACCCTGGTCACCTACTTGCTTTCAGAAGGCTTGGAATAAATGTACTTCTGTGATAAGAAAGGCTAAATCGGATTACTATTTAAATCTTATCTAAAAATCCAATTCAAATCCAGCAAATTTCTGGAAGGCAGTGAATTCTCTGAACCGCAAGTCCTCTTGTTTCCTCCTCTTACCACTGAAAATGGGTCTTCTATATCAATCCACAAGGAGATTTGTATGGCTTTTAAAGAACATTTAGCATCAGCTGGTAACTTGTTTGAAACTTATACAGGATCCCCACTATGCTGTTGATCCCATTACCCATGTCATGCCTTGCGGCCCTTCTCTATTGGTGAAGTGGCCATAGCACTTCTGTCTATGGATTCTAAAAAGTCTCTGGGTGAGGACAAACTTGACCCCTACTTTTTAAAGCTTGCAGCACCAATTGTGGCCAGCTACATTGCACATATTTTTAACCTGACAGTTTTAAATGGCACAGTCCCCAAGGTTTGGAAGGTTGCTCATGTAACACTGTTACATAAAGGTAGTGGAACAGCCAACCGTAATAATTACAGACCTATTTCTAAATTATCATATTTAGCAAAAATATTGGAATCCCTTGTCAATATTCAGCTAAGATCATTCCTCTCAACACTTGACATTCTCAGTAGGCATCAGTCAGGTTTTAGGGAAAGACACAGCACTATTACTGCTGTCACTCTTGTTTTAAATGACATTATAACAGCTTTAAGACAAGAAAAAACACTGTGCAGCTTTTTTGATCTTTTGAAAGCATTTGATACAGTGGATCATACAATGCTCTTAAAAAGACTTGATGATTTAGCACTTAAAATGGTTTAAGAGTTACCTTAGCGATGGGCAGCAGTGTGTTGCTATTGGTAATGTTAAATCTAATTTTGTCCAATTAGCAAAAAGTGTGCCACAAGGCTCAATTTTAGGGCGTATTCTGTTTTCGATTTACATCAATAATATTACCTCAGCTGTCACTGGGTGTAATATTCATCTTTATGCAGATGACACTGTTTTGTTTTGTATTGTCAATGATGCACACTCAGCCATAAATTCCCTCCAACACTGCTTTTCTGATCTCAAAGTTGCACTCAATAATCATAAACTGGTACTCAATGCAGGCAAAACTAAATTCATGTTATTCAGATCAAAAAATAGTATCCATGATGACCTCATCTTTTCTACCAATTATGGTACAAATATTGAAAGGGTCACTGAATAAAGTGACTTGGTACCAAGTCACTTGGTATCTGGTTAGATGATAAATTAACCTTTAAACATCATGTTTCTAAGCTGGTGATGTCTTTATGAAATAAAATTGGTTTCTTTTATAGAAACAGGCTCTCCTTTCCAGCGCATTGTAGGAAGATGATTGTTGAGGCAACTTTTTTTTTCATCAGTGGTGGACTATGGTGACATTTTGTACATTCAGGCCTCTGCTGTGACTCTTAAACCCATGGACTCTGTTTACCACTCTGCATTAAGATTCATCACTGGAAGACACCTATGACACCCATCACTGTGATTTGTACGTTGGGTGGGCCTCTCTTGCTGTAAGACATGAAAGACACTGGGTTTTATTTGTTTATAAAGCTCTTTTAGTTTATAAAGGTCTTTTACCTCCTTACATCAGTTCCATGCTTTCTTTTAATGTGGGCTCTTATCAGACTCGGTCTAGTGATTGGATTACGCTGCAGGTGCCAGCTGTTTTTACTAAACTCAGAAAATCCAGTTTTTCATATTGTGCACCTGCAACTTAGAATAGCATGCAGAACTATTTAAGGCTTTCATTATTTTTATCCATAGGTAAATTTAAATCTTTAATTGTATCACATTTTACTTCTAGCTGTTCCTGTTTTACCTGATTATTTTGTTCTACATTTTAACTAATGTACTCATTTATTTCTTTTTTACATTTTAATTGCAATTTTATTGTGTTTTTAAAGTCTTGTTCCCACTTTTTTGTAAGTTTCTCTTTGTTTTTCTCTGTGTCTCAGTGCCCTTATTTTTATTTTTGTTGTTTCACTCGGCTGCAATGTAAATGAGGTCTCTACCTCAATGTATTTCTGAGTTTAAATAAAGGTAGAAATAAAATAAAATAAAATAAACATTTCACTGTTCTTGTCGCTTTTTGTGCTGTCCTTCACCCCCCACCCCCCCAACCCTGTTTTGTTTTTCTTTTTTTTTTTCCCCTTTCTGTATACGTTTGCAGGCCAGACTTTCTAGATCTACATTCTAACCTGCAGTTCCACCCTCTGATCATCCCAGTGTTTACCTCCACCTGTCTATATAGATGTCTCTGGGATATCAACTAACATGCTGACTAGCAGTCTGATCCTCTGACCACCTCAGTGTTGATGCCTACATCTGTTTATAGAGTTGTCTATGTAAAGCATGTACTAACAATGTATCAGTCAGAACATAAGTGCATGGAATTCTTAGTTCTCCAGTTAAAGGTGGGGTGGGTGTTGTTTTTTTGCAACACTTTTTACAATATTGCCTGAAAACCTTTTCACATTTCCATTGCACCCACTGAAATAAAATGTTTGCAAAAAAAACTAAACATTTTGGTCCAGTCTAGAAGGTATAATCAGAGAAAAACTCTGACCAATCAAAAAAGTGATCATCACTATTTTGATTGGCTGCCTAATACGTCCATCAAATATCACCCCTCGCTCCCTCCCTCCCTATGGTTCATGCAGTCGTGAATCATGTGAAGGTGTGGTTTCGAGGGGTGAGCTGAAGAGGAGGAGGCGGAGCCTTTGGGAGGAGGGAGGGAGTGTATATTTTCAAAATCTCACTTGAGTTGGATTGCTGGAACCGTTTTTCAAACAACACCTACTCCACCTTTAATGGATAATTATTATTTATACATTTTGTACAATATGGTATTTCCAGGATGCATGTGCTCTCCTCTCCCTGTCCTCCATCCTCTCTCTTTCCTATCTCCCTCCTCTTTTCTTCCTTTACCCAGCTGGCCTTTGGCAGGAAGATCCCCTCATATGAGCCAGGTCCTGCTTGAGGTTTCTTCCTCATGAAGTGGAGTTTTTCCTTGCCACGGTTTGGCTTAAAGGTTCATTTTTTTCTCCCGCTATGGGAGTTTTTTAACTCGTCATTTTTCTTTGATTAGGATTATAATTTTAGTTAATGATATTTGCTCGGGGGTCATGTTCTGGATCTCTGTAAAGTGTCTAGAGACAACTTGCATTGTAATAGACACTATACAAATAAAATTGAATGGATTAATGAATATAAATGTATGTTAAATGTATATCCTCTTTACAGAAATCGGTTCATGGTTATAACCCTTGCCTGTACTCTGGCCTAATTCAGTAAGGAGTGAGACTGTTCACCTTCTAAATTCATGCCGGCTTGAAGACATTTCCTGAACCGGCAGGCTGGACAGTTCTTCCTGCGGATCTTGTCAATGATGCAGTCATTTCTCCCGGCACACAGGTAGTTGTGCTGACCTGTAAAGAAAGAAGGAGGAAGAAGAAAAAGAAGGGAAAACAAATTAGCTACCTAAGAGGGTTTGAGAAGGATTAGCCAGGGCAGTATGTATAACTACACTCACCACCTGTTGATTCTACAGTAAGCCTCACAAGCTTGTTGCATCCCTGTGGTGCTGACAGCTTCACGCTCTCAAGTCTGCACTTGTACAGCGTGGCACAATGATTGTGTTCAAAGCTCTTTCAGCATGACAGTGACACAGTATTAGCATCATGCACTTTCCTACTGTGGCCCATGTCCTAAATGGTGTGCTTTTGTTGGCAGACAACAGCTGCTTCTCTTCAATAATTGTAAGCAAGAGTTTTTGTTGTATTTTGATTTGAATGTGAAAAAGCCATGCAAACCTGCAACCTTGATTTTAAACACACAATCGTTTTAATTTGATAAAGCAGTTTAAGACCAGAGGGAAGAAATTCAGGTGGTGGAAGAGACAACTGGAGAAGAACTTCTTTATCTTTACAATAAATTAATCTCTTCATATCCTTTGTTAATGTAATTTATGTTGGTTTGATGTGTGGCAATAAAAAAAAAAAACAATTGTTGATACTTAGGTTGTCTATTATATAATAATATATTATTATATTATATTGTTGTATTATATTGGCTCTGTGAGGCAATATAATATAAAGCTAGAAAATCTATTTTACATCATATTACTGAATCATTTCCGAGTCACAGACAGTGCTTGTTTGACAGAACTCGAGAACTGTCACATGAATTCCATCCCATCCATCATCAACGGATTCTTTTGAGATGAGATTGACACATATTCAGCAAAAGAGATTTAATTAATGCGGGGCTGTTCCACACAGAGTCCAGCTTTATACACTCATTTTGCACCGCACTGAGTCACTAGCCCATTGATGAACTTTACGTCAGCTGCTGAGATCAGGAAACCCTGTCAAAAACTGATTATACAGATTGTCACCAAATCATCTTTGGTGATTTGGTGTGAAAAGGATTTTTTTGTCTAGTTTCACCACATCCTTCCGGCTACATAACATTGAACAGAAAATCAACAGAACAAAGCCATGTTTTACCGTCAGTGCCTTTAGATTTAGCTTTACATTTTGGGCATCACATCTGATACAGATTTTACAGACTGTGGTGTGTCTGTGTGTGTGTGTGGGGGGGGGGGGGGGGGGGGGGGGTGTAACACGAAAGAGGCTATGGAAGGAAAAAACAAAGGGGAGAAGAAAAAAAAAAGAAGCAAACCCAGCAAAGTACTGGGAAGTCAAACTGGTTGCGATGGATTTCTAGTCAAACTGAAAGGAGATTTGTGTTATATTGCAAACAGGAACTTCATTTGGAAATGAAGCAGTCCTTTCCTGTCAACATCCATCCACCCAAAAGGTACAAAGTTCAAAGGCATTTGTTAAGAAAGTGTATATGGAATATTTTAATGTCTATATTAAAATTAACTCCCCATAACCAAATCTAGTAGATGTGGAGGTAGAGTGAAAGCCAGCTCATTCGTCACTTCTGTGACATTAATCTCATTAATCATTAGCTGGAAGATCTCAGCAGCTCTTTCAGGCTAAAGCAGATAATATGATGTAAGGTGCAGTCTTCATGACACTGAGACATATCATTTTGGATGAAATAACTACTACTTCAAATAAATCCTGGGTCACCAGAGAGCAACACATATTCTATAAGTGTTAATGAGAATTTGGCAGGAGCAAGATCACATTCAAGGTCAGCAGTGCTCTGATGGATGTACCGATCTCCACAGATCTTTGAAATATCAAGTGTTTGATGTAGACGTCAGAATTAAAGGGCATTCATCAAACAGGATGTGAATATCTTCTCTCTATCTGTATCCTAGAGGTGCATGGACAGAGGAGCAAAATATTACAGCATGAATTAAATTACCTACCAATAGCCTGATTTAGGAAAAAAAAAAAAAAAATCAAAAAAGAATCAGCAGCTGTTATGTTGAAAAAAAAAAAATACAACCACGTAACCAATTTGAAAATTTGGAACATTGTGCAGCTTTGTCTGTATGAACTATAATTAGTGTTATTCAGATACTTGGCATGAAAAATAAAATATTCAGTTATATCAGTTATTCAGCTTGAGCCATTTTATTTTATCTTAATGTGCCACTGCAACAGGTAAACAGGCCGTGTGGTTTACACAAACCCTTGAAGTTCTGATACACTTTGTATTCATATACTATAATTTCTGAAACGCCTTCACAACTGAAGCATTCTGCTAGTTTTTGAAGCAACTCCAGAAAAGGCTACCCTCTGTTGGTTCTATAAACAAGGACAGATGCTTGTCAGCGATCCTGTCATGGTGATATTGTAAAGAGGACATTAAAACAGAAATTGGATATAACACAATCTAACCAGTCACTGGTTAGTGAATAAGTGACCTTTGGTCTAGCTTGGACTTTTAGGAGTGCCTCTGTTTCAGCTTCAGATCGTTTCAGCTGTGAGAGCCTGGTCACAAGGAGCAGATCAAATCCGGAAAACTCGATCTGAATCTGTGAGGAGTGTGACCATTGTCCACAAGGAAAGATTTAAATCTTTGCCACTGAAGAAAAGAAACGGTTCTTTCTCAGTTTAAATCTTTTAGAAAGTAGTTTCACGGCACTGAAATGTGATATTTCATCCTTTTCTATAGTACGCACTTAAGTTTCATAAAAATGCCTGGTCATCTTTGCATGACCAATTGTAATAATTAAAGAAGATCATTAACTGATCACGCATTCTTCATTTATAATGCATAGCAGCATAACCAGTGAATTATAAGCAGTCTTTTTTATGATGAAAGCATGACACATATTGGTTTAGCTTTAGGGCTGTTGTGGGTATGAATTACTGATGGGTTCAAAGTTCAAAGTTCAAAACTGATGTTATTCACCATTTAAGATGCTCTTCTAAAACTAAAGTCAGACAGGAGGCACTGTTTTATTGAATTTGTGATTAAATCACTGCCATGTAGGCTGCAGATGCTGCAGTGATTCCATTTTTTTTTTTTTTCATTTTTGCAGGCCAAAATACAGGCCAAGGTCCAGAAACGTCCCATGAGGCCATCTTAATCTACCCTTCCTAAATGAAATTAAAAAAGACATATTTTGTTAAGGATTCTTGAAACAAGTTAAAATAGCCTACAAGCATGTGCAGACATTTCACTTGACTGCAACCGAAATCCTAAATATATATTTAAGATGTCACAAAAAAACAAAACTGTCAGGGAAAAACCACTACATCTTTTTTTTCTGGAATCATATTTTGAATCATTTGAATTTTTTGGAATCATATTTTTTTACAAAGCAGTGAAAAAGCAATAAACTGCTAACAAAAGTGTGCTTAATGCAGTTGTACAGACTATCAAAACAGTAAGTCTGTCTAAATGTAGATTTTTTTGAAAGACCGACAGGCAGACAGTAAACGTTGCACATTTGTCTACTGAATTGTCCGATGTGTAGCCTTTTCAACACTTTCAGTTCATCAATATCAACCTATGGAAAAAAAAAAAAAAAAAAAAAACTTGCCCACTTCTGCAATATACACAGTAACAATCACAGTAACCAGCTATCATGTCACAGAAAGATTTATTTTCATATTTTCTTCATCGTGTTCAGGATCAATGGGGGGCCAGAGCCCATCCCAACTTGTCATCCATTGAGAGGCAGGGCACACCATAAACACATTTTAAAAATATACTTGGCTCTGCCTTGATACCAAAACTAAATTGAGTGGAAAAATAAAGTGGCAGCCCTGCTGTGGCTGTAGCTTTGTTCACGCCACTACAACATGCATCTATGTACGGGATCTATAAGCAGATATAACATAGAATCTGCAGACATGGTACCGGGAGCTTTCTTTATTTCCCAGTTTGCAGCACATTATTAGAGTGGGTAACATGGATCAGTCTGTTGATGCAGACATCTGTTGCACACAAGCTGAGAGTCCATGCAGAGTGCCAAAGAGGTGGAATGCACTGGCTCTATATTATTGTACAATCTCTCAAGTCATGTAAAGGAAACAGATTTTTAATTGTGTACGTACATTTTAGCTTTGACAGGCAGAAACTTTTCTTATGTGACATCCTGTGAATACAATGTGTAGTGCTTACTTTTAGACTGCTGGAAAACTGCAGCTACCTCTAACATTGAGCCAGCTAGTTTCACTTCCTTTAAAATACCAAATGTTACATTATGTTGCCTGTGAATACTGAGCCGAGCACTGCGGCCTAAATGCCATAAGCACCAGTAAACACTGAATCTGGGACATCAAGCAAATGATTAGCTCAGCTTAATGACGCTTCATTCTGCAATGATGGTGGCTGAAGTTCAATTCCGTCTGGAGTAAAGACAGTGCAAACATGCTCCTAAACATCAACAGTATTTTCATCTATTTTAGTATGACTGATACAAACTCATAGTTTGGTCAAATGTAACTAGTAAAGCAGCTAGTTGCTAGTTACCTACTTTCCAGTTTGCATGTGCGTTATGTTCATGCGGCAAAAGGTAACAGATGAAATCCCAGACTGAGCAGACAGTGCAATTTGAAACCAAGAATAAACATTGTGCACAGAGATTGGATATAAGTGGGCAGGTTTGATGGTGTGAAGACAAAATGCCAGCATTGGGGTGTCAGTTGCAGCCATCACCGATAGCATAGGAAGACATTACAGACAACAGCGTAAACAGCCATCTGTGGTGACAAATGTGCCAGCTGACTCCCTTATCCTGTGCTGATCTACTAAAAATGGTCTGGCAATATCCATCAGCACTGGCTGGTGAGGCATCTAGCTCAGCAGGCAAAACTAGAAAATAGAGTGAATGACAGAATAACATTAAAATTAGGAGTTAACCCTCAAAACACCAACATATGGTCTCCAAAATCGTACATTTCAAGGTTTCTTTTGACAAAACAAAAACCTCTTATGGTCTTGGAATAGCTTGGATGCCTCTGTCAATGACCGGGGATCTATAAAAGTACAAATCTGGCCCAGCCCACATCTCCACCCATCCCTGGATAGCACTGGCCTGGCCTGTCCCATGCGACTCGGCAAACACCATGGTCATGACTTCATTTTCACTCACTGAGCGAAGCATTTGACAAACTAGAGCAGAAAAGAAGGAAACCCTGATTATGGACACGTGAACAGTTCTAGACTTTAGATTTGGTTTAGTGGGAAAAAAAAATCTATTTGTTCTGAAGTTTGCATTTGCAAAGTACACTGCCTGGCAAAAAAAAAAAAAAAAAGTTGCCACCAAAAAGAAAGGTCATACACATATATGTTGGACCACCTTTAGCTTTTATTACGGCATCCATTTGCTGTGGCATTGTTTTGATAAGATTCTGCAATGTCACAAGATTTATTTCCATCCAGTGTTACATTCATTTTTCACCAAGATCTTGCCCTGATGATGGTGGAGTCTGACTGCTGCGCAAAGCCTTCTCCAGCACATCCCAGAGATTCTCAATGGGGTTCAGGTCTGGACTCTGTGGTGGCCAATCCATGTGTGAAAATGATGTCTCATGCTCCCTGAACCAGTCTTTCACAATTTGAACCTGATGAATCCTGGCATTGTCATCTTGGAGTATACCCATGCCATCAGGGAAGAAAAAAAATCCATTGATGGAATAACCTGGTCATTCAGTATATTCAGGTAGTCAGCTGACCTCATTCTTTGAGCACATACTGTTGCTGAACCTGGACCTGACCAACTGCAGCAACCCCAGATAATAACACTGCCCCCACAGGCTGGTACAGTAGACACTAGGCATGATGGGTGCATCACTTCATCTGCCCATCACCTTTTTTTTTCAGCTAGCCTCACTACTTAGTGGTTTTCTTAAGGCTACGCAGCTGTTCAGTCCCAATCCCTTGAGTTCCTTTTGCATTATGTGTGTGGAAATGCTCTTACTTTCACTATTAAACACAGCCCTGAGTTCTACTGTTTTTTTCCTTTGATTTGATCTCACCAAATGTCTAAGTGATCGCCAATTTCCTCCTTGTAGACGATGGGTCCCCACTATCCTTCCAGTTTTTAATAATGCGTTGGACAGTTCTTAACCCAATTTTGGTAGTTTCTGCAATCTCCTTAGATGTTTTCTCTGCTTGATGCATGCCAATGACTTGACCCTTCTCAAACAGACTAACATCCTTTCCACGACCACGGGATGTGTCTTTCACAGGTTTGGTTAGGAAATGAGAAGTAACTCATTGCACCAGCTGGGGTTAAATAACTTGTTGCCAGCTGAAAGATAATTGCCCATGCAGTAATTATCCAATAGGAGGCTCGTACCTATTTGCTTAATTAAATACAGGTGGCGACTTCTTTTTGGGGCCAGGCAGTGTATTAACATGTAAAATAAAGACTGCAGACCTGTTACCTGTCTGATATATTTTAAGGGCCACTACAATGTCTCCAAATAAACTTCTACATATTTTGATAAGCAATGAAGGCTTACAGAATCAACTAGAAAATTTCGGAGAAATTTTGAGGCGTGGCCCATTAAGCCGCCCGTCAGCGCGGTGACCAGAGTGGCCTGCAGAGTCCTGAGGGGTGGGTTTTGGGCCTTTTTTGGTGGAATTTTATGGAGCCCCATTTAGGTCATAATTCAATGAATAAATGAATCTATTATTATGAAATACAGGCGTTTATTATTATGAAATATTTCCCATTATTATGAAATGCATGTTTATTGTTATTAAATATTTCCCATTATTATGATAATGGTTTCGTTTTTCATAAGAATGAGCTTTTACATAATAATGGCTTTGTTTTTCATAAGAATGATTTGTGTGTCAATCACAGCAGAGGGGGCGGAGCCATTTATGTGATTGGCTGCTAGGTCATAATTCTTTTTTTTCTTAATAATTTAATTTTTTCATTATAATGTTTTTTTATTCATGTTTCATAATAATAAACATGTATTTCATAATAAAAACATGTATTTCATAATAATGGATACGTATTTCATAATAATAAACGCCTGTATTTCATAATAATAGATTCATTTATTCATTGAATTATGACACAAACGGGGTTCCATAGCCGCAAAGCCACAGAAGCTCCGCTCCTGCAGCTTCGCTGTTCTCACTTCAAAACGGACTTCCTGCACTGTGTGTTTATTTATTATTTCTTACTTATTTAAACGTAATAGTTTTTTTTTTCCTTTTTGTTTCTTCTTAAAAAAAAGAAGAAAAAAAGAAAGCGTACAATGTATAATTGCGTACGTAACAAAGAAAGATCTTAAAATGTTGAAGGAAAAAAAAAAAAAAAAAAAAAAAAACATTGACGAGCCAGAGATTGGAACCCAGACTCCCCGATTTGGAGACGGCGTACCTAACCGTTACGCCACGAAACAGTACAGGACCTGGTAGCGCAGTAACAGTTTTTGTCTATCTATCAGTGCTGAGCCAGCCTCCGATCAAAGTCCGATTTCTATGCCCCCGAACAAACTACTCTGATTCAAAAACGAAATAAGTTTTTGAAAAAATTCTTGAACCGTGAGCGCCACAAGGCTTTCAGGATTACAGGGGATATATCTTTTGTTTCTGAAAATGCCTACGGTTTTTAAATGACGGCAGTGTAAAAAGATGAAACTTTTTCTTGTCAGACGAGAGAAATCAGAAATGTCCCCATTGAAATACAATGGAGCTGTGAAGGACCACCTTGAAGTCTAGGTTGATTTGACGGAAAACTAAACACCACACAGACACAAAAGTTACATCATCGGAAAGAGGACAAAAATGCCTACGTTTTGATGTTTAAATTATGTAGGTTGAGCAAAAGGAGTGGACGTGAAAGAGGAAAAGGCAGGTTTAAAAAGTCGGTTTCTTCTCCCACTAAGCTTGAGTGAGAGATGACGTCACTAGAGTGAGAGCAGAGTCTGAAGTAAACTGTAAAAATCATAAAACGTAAATCGCGATTTCTCAAAGACGGTAAATCACAACAATACACGGCTTCAGTATGTTATCGGTCAAAGTCTTGTGACCCGTTTAAACTTCGAATGGTGTCTCTGTGATGAAATATGGCCGTGCTAGACAGGTCCAAAGAGGGGTGGGTTTTGACCTTATTTTTCTGGAATGCCATTCATTTCTATGGGACCAAAATTGACAGTTTTTTGGGATTATCGTGAAAACCGTTTGATGGAATGCCACCAAAAGTCATAGCACACCGATCCCGATCGAGCCGGTCGTTTTGATGTATTTTTTATTGGGCTTTTCTCAAAACTGCGGGCCGTGAAAGCCGTCAAAATTTTGACGGAAACAGAAAAGTCGGATAGTAATAGTCGGGCTCCAATGCTTTGCATTGGGCCACGCCTAAATATTGTGCCATAACGGTCATAAAAATGTCAGATACATCCTGACAGCAAGAACTAAACACACCGAGCATCTTCACTTCTTTGCTTTTGCAGTCTTCCTCACCTAGTCTGTGTTAGCTTCTCATTGCATCAGTGATTTTAGGTTGGCTATAAAGCCCCACCCAGAAAGCAGTCAGGACTGCTTCTGTTAAAATTTTACATATAACATATGGGCTGTCCCATACCACAAGAATTTTGCAGATTCAAAGTAGAAATAACGTCTTGGAAGACAAAAATATATCTTAAGGACAGGTTAATGTGCTCTTTGTAGAGGAAAACAACATAATAACATGTGGAGTCATATTTTCAATCCTTGGACACATATAAGTAATTAATACAGAAAAGTAACTATAATCTGATAATTTACATTTTTAGTTATTTGGGTAACTACTTATGTAAATAACATACAATCAGACCCAAAACCTAATAAAAAATTATTTCATAGGAAAAAAAATCCTGAATGAACACATTTGTACTGAAGTTCAATGTCTTGAAGTGAAATCAGTGCCAGGAGATGACTGTCAAACACTGAACTGCAAAAACACTGGTAAGATTCAAATATATAGATGAGTTTTCAAACACCAACCAATTAAATCAAGTGAACAGAGCAATATTGGCAACGAATGTTAGTATAATATTTCTTATAGATTATCAACTGACAATCAGTCCTTTAGAATTGAAAGCAGACACTTGACTATAGATTAAACGCGGTCATCCGTCTGAGTGAGTAAAAAACTTAACAGCATGGGAGACCATTACATTAACACTCAGGAGGTAAAGTGGCTGAAGTGAAACTAATTGGAGACACCATGTGATTGCAATTTTTGGATTTACCACATGTGGAGATGATGAGGTAGAGCATTCTGAGCAGAAAATGAAGAGCACAAAAATCATTCACAGGCAATTGATGCTGATTTGAATTACAAAGTTAGAATATTTGCATGCATTAACAGATAGGTGGCAAAAGAGGCTTTGCATGTGTCTAGGCAAATCGGTCATATTTTAGTGCTGTAGGACATGAGCAGAATCAGAAGAGACAGTATTTCCATTATTCATCAGTATCATTCCATTCCATCATGATCCTCATTATTACAATAATAATTATGATTGTTATTGAAAGTGCATTTATTTACCATCTGTGTTTTGTCGAGCTCTCCATCCTTCACCATACAGACAATGAGCGGAGAATGGAGAAGAGAGAGAAAAACAAAAATTACATAACTTTCTCAGTGCTACTGTAAGAAGCTCTTTTCAAAATAAAACCTATACTTTTATAGTGTAGTCTTCACAAGTTTTTAGGTTTTAAAACTCTTTGAAAGGTGTATTCAGTTTATTTTTCCTCATCAGTTTACACAGATTTATTCAGAGGCAAAGTAATGGCAGGTTTTTGATTATGATTATGAATCTAAAATAAAGCCTGAAATATCCTATTTATTTAATATTTGATTTGGTTAAAGCATCTTCTTGGGAATGGTCATACAAGCTTGACACATTTTCTCATTCTTCTTCACAGAGACATTCAGGCTCAGCCAGGTTAGCTGGCCACATCAGTGCAAAGCCATGTCAGGACTCTCCAGAGGGGATCTACTGGATCCATCCTCTGGCTGACACATGCCTATTTGGGAATTCTTGTAGAAACAAAGTGCAACATATTGCATATGAAACGTGTTTATATGATACGAAGTCCTACATGAGGATGTAAGTGAATGAGAATTACTTTGTGAAGTGCCATGTAGAACTTGTATTCATTAGCCAGACAAATCTCCCAGGCCCCAGTTCAGGAAAAAAAAACAAAACAAAACAAAACAAAACAAAACATGCTCACAGAATGATGCTGCCATCACTGTGTTTGACTGCAGAGTTGGTATAAATAAAGTGGTGCTAAGTGTGTGGCTTCTTCCACACATAATGACTAAATAGTTACTTGTGTTTAATTAAATGAGAGGATTTGCTTCTTGTGGCCTCAGACTAATCCAGTGGCTTTGAGAAATCTCAGCAGGCAGTCATGTGCTTTTTAGTATTTCAGTGTGTCCGCAAAGCACTTATTTGAGTTTGAAAGTTAGATCTTGAAGGCCTAACCCTCATTTGTTATAGAGTGATGTGGTCTGAGGGGTGTACTACGAAGCAAGTTCGACACAGCCAGGCTTTCTTTGGGTGAACTGGCTTAATAAACCTGAAACTCGCCATCAGAGATAACCAGTACTACGACGGTGGTTATCAACTATCTTTGTTAACCGCGGCTTTCTGCTTTCTGCTCTGTGCGCGTTCACATAAAAGGGGGCGTTTGACGCGCCATTTGACGCCTATTCCGGATAAAACGGATAGATCGCGGTCCGTATATTTTAGTCAGGAGGAGCAGGTTTTAATAATGCAGGGCTATGAGGATTTCAAAGAAATCTTTACGGCCAAAAGCAACACTGTAGATGCGAATAAAGCCAGAGAGGACTGCTGGCAAAAAAATTGCAGATCGTGTAAATTCGTAAGTTATATTTATTTCACCACTTAATGCACCTTAATTAATCTCCCTCCCTCTTTTAGAGCACTTAAACTTTAAACTTAATGCAGCAGATTTAAACATTATGTAGGTCTGACTGTCCCATTATGAATGATAAATGAAAATCACTTTAGTTCTTTGCTAAATCTATGTGAAATTGATTTAAGATTTAATGTATTCTGTGATACCTATATACACTCACTGGTCACTTTAATAGGTACCCTATCACCCTGAGGAATCCTATGAATGAATTATATTACAACATTTCACATGAAATTCCACGTCACACTGATTATCAATATAATGGACTATTAATTTATGTTACCTGCGATTTTGTAAAACGCTTCTTTTATTTGAAGCGTGGGCAGATGGCCAGGGAATACTACAAACATATTCAGCAGTTTAGTTAGAGCAAGTACAGCCTTGCCAATAGCGCGGCATACAGTATTCTGGCTCAGATTTTCTGCATCACCAACTGAATGCATGTAGGTTCCCGTGGCAAAGAAACGCACACCGTTTGCGCTACTGTGAGCGCACGGCTGCGTTTGGTGGCGCTGCCAATATATGGCTCTAACAGATTACAAATGTAACGTATTTCCTCAGATGGAAATCTCTAGCGTTCATAGAGAATATGGTCATGGGAAGCCAGCGGATCAGTCCGGTCTCTGAATACTCTCCCTCCATTGCGCAATCCTGGCGCTCAGGTCAACGGGATTGGGTGAAAGTGAAATGGTGGCGCTTGTTTATAGCCGATTTGAACCTAAACTCTGCACATAACCTGCTCCAGACCAGGTTAAGCTTGCAGAGTAAATTACCATGGTGATCTAGCCAGGTTAAAAGAGAGCCACCTTCGTGGTACTGGAAATCCTGGCTTTAGACTCAACATACCTTGCTAACCCTCTAATCTCGCTTTGTAGTACACCCCTCTGGTGCTCATTTGGCTGTTGTGAATGCTGCTGAAACGTCCTGACACATTTGCATCTTGCAAGGCCATAGACAGTTATCTTGACCTCTGTGATTGATTTCATTCTTACACCATTAGCTGTGAGAGATTATACAGACTGATCAGAGTGTACAAAGTGTAATATATGCAATGGATTTCATTGGTGAAGAAGATACGCAAAATTCTCAAGAAAGGGTTTGAAAATTTGTGTTAATTGGATATTTAAGTCCTACTTTTAATGAATGACACAATCCAAAAACCAATTTTTACTACCACATTTTTGAACATCTCCTGTATAAGCTACAGGGTCAGGTAGCATTTCTGCCGGTTTTACAGTTTTACAGTTTATCTGTATCATATTATGTTGTATGCTGAAAACATGCTTCTCTTATGAATTCCATCGACAAATAACCATGTTTTCATTTCTGAACTGCAGCAGAGGAGTCTTATAACATTAGGAACAATGCTTTTCTCTCAGCTGGCTTGGTCACCAACCTTTACTGCAGCAGCTATGTTAGTTGCAGATACAGAGGAAAAGGCATAATAAAGGCAGGAAGAGGATGAATAAAGGGTTACCGGTCCTTTGAAGTAGGAAAACAAATGATTAGTGTGGATTAGCTGTCTGCACAAAGTGTTGCATCATAGAGCTGGGAAATTAATTAAAAAATTAATTGAACCGGATTAGTAGAACCAATAACTGATGAAGCCATGCTTATGTCGATTATTTCAGTTGTTTAAGATACTTAGTAAATTACCATAAATAGTTAACCTTTGTGTTTCTCTTAATTTTTTTTTTTTTAATCACAAAGATAAAATGTTCATTAGAAAAATATCCTGTTTTCAATAGGTGAGCATCCATATCAGCTAGTGTTGTTCCGATTCTGATACCAGTATCGGAAATTGCTCCGATCCTGCCAAAAATGCGGGCATCGGTATCGGTAAGTACGAGAATCCGGGCACCAACCGATACCAAGTAATTTACATTTAATGATTTATTTACTGAATACTCCCGTTACAGTACAAGCAAAAAGAAATACTTTTTAATTTTGCAATACTGTTTTATATTATTCTATTTGGAAACAAATATAGACATAAATGGCTTGGATTTGCTGTATTTATTCATGTTTTACAACAATGATAGTTATATTACAGTCAGGCAATTTTTTGCAATTTTTTTTAATTTCATACTTGGATCGGTAGTCGGTATCGGCTGATACCCACAGCTCACGAATCGGAATAGGACGGGGAAAATGGTGTCGGAACATCTTTAATATTAGCAAAAACCTTGTCAATGATCTTTGAGGGCAAAACATAAGTAAAATAACTGTTCATTATTGAGGTCATAGTGCCCAGCCCCACTGCATCAACATATAATTAATGGGGAAAAAAAGGAAAACCTCAAAGTAATAAAGCATCTACAGAGGACTATAACTCATGATTTTAATGCCACTAGTAGAAAAAATTGAAACAGAAAAAGTTAAGCACAGGACAGAAGGGACAGGAATGCATGACAAAATGCGTTAAATACAAAACATGTTTCATCAGTCCAATGTATTTCTGTCCCTCCAGTATCAGGATTGCCAAGACTCAAGACAAGCATTCTGATGCCTAAAAGCAGAATATTAAAATAAATGAAATGTTTGTGTTGCAAACTGGATGAAACGCTGTATCGTCTTCCACGAGACAATAATGTGTTAATATGCAATGATCAGGGTAGTGACATTTTTGTACTGGGCTCTATCCTCTGCAAGTTTTATTTATTTATTTTTTAAAAATAAAATTCACTTGTGAGGAATTGCTGCTTTGACACAGGACAAACAGGAGGTATAGAGAAAGAAGGGGTAGTCATACAAGTTAAGGACTATTATTCAAAACCACAAGAAAGAAAATAAACACAGGAAGCAGTCTACTATTCAACAAGACTCTGAACTTAGATTTAAGGAAATAATTCAATTTTCTGCAGCCTAACAGCAGAGCAGTGGCACAGATGTATTTCAAAAGTGTCAGCTGAAATTATGTAATTCAGCTAAATGAGAAACCAAATAGATGAACTTAATGAGTGCTAATTAGATGTAAAATGATGGGGCTGCATAATATAAACGCCTGATGACAGTTTGCTGTAAAATGTGTCACAATTTATCACACAAAATGAGACATGTTTAAGTGAAAGCATATTATAGCCAAAATACAAATTTTTCCCAGTGAAACTGCTTATTTAATCTGAACTGGAGGACTCACAACCAGCGTATTAAGTCTGAATGAAAA
This sequence comes from Hirundichthys speculiger, assembly GCA_018398805.1. Taxonomy (NCBI): domain Eukaryota; kingdom Metazoa; phylum Chordata; class Actinopteri; order Beloniformes; family Exocoetidae; genus Hirundichthys; species Hirundichthys speculiger. The sequence continues at coordinate 125,448 of JAGFBZ010000582.1, forward strand.
ACTGAGGGAAACCAACCTTCAACGGCCCTCTTGAAGAACACCTTGCAGCTGCCACACGTGACCACCCCATAGTGGCATCCTGAGGCTTCATCTGAGCATACCAAACATATCTTATGAGTCTGTCCACTGGACTTGGACTGGCTCGGCAGCGCTGCACCACTGGTCTCTCCTGTTCTGGGCGATGAGCTGGAATAAGTACAGAACATGGGGGGAAGAAAAAAAATAAACATTTTAGGATATGTGATCTACATGAAAACATGAAGAGAGTTGTGTAGTTGCTTGGTTTTCAAGTACAGACAATGGTCTGCTTGTTCCTGCTGGAAATACTGTTAAATAAATCCATGGTTGTCATCTTTCTGGTCATAATCATGTTTATCTGCACATCTAAAACATTCAAGAATAAAATAAAAAATGGGCAAAGGCTTGAAAAGTCAAAGACATTTGCACCAAGCTTTTAAAATTTGAGCCTGATGGCTCCTGGTTTGTCATCTTGGAATATGCCTGTGCTATCAGGGAAGAAAAACAAGCAAAAAAATCTATTGATAAAATAAACCAGGTCAATCGGTATATTCAGGTGGTCAGCTGTCCTAATTCTTTGGGCACACAACATTGCTGGCCCTCGATTTGACCAAGTGAAGCAACCCCAGACCATAATACTGCCCCCACAGGTCTGCACAGTAGACACGATACTTCATCTCCTGATTTTCTTACCCTGGTGGACTTATCACCTAATGACAATAGTTTAAAAGGTTACACAAATTACACAGTCACACAAAGAATTGGTTCCAAAATCACTTAAAAGAAAAACTAATTTCTAAACGTTATTCATTCTCTCAAGGGTAAAAATTTAAATATCTCGGTGGAGTATTAATTTTGATGAACTCAATGGTTCTCCTTTTATTGATGCAAAAGCCAATAAGCCTAGCACAATAAAGACTAAGACAGGCAATAGCTTTCTTGTGCAGAGGCTAAGCTTTAAATCTCAAGCCATGCCAGCAATTATGTTATAACAGACATAAAGCCTGGCTAAACCTGTACGTTTATGGCTGTCATTTTCATATCTTCTAGTCAAAGTTATTGAAACTCATGAACTGCAGTGTGAAGCTTAACTAGTCACCAACACAGATTTGCAGCTTTATTACAGGTAAAACGATAGCATGTGGAGCGAGTGTTCCACTGACGGTTATGCAATTCATGACAGGAATTTGACTGCATAAAACAGACTTTAATCTTCCCTCCTTTGTTTGTTTTGGTGGCACACTGATTATAATATAAGGCAGATTATGCAACAGAGCTATTTCACAAAGCTTTGTAAAGACTTAACATTTAGGTTTTCATGCACTGACTGGCAACCCAAAAAAGTAACACACTAATATTTTATGTTATCCACCTTAAGCTTCCATTAAGGCACACATTCAGTGTTACAGCTTTTCTTTCTGCAAAGAGCTGCAATCGCATTTCTGCATAATGTCGTGTCAAAACGGGAGAGTTGGACTGCTGCATAAAGTCTTCTTCAGAACATCTTAAAGACTCTCAGTGGTGTCTTAGGTCTGGATTCTGTGGTGGTCAATCCATGTGTGAAAATGGTCTCTCATGCTCCCTAGACTTCTCTTCCATAACTTGATTCAGGCCTAATTATGTAATCGTGGAACATACTCTCAAAGAACAAAAGGAAAATCATAGCCACCACAGATTATAACACTGCCCCCACTAGGCTTGGGCGGTATCCAAATTTTGATACCGTCAAACTTCCCTCACAGTTTACCGGGGTATACGGTATTCCCGCGACTATTAAGGCGAACAAACACCACCGGCGGACGCCGCGCGTCAAAACAGCCGTCCCCATTATGTGCGCCGCCGCAGGGCTTTAAGCCTGAAAAAAAAGGCGAGTTTACCTCAAAACAGCAGTTCAGTGCTTCAATATAATGTTGGCTCAACTACAGTTGTTATTTATTTGTGTATTTCTTGCTTTTCACTGTAGTTTTAACTGTCCCTTCTCTGCTCCAGCTCCTCTCTCTGCCTGCAACACAGCTGAGGTGTGTGTTTGCCGAAACGCGCTTTATAGTAAAGTGTCTGATGCCGGACGTTTCACTTCCTATAAATTCTTCAACATAAAAGTCCAACATTATTAGTTTCATTGGAAGCTTTTATTTTGAAGCAGCAAACTCAGGAAGTGTTGTTTTCATTGTCAGTACCTTAACAGGACGAGTCAAACCGAGATGAGCTCCGAGCGAACACGAATAAACGGTAAAATAAAGCAGAACACACAGAACACACAGCGATACAGGAGAGAAACTAAACTTTAAACCACAGAAATCATTAATTGCATTTTTATCACGGTATTGAAACCGATACCGCTGCTATTTTTAAATACCGGAAGTATACGGTATTACCGTAATACCGCCCAAGCCTAGCCCCCACAGGCTTGCATGGTAGGCACCATGGTAGTCCATCAGTCTGGAACAGGGTAAATGTGGACCCATCAGCTGCAGTTTATTCATTTATTTAAGCTTCACTGGAGAAGTAAATGGTTCTCTTAAAGATACACAGTTGTTTAGTCCCAATGGACTACATCTAGGGTTGAGTTCTCATTATACTGTACATATGGAAATGCTCTTAGTTCGATACTGCCATGAGTTCTGCAGTTGATTTTCTTTGATTAGATGTCAAACATTTCAATTATCACCAGTCACAATCATTTTAGATTTTTTCTCCCATTGTTTTGCTCAAAAATGATGATTAAACACCATTCCCCGAATTTAATAACATGCTGGACAGTCCTTAACCCATTTGATGCTTAGTAAAATCCAGATAGGGGCCTTTTCATCAGTGTACGTGGTGTCCTACTGATCAGGAGCCAACCACACTCCTATTTAGGGATGTCCCGATCACGTTTTTTGGGTCCCGATCCGATTCCAATCTTTTAATTTTGATGATCGGCCGATTTCCGATTTTTTCCGATCCGATTTCACTTTTTTTGAGTGGGCAAACAGAGTTTAATTTCCTGTGCATTTTATTTCCTGTATACATTAATAAATAGGCCTGCATCCAAGCTGAGATGAATAGCTTTTATCATCTCATAAAATAAACAATAACTTATTTAAACACTCTTCTTTCTTTCTTTTTTGTTTGGGAGATTTATTATAAAACACATTTAGTTACAGAACAGTGACTGTTCAACAGTCTCAGTACCAAAGAACATAGCACTTCATTTAAATAGCAGCAGGTGAACTTGGCTAGCAGTTTAAGGCAATGAAAACACTAGCAGAAGTCTTTGCAATCAATTAAATCACATCAGAATAACAATAACATAAAATATTAACTTAACTTCTTTCAAGACCCGCTGCACATTTTCGCGCACCTTTGTGTCCTTTGTCGTTCATGTAATGACGGGAACGAGGCTCGAGGTAATTAATGAGCCGGTTAAATGCCTTGTAAATGTGCTGGTCGTCCTCAGTAATACATTCCGCGATTAGCTCTGTGATTTTTCTGTATTTCTCTGAGCGTTTCACAGAGCGTTTGCTGCCGAAGCTGCTGCCGTCGGCAGAACAGTGACCGCAGCCGACGGCACCAAAGCTGCAGCCGTCGGCACCACGGCACCTGACAGAAGGCTGCGGTGATCGGTGCGTGCTTTTTTAAGTGTCTGATTAAATTGGTGGTGTTGTAAACTCTCTTTTTACTTACCCCTCATGATATATCAGCCTTCCACACGTTGCAAGTTGCAGTCGAAGCGTCGGTCTTTGTAATTTTATAGCGCTGCCACACTGCTGATATTTTTGCTAAAGTTTATCCTGACGCCGCTGGTCTTAAAACTTTTAAGGTGGATACAAGACAGCGCTGCTGGGAAACCTCATTTCAGTGCAAATTATTAAATGTATATAGTTTAAAAAATATTGTTGTTTGTGTAATATGATTACTTTATTAATTTGTGTTAATCAGGATCACTTTTTAAGGAAAAAAATAATGAAAAAAAGATCGGCGTGTTATAATAAGGTTGATCGGCCGATCCGATCCACCTTAAATTTTAAAGATCGAAGGCCGATCCGATCAGGGGATCGGGATCGGGACATCCCTACTCCTATTTTCAAACAAGCATGGCCTAATTTGACAGTGGCTGGTGGCCCTCTGTCATTGGAAAAATGACACCTGCTTATGTAAACTAAACTGGAACCAAGCAGAGCAGGAAGAAATCCAGCTATCACATTTATCCATATCTTAACAGTGAGATGGAAAACATCACTCCCAGTGATAAGCAGGATTCAAAATACAGCACCGGCTCAACTTTTGGCAGTCTAACAAAATACACAATCACATTGTTTTGCAGATGACAGGCACTGTGAGGAAAGGAGAGCAGGAAGCTTGAACTCAGAGTCTGGAAGATCAAGAATAATCATCATAGTGATGACATAATGTATAAAAGCATGGCGATGCTGACACACAAACACTAAGTAGAACTTGAAATATACTTAACTGAAAAGGCTACGTTGTTCTAACCAGAAATTTCCTTTTGACTTCAACCACCATGGCGGTTTCCCTGAGCTACATACAGCAATGTACTTGATTGTCGTTCTCCTCTTTGTGTTTATATGGAACAGCTGTATCAGTCAGTCTTAGCATCTCCATAGCATGGCAGACTACCACTCATTTGATCACTACCATTGATTCTCAATTATCTTTAATATTTGTGATTTATTTAATTACTGAGCTATTGTATTTTTTTTTCATTAAAAAATTTTCAAAACCACAGAGTAAGAATTGCTAAGAAGAGTCCCCCCTTCACCAACCATAGCTCTTAGATAAAGCAACAGCACTCTCGTCCCTCATCCGTTGCTACAGCAACACAAGACAACTTGTCGTCCACCTCATCAATCCTCACCTGCACCTTGTTGCCTTTGTATCTGAAATGCAGCTGAGCTATTACTCAGTGCCAACAACGATCAGCCTGATGCGCGACATTGTGCTCTTTCTTTCTCAGCTGCAGTGTACAAAATAGGTGTTTTTCACGAAAAGGCCGTCTATAATGCCAAGTGGTAAGACATTTGCTCCTTATGTGACACACAAAAACCATAACAATCCTGCTTGCTACAAGGTTGCAGCTCTGGAACACCCAAGCCAACAATGATATAGCTTTACTGTCATAACTGTCTGTGTACGTCTTTGGTTCCTAAGGGCAACAGCAGCCAGAGCTCCCAGTCTTGTACAGTGGAAAAGAATAGGAACATGTAGAGTGTTGTCCAAGACCAAAGTTCATCCATCTACAAGCTTCTCTGTGACTCATCCTCGCATTCTGCAGCAATGTTAACTGAACATTATTATGATATTGCTATTACTGTGTAACAAAATGTGTGGAACTTCACACATCGTAAGTTCTAAAGCTGCAGGATTCAGTTCATTTATTTTCAATTTCCATTTTTCCATGTGGAAATCCTAGCCCTGACCAGATGAAAAGGTTAAATATACACCAGAGCATTACATATCGCATTCACCTAAACCTCAGACCTTGACAGTTTTATGACAAGCAACTACATGACTATTTGTGGCTCATTTTGAAACGTATCAAACCCACACACCGTAACTATACTCGGTTAGTGGTTCAGTTTTAACATTAAGAATACCACCAAACTATATTTTACAAACCATAAGCTGAATCCATCAGTCACATTGTAACCACCTATCTAATATTCTGCCTCCAATCATACCTCCAAAGTAGCTCTTCCTTTTAGATAAGAGCAGCAGCAGTGGCGAGGGCGAGGGAAGATGCCTTCAGGAAACATGGAGGTCTACAGCAGTAGTTGATCATTAAGATCTGACTGGACTGGATGGTGGGTCACAAATGAGCTGTTCCTGATGAGCTCCACATCAAAAGATGATTTTTTATAAAGGCTGTCAGTAATAACAACATGACCTCCTCTGATCGTAGCCAGGTTTCGCCTTCAGTCAGTGAAATGTTATAATGGTTAGAGTTGATCTCCAACACCACCGCGGATTAAATGTTGGCAGTCTGCCTCCAAAATGAATTGTCAGTCTGGGAGTAGGAAGATATTTATACAAAATTGCACCTTTTAACCTCTGCTATGAAGGGTACAATGAACTGCTCAGTGTTAAGTCTTTCTGTTTCACAATAAACTGCTCAAACACACACACAAAAAAAAGACTCCAACCGAAGTGGTTGATCACATGATACAACTGTCACCACCCAAGTGATTCAACTGGAGGAGTTCAAATTGTTTTTGATATATGTTGAGTTATATATTTTTTTTCCTTTTCTTTCTTTTTTAAGAACCTTGAGAAGCTTAAAATGCATTAGAGAGCTTAAAATGTTATATAACTCTGTGGACTTCTGTTTTGGCACGACTCAAATGCTGGTACTATAAATTGAGCACAAGGTGGTGTTTAAATCAAACATTTATAAAGCCCTTACTTTTGCACTAATCCACATGCTTCTCTCACTGCTGAGACTGAGTGGCTTTGAGCCAAGTAGCACAGATTCTGGACTTATTAGGAATGCCTCCATAAGGCGCACGGCAAACGTGCAAATGCACAGTCGCTCACTGTTACACATGCAGGGCTCATTCATACTAGAGAAATAACATCACACGATGTTAAGACGGATGCACAGAGGTGGGTAAATCCATCAGATCCATCCAAAAACAGTCATTACTTCTTTTTTTTTTTACTTTTCCCACACTACAGTTCGTTATTGGGTGTGCATATGTGAAAACCCTCACAAAATAATAATAAAAAATCAAAATGTGCAAACAATATGTGATGAAAAACTCGGAAATATAAGGACTTGGCAACATGTTTCAAGAGCAATAAATTATGACCAAATACTGCTGTACCAAACCCATGTATAGAGGCTACAGTCCTCCTGGAGCGGTCGCCGGTTCGACTCCCAGACTGTCATCCTTTGCTGCATGCGTTCCCCATTCTTTCTCTACCCCATATTCCTGTCTCTCTCACTGTAAATAAAGGCCACCAGAGCCACAAAATCTTAAAAGAATCAAAATCAGAAACACGGTTTCCAGAACTTTGTAATACATTTCCCAAATGGCGTCATTTTACATAATCATGTGTCAGAAAAGAAACCTCAGCATGACTGACAGCGTGCAATCATGGAAAGACCATCTGAACTGGGCTGACCTGCTAAGTCACTGGGGAACCATGCAGCCGTTACTACAGTGGGAACTGATGCAAGCCAAGTTTTTCCAATAAGATCAAAGCTTTTTTAGGCTAACGTGGGCGCAGAAAGTATGAGGTGGCCGTGGGAGACTGAAGTGGTTCTTTTAGAGGAAATAAGTGAGAATGTTCATGATGCTGAGGGCTGATACAAATGTGGAAACTAAGAGATGGCCTATTTATCTCTTGAAACAACGGTTACTGATCAGATGCCATTTTTTACTTCCACTCAGCGTTTGTGATTTTTTTTTCTCATCCTGCAACGAATGGACAAGGCTTCAAATGACAGTCAGCAAAGAAGATTTTGATTGCATATTGCATGCCAACTTTTGTTGATTATCTGTTATTCATTCATGGTAAAACCTTGTAAATCTGATCTTTTATCTAGTCTCAGTTGTTAGTCTAAAGTGAAGCTGATGAGTATTTATTTTGTTTAAAAAGGGTAGCTCAGTGGTTTAGCAGCTCCAGGTTCGACTCCCAACCAGCAACCCTTTGCTGTGTGTCTTCCCCACTTTCCTGTCTCTCTTCACTGTGAATAAAGGCCACTAGCGCCAAAAAGACTTTTTTTTTTAAAAAAGTGACGCAATTTTATAGTCAGTGAAAATATTTTTGGCATGGGTAGTAAAACTGAGACAAAAAAAAAGAAAAGTACTTAGCTTAGCCATCATTAGCAGAATACACAAAAAGTTAATCTTAGGTCCTCTGACTTTCATACGATGTGTAATTCTAAGCTTTACTGTACATTTTCCTCCTTTCGTCCTTTCCTCACTCTCACTTCCTCTGTCTCCATCACATCCGTTTCTCTCAGCAAATCCCCCTTTACTCTTTTCTTAACTCCCCCCCACTTCTTCCTTCCTCTTCCTCTTATCCCGCCTCATCTGCCAAGGTTATATAATATGAGCATTGCTGCTGCTGGAGCAGACGCCTCCCATCCCAACCCCCACTCAGTTTCTCTCGGCCAATCCAGTGTCACTGCTGGCAGGGAGCATGGAGGAGGTCAGGCGAGTCATGAGATTATCCGACTCACCTACCCGGAGACAAGCGTGTGTGTGACACTAATAGGAAGCTTGCATGTTTGCGCGTACATGTTTGTATTTGGAATTACTGAGGGGAGACTTTGGCTGCTGAAGACGAGCAGCGTTATAAAACTGCCTTCATGAAGTCTCCCTCTTTTTCTTCTCTTTTACTCCTTCTACTCACACCACTCCCCCACCCGTCCTCATATGTGAGTGTCGACAACTCCTACACACATTGATGTCACTTCAGGATGTTAATAGTTTCAGTTGCTTGCAAAAGCAAAGGCTAAAGACTCAGTGAAACAGTGAGAAACCCTATGCGGACAAATGAGTCAAGAAATAGTGGAAATACACCACTGACAAACCTCTGACAAAGGAGTTTTTCACTACACTATAGATTTCCCAGACTGGCAGAAAAATACAGTACATTCATGTAATATGAAAGAGAAGTAAATTAAGTCTCTTCATACAATCTGTTCTTTTATGTCAAGCAGACTGTCCACATTGGGTCTTTTTAAGCCTGTGTGGTAAATAAAGGCCAGAGGGTGGAGTGAGTCAGCACGAAAAGAAAAACAAGTAATTCAACAAAGCACTTTACTTCCTCTTTGACATAGAGTGACGGTTGACGTTTGTGCCATCCTACTTCTCTTTCTCCCTCTGCGTTTTTGTCCTCAAACTGCCCAGCACAGATACTCGAAGAATCAACAGCGAAGCAGCTAAGACAACAACTCAGTAGCATTCATTTCAACTGCGGCTGGCATGTGAACAAATACAAGTTTTTATTCAGAATGTGAAATAAATCAGGCACTCTTGACATTCTCGACATTAAGCCTGAACGCAATTTTCCTCTCCACTACAAGAACACAACTCAGTGAACTAAAAATATACATTGCATGGCAACCTGACATGCTGCACACATATCATTGCACAGTAAAATACATTTAAAGTGAACAGCTCAGAAAGTTTTTCCTGTAGAACTGCCCGCCGTACATTTATTTATATCACCTCTTATGAAGTGTACAACAAGAAAAAGCAGCACAGAGACCCACAGGTGTTGTAGATATGTAGAAACTGGTGGTCCAGGTTTTCTTTCAGGACCAAAGGAAAGATAGTGAAACATTTGTGTGATCTTGTTCTTGGCTATGACTGATATGTTTCAATTATTTTCTTATGTCAGATATTTTTACTTGCTTGACTGAATGGAAAAGTTATTTATGAGATACAGATAAGCAGGTATGCGCTAAAGGAATAGACTTCCCTCTGTGCACAGTCTCACAGGAGGCCAAGATGTGTGTCCATGCAGAGAGGATTAGCGAGGAGAAGAGACAATCAAGTGCAAACAGCGTTAACTGGACAGACAACAAAGTCTTCTTCAACAACCTGGATGTGCAAAATAATGAGTAGAAGGAGAGAAGATCAGTTGAGAGTAGCTCAACAAAACCTCTACTGTTCCACTCTCAGAAGGGGATCGAGTAGGTCAGATGAGGTCACATCTTAAATCCCTGGAGTGAAGTTCAGAAATGCTGGAATGTGGAGCTTTGGAGAAAACTGGGCCACACAGCACAGACCACAAGGAGCAGAATGAGGCTAAGGTTTATCTCTGTTTAACTCCAATATTAAGCTTAAAAACATAAACGGTCAGATTTGCAAAAATCATTTTTGTAAAGATGTAGTTTCCTCAAGTTTGCATTGCCATAGAAACATGACAAGTAGCTTGAGAAGCTACTTTTTTAAAGAAGTGTTTTACTCAAACAAAATGCAACAACTAGAATTAAATGCTCACGTACCCCTTGTTTTCTCTCTCTCTCTCTCTCTCTCTCTCTTTTCATTTTTACCTGAATATTTCTAGAAACTTGAAACCATTTTATGTATTGCAGTGAGGGGGCGGGTCTCCAGCTACTACTATATTTTTTTTTCTCACCAGTCTTTTACATCAACTTCATGTCTTTAATTTTAAGAATGTTTAACACACAAAACCGATCTGATGCACATTTTGCAGTTTTGGTATTCTTTTGCCTATGAACATGATTTTGGATTCAACAAAAATGGATATTCCACCTATCACAGCTTTTCACGCTGCTCCAAAAACTGCTTCAACAACAAATGCACAGTTGTTTCCAGGTCATCTCTGAACGACATCTGATAAATGAAACAAAGAGAACGAAAAATGCTGCGATAAAGCCCGTGCAATGTTCACCTTATCTCAACACGAGGAAGACTGTGCTTGCATGTGTATGCTGTGTGTTTGCATGTGTGGAGCAGAGAACCTTCAATTGCTCCCTGCAGATTCGATTTGCTGCTGGCACATTGTGTGTCTTAAATCAGATAGATGGCCAGGTCCCAGAGGGTGCACAGCACCCATTTCCCCTGGTCCTCTTATGTAATTAGCTTTCATTTTGGAGTTTAATGCGTTAACCTGCACAAATTATCCAGAAGAAAGACCTCTCTCCCCTTTTCACCCACTTTTTCTTTCCATCTTCCTCTTTCTCCCTCTCAGTAATGCAACAGAAAAGACCCATTTCCTCTCCCCAACTTCTGATTAATTACCTTAAATGTCACTATTATCATTATTGTGAACATCAAAATTATTGCATTTAAAAAGGAAAACTGTGTTTTACTTCACTTTCCTTTTGGTTGCGTAGAAGAAGCAGTTTGAAGATGCAGCAGTTAACGGCAATTACATAACAGCTTACTGCAACAACATAAATATTTATCGTGGCCATAAGACGTAAATACCAATGATATATACATCCTTCTCCTAGAGAAAATACTTTGGTTCTGAAACAGAAAAATGTGATACAATTGAAATGAAAAGACCGGATACATGCTGTCAAAGAAAAATGATTGAGAGAGAAAAAAAATCTAAACCTGTATATCCATGTAAGAGTGAAATTACTTGGATGTTTGCCATCAGGGCTAAATAAAGAAACAAAGGGAAGAGGGATTGTGTGCGGTGGTGGGAGAGTTTAGTGCTACATTTTTCAGACTAAAATAAAAGTTTGAAACCAAAATGAAAGCCAAGGAAGGAGTTGAGGCTGAGCAAATGTTGAATGTTAACCCACCACATGTAAACATAGTAAACACGTGTAACCTGATATGTCTGTGCAGTATAATCACCAGGTCTTGGCTGCAGCACATGAAAAACGTTTTAGTGTCTCAGGAAAATGAGACCACAATACAGGGTGTAGGCATTAATTTATGAAGGGCTGAAACTGGAAAAAGATATCATGAATGAATCAATAGACTCTACAAAAGACTTTAAAATGAATATGCCAATGTATGCTACAAAAACTAATGCAGGCAACAGTCAGTGTAGAGAATGTGACAAACTGAAGTTTTATTTTCAATTATAATCATAACTGTGTTAATTGTATTTACTTTGGCAATTTTATTTTCAGTTTAATTTATTATCAATTAGGTTACTTTTTCTATTTATATGCATTTTCTTTATCCCTGTATTTATTGCTTCAAAATTTTCCTTCTTTGCATTTCCATTTTCCTTAAGTTTCTTTTATTTTACAACATATTTTAACTAGGACTTTGTCATTTTAAATATGTATAAATTACATAAAATGAAATAAAGAGGATTATTAACAAAAAGTCCATAAATTAAATACAGAGTAAATTAATTTTAAAATATGAACATAAAATTTTATCTTAATTGGCATTTACTTTCTTCATTAAAGTTTTATTTGACCATCTTCAGATCTCCTTCAGATCTGAAATGCTCCATATAGTACATGCTAACAGGTCAAACCCTGGAGAGCAAGTAGGCAAGAGGTCAAGGAAAATGTCTACAGCTGCAGCAGCAAAGTAGGCAGAGAATAGCAGTTTAGGCTCTGGTTGACTAACAGAGGATTACATTTACATCATTTACATACACCCACCATTTCCGCCTGCTAAGAGATCAATGATTTAAAGATAAAAACTAAATTCTGCTGTCATACAGATGATTGTGCAAGGCCAAGTGACAAGGAGTATAATTGTGGGTTTGTAGGCTACTCTACAGATAAATGAGACCATGAAGAAGTAATTGAGCATGGCGTTGTGTCAGAATAAGACAGGCACTGATGGATTGTAACTTTCAGGTATTTCATACCAATAATCAATTAGAATCAATTGAATCCGAAATGGTATGAAATTTACAACAATCCACTGAAATTTCTACATAAAATATAGCAAAGTAGTATAATGAAGAAATGGTTCGTAATAGCTGCAGTTTGATGTTTTTTTATTTCCTTCTAGGCCACAACTAGCACTTAAGTATTTCGCCTGTGCTACTGTGAAATGTGATCACCCTGTTAAACCAGTTTCCCCTCATAGAGGACTATAGTATGGCACACCCTTCAAAGTGAAAATGAGGCTGCTATCTATGACACAACTCAAAAGAAAACAATCTAATCAGTATAAGAAAACTAAAGAGGTGCTAAATAATAAAATTATGCAGGGTTTCTTACTGGCACTGAGAACATTTCTATTTCAGCAGAATTTTCTAGAAGTGCAGTCTCCTTGAACTACAGTATGCATTTCTGGAAAACTGTCATACAGCAATTAAACTGAGCATGTAAGCAGTGCATTTCAAATAGCAATGTATTCAATGATGGAATATCTTCAGCAATTCATTTTACAGTGTATCAGAATGTGTTATATTTTTTTAGAAAAAAAAGAAAAGAAAATAATGACTCTTAACTAAATACTATAACACATAACAGGCCTTAACAACCATGTTAACACAAAATGGAGCATCTCAACACCAATAAACTGTCATTGCAAATCCTTGCATTTCTTGTACTTTGTCCTATTTACAATGGTGCACACCTGGCCATTGTAGTTGTTGGCACAGCAAATGTAGGAAGATGTGAAAGTGTATGGTTTTAAAGTTTGGAACGCTTATAATTCTCTTGTCATCTGGGTCTGTGATGTACCCTGGGAGTTGGAACTGCTTACTCAACGACACATTTTCAGGCTTAGACAACTTTTTTTTAGATGGTCATTTCTTCAGACACCACCAATATGGTATGCAGTAAAAAATATTGTTAGGGATGCACGATAACTGTTTTTTTTAAACTTATACCCAATAATTTTCAGCTCCTAAAGGCCGATACCAATAACACACACATATACCTAAGATCATTACATCAATGCTATGAACAAAACCAAAAACAGTTTTGACTCTTTAAATGACCAGATATTTCATTTCAACAAAAAACAAGACAATAAATTAAAATTACAATTAACAGAAGTCACTGTATCTGCTCAAAAAGGAGTGGGAGGAAGAAAATGTATTTAATCCCACCCCTTTCTTCCAAGTTAACATAAATAACATAGCCGCTTTCTGCCAATTTGATTTAAAATTGAAAAGAACCAAAGAAACAAACATACATGCTAACACACCAACAATAGTAATACAGAGCCATGAATTTAAGATGACTTTACTGTTGAGTCCCAATCACGCTGCACTGATCGCAGAACCTCTGTCTATAAAGTGACTTAAACTTATGGCTATTTTGGCATTGCTTGAGTTTGACATCCAGGCCGTTCCATAATTTGGCATCACATACCGACACACAAAACATTTTCCGGGTAGTTTCCGGGTACGTTAGCTCACGTTAGCACGATTTAAAAACTTTCAAAAACGATGGTTACATTTCAGATGGCTGATCAGGTTTGACATATTTAAGCTTGTGCTATTTTTCCCTCTTCATGGAATTCACTTGGAGCATTAGTCACAAATAACCAACAAACTATCTTCTTTGGAAACATACATGCAATTACCGACATGTTGTTTGTATTCATAAACACGCTGTTCTGCAGACTGCATTCAAGGTGTAACGTAAATTCCCACGTTCCCTCGCTTGCTAGTCGTTCTTTCGGCCTTTTCTATTTTTTGTGTGTAACGTGGGAAAATACAGCGATATCATTTCAGGTCAGCAACTACCAAAAATATTACCGAGTTCACAAGTTGTTTTCTGGCATGAGGGGTACTCTTGATTTTCCTTAGTGAGAAATTGTTTTTCTGATTATGCCAACGTCACTTGAACATAATATTCACTGCCGGTTTTTCGGGTCTCAGTCAGAGCAAGGCACTGCCGTGCTGACTATATATATATGTTATCAGGGCTATTCGTCATGATATCGGACTTACCGGAATGACGTCTGTTGTCCGCCCGAAAATTATTGTGCACCCCTCAATATTGGTTTTTGGGGATTTTTCCCCCTCCCCCCTAATGTGTCTCCTTTGAAGATGCACCTATAAAATTATTACACCGAATGAAAAACTTACTTTAAAAATTGTTCGGTGGTATTTTGATTTTTTCCAAACCTAAAAAAAAACAACCACATTTGTCATGATCACAATGCATAAACTGATACAAACATTCATCTTATCTCGAGCTCACAGGAAAAACAGCAAGAGCAAACCACCACCAGAGAAATGTGGTAAAAGAACAGCTGTGGTCAGGCCTTAATACACACACACACACAGTTTATCATCTCTTAAAATGAAATAACCTGTCCTGGACAAGAAGGCATCCATGCAAATTAATGCACACATGTGCACATGATTTGGCTCCACTTCGGTCTGACACATAAAGCAAACAGTGCAGTCTGGTGCGTAACAACTAAGCTCAGTTAAATATTTATCAGCAATTAGGAATCTGAAGCAATGTTTGTTTGGCAGTCACAGTTCCTGTGATGATGATCAAGTGAAGTCTAACTGAGTTTATTATGTCCAACTTATAAAGGCTGCTGAACCAAAAAGAAAATTCAGAGTATTTTTACGAGCACATTAACAAATCAATCACATTTTCAAAAAAAAAAGAAAGAAAAGAAAAAAGAAATTACGTATGTATTTTTTTTGTATTCTGAGTTTGATCCCAGATGCCCTCCCATTGCTCTTACCTCTCCCAAACAAAGACACCAATATGATGAAAGAGGAGAATCATTAACCCAGTGAAGCACAATAAGTATCTTTAATGATGTCTGTTATCCACTACTCTGTCAGCCGAAATCAGACAAGATGAAAGGAGAGTCGAGGTGTGATTCTCAATAAAAATAAACAAATAAATAAATTAAATAAAAAAGGAGAAACACACAATCTAGGAATTTTCTATGTTCTTATGGAAAACAACGCACACATATTTTCTCCTAGATTTCACAATTGAAATATTACAGGTAATGTCAATTTATGTCATGATTACATTTAAAGAGCTATTGAGTGGAAAACACATGCGCACGTTAGGATGGACGGAAGCAGGAGAGATGACATGATAATGAGAAACTGATTCAGAGGTCAACGAAACAACCGGTTACATGTTGCAATTTTGCAAGACCCCCCTTTTTTTTTAAACATGCGTCATACAGGAAGTTTGTGGAATCTAGTCCTGAGTGCTGATCCCAGACCTTGGTTGAGGAAAGAAAGAATCTGCCCGGTATGAGACTTTCACTCAAGTGAAGTGACTGATAATAAAAAAAAAAAAAAAAAGAGCAGTCAGAGATTGATAAGACCTGTATAGAGGTAACTCAGACCAACTTGCTCCTTTTATTGGGATCTAGACAACCGAAGATATGGCACAGATGACAAGCTCACAGTAAGGAAGGCGGAAATTACCTTTACGTCTGTCAACAGAGTGAGAATAGTGCACGTTTACTGGCACAGGATAAAAAACGTTGGGTTCATATTACACACTAAAAAACACTGGGTTAAAAATAACCTAACTTTAACCCAACCCCTGGGTCACTATTGGTCGCACCCAACCCTGGGTTGTTTTAACCCAGTGGATTGGGTTGAACCAACAACCCAACCTATTTGAGTTATTGATTCAACCCAAACACTGGGTTGATTGTACCCAACAATGTTGGGTTAATTCTACCCAATTATTTGGTTTATTTTTTAACCTAGCATTGATGTTAATTCCACCCCTATTGCTGGGTTATATTAACCCAATCTATGTGTTGTTTTTATATGTTATCTTTTCCACTATTAAATAATGACTATTATAATAAATGGTTTCCAAATTATGAAGTGTATTTTAAAATCCATTTTACATCTATACATCTATTCTGGACAGAATATCCTAATCAATAAAGAAGTTAACAGCTGCACAGATTTTCAAGTAATTTAATAGTCCATCTAACAATACTTTCTTCACATTATAAATAAAGAACAAATATAACAAAACTCAAAACATGAACATTCAACATTTGAATTGTCTTGAATGTATGACAAATCTTTTTTTTTTCTTTTTTTCGTAGATGTGCTTTATCTAGAGTGCATGGACACAAACATTTTTAGCACAAGTTGCACTTCTACAGTGACTTTTAATGTTTTTACATGTGAGCGAAAAAGCATGCAGACATGTTGGCTTTAAGCAGGTACACAAATACAAGTATTTGCATTTTACTATCTGAGAGGTCTCCTGGTGCCTGGACCTTCTATCTCCGTGACAGCCAGTCGAATGATTTTGTCCACATACTGAAGCCACTGGAGAAACATGTCATCGTTGCCAAAGGTACAAGACACTGAAGTCCTGTGTAATCTGTGAATAATAATAATAAAAATAGTCATAAGTGTTGTGTCAGTGTTGTGGCACGACTTTATGCAAATTTCTATGGAGCCCCATTTGGGTCATAATTCAATGAATAAATGAGTCTGTTATTATGAAATACAGGCGTTTATTATTATGAAATACGTATCCATTATTATGAAATGTTTCCCATTATTATGAAATACATGTTTATTATTATAAAATATTTCCCATTATTATGAAATATTTCATAATAATACACATATATTTCCCATAATTATGAAAAAAATGTAATTATTATGAAATTTTATTATTATTTAATCTTAGTTTAATGCGTAATAGTTTATTTCAGAATGTCTTTTTTAATCTAAGAATGAGTTTTTACATAATTGCTTCCATTTTCATAAGAATCGGATTCTTTGTGGCCAATAACCCAGAAGCTGGGTCAATAATAACACAGTTGTGTTAAAACAACCTGACTGACCGCTGACCGTTATTTTTCAACTTTTTTTTTTTTTTTAACATTTGCTACGGTGTGGAATTGCTTACTGGCCTGCTCATGGACCAGGATCAAAGATTGTTTAAAGACCTGGATCAGAGATCAGTCATCAGATTTACAGGTGTCTGTCCTCACCACAATAGCTACTAAGAATATGTGAAGCTTGCTTTTCATGATAGTAAAATGCCACAAAAGCTAGCTCAAATGCGCAATTATGTGTGCACGGGCGTGTGTGCGCTTCTTAGCAGTGATCTTCACATAAAGACAACTAGTCTGCTATAGTGGTCTTCAGTGCTGTCTGAATAATTACTGTAAGCTTCAGTACCACTATAGAGTTATAACCACAATTAATAAGCAAAACAATTTTAGTAAAGATAAAAATGAGGAGAAACAAACCTTGCTCGTTGTGTCATCTGGATCCAGCCCCTTTGTCAGTTGTGAAATGGCTGCTTAAAGGAAGTTGATGCTTTTTAAATCTTAAATAACTTAGATGGGGTTAAATTGAAACCCAATGAACCCCAAATTGTCAGATTAAACAACCCATCAGTGGTTAAATTAACCCAATGAAAGTACCCAGCCACTTTAACCCAGTGGTTGGGTTGAGAAAATGACCCAGTATATTTTAGTGTGTAGATTGCTAGAGGTTGGTGTTCACTTAAAAAAAAGAAGCCCAATGATGAGTTACATTTAGGGGGAAAATTTCAAGATAAATTAAGGCGTACAGTACATATTCTAATTTGAATAGGAGCACACACTGGAAAGGTAACTGAAGGAAAAGAGACACAAACATTTTTTTTAAATCTGCTCCAAACAAACAGTATATCCTTTCCTCATTCCTGCCCAGCAACTGATGAAAAGAAAACAGCATCTACTGCAGTGATTTAATGAGAGGTAAACAAAACCATTAGTGTTGAAAGTAGCAGTTTTCACCACAGGTCAACATTAATGGAGCAACCACAGTAAAGCATAGGCTCACCAAATAAATGCATTACAGATAAGCTCCAGAGAGGATGTGTGGTTTAATTCCCACACATGCACCTCTCCCATTCTGCCCAGGTGCTCCTGCTCACTGAAATCACTGCTTATGTAAGGCCGGGTTCACACTGTGGGATTTTAACAGTCTTATAAGATTAGTGTCATTGCACGACGTGAAAAATCGGTAGATAATTAATTCACTACATGTTACTCTGCAATTAAACATGCATAAAACCGTGGCTACAAAAGAAGTAAACCCGAGTGCATTTCAGGCTCGAAACACAGCGCCACTGCATCGTGGGTGTACGCCCACCTCTGGTTGCTGCTGATGTGCCAGTGAGTCAAACGTTAGTGCTTGCTTTAGTGGTGTTCATGTGCTGCAAAAAGAGAGTTAGAAAAAAAAAAAAAAAAAAAAAGAAAGTGTCCCATCTTGATTTGAGTTCTACATTTTTCATTCCCGTTTCTCCACTGTATGTGGCTGTAGTAGTGTTGGTAGGCTACTGCGCTGTGTGGAAGGGCTGATGTTTTTGTAATTTCATTATGCAGACCTATTGGCTGGTTAGCTGACAGAGATCATAGAAACAGCGAGAGCCAGACACGCTGAGATGATTCCACCAAATTTCTGACACTGATTGAAACCCGTCGTAACCCATCTTTCGACTGAGGCAACCAGTGTGAACTCAGCCGAAGATCACCACACTGGCCTTTTTTATTCTACTTCTTCTCTTCCCTACCAGTCATCACACATCAGCAGCCGAGCAAAGCTCTTTTAAAGTCAGACTGCCTGCTCACAATCACTCCTACGGACAATTTAGAAGCAATTAACCTAAGATGCATGTCTTTGGACATGCATGAATATATTGAATATTTGGGAGGAAGCAGAGAAAACCCACACAAGCACGGAGAGAACATGCAAAGTTGTGGTTCGCTGAGGTTCGAACCAGGAACCTTCTTGCTGTTTGGCAACAGTGCTAACCACCAAGCCACCATGCTACCCACCACTGCATCTTATTTTCAAAATAGCTTGTGTTGACAAGAGATTTTATGTAACACCTGATAAACATCAGCTGATGGATGTTTGCAATATATTCTAAACATTGATTTCTTTTCCCCATGTCAAATGACAGAATTCCATTAAAGAGTAAGAAAAATATCAACCCTTTGGAGGAGTCCTTCTAAATACTGCTATTAAGAAAAATAAAACAGAAAAAAACATATCAAATTTTAGGATTAAAAAAAAGAAAGAAAAAAAACTGGAGCCAAGCTTCTCAGAAGTAAGAGAAGGGAATTTAACCCAAGAATTCCTGACTGCTGCCTACTTCAGACATTTATCCAAATGCAGATTGTCTTGGGAAGAGACTCTGGGAGCGACGGCTATGATAGAGATGCTCCGATTCCAATGTGTACCTTCTGATAACTGATACTGATTCCAATATCAGGAGGGTTCAAGAGGAGTTGTTGTTTTCAAATTGAATATTTGTGATAAAAGGGAAAGAAGAAAAACAATGCTTCATCTGAACAGGATAAATCAAGTAGGGCTACTGTGGCAGTAAAAAGTTGAAGTAAATTTTGTTTTTTTAAGTGTGCCATCAGTCCGAGAATAGATCAGTTAATTATGCCATATTCTGACCCTCATATCGATATTTGATCAAATCAGTCCAGTTTCAAATAATTACAGCTATTTAGTGCCTTTCAGAAATATACTTTAACATGTTACATGTTTGTTGCCTGAAAATATTGAGAAAGCTAAACCTAGATTAGGTAGCAAATGAGTACCGGAAATACATTAATCCAATTTCAGTTCAACGGTGACAACAAAGCATCAAACAAATATAACACCCAGTTCAATAAAATCTTCAAAGTAAATGATTTTCAAGGAAAAACCTCTTCTAATTCTCAGAATATTAAGCACATTTTTCTTAACATGTGGCTGGGCAAAATAGATTAAAAGAGAAAGGCTGTAATGTTAGGGCTAATGTATTCTGACAAACACCATTTATGAATGGGATGTAAGAGGTGGGTAGATGGAGAGGAAAGAGTGATGAATCAGTGTGAGGTGGAACAAATACAGAGAAAAGAGGAAAGAGTACAGGGGAGAACAGACTGAGGAAAACAGAGAGAATGTCAGCCGTAATTAATTTCTGAAAAGCTGATGTACTGTGCAGTGAGGAGCAAAGTGTGCCAGAGAGGGAACAGCAGACATTAGAACAAAGCGTTATACTGTCAAAGTAGGAGTTAAACTCACTTAATGCACAGAGGCACGTTTGTAGCAGTTGCAGAAACAGCAATCATGCAGATCCAGTCTTTTACTTCAACTGAATGTTACTTTTGACACGCCTGAACCTGCTTTAACCTGAGGAGAGACTGGAGAGTTTTGCCCTGGTTGACGCAAGGACACTTTGTCCAGTTTTCTCACAAGTAAACCCAACAACCTGCCTCTTAGATCCAATCCCTACATCACTTTTAAAAACATTTCATGGATTCTTTGAGGAACAGATTTTAAATATAGTAAATTGCTCTCTTCAGACAGGTGTCTTCTTCACTGCCTTTAAAACAGCAGTGGTGAAGCCCTTGAAGAAGAGTCATTTAGACCCCAACATTTTTAAGGATTACTGACCTGTATCCAACTTACCATTTTTAAGTAAAATCTTAGAAAACGTTTTTTTTAACCAAGTAAATTATTTCTTAATTAAAAACAATATTCTAGAGAAATTTCAATCTGGTTTTAGGATGAACCATAGTACAGAGAAAGCCCTTATTAAAGATTTTAAATGACATCAGGTTTAATGCAGATACACATAAATTCACAGTCTTGGTTTTACTGGATCTTAGCGCTGACTTTGATACAGTAGACCATCACATTTTATTACACAGACTCAGAAACCTGGTCGGCCTCTCTGGTACTGCTTTTAACTGGCTCAGCTCTTATCTCACAGATCGATGTTTCTTTGTAAGCATGGATACATGCTCCTCCACAATGCATAAAACTGAGTGTTGGGTGCCCCAAGGGTCAATCTTAGGTCCAATTCTTTTTAATCTGTATATGCTTCCCCTTGGGGACGTCATCAGGAGACACAGCATCCAGTGTTTCCTCATGGGGCCCCTCCACACTGGGAGTTGTGTCTGTTCTGCTGCGGGGACATCATCTTGGAGATCCCTCGGGCCTGGAGGACCGGGGGGCTCTGCACAATGTGTAGAGTCTACCCTGGTCTCTCCGGGTTGAGGTGGTCTCTGGGACGGCACTCCCTGTGGTCGCAGGCTGTGGCGCCTCTAGGTGTGGATGGCCTCCCATAGGTGGTTCTTCCTCACCGGGAGGGTGAGGAAGGGTGCTGTGAGGGTGCGTGTGTGTGCTTTGTGTGTGCGTGGAGAAATATGTGTGGGGGTGAGAGGGATGGGCTTTTATTATGTTTTGTTTCTGTTTTATGTCTTATTTTATTTTGTGAAGCATTTTGTGTTGCATTTTATATGTATGAAAAGTGCTACATAAATAAAGTTTTGATTGATTGATTGAGCCAAGACCTGAAAAAAATTGAAACTGTAAAGATCAGCTTGCATGTATGTGTGTGTGTCCCTTTTTTGTATCCTAAAGCACTTTAGTTCCAGACTTTAGGATGCCTTCTTATGGATGTTGAATATTTTTATTTCCTTGTTACATTTTGTTTAATTACTGCATATCTGACTACTAGGAAGGGTTGCAGGAAAAGGGAAAGGGTTGTTACTGAGGTCATCCTTCAAAATGTTTTCTTCTCAAATGATTGAGAAGCACCCAAGGAACTTGTCTTTTTGACTTTTTCCTCTCACATGGGGAAAATCACAAAAATACATGATTTATGAAAGAAATATATGAACAGAAATTCAACAGTGTAATTGCTCGAAGTCAACAATAAATCAAATAACCGAGGACACAAAGTTATTCTCTGCTGGGCCTGGACAATAATTCAATTCCAATATTTTGATATACGTTCTTATTGTGACAACGCCAAGACGTTTATGTTTATTTGATAGTAATGTCATGTTTCATGGTTATGAATTTAAATCAATGGTGAACATTTTTATTTCTAAAATGTTATATATTTTTACAGGGAGAGGTTTTATGGATTTGGCTATTTCCTTTTTTAGAGGTCTGTGTATACAGTTACCCTTTTAGTACTTTCCTGGTTGTTCCTCTAATTATCATACAATTCAGAACAGTATAGGAATTACGGTGTATCATCCAAAATTAAGAAATATATTGTGATACAAGTTTTGGCCATGTCATCCAGCCCTATTCTCTACATTGCCACTTAAAAAACTACATCATCATTGTTTTCATGCCTTTCACCACAGCAATCTAATAATTAAATAAACTATAATAGAGGCAACCCGACTAGGGCGGAATATCATCTGCAAGGGGGCAGAAGTCACATTCATCCTTGGCTTTGCAGATGCACGTCTTTCTCTCCTACGGCTTCCTCCAATTATTGCAGCAGCAGTAGACAAGATCACCACTCGCCTCACAGTCAATGTTGATCTGTTCTTTGCCGAATTGACAGGAACATAGCCTGGAATTTATTGTGAGATTGAGCACATTGATATTCTTCCCCGCTCTGTCCTTACCCGCTAAATCTGTGTCTAAATCTGTGTTTTCCGAGTAAGTGAGAGTTCAGATAGTCGCCTAAAACCGGACTTTTACATGGCATGCAAAAGCCCCAAATGAAGCGGTGACAACCGGTTTCAACCGGCGCTGCCACCCAGTGAGTACCATTTTCGAGGTACTCGGGTTTCCCCTTATGTCTACAAAATCTACCTTTAAAAAAAATGTGATTTGAACTGACAATAATTAAAACATACATTCAATAGAAAGAACATATATTTTTTAGCAAAAACCTTTTACTATTCTTGTTCTTTTTCATGGCAGAAATCCAGATGTGTCCCTAGATATATGAAAAATGTAACAAAAATCCAAAGAAAACACCACCTGACAGAAACTGGCTTTAGATCCAGTGGTGTCAGCTTTTTAAAAAGTTGAAGTGAAGTTTAAGGTAGCTCTATGACTTCAGGGTTAAGCATTCCATGTAAAAAAAAAAAAAAAAAAAGAAAAAGAATTGGCATATTGGCTTACTTGTTCCAGTATAATTGGGTTGCTTAGCAAAACAGTACCCATTCAGGAGACATATGAAGGCACCAAAACATGAGCAGCTGATCTTTGAACTCCTGCAAGTTGCCAGTTAAAGCAGCAAATCACCCAAAATCTTGTCACTGGATTGTGTTTTTTGTCAATTCTCGGACACTTAGATCTCAAATGTTTTCTCTTGCCTCTTCTTTTCTTAGTCTCAGCTGTAGTCATTTCCCTTTGCAACAACAACAGAAGAAATAGGTGACCTATATGTGGCAAACAGGAAGCTTGTCAGGAATTCCAGACAGAGGAGCCGTGTTATGCTGCTTGAGAACAATAGCAAATTCAAAGAAGCTTGTAAAGCAGCATGAACGCACAGCACACAGGCTTTTTCTACTATGACACAAAAAGTCTGATAAAAGGGTTACTGTGATTCAGAGAAAGTCAAACATGAGCTCCAAGTTGAAAAAAATGACTGGAAGCACAGAGAAAGTGAATTCAAGTATGCTGAAGAGATGGGGAAAGAATGAGAAAGGAGAGTGAAGCTGCAGTCAGAAACAGTGTTCGTGCCAGCTGGATTTGGGCCCATTTACAGTAGAGATGATTCCCCCCCACGCTCAGTGACTGACAGTCACAGGAGGAATAAGGAAGAGTTGTGGAGCCAGAAATAAACTGGTTGCAAATAAATAAAAGAACATGATACTCAGAAGTTTTTTCCAGTGCCTCGCTCACATGCTGGTACCAGAAAAACGATTAGAAAGCTAATGCAGCGGTGGATTTGGTGACATGCAGCTTTAAGCCCCGAGACGATTCATTTAAACCAGCCATTCTTGTTATATCTCTTAAGAGCTTATCCTTGTTTTAATAGACTAAGATGGAATTACTGCCAGTGGTTGCAGTTCAGTACAGTCTTAAATAAAATATGGCCTGAAGCAGTTTGTCTGAATTAAGTTTCGACACTAACACTGAACTTTCCTTTATTTTTTGGCTCATATACAAAGTATAAGCAGAACTGAAAGTTTTTCAGATCTGCGATTTCCTACATGAATCTTATGATCCTATAAGCTTCTAAAGTGCATTCATATTCACAAACACTACACAATGGGATCGTTACAAGTTACCGATTCATTTTCATCAGTTCTTTGTTACGTTTCTAAAAACAACATAATGCACATCGCAGTGTTATATAAATCAAGGTGCTGGCATTAGTGGACCTTAAAACATGAGAAAGCAGATGCATTTTGTTGCTCTTTTTTGGAGGTAAAAAAAAAAAAAAAGATAAGAAACCAGGCAGTTTCCTTAGCAACAACTGGAACACACTGACTACAACCGGCCTTGCAGGATCTAGCCAGCTGTAGGCACTCCCACATCACCTTATCGCCTTGTAATAAACACAAGCGGTTTGATTTGAATTCACTCAAAGAGCGAACTTCAAAGTGCATTTGTCAAAACTGACCAGGAGAACTTTTCATCACAGCCACTAACTTTAGTTAACTAACTATGCACAGCTACACTCCTATCAGTCCTCGAGAAATAAATGTAATTTTACATTCAGACAGATTTAGACTGATCAAACATGCCTGAATTCCCTTAGAAATAATCTATTAAATATGATGCTACCAACTAGCAATCAGTGACACGCACTTCACAGTTCATGTGCTAAAGTCTCAATATTTACCACAAGCCTTTCAGTCAGTGCCCATTAAAAAATAAAATATATAAGTCATTCAATGACTGTGACATGTAACACTTCTGTGCTAGCAAGAGTCCTGCAGTTAAAGAGCCACAACTATATTCATTTACAAGTTTCTAATGTTACATTGGAAGGATTCTAAAAATTATCTTACATAGCTTAGTGTTTGTGAACACAAGATTTTATACAGTTTAAACACTGCTGTAGAACTCATTTCCCTCATCTGTTTGAAACACCGTTTTAGTTCCCATGTCTTTAAGGCCTGCTGCCTTAATGAAAAATGCTGGAAATAAAACAGGTCTTGGTCTATTATAAGAGGGTAAACTTTCGTTCGGGGCAAAAAACGAATTAAAACTAAATAAACGTTTGCAGAAAAAATGACCGTGAATGCCAGCCCAGAAGGGAATAATAGACCTTGGTTTGCTTTGACTCCAGAATTTTCCGCAGTGCCCTGCTAATCAGTGGACTGCTCAAAAATGACCTCCAAACAGCAATTATGCAAATGTGTTTCATGGTGACATCGGCAAATGAGGAGGACTAAAAAAAGCTAAAGGGGGTAAATTAACTGCCTTTGCCATTAACTTAAAGATGTTTTGGCTTGGACAAAAGGGGTATGACACACCACAAATCACGACATGTGCTGGACGTGCAAGGTGTGCTTTTAAGAGGAAGTACATAGCTTTTATGTTAGTTAGCTTTTTTTTCTTTTTTTAACAGATTAGTATCCTGAAACATGCTACTCTGACAAGTGAGGGACGTGCAGATTCTAAAATTAGATAACTACAATTTATGTCAACTGCTACATTTAATTACTCTCTGAACCTTCTGTGCTGCAAGAGCAGAAACACTTTTATATTTTTTAAAACACTATTGTTCTGTTTAATTTGGCGTGTCATTTACTCTAATAACAAAGTTAATGCATCACACATAGCTGCACATTAGCACAAAGCAGTGACTTTAACGTTTGGCTGTATGTTGCCATTATGTTTATCCATAAATGAAGCAACTTCAGGGGAGGAATTTCCCATGTTCCCTTTATGAATGTTCTAACTTCTGAAACTATCACTAATACTGAATTGTTTCACATTTGTCTAACTAAAATCTCCTTGCTCCTAAATAAGGTTCAAAATGTTCACATGATCCTTTGGCTATGTCTGACCCCATATGACATGCTCATTTCCACACGTCTATGGCTAAACATGCTTAAATGCCAGAGTAAGTATGTTACATAAAACTTCTGGCTGGCTTCCAAATCTAAGCAAATGACCATGAAAAACCAGACATGCATGGGTTGCAAATAACCATCAATATTCTGAGCACACACCCAACCAATTTGTTAGTTAGGCATGTTTCTAGTTTTCCCTCCTGGTGTCTGGGATAAAAGACAGAAGATTGCTTCTTTTAACTGTGGTCTATTCAGGTCAAATGAATAAATACAGAAAATATTTGATGTGGTTTTACTTTTCTGTAAAGTGTCCTGAGCCGTCAATAAATAAACTGAACTGAATTGAAACTGAATGAACATATCTTTATACATGAATGTATACACATTTTCAAATATATTTGCTCCACTTTAGGTATTCAGGTCAACTCTCCAAAAGGAAACTGATGACAGGAAGATGAGATTGATAAACTGATTGATAAACTTCACATTGCTAGATATACACTGACTGTAAAGAGTTGAACTACTTGCTAAGAATCAAAAGCACACTGGTGCTGTGTGCCTTTTGTGATCCTTATCAAGAGCGGATGCAACTTCATAAATACCTGTGCTCCGTAAGTATGCATTGGTTATTACATATCCAGTTACTGCTCAGTTGTAAGGATGAGAAAGTATGTTTCTTATCAAAATGCAAGACAAGCAACATAGCATGTAATTATGACAAGCTCTGCATAATTCCAGTAACTTTCAAATTTGAGAACTTCAAATGGGAATTCATGGAAATAAACTGGAAACTCTCAAAACTGCAGATAAGCCTATATTAGGAAATTTAAATGTAGTTAAAAAAAACTTTCTGCATAATCTTAGTTTAGAAAAGGGAAATTCATGCAAATTCTGATTCATTTCTACCCTGTTCATTCCTCAAATCATATGTACAGATGATTACCAGAAATGACACCAGGGATATTAAAGCCACATACTGCAAGTGTTCATCATATTATTAAAATAAACACATTTGATCTATGAAGTGAGTGTTCAAGTTTTGTTTTTGTTTGTTTGTTTATTTTTCCCCCTCTGCAACCCTAAATATGATTTAAATAGTTAAGAGAATAGCTGTCAGTCTAGTGGGAAAGTGTGGTTCTTTAGTGTCAGCAGCTACTCAGGTGATCAGTGTCAGACTGGTTGCTGGATACCACCAGCAGAGCTGGGCTGCAGTCCAATCAGGATCACTTTCTCAAAGCAGACAAAACAAATGATGGATCTGAGAGATGCTGTACTGTTGTGCTGTAATGAAATTGTTTGAACCACTGTGGGCCTGATTTACTAAAGGTTTGCGTGCGTAAAAACGTGTGCAAACTTGACACCACCCACAAACCAATGCGCAAGCTGATCTACTAACCGCGTGCAAAGAGGACTGCGCCTCTCAAATGAGCAAAATAGCACACGCTGTTCATTTAGTACTTTTGCTCTGATGAATAATCAATATGGGGCGTACCCGCCAGAAAGCGCTAAATACTGGGAGGGGAAAATGCAAATAGGTTCATTTACCACGCGCAATGAGATTTACCAACCCTGAAAGTAATTGCGGGGATTGTGATTGCGTCTGTATTTAATACGTTCGAAAGGAAGGTGCTAATCTGCCCAGCATTACGCACCGATGGCTGCTGTTATTGTGGCAAGGAGGAGGCGACATCGCCAAAATCAAAGAATACGCAGAGAGAGTCTTTCGGACTCGTGTAAATTTGTTTGGAATGAATGAAAACCAGATAGTTGAAACTTAAGGGCTGATTTGGAGCCGGTCACAAGCACATGCAAAAGGAGAAATATTTTATTTGAATGTTAAATCGAGTATTATTCAGCAAAAGGTTGCCACAGGAGGCACATTCATTTTTTTATTTGTGATAATAAATAAATCACGTGTTTTCATGGAGAAAAAAGTGTTTCTTATTGTGCGCCTACCTTGTTCTGCAGTTGGCTCTAGCGTGTCAGACCCAGTATATCCCAGTATATCTGCTCCTCGCAGAAGGTGAGCTGCACCTGCTGCGCAATCCTGGTTAGAGGCATCTCTTCCCTCCACCTGTCTTGTTTGCCGAAGTTTTATTAAAGGCCACTTTTTCTTTAGTTCTTTGCCTTATATCTTGCCACCTTCTTTTAACCTCATCTGCCGTTCTTTTTGTCTTACCAACTGCATTTATTCTATCGCAGATTTTCTCCCATATTGCGTTTCTTTTGGTAATGTTTAAATGTCTTTGCTGTAGTTCATGAATGTGTTTATTTGCCTCTTCCACTAATATCTCTAACTCCAACTCGTCAAATTTCATTTTGCGCTTGCGTCTATCCTGCTTTCCATCCAGACTCTCCATGACGCAAACCGTAAGACACGCAACACCTCATTTAAATACTGCGGTTTGCACCCGTTATCAATTGCGCGAGCATTCTTAGTTGATCACCCGCAAAACACACAACAACAGCACGCGCAAACTTTTTCAGTGCACACGCAATTTAGTACTCTTTATTTAGGATCTTAGTAAATCAGGCCCTGTGTGTGAAAAACCAAGACCGCTCCTCTGAATTTAGCACTGATGACTTATCTATAGAGATGAGTGATGAGCGCAGTGATGCATGGCTCTTCATATTGCAGTGGCCGAGCACCACAGTTCTAGATACATTTACTTTTGTTCATATAATTCCCACTTAAGCTTATACCTCGTAATTAAACTTTGTAAGGGCGCAAAATTAGGAATAATTAGCAGAGAAAACTTTTAGAATAAGTAGAAAGATAGGATACTTTTGTGTCAAAAAAACAGGCAAACATATTTGCAGACATTAGACTATAACTGTAGCACAGTTCAGTCAGCGTCTGACTCCAAAATCTCATATATGGTCATGGTCTACTTCACTAAAATGAAAATCTTTCTTACACAGGCAAGCCCTCTTCTCTTGATCACGTAAAGATAACAGACAAAAATAAAGAGGGAAAGGGAGTGCAAATACCCATACTGATGTAGAAAATGTCAAGTGGATGATTTATTGCAGGCAACAAGTGAACCTGTTCGGCATGTTTGAGATGATGTATGAGTAGCAGATGAGCTGGTCCCTGCAGCTCAGAAGCCTCTTTCAGATATAGTGACCACTGTTTGGCAATTTTTGGGGTTTACCACCACAAACCCAAGCCAAGTCAGAGCAAGGAAGCTGCTCAAATTTTCTCACGCTACTGAAAGTCATAGATGATTCATACTGTAATGCAACAGTTGGGCCAAATAGACACACAGTGGTTTAAAGGTAAAGGGTAAGGGTAAGGTAGAGGTAAAGGACAGGAGAGGAATAAAAGAATGAAGAGAGCTGCGAGGAAAAGGAAGAGGCATGTGTGGGTGTTAGAGTCGGCTTTGTACAAAACCAAAACTAGCAGATTTTTTTTCAACATGGAAAAAAATGTAAAAAAAAATAAAATAAAAATGCTCCTCAGCTGAGGGTAGGTGAGGAAAATATGGCAGTGATTTAGAGCAGTATTTTTTTTTTTTTAGAACATAAAGTGGATGTCAAATATTGTTTGCAGACCTCCACTTTCAGAATAATCACCTTAAATCACCTACAAACTTAGTAGTGCAGTCACCAGCCTCTGTTATGTTCCACTGGTTGATTGTTTTTATAAAAAAATAAAATAAAATCATTACATCTCTACAATCAAGCAGAGATCCATTGCAACTCATAACTTTTAGTCGTTCTGAATAGATGTAGCACTGCAGACCACTGACTGCATGACTACTTCTGAAAACCTTTGCTATAAATCTGGTATTGTAGGACACTTTGGTCACTCTGACTGTCTTGCAATCTGTCTTACTTTCTAAATATTGTGTGTGTAGGAGTGAAAACACTGTCTAGAGGGGGGAATGTGGCAAGTGTCAACAGTACCGAGCATAAGAAACTATCTGGCTTCATCATCAACTTGTACCCAAGACCATTTTAGAAAAAGCCCAAGATTTCCAGTAAATGAGGACAAATGGCAGAAATGGCCTGCTCTATCACACAATTCTGTAAAGAATTAATAAATAAATACATTAAAAAACAAGGATAACAAACGTTTCTTAACACATTAAGAAGTCTTGTAATAACAAACAACAAAAAACAAAACAACTGCTGCACTTGCAATGCCTTACGATCATGACCCAACATGTCTTTAAAAATAGTAGCCTGGCCTTAGCCTTACTCTTCACTAGCTGTGCTGAAAATAGACCGTTTCAAAAACAGAGAGAGGGCGGCTTCTATTTTAGAGGATGACAGAATGGCGGTTGACAGGTTGGTCAATATTCACAGGCAAATAAATGGATCTAAACGGCAAGAAAGCCTGGATCAATTCAGTCAAGGGGCGACTGGAAAAATCTCAAATGAAGAGAAAAGCTTTCTGCAATGATTACTGATCAATTTAACATCAAACAACCCCCAATAAGTGGTCTCCTATTGTTTTCATGAATACTGGAGCACCTTTTCTCTATGCTGTTGAGCTGAAAAAGGCTGGTTCAAACTCCGGTGGTGAGGAGAATGAGACAAAAACTACAGGAAAATGATAAAAAGGTCAAATCAACCGTAACTCCTATGTGTCACCACTGCAGGGACCCCTGTGTATCCTGAACAGACACTAGTCACTGATAAGCTCAGTGACCCACCAGCTGTTCAAGCAGCTGTTTGGTTTGTTAAGATGATAACCTAAGTTTACGTATGTTCTGCGTCGACCAGTCGTGATACCAGCACAAGCTGGACAACTCCACCCATTTAAACAGAATTTTGGTTTTTTTTTTTGTTACATAAATGTGAAAACATGCTGTGAGACCAAGGTTAAAAAGGGTACCGTTTAGTTGTCACAGTAACCATTTCAGCCAGATAGTTTATTTTAGTTTCAGAAGCTTGATTTGAGAGAGCACTGACAGTCAGTCAGCAAACAAACAAAAACAAATGGTTCAGCTGGGGAAAATAATATTTGAATTATGCTGAAACTTTGTACTGTCCTTTGAAAAAGGCAATTATCACATTTTCCTGCAGACCAGCTGACATGAATTCTAATATCAAACAAGGTGTGAGCCTGAATAACAGCTTGAGGTAGTGAATGTTTGCCTCCATATGTACAGTATCTTTGCTCTGGTAAATCATTGACGAGACTATGGTCCTGTGTTGTCTGGTGACAACCCAGAAACATACCGAGCTGTACACTTGGATCCAACTATTTTTCTCCAAGCCTGGCCTTTTCTATTAGTTTTCATGTAAAAATGTATTCCAAGTTCTGACGCTGCATAATCAATATAATTTCTTTGAAAACAAACAAACAAAACAGAGACTTTTTCTTTTAATTCACTGAATAAACAACTCGACTGTCCACCCCCCACTTTCAGGCCATTAGGATTTACAGCTGAAATGGAGATCGTCCATAGTCCGACTTTTCAAGGACAAATGCCTATTTTATGCCAACTGATAAAAAGCTTTTAAGGACTTCATTTTATGTAAGCCGCCAATCTTCAGATTAAAAAAAAAAAAGAAGGAAAAAAAAAATAAGAACTCAAATTTTTCTTAACCCAGTGCTATTAACAAACAAACAAACAAGACAATTTGAACATAATTAAAATGACCCACTTATCCTTTTATTAGTTTAGTCTAGACGGAACTAAAAGTTACAAACTGATTTGGTGGAAAACAAACTCCGTTCAAAATCCACCCCACTTCAAGTGTGGAATACAAACAGATGAACCAGCACTGATCCCTGAAAGTTGGCCGTCAAGCCCTGACACACCCAGATTAGTTTCCCTTCTGTCCAATCACAAGCACTGAGAGGATGAGTCCTGTGTGCAGAGAAGACATTTTTACATGGGCAGATTAACAGCCTTCTTGCTGAGTTCAGGAAGGAATGGATTAAAGGTGATCGTAGAAGCTACAATGACCCACATTCAGGTGAACAGATCCTGTTCAAAACAAACACAGCAGCAAAATGTCACACAGTTTAGCAAACATGCAGACGCACAAAAATGGTTATGAGTGAAGACACAATGTTCCGTTTCAAGGCCTTTCACGCGGGCAAACTATCGCTGGAAAGAGGGAAATTCCTCCATCTTGACTCATGATCAGAAAACACATCAAAACATGCTGGAGAATTTATGACACACGCTAATTATAAAGGCATTTTATGTTTGTGTCTTAGAGCATTAAAATGAGCTCAGCTTTTATGCTCATTTCTGAACTACACTGCGAGCAATGTAGAAAATAAGTATTTAAAAAAGAAAGAAGTGTTAAAGAAACATGTTAATCAGGGACTTCGTACTACAATTTTTAATTAAAAGCAAAATCTTCATTACATGACAAGAATGTCTCACCATTTCAACTTTAATACCCCATTTTTTATTATTGAAAATACTTTAATAATCCCCGAGGGGAAATTGGCTCAGAGTATTATTTTTTTTAAATGCAGCTATAAGTTAAGAATACACTTTAAAATTCTGTTTTAGATTCAAGATTCAAGATTCAAGAGAACTTTATTTATCCCTTGGAGGGCAATTCGATTCGGCAGCTCGCTCCCCAACACACACATTAAAAAAAAAAAAAAACATACAATAAAAACGAAGGGGGAAAAGTTGGCAGCTATGTGCAAAATCTGAAATTTGTTGCATTAGAAAAAAAGTGCTAATACCAATAAATACATTAATCATATATATATATAAAAATTAAAAATAATAAAAAAAATAAAAATAAAAAAAAATAAAGTACTCCATGATAGAGGAAAAAGAGGTTTGATTTATCTATAATTTTTTACTTTCCCAACGTGCACAGTGCAGGCTGATGAGAAGAAAATATTACATTTTTTACAGTAGACAAAGTAAACTTTTACAGAAAAAGAGACGGAGGATCACACTGCCACGCTATGCCTTTAACGACTAAGTGAAAAAACTGTTTGCGGTGTGATTTTTGAAATTAATCTAATTCAAAGAGTCTCAGAAAACAGATCAAATCACATACAATTCTAGTTCTGCTGACAATCAACCCTATCCTTCTTCAGATAGCAAACAAATTCAAATCAATCAGATGAATTGTTCAGTATAGAAACATCAAAAATGTGTATGCATGCTTCTAAAGCTGAATCACAAGATCCACAAACAGCAGATCTCCAAACAACTGTATCCTCAGACAGCATTAGGGACTTTGCAGTGTCATGTTAGCAAACTTACTGCCATCATTATCACTATAACTAGAATCAAAGCTTTGTCTCTACTTTGTAACCCAAATGCATACTAACAAGCAAGAGGGCATTGTTTGTTTCATGTAGGCGGCGAGGGCAGAGAATGGCTTGGTTTCCACCAACACCTCCACTAATCAACTTCCTGTTAAAAACCCTCAGATGCATTGTTGCATTTCCACTATCTGTAGCTTGTGCTTCACATCTTGTGCTATATGAAAATGTTCCCAGACGTTTCTTTTATCAAATTTGGCAAGCTTTTGTTTCGTTTCCTGAGAAGGAGAAAGCTGGTTAATGCTCTTCAAACATATCCAAACACAGTAAATAAAAATACATTTTCACAATAAGGTAGCCACAGCAGCACTAACAAAAAGGGTGATAAACACCTGCCATCATCATCGCCTTCATCCATTCGTTGGATGCTCATCTACATCACAGAGGAAAGTAAGTCTCCTAAGTTACAAAGATGGAGGAGTGTCGGCGGCATTCATAGACACTGTAGTGGAGAGAACTGACAGCAATCATACAACGTGGGTCCTAAACAAGCTGCTCTTTATTTATTTCTCTCTCTATTTTTAAAGGTCTTCACCTATTATTATTTCAGCATTTTTCAAACACAAATAACACACATGCAATCCAAAGTGGTTTAGAAAAAAAAAGTCTAGTATTAACATTTAAAAAAGATGAACGACACTTCTAAGGACAAAGGGCAAAAATAAAAAAAATAACAGAGAATCTTACATAATGTAAAAGGGTTAAATTCAAACGAGAACGGTGGATTCAATTTAATTTCTTTCAAAGATTTGTATTTTAGGCTTAGCCTTAAAAGCAGACAAAGTGTCTGTCTCTCGTATCCAAATTAACAGTTTGTCCCACAGCAGAGAGGACTGATAACTGAAGGCTATACGTCCAAATCTAAAACTGGGAAATCTAGCAACCACAGTAAACTGGCATTCCTCAGAGCGGAGCTGTTTTGTGGGTTGAGAAGGAACAAGAAGTTTTCATTTGGAAAACTATAAATCAGCTGAAAATTCAACTGTCAAAACGAGCAACAAATGTCACATTTACTCCAAAACTAAAGCAGATTACAGGGTCTAGTCTAACTCTTATTGGAAATTACTTCTAATTTTTCTCCAGAGCTTTTTTTCCACATTTTGTTTTTACAATTCATTAGAAGTGCTAGAATCGGGCTCTCTAAACTGTACACAGTGAAACACTACACTAAAGTCATACTCTTTAGTGAACGTGTGACTGAGCTGTCCTCCTGTACCATGATGTTTTTACAGTAAAAAAAATAATAAAAATAAAAGATTTCTCACAGTCTGAGCTTGCCAGTCACTGGTTACAGCTGGTCAAGCTGAAAACTCACAGATTCTGGTCTCCAACCAAGTAATCGGTTCATCCTTATTATGGACCACAGCCATACATCCTTTGACCACTTAATGACAGCTGCGCATTTCCATGACAACTGAGGAAATCCATCTGCTCACAAGCACAGGGCCTCGTTCAAAGAGGGACTGAGTAAGTGGATCTTTACTTCATTTTGTTGCTGTTTTGCCGGTTTACTCTCCATGAGCCCACTGTAAAATTGTTTTAATAAACGTGAGTAGCAGACAATTGAAAGTGTTAAATATCCATATTATATTTTTCTAATATTGAAACTCACTCAAGACACTTAAATACCATACTCTCAAGTATACGAAAAGCAGTTGTGTTTTTCACATCACGTGGCGTATTAGACAGGTTCTGATATATGCTCAAGACCCACCATCAGCGTAAACAAGTCGGCAGCCATCTTAAAGCCTTAAAAAAGAAACAGCTTGGCTGCTAAGAAGCCTCATCCTTCTTTGGATCTCTGCACTCACATGACCCCAGCCAAAGCTTACTCCAAAGACTCAGTACAACAGGTGCCAAAGGTGGGAAGACCCCAAGACACATGGAGAAAAAGATGAAGATGAGCAACGAGATGGAGCTGATGATAAGTATACACTTTAAACACTGGCTGCATTCACAAAGCCTTTAGAAATTCATTTTTCATGAATTTAGATCATGATTCAAAAGGAAGAAAAAGAAAACTCAGAAACCCTCACAATAAGAATTATTCAAATAAGAACATGCAGTCATAATCAATCGCTGCTCATCAGTCCCAACATAACTCAGACGTTCAGATCCAGTATGAGCATGGAAGGTCTGTCGGGCTGCGAGATCTGCAAGTTATCAAAAATAAAAGAGAATTAAACTGAGATATATTGAGCGAACAACTGGTAAAGTACCCCAGCGTATCTCAAGGGGTATCAGTAAAATTATCAAAAAAAAAAAAAAAAGCAACAAAAACAACACAATGTGGACTGAGGTTGGCATAATCTTTGAGATTACAATCCAGGAAGCAGAGTCAAGAGAAATGAAAGTGACCTAGTTTTTGCCTCAGTTTGATTTATCCCTATTTGGTCTGATGCGCCTGTGCTGTAATAACTACAGACTGCAAAAATTAAATGTCAAAAGCATTTTTTATGATCTTAAATATGAATTCAACAGGAAAAAAAAAAAAAAAAAAAAAATATATATATATATATATATATATATATATATATATATATATATTATATATATATATATATATATATATATTTTATATATTTTTTTTTTTTTACACTTCTTGTTATTTGCTGGGTCATTTTGTTATTGGTCAGCCTTGGCTATCAATATGTTTGACAGCTGAACCAAAGTTAGTGGTATTATTAATCAAAATAACAGGGTACAATATTCATACCAGCATGTGACTGAAAGTTAATTAACTATAAAGATAATCCATCACCCAGCCGGACTATATTGGCTTCTATCTTGGAAAAGTCATGAGCTCAAAAATGCCTGCTTAAATGACAGACTCCTTTTACTTTTTAATTCTAGCAAAATTGAAACCACAATATGAAACAAAATGCTACAAACACAGCCTGGACTTCTAAAAAGAAGATGATATCTCAAGTTTCCTACAGTTTGCACAAGCAGCAACATGTAAAAATATGCAGTTGAGATGCATCAGGCCAAACATACAACCAAAACTAAGCTAAAAAACAGCCCTGACTGAAACCTAAGAAGCCAGTATAATTTAATCATGAAACTACGATGGAGCACGTCCCAGACCTCAAATCATAAAATGAAACCTATGTTTACGTTTTTGCCACATTGTTGCTTTTTTTTTTTTTTTTTTTAAATCCACAATTGTGACTACAAGACCTCACGCTATAATTTTAGTGAAACGAGAAAAAAACTCTTCTTCTTGATGTTGCCCCCTTCAAAGAGTAAATGTTTCTTTATGCGAATGAGTTCCACTAACATCTTTGGAAAGCAACACACGTTGATTTAGAAAAAAAATATGAAGGGAGGCTTTTTGCATATTAAAGGGAAATATTAAACACTGGCTATTGCCAACTGGCCTTTGTTGTTGGGAGTTGGGAGGCTCACGTAATTCTCTGGTGTACTGCTTGTATAGAGTATTTACCCAGGTGATTAATATGCATATCACATTTGTCAGGGTGCACGAATAGAGCTGGGTTAGCTCGCTGTAAATATGTGCTGCCTGCCCTCGTCACCATACAAAAATGGCTTTATGGGATGATGGTAATTTATGAGTAAATTGCCTGAGTCTCACATGTGACAAGTTACCAACATCAGTTTTTGCACATATGCTGCAAATGGAGGCATCCCGTATCAGACGTCATTGAACTCTTTTGCCAGCATTATGTGTGAGCAAAAGTGAATTGTTAAGATTCAGGTACCTCAGCTCTTGATTGCATCCAGTTTAGAACCAAAACAGTACAAATAAGGTAATGCGCTATTAGGGATGTGACGATATAGAAAATTTGATATTTCAATTATAGTGAACAAATTATCACAGTTTACTATATTATTGCGGTATTCTTCATTGCTGTACAAATGTCCAAAAAACACATATATTTAAATAATTTCACATAATCTTGTGATTTTCTTGTCATACTAAAACATCAGAAGCCAAAATTTTATCGAAATGAAACTTTCACATTAAAAGGGCAAACAACTGGCACAGAAAGAGGTTTTATTTTGGATGAACAAAATAAATAACAGGAACAAAGCTTATTTGTCTGGTGCAAATTTAAATAAAACACTTTAACAACATAGTGGGTTTAAATATGCAAACAATTATCAGGAACAAAAATTATAGCACAAGTTCAAATGAAATAAACTTTGGACTTTAAGCTGAACCTTCAATATGTATAAATGTACAAATAAAGAAACAGTTGTAAAGGAGCCAAAAATGTTGTTATGAATTGTAGTTCACTCTGTGTGTCTGTGGGTGTCGCTGTGTTGTTACCTGAGGGTCAGGTATAAAGGTAGCTGCCTGTTAATTGGTTAGGTGTATGACCCGGAGGGCAAAAGGTTTTTGACCGCTGTGGCGCTAACTGCCGGCGTTACGGTTTTTGGATCAGTTAATGGAATAAATTAATATTTTAACTGCATCAGAAGAACATCGTTCCGGTCCTTTTTCGATCGACGCGCAACAGTAACGTTTACGAAATGTGAGTTAGCGAAGCGTGTCAACCAGGTTACTCTTGGTCAAACATCTCAGTAGCTTGAAGCATTAGGCTTAGCTCCTACAAGTTGCTTGTACAAATTACAATAATAAAATGTAAACAAGTGTTCTCCAGACAGGATAATTGTCCTCCACATTTGTCCCTCTGCATTCATTAAAAAAGAAAAAAAAAATATATAGATATATATATATATATATATATATATATATGCCCCGACCTCGGATTTCGTCCTTTTAGTGGGTTGATAAATGTCCTGCATGCTATCACTACTTTCCGCCATGCTCACGTTACGATGCCGAAGTTACAAGCTACATATTCACGCGAGACACAGTCGCGAGTCGCTCGCAGACTTGAATGAGGCTGATATTACATATCCCGGTAATCGACCGCGATAATGAGATGAAGTCAAACATAAACGGTAATCGTTATCGCTTAGAATTTTACCGCGCTTTACCGTAATACCGATAACCGTTCCATCCCTATGCACTATGAACATTTGGTGACTGCTTTTTGAAGGTATAAAGTCTGGTGAACGGCCAGCAACAGCAGAAACATCTGCAAATCTCAATCTGACAGAAAACAGCCATAATCCACATCAAACATGAAACTAAAGCACAGCAGTCATGTAAATATCCATGCTTTGGTAGTGTTAACATAAACACAATTTTGACAGGTGAACAAAACATTCCTTTATTCCCGCTAAAATGCAAGTTATTCATGTCTATATGAAGGTGAAGTTAGAATTCTAACTAATAGTTAACTCAAGTTGACGCCGGACTTGTTTGACTTGTTTGTTGTTCATCATGCAGATCGACAAGAAGTAAATGGAGAAATGCACTTTACTCTTAGAGCCTAAGATAACACCAATGCTTTGGCAGTCACCACAAAAAGTAGCCGCTACCACTATTTGGACAAGATGACCTAGAACCTCACCGCTAAAAGCAACAATGTCTAAACCTGGACCCATCTGGATAGTTAATGGCTTATTATGAGAAATTTAATCACATCTGTCTGGACGCATTCCTCAGCTGCATCCAACTTCCCCCAAACAGCTCACAGCCACATTATCCACAACGTCCACTTTCCTACAGAGGAAAGCACGGCTGGGAGAGAATTCATGCTTTTCTGTTGAGTTTTTTTTTTTCCGTCAATTTAAAAGCCCTTTTCATTTGGAAATGTGTTCAACAGATCAAATTTAAATAAAGTTGTGATTGATCACAATTATCTACAAAGAGTCCTGCGATCAAAAGTTACAAACACCTGATAGCACCAGTCTGCGACATAACAGAGAGAGTGTGTGTGTGCGTGTGTGTGTTTTCATGGCATCTTTGTGCAAACCACTTTTGCATGCCTGGGTGAAATGGAGAGAGCTTCAAGGGGCTCGTGAGGGGTGAGAAGGTGACTGACAGTCTAAATAGAAAAGGGCAGCAGCAGTGCAGATCTGTACACGTGGCCAGCCAGTACACACACACGCGCGCGCGCTCTGACACAGGCGGTGCAGCAACACACCATTTTGCATCAGACTTTGATCGTTTTCACTATCACAACAAGCAGAAATAGTTCAAACAACATTAAAAGTTGTAAACATAAAGCAGTAGACTGTGAGATTTAATATTATCTGCTCCACGTTAAGAAGAGGTTGTACAGTATTTAAAAAAAAAAAAAAAAAAACTAAAACATGAGTGAAACAGAAATATATGCTGACTGAAAGGATTACCATGTTTATTTGATAATTTATTGAAAGAGTCTTTTAAATACCTCATGTCATGGTGAGCATAAAACATTCAATGTTTGTCTATTTACTTATCTGTTATGTAATATGAACTTTCAGCCAAGCAGTGGGATTTAGCCAAACTGTGTTTAAACTTGGATGAACATTTTCAAACTACTGCAGAGGGAAGGCTTCATAATATGCAGGTCTAGACAAGAGTCAGTCATGTTTCTGTTTTTGTCCACACTTTGCACTTCGTGCATTCAACTTCATGAATTTGA
This sequence comes from Hirundichthys speculiger, assembly GCA_018398805.1. Classification (NCBI taxonomy): domain Eukaryota; kingdom Metazoa; phylum Chordata; class Actinopteri; order Beloniformes; family Exocoetidae; genus Hirundichthys; species Hirundichthys speculiger. Next base: position 165,365 of record JAGFBZ010000582.1, read on the forward strand.
ATGCACGATTCATAATCTGAAAGAAAAAAAAATGCAACATAACGTCCACTTCTACAGGCTCACGATCTAAAAGATATCTTTACTTTCTAATTATACTGAATCTTGCATTCTCAAACATTGAGATATGTGCATTATCCAGCATGTAATGCTTCTTTTTATTGTGCTGCACTGTATCTTATTTTTTACAGTTCCAGTGTGTCTTCATTAGATTGTAAAATAATACTTTAGTTCCGAATAACAGAAGTTAAAGCCAAATATAAAAAAATATTCACGTAAAAACTCCAAATAAGTGCTGTCATAGGAAGCAGAAGTTTGATTTTTTTTAATAATTCTTCACTTTATAAAAGTGCATTTAAAATCAACCTGAAATTAATTTGAAACAAACAGCACGGTAATTAGGGGTGCACGATAATTATCGACCCAATAACTATCGGGCCGATAACAGGAAATTATGACGTCATCCCGATAAGTCCGATATCACGACGAATAGCCCGATAACATATATATATTTTTGTCCACACGGCAGTGCCTCGCTCCCTCTGAGCCTTGAATGACCAGCAGTGAATGTTATGTTCAAGTGACGTCGGCATAATCAGAAAAACAATTTCTCAGTAAGGAAAATCAAGAATACCTCCTCATGCCAGAAAACAACTTGTTAACTCGGTCATAATTTTGGTAGTTGCTGACTTGAATTGATATTCGCAGCATTCTCCCACATGTTACACATAAAAAAAGAAAAAATAGATAAGGCTGAAAGAACGACGAGCAAACGAGGGAACAGAGGAATTTATGTTACACCTTGAATGCAGCATGCAGTTAAGTGCGCTGATAAAAACAAACAAACATGGCGGCTATTATATGGAACTTCGTTAAAGTTTCAGAAGAAGATAGTTAGTTGGTTATTTGTGACAAATGCTCCAAGCGAAGGAGGGAAAAATAGCACAAACTTTAATACGTCAAATCCGATCAACCACCTGAAACATAACCATCGCTTCCATGGAGTTATAAAATCGCACTAACGTGAGCTAACGTCAGCAAGCCAGCAGCAAGTCAACCCCTCCCCTCCACTCCCCTCCCCTCTCCGCTCGTTGCCATCATCTCTCTCATCTAAAGCTTCCATGAGATAAACCCCCCCCAAAAAAACTACTGAACCTCATTTACTTTAATTAAAAGGCATTCATTTGAATAGAACCCTTTAAACGTAATTTTTTTTTTTTACTATGGAGTGCACTTTTTCAATTTATTTACACAGACTAGAATAACTTGTACATTATGCACTGTGCATTATTTTTTTATTGTCATTTAGGAATGGCATTTTTTCAGTTTGTAATTCTGATGCATGTATTTCCATCAGTTCAAGGAGCCTTTATTTTTTTTTTATATCAGTAAGTAATGCACATTATTTAAATTAATGTGAGATATCAAATAGGTTTGCTTAATAGCTTTACAAAAATGTTTGAGAGGCTTGCCAATAGTTTTTCATTGGAAAAAATAAATATCTGTTCATTTAAAGAGTCAAAACTGTTTTTGGTTTTGTTCATAGTATTGCTGTAATGATCTTAGGTATATGTGTGTGTTATCGGTTATCAGTATCAGTATCGGCCTTTAGGAGCTGAAAGTTATTGGTATCGGTTTTAAAAAACAGTTATCGTGCATCCCTAATGGTAATTTAAGGATGTATTTATATGACTGTGTTAATGTCACAAAGAATTAACTTCTCCTGGACATTTCATGAAAACCATTCAGTGTGCATCAAACTGATTATCATGATGTATGAGAACAAAATTGAGAAATTGAGATTAATTGAGAAATTAATTGAGACTCTTGTTGCTGGTGCAACAAGGGTCGTCATACAAGGAAGTCAGACACAACAGCAGTAAAGCCTGGTCAAGTCTACTAAAAAAGCTTAAGAAAAAGAAAATTGAAAAAGGCCTGATTAACAAGAAAACTGTCGAGTACGAGCACATCAGTATGATAGCAAGGCAGATGCTGTGACAGCAGTAGATGGATCCCAGGTTCATCTGTCATTTGTTACCAAACAGACTGAGTCGAACACCTCAACGGCTGCTTCAGAAGGACGATGCTGACATGTATTATTACCCTGCATTAATCAAACACCATCTTGTGAGGTGCCCTTTTAACCCACGTAACACAGAGAGGCTCATAAAAGCTGAAAAATAAATCTCTCCTTCAATGTTCCACTTCAGAGCTCCTTCAGTTATGAGATGGTACTTCCAGGCAGAAGAGAGCCAAGCCCACCACACATTTCTCACTGAGCATGCACAACTTTCTCACAGGACCCAGTTCCCTCATGTTTAACATAACCACTCTATATATAACTCGTTTTGCCAATGAATCACTTCCTTTACCACAACTGTGAAATTAGAAAAAAAAAAAAAAAAGAAATGCCATGGGTGGATTTTGGACATTATGTGATTTAGTTACATTTTCATAATTGTTCAAGAAAATAAAAATAATAAAAAATTTATAAATGAGAAACCAAATACTGAGAAAGCTCTTTTAGGCTATGGCACCCTCAAAACTGTGATCCTGACATATTAAAAGTTCTTCTTGGGTTGATGTTATAGCACATTATAGCTCAACTCCACTTTCTTATTCAGCAATACGCATGTCGCTTTGTAAACTGGCAGCTCAACTAGTTCAACGCCCTTTCTTACATATCCAGTTCATCTATGAAACTCCTGAAAATGTGACAATGTAGAAAAATCCAAGAAATGTGTGTCCTACTGTGTGTCTTTTGAAGGTGATAAACAGCAGATGCCTTTCACCCCAGGGGTTTTCAAACATCTCTCACAAACAAAACTTGAACACCTTTTTCTTGACACAAGGACAAGTATAAGGCTCCAAGACTCGGGCCTAAATGAAAGTGGCTTAAGTAAAACATTTTGAGTGTTTGGCCCGGAAGCTTATCTGCCCACCCTCATGCATATGAACATAGAGAACCCCAGGTGTGTTAGCGGTTTCAGTAGCAGCAGTGCAATACTACACCTTAAAACCAACCCTGTTAAAAAATTCATTTGGGCACAAAAATGTACAATACTGAGACTATCAAGTGACATCACAAACAGTGGTGAGTCAAAGTGTGTGAGGTAAAAAAAACAAAACAAAAACGTATGACTCCAAAAGAACTGCGGCACAGCATCAATTATCGATTTCTCATTTGCTTGCATTAAAAATGCAGGAAATACACCCTCTAAGCATACAAATGCAAAGTCAATCATGCAACTAATGAGAGCAAGCGTCAAATCTCCCAAAAGACAAAATCAAACAGAGAGGAGGGATGGAGTGATCCCTTAAGACCTACCTGGAATAGCTGACAGGAAAATTTGACAAAGCCGGGGCAGGAGGGAGCCCGTCGTTGCCACTTGGTATCCCAGATGGCTCTCCATACCTTTTCCCCCCCACCCACCTTTCCACAACTTGAGGCAGGTTAGGGTACATGCTGAAATGCTTCTGGTCTTGCAGGCCCACTGTGGGGGGCAAACTGGCTGTGTAGTGGTAGCCAGGTCCTGAACCAATGCCAACAGGAGAGGACATGGAGCTTCCTACTGCTCCTCCATGAAAGGGGCTCACGGCGCTGTGGAGATACTGTGTCTGGCAGTAACTGTCCTGCTTCTCCTGTTTGACCACACCAGAAGTAGCGATGGGGTTGAAGTCACAATCCTTCTCCTCCTTGATGATGACACTGGAGAGAATTGGAGGCTGCTGATGCTGAAGCTGATGTTGCAGGTGCTGTGCCAGATGAGGAGGGGGAAGCTGCTGCTGACTTTGTACCAGATGGTGCTGCTGTCCCGCGCCATTCGCGCCGGTACAGTTTCCTCCATTACCCGCAAGAGAGTTCGCTTCCTTCGGGGAGCCGCTCACAGGACCATCAGCCCCACTCCTGTTCTCTTCTAGGATGTTACCCAAATTGAAAACCTCTTTTTCCAACTCCAAAACATTGATTTCTGACAGCTGGGTTGTAAGGTCCAGGCCTTGCAAAATCTCTGTGTCATCAATCAGGTGCTCGCTGCTGTCATCCAAAAAGCATGGAGGGGCAACTGTTTGTCCACCGTAAGTTGCCAAGTCCTTTTCCAGGCAAAATATATCCTCCTGCTTGATGTGTGGATGAAAAAGGTCGGTCAGTGGGCGATTGCCCAGGTCCGAGGCGCCGATGACAGGGGCCGACGTTTGGCCGAGAATGGAAATGCTCCGATTCAATAACGACAAATCATCCCCCATGTTGAACATATCAGTGTCCTGTTCTTGTTTCTGCATTCTCATCGTTTGACCCTCTTTAGTATCAGACCCCTCACATTCCACGTGTAGTTGAGGAGGGAACTCAAAGAGGCCTCCAAGCTCCCCCTGGTCTTTGGTTCCACCCCCTCCATTTGGGGGCTTGGAACCGGACAGATGCATTGCAGGTTGGAGCAGTAAACCAGGCGCACCTCCGGTATCTCTGCATGCTTCCTCAGGTCCTGTCGCCCCAAATGTTAGGCCATCGTCTTGATTACCATTAAGCTTCTGTCCACTTTGATCCATCTCTTCATCCTGAAGAGTGACAACGATAGAGAGGGAGAATCAAAGGAAGCACAACATACACGTGTATAAAATTAAAGAAAAAAATGATGCTCAATAAGACTACACACACAGTGTCAAACAGTGGCTAGGGGAAATAGAAGAAAAAAATAGAAAGTTCACTGAAATACTGATCACAGTAACATGTGTCACATTAAAAAATTAAATTTAAGAAAATAAAGGAGACTGATATGCTGATGTTATTTCGTTGAACCGCGGCTCCTTCTCAGTTGAATTGTCTAGAAATGCAAGGCATGCCCAGACACAACTTGAGTTGCAAGCAGTTCCCTCATACAGTAACCGTACGCGCAACAACGTGCAAACTGTGGAAAAAGATTATCCCACTCTCAGGCCCCTGGGCATTTGCTGCAGCCAACCACATCCGTCTATGTCCATTTGCAAGAAGCAAATGAACGCTCATGTCAAAAAAAATTCTCCCAATGCAGATGTAGAAGTACAACAGCAAATATTACAAATATATGGGTGCACAAGCAGATTTCTTCGGCCATTTCATACCCTGTAAATGTCAACTCAAGCAACACTCACTTCCAGCAGGGTGTTTACTCCCTCACCCACACACCCCGCACACTTTACGTGCTGCTGCATTTAGGCAGCGATTTGCAGCATACTTTGTAAGATTTACAACTGCAGTGCCAAGGGCTGCTCTTCGGGACTTAAATAGAAATATTAACTGTTTAAATTGTATCGTCGAAATCCCCGATGGATTGTCAAATTTCAGCACTTTCCCAGCCAGCCCACGGAATGTTATTGATAGCAGTCACGATTCAACAAATTTAACTTTTAAGTTTTAATCATGCATTTTCTTTTAGAAGACTGTAGCAGTCATGGGAAGTCTAATAAACAAACAAAAATAAAATAGTTTGAGGTTTCCTGACTTCCCACACTGTACTTTTCCACCGAGCAGAACCACGGACAGAACTAGTGCAACCTGTTGGCGAGCCTGGGAAACTGCACTGTAGGTCACACGCCTACAGCACGAGAAGCCGATAAACCGCCGAGAAGTTTGTTTTTTCGTTTCGTGACAACTTCTAAACAAGATAGGTTCTCAGGGCGCTGGTGCGGATTTTTCTATTTTCTTTTGACTGTGTCACGCGGACCACAGCTGTCAGAGCGCTTCTCACGCACCACCGTCCGTCGGCCTACTTCACTGAACCACTTTTTTTTTTCTTTTTTTTTATTCCTCACCCCTTCAGTATTTCTGCTGCGGTATAAAAAGTCAAGTGGTTGCACCTGAAAGTAGTCCGTACCTGTAGAGAGAGAAAAAAAAAAAAGCACTCCGACGGTTAGGTCATCTCCCGTGAGTCCAAGTTGCGAAAAAGAAAATAAATAAAATATGACACACGGCGAAGTGCCCAAACGTTCAAGCCGTCACACGGAGCCCACTTTCTAGCGCTGAAATATCAGCCGAGTTTGATGCCTCGTCACTCCATTTACGGCAGGAAAATCTTCCTCCGCAGTAATTCTAGCTAAACACCGACGACGTCGCCGCTAGCGCTCGCGCGTTCCACCGTGTGCGCCGTTCCGCGGCTCCGTCGACAACTTTTCATGCGCGTCGCCGACAGGAGGAGTCGTAGGGAAGAAAAAGTAATCGATCAGTCAGCTGGTAACGCTCCTCGGGATTAATCCGCCGTGAATCTCACGTCGGAGACACGATGGTCGCCTCTTGCACCGTCAAACCCGTGCGTGCGTTAAAGTTATATAATAGAGCCGTGGCGCTCTGGCGCACTCAGCTCAAAACTCCCGACAGGGCGAACAGTTAGCGAGCTGTCCTCGAGCTAAACGAAATGAGACCGGCGCGTCCGCTTTGGTTTTTCAAAATAAAAGTTTTTTAAAATTTAAATCGTCAGAATACGCGTTGAATGTTTGACCTATATAATTAATTGTGTGCAACAAAGATCCAGATTTTTTTTAAGAAAATTACTTGGCTTAAAATCTATTCAAACGTACAGCTTTTTGTTTTTCGAATCGATACTGTTGCTTTTATTTTGATTCGGAAAAGTAATATTTCTTCTTCTCTTTGTCCGTGTGTGGCTACTTAACACAGCCGTTTGACACTGGGCGGTGAACGCCCCTTTACCCACTGAAACTCTGCTGGGGAATCTGTCAAATGCTTCACCTCTAACCTGCAAGCGCAAGATTGCGGATACACTTTTTTTTTGCCACCAATATTTAGTTGTCCAGACACTAAGCTTGGCGTCCCATTTGATCCCTAACACAATTGACTTTTCATGACTTTACATCATTTATTTACTCCGAAGTAGAGTTCAAAGTGTTATATAGGAATTAATGCCTGCAGCTACTGAGAATTACACTGATTCAGAGCCAAACAAAAGACTTGTCAGACAGCCAGACAAGTTAGACCCCACCCCTTTATGCAAACTCGGAAAAAAAAATCATCTCCAAATAGAGGTGACCTCAGCACTTTCAGATATCATTGATCAACCCTGAGGCAAGAGCTCTCTTTTAACTTTCAACAAAATGAGATTGGAATTGGAGAGTTTACTGTGCTATTCTTTTGTGAGTGTAGAAAGTGAGGGGTCAAAGGGCAGGTTGACAGTCAGTACCGTACCACTGGGGAAACTTGAAGCCTCAACTTGATAACTAATCCTATAAATGGGAACTCCCTACATACACAAACAGTTGATCGATAAAGTTACCTGAGGCCCATTCTCAGAGAAGATATTACTAAACCAGTGGGGTAGCAGTCTAATTATATATATATATATATATATATATATATATATATATATATATATATATATATATATATATATATATATACACACATAGAGAGAGAGAGAGACAATAGTCTTGGCTGCACAGACCTGTTTCAACACCCAGAAGAAGAAAGGTAAAAGGCGGGGGTATGGGAGGGGGTAGCAGGTGTGGCCCTCCATCCAAGTCATTCTATTAGAAGGAGTGGAATGTGTCCTGGGCATGCAGATGTCTCATTAACACCCAGCATGAATAGAGGCAGGAGGCCCCCAGGGCCTGAGAAAACCACACTGTTCTGAAAACATCACAGGGAACACTGTGAGTTTTTATGCTGGGTAGCAATGGGCGATCCTATTTTCAAATAAATAATAAAAACACTGGACGTGCCGTACTCCATGTATGTACAACTGGAAGATCATGGAGAAGTGTGCTACTATGAATCTGTAACGCAGCTCACTTCATACGGTAGACGTTCCCCGTGTCAGTGAGCATGCTGCTGTAGAGACTGAATATTCATAAACTAAACTCACATGTGCTGGTGCCAAATGATGGCTGGTCTGGGTTCCAAATGTTTTTCAGCTTTGAAAAAAGGGTGCACAATGAAAGTTTCTCATTTCAACAAGTGTTATTGACATGGAGATGCAAACTCTTGTTTGTTTGTTTTTAATCTACAGAGGTTCTGAAATATTAGCCATAAAAGTGTCCAGGCAATGTGTTTTTTTCTTGCCATGTTCATAAAGTTTAAAAGCAGTCTTTTCAAGAAAGGCCTTTCAGAGACGATGTTCCATTTGGGCTAGGTAATCATCAAATATACGCTGACATTACAAATTTAGAACTTGAGTGGAAGATTCACTGGGAGATATTTAAAAGCTGCAGCTAGTAAAATAAATATTTGCATTGCAGAACATCCGCTTTGATGAAGTGTGCTAATGTGCTGTTTTGAGATTTTGCTTGAGCGGTTATTGCTCAGTAACTGCTAACTATGTGCAGTATTTAGACATGTTAGGCTAACACTCAAAACCTGATTGAAATGAGATGACACAACAGAGGCCAGGTTAAATAGGGCATCTGTCTTTATATAATCAAAGTGGGCATATTTCCAAAGTCTGATCAATTGGTGTTGATGCCACTGAATTAGTAAGTAAAGTATGGGGGTGCAGACAAGTCCACCACAGAAACTGGAACCAGATTAGTATTTTATGCCTCTCTTTTCAAAAATCTCAAATTTGCACACTGACGACTTATCAGACTCCAGTCAAGCTTCTGATGGGTCACACTCATTCGTGCAAAGTCCTGGTTTGTAACTGGGCAGCAGAGAAATACACTTCCTCATTCTTATAAACCAGTACTACCGATACTGTTTCTATTGATGTTGGTATTAAAGTTATTTTCAATGAAGAAAACCTGCTGGACAGCTGTTTAATGACCTTAAATATCATCCTCGCTGTCAGAATTCATTTCATTTTGTGGCTAAGTTTCTACCTTTCCACCCTTTTTCACTTTTATTTTTGAGCACAAATAAATGCATAGTCAATCATTTAGAGGCAGCCCTTACTGTTCATTTGCTATTTCATTTGTTTAGATTAGTCCCTGTGACTGACTTGCAAGTATTTTTATAGAATTTGGATGTTTCCCAATTTCCAAGAATAGCTGTCCTCTCGGCCATGAGAGCCATCAGAGGCTTTTCAGATCAAAGTTCAGATCCAGAGTGTCAAAGATGTCTACATGTCTATTAGGTTCTCTTGATAGACATGATGTTTGAGACGGAGAGACTCTCTCTACCTTTAAGAATAAGTCTCATAATTGTCCCATTTTACAAAGTTTCTAATTAGGGCCGGCTCAGGTGACTGAAGACCACCCCTCCCTTTAGTTGTGCTGATAGGTTGAGAGACATTTCTCAAAATGTTTTCTTGAGGATTTGTGAAATGTCATGAATTACAGTTGAAGTGCTGTCCTCAATCAGAATCTCCATCTTGTCAAGTACCACCCAGCCGCCCTTTATGTGCCTGGTTCTGCTGGAGTTTTTTTTTTTCCTCTTGAAAGGATGTTTTTCTTGGCCACTGATGCCTTGTACATGCTCAGGTCAGAGGGTTTGAGTCAAAGTGTAGATTTAATTCCATCTGTTGGGTTCTTTGGCTACACTGCTTCGTGTGTGCGTGTGTGAATTGTGATTATGAATTTATGAATTGGTATGAACTAGAATTAGTTTGAATTATAATATAAAACATACTGTGCCTGCAAAATAGCTTTAAGTCGGTCCTGGAGGGCTGCTGTCCTGCAGGTTTTTGCATGTTTCCCTACTTAAACACACCTGATCCTAATTAATGGCATTCATCGTCTTGTCATCAAGGTCAGCGCATGTCTGTTCATGACGCAGTCACTCATTTCAGGGTGTGTAGAAGGAGGGAAACATCTAAAACCTGCAAGACACCGGCCCTCCAGGACCGACTTTGGCCACACCCTGCTTTAATTTAAAAAAAAGCATGCAATTTGCCAAACTCTGCAAACATTTTTACATGAACTTAATTTAATCTCCTGCTCTAAATCAGTATCAAGTAGAAATAAACTAGTGGACAAAATTACAACTGAACCGCACTGAACTTTTATTTTCTAAACCCCATACCTTCCTCTGAAGCCCCACACTGACATTTACACAATACAACTTACCAAACGCAATTAAATTATGTAAGACAGAAAACATTGTTAGGAAGGAAGTTTTTCTTTTAAGACAGAGCGACAGAGAGGAAACACTTATTACTTATTTAAAGACCAACGGGTAGTTCACATCCTGTGTGTGGGTTTTTTTTTTTTTTTCATGCTCAAGACAAGGAAGAAACCTTTAGGAGGAAGACGGAAGAAGGATCAAAGCGACAAGGAAGGATTTCCAAAAAGACTGGAAACAGTCATTTCTCCTTTGTCACTGGTGAGTTTTCCAAGCAGCGCAGCGTTTTGGAAAACATGACACAGAAGAGATTTTCACTTTGACAGGAAATAAGTTGCATGACATAAACATGATCCATGCCACACATGAAGTTGTGTGTGCATTGAGATCATTGAAAGTGACAATAAATCAGCCACATGTCTGATTTTAGAAAAGTAGAGACATTTACAGGAGCTTAAAATATACAAGATAAGACACAGTTGCTGTTTCGGGCGCATTTTCTTTCATACCAATAAATCACACTTGTCATGACAGTCGATGTGCTTGTGCAGTTTGAGATCTTCCCCAAAATCAGAGCATGAACCTTTCTATAGTTCTGTACTGTCCCTATCTGAATGCTGACTATTCTTAGACAGGATTTAATATATATTCATTCTTTTTGCCTCAAAATGTAAGAAAGTCACGAACACGTTCTCCTCCAGCGCTGAAATGCGTACACACAGGCCCGCAAGCATGCAGAGCCATCTATCCATCATTTTAAGATCAAGCTGTCGGTGCAAATCGCTTTTAAATCGTTTTGGTGGGGCCAAAATAAAAGAGAATGAGGAGTGTGACATGACACAATTTCAAGTTAATTCAAGTCATCGTTGTAGTAGTTTGAGCAAGTGCTGCACCGGAATTGTAATTTGAGGAACCTTCTGCGCTGTTACATGTGTTCTGGTCTTGCACATCGATTGTAACCTTCATTCAGTTCTCGAAACCTGATTACCAGCATTGTGAGTTAATAAATCCACATTAAAGGTAACATTTAGGAGACAGCTAAAAGAGAGATGATGGATGAGAACGTTGACAACACCCAATACCTAATAGGCGATTTACTTGTAATGATGCTCAGCTGTTATCTGTGTGTGAATGAATGAGTTTGAAAAATTATGAAGCTTCTCTGGGAAGTTTGATTGGCTTCTAGAAGCTTTGCTAAGGTTTATAGTGCGGCATAAGTTTTTCAGCACAAACTTTTTCTTCAGTAATGGAGTATATTATTATTGTTATTATTATTATTATTATTATTATTTCCATGCTCATGTACTTCCCAGATATTCTGTAAATTTATTCAAGGCGTGAATTACTGGACTATGCACAGGAACATAGATTTTACATTGTTTCATGACAATGTTTGCTTATCAGTCTTTATCAATGCAAACTCCATCTCCAAAACAATGGGAAAAAAAGCTATGTATCAGTTTGATTCTGGCACACTAATATGTTGAGGTTTGACCAGCATAATGATATATATAAAGTTGTGTCATAAATCAAATGCTAAGGTTTTTTCAAAATATTCCAGAATGAATTGCAAGCACGACAGTCTGGTGATGGGAAGCCGTCATACTGATTTGGTTTTTAACTTTAAAAAGAAAAACAAGTTGCAAGGTTTATCACCACCCTGATACAAGCAAGGACTGATAGCTGAAAATAACCAGTGATTCATTATTACATCATTACCTTAATGTGTTTAATCATGTCTGGTGCAATATTGTGAAGTCCCATCTTGCTCTTTTAAGTTGTATTCTCTTGTTTTCTTGTTGTTTATTTCATATTTTAGACATTACTCTCTTTTCTAGTGAGACTCAGAGTGGAATGGCTTGACCTCAGTGGCAGCTATGATAAGAATGCTGTTTGTTCTTCTAAATTCTGTTGCATCAGTGTCATACAACATACATACCTGCTCCTCATTGTCCCTTGTGAATTTACACAATACCATAGAGTTATTGATCCTTTAGTACTGTTTTTTTTTTTTTTTTACATAGGGATATTGTTTTCATTGTTATGATATGAAGTGTAGAATAAGAACATTTGTCTGATTTTATTTCCTCACTCATTCTTTTGTCTGTTTTCAACTTTCACACCAGATCTCAGCAGCAGAAATGCCAAAGCACATATCCCGACCATGACTGACAAAGACATGTTTCAATGACAAAAAAAACAGATGCAAACCCTCAGTTCAGTACTCTATTCTTACAAAGAACGGCACAAGGCTAACATTTAAGTCAACTGACCACAGTGACCTTTGGATTCCAAAGCTGACAAGGTAATCTGATCTATTGCCTTGACAAGGCTTTGAAAAAAATCTCCCGTACAAACATCAGTTAGCTGACAACAAAGTAGCCGCCTGGTAGACTAGTTTACCACCCTCTGCTTGATTTGCCAGCATCCTGTTTTTTTTGTTGTTCCAAAACTGCAGCGCCCAAGAGTGGAAATTCTGTCCTCTGCCTTGCACTGTTTATTACAAGAGAAGTCATAAAACCTTCTTACTCATCAAGTGCTAATGAGCAAGTGAAAAACGTTAATCCACCAAAGATTCAGACTGGAAAAAGCTCAGTGAAGCAGAACTGAATTATGGTGGAAAATTAGAATGATTAGAATCATTAGATGCTGAATAGTAAACTGGCAATATATTTAAATTACAGGGTAACATCCAAATAATCTCAGACAAGCATGCAAAATGGTTTTGTGTTCTATGCAAATGAAGTCAGTTGTATTTGCCTCAATGGGCTTATTTATTTATTAGTTAACCTTTATTTAACCAGGGAGAAAAAACCCTTGAGATTTAAGAATAGTTTGAAGCTGATTCCAAGTGAAAGGAGCAGCATATTTAAATGCCTTTTCCCCATCTTGGTTCAGACTTCAGGTACAGTCAAAAGACTCAAGTCTTGGGTACGAAGACAGTAACTTCCAGAGGTTTCTTTGAAGAATGTACGTCTTTAGTTATAAGATGGGGTGCCAGTGTGCCAGTGTCTGAGTCTACGAGAGGACAAACCAGATCATCCTACCCAAGCATACAAAGTACAATGATGAGATAAAGCTCTAAAATTTGTTACGAATCTCAGTGCACCAGTGCACAGTGTATGCAGACTCTGGGAGGAAGCCTTTAATAGCATGCAAAAAAACCACGTCACCATGGTGCAACACGGAAATACAAGTCTCTTTTTGGCCTCAAGAGAAAGGCAAGACTTGATTCTAAAGAAACCCAATTTCAATTTAAGTTTTTTGGTCAACTGTTGAGCATGTGGCACAAAAGAGATAGCATCATCAATCAAAATACCCAAGTATCCATACTGTGAAACTAATTCAATCTCAAGACCCTGGAAAGTAGACACTGTTGGAAGATTCAGGGACTTTGAATTTGCTTTTGAAAATGTCATAAATTTTGTTTTGTTGGCATTTAGGACTAGTTTCAGTGCACACAAGATGTGCTGAACATAACTAAGAGCTTATTGTAGCTGATATAAGGCCTCTGTAGGTGTAGAGGCGGCACAGTACATAACAGTGTCATCAGCATAAAAATGAAATTTAGCATGAGATACTGGTTGATCAAGGTTGTTAATATATAAAATGAACAGTAGTGGTCCCTGAGGAAGACCCCTAGTTACACTGAAGTAAAGAAGTAATACCTGCTGCCTGGACACACTGAGATCTGCCCGATAAATAATTTGTTTTAATATGTTGTGATTGACTGTATCAAAGGCCTTTGAGGAATCAATAAAAAGGGCTGCACAGTGTTGCTTATGATCGAAACATTCAGTGACCTCATTTATCATTTTAAGGCTTCTGTAATCATTCTATGTCCTTTTCTAAAGCCTAACTGATATTCTGGTGAGATATTGTTGGTCAACAAGTACTTTTCATTGATCATTTACCAGTGATTCAAAAAAAGCTAAAACCAACGAATTTGATAAGGGGCTGTAATTATTATACAGACTCACCACCCTTGAACAACAGGAGAACAAAAACAGATTTTCGAACTGAAGGGATTTAATTTGCTTTCAAGGACAGGTTAAAAAGGTGCCAGAGGTGATGCAATAAAATCAGTCGCCATTTTAAAAGAAAAAAAGATTCCAAATTGTCTGTACCTGCAGATTTCTTAGTGTCCAAACTTCTAAGAGGTTAATGAGCTTCTGAGATGGGTTGAAGTTAAAAGACTGGCTTGCCTGGATCTACAGGGAAAGCAGTGGTTGAATCTTTATCAAGACTCTTAAAGGAATCACACAAGGACCAGATGCAATAAGATGTTCATTAAAAAACAAAAAACAATTAAGTATTTTAGCTTTATCAGACTTTTTTTATGCATCTTTAACAATGTACAGTGGGAGTTCTTTACTGTTGCAGTGTCCTGATAATCTAATAATTTTCCAGAATTTCAGAGAATTCTTAAAAGTTTTTGTTGTTTCTGAAAGAAAATAACCAGATTTGAATTTTCTAATTGCAACTGTGCATTGGTTACATAACTGCCTGAAAAGCAACCAGTCTGAATTTAATTTTGCCACATTGTGATTATGTGGTAATTTAGTCAGTTCAGCTGTAAAACCAGAGATTGTTTTGGCCTTTGGCTCTGAATTGTTTGTCAGTAATGCTGCTGAAGCCATTATAAAAGAAAACCATTTTTTTTTTCAAAATTAGTCATGAGTAAATGCTAAACAAATTCTAGGTGTCTAGAAACCACAAATATGTAAATTTCCAGTTTTCAGTAGCAGGAGTGAGTGCATGCCCTCTCAACCAGCAGATATGTTTGAATTAACGGTGTGTTCCAGAAACCCTTTCTAGTGGGACAAAATGAGTTCCTCGGCTTTTGAAACACCACCTGGGAGCTTAGAGGTCCTGGCAAGTAACATGGACAGAATCAGAATCATTTGGTTTAGAACAAGCTAAAGCTATGCCTTTATCTATTTTGTTCAAACTAGTGTATATTTACAGTACATGTCATTATAGTAGGTAATGTGTTAAAGTCAAACCTCCACCACATAAATATATTTTTAAGGCTTTTTTCATGCGCAAAAACCAAACAACATGCCTTTACTGCTAACAAAATTTGACAGCTACCTGACACTGCTAACATATCAGTCTCATATCATAGTCAGTGAAAATACAAGTCATAAGTGAGTGAAAACAAAAAGTCATTGGAAAGTCAAATCTGCTGAACTGATAATATTTCTTTTGGAATACTTTGACCCTATTCGACCTGGGACATGACACAATTTTCCTACCTTCCATTTTTTAAAGACTTTTGGGACGTGACATTAGAGGTTGGAGAGCTTTTTATGGTCTTAATCTCTGATTTTTTTTTTTTTTAGTCTCAAAGGAGACATTTTTAAGCTGTCTTCTTCACAGATGCAACGAGAGCGACAAAAGCCTTATAAAGCTTTCAAGGTGGGGCATTTCCATCTACATTCCACCTCATTGTGCATGTGCATGTGCATGTGTGTGTATATGAGACCCCAAGGAAAAAAGGCAGGATGATTTACATCTGTTCCAGCTTGAGAGGTAGTAACAGTGACACTGAAACAGAGGGACAACAAAATCTGTATAAGCACAAGCCTGCATCACAGAACACACCACTCTTACCAACAACGTTCCTGTCAATTAAATGACTGCCAAGTTGGCGTGTTGTGTATAACCACACACTGAGGCATCACTGTACTGCTGGGACAAACAGGGGAGACAAAGAAAAGCGAAATAACCCATGCATATCTCTTTGAGGAGTCAGATTCTGGTACAAAACCTTAGTGGTAACACAAGACGACATCCCTGGACGGCTGATGGCCCAGCACAGACAAGTCTGAATGGAAAGAGATCAGAAGCAGGAGAAAATACAAAATAATGTCTTTCATTTTGTTGAATTTCTTGGTTGCTATTTTTAATTGATCTCTTTGTAAAAGCAGATGACAGTGGAAAGTTGTTCTTTAAATATTTCACTGGGAGACCCGGCTGCCATGTTTATATGCAACCTGGGAATGACGATAAGCTAAAGGAAAAGGTGCTGTTTACATTTTCCATGAATAAACCACAGATTTAGCTAAAGCCAGGGAAAGAGACAGGTGGCTCAAAGGAACAGAGAAGCAGGTTTTTCTCTCCCTCCGTCATATCTTTGCATGCCATATCTTCACAGTACTAGTACCAGCGACATGGAATAGAAGCCTATTGTTGGTGGCATTCCCAGTAAGACCTGAAGCAATGCTTGTTTTCTGTATGTATAAGTCATGGAAATAATAAAGTACACATTATTTCAATTCAAGTTTTATCTATCAGTACATGATAATAAAAAAACAAAAAACATTTGGTCTTTACCAGGATGTAGATTAAATTAAATAAACAAAAACTAAACAAAACTGTAGAAGCAGTGTGTAAAAAAAATATATATATATACCATCACTCCTTCCACAGGATTTGACAGAGTAAATATAGCAGCAAAATGCTGCTTGTCAAACGCAGTTGATTAAGTGAGTGTGAGCACCTCTATAAAAACAGATTTCTTGGCTGTTTGTTGTTTCGCAGTATTCTGTTCTGTGTTAACACCATGCCAAATGCATCCCAAGTATATCAGCAGTAATCTTAGAAAAGCAGCTCATTAATCTGGAAATGGTTATAAGGTCATTTCTTAATCATTTGTAGTTAGTTATTCTACTACTGAGATGGATTATCCACATGCGGAAAACGTTGGGTTCACAAGGCTGCGTCTAAACAAACCACAGGACTTCTGAAACAATGTCCTTTAGAGAGGCGAAAACAACGCGGAGAGGTTCGGCCATCTGTTCGACAGCTGAAGCTCGGATGAAATCGGGTCATGCAACAGTAAAATCATGGTCTAGTCAAAGTCCAGGCCATGACCCAACTGAAATGCAGAAGCAGGATCTGAGCAAAAAATGCTCAAATGTTTTTTTGGTCAGGGACCAAGACTGCACTTTCTTTTTCACTTAACTGGAGGACAGAAGCTGTCTTTTAAAAACATAGGTTAAAAACAAGACAAACTTAATTTGGATTTCTGGATATCTGATGTGTGAAGAGAATTTGTGTACATCCCAAGTGATTGTGTGCAAGTGCATGTACTGTATGTATGATTTGTTTATGTTTTATACTGAAAATTGCAGCGGCAGGCCATATCTTGTGTGCCTGGCACTTTGCTCAAGTTCTCACCTGCGTCCCTAAACAACACACACACGCATAAAGATGACACATTGCTTACTCACAAACACCCACAGAAGGATGTGATGGATAAGAAATGTGAAAGTACGTGAAAATATACAACATGATTACTGAACCGTTACAAACATCCGGAGGGGAATAACAGTCACCCACCCTTGCTGCTGTATATTCAAAACAGTTGACACAGTTGAGTAAAAGTCTGTTATTGTTCTTCCCCCAAAGGATCCTGCAGTGATCTCTCACTGAGAGGCTAAGCTTTCAGATTAACATTTAATCTTCTTTTGGATGATATTGTCTGATTTGCTCTCCATATACATGAGGGAGAAAAGGAGTTTAAAAAAGAAAAGAAAAACTGGTAAATACTGACCTGCGCTGACCTTGCTCTCTATAAACGCAAAGCAGAGGCTTGCCTGCCCTCGCTCCAACACAAACAGCCAGGCTAAACCTTAACATCCCTAAATTACGCAGTCACTTTAACAATCCAGGAGTGGACTCCACTGGTCCAGTATACATAAGTCTGGTTACTGGTTCCTTGCAAACACATCCCTTCTGAGAGAGGATTAAACTCACACTGGCCAGGCCTCCTCCATCAGGGGTAAGTAGGCAAGCCCACGTTGAACATATACCAGTCAGGAACCAGCATCCATGCCTGATGGCATTAACCCCTTTTGAACGTTTTGCTCCCTGAAAACCTCTGTATCTTTACGCTGTGTTGTTTTCTGAATTAAATAAGTCCACGTAGATCATATTTTCTAAGACAAAATAAATAAACCAAGATGCTTTATGACATGTATGGAAGGTTTGAGCCTCAACTGCCGCTCTGGTACAGCATCTATGTTTCATTTCCCTTGTGTTTTGGCTGGTACACATTTAGTGTTCCCAAAAACTCTCGAGACATCTGAGGATGTAAATTTACAGACTGTGCTTTTACATTATATTGCCAAAAGTATTTGCTCACTCATCCAAATTATTGGAATCAGGTGTTCCAATCACTTCCATGGCCACAGGTGTATGAAATTAAACATCTAGGCATGACGACTGTTCTTACAAACATTTGTGAAAGAATGGGTCGCTCTCAGGAGCTCATTGTGGACAATTCCATGCTCCCAACTTTGTGGGAACAGTTTGGAGCTGGCCCCTTCCTCTTCCACCATGACTGTGCACCAGTGCACAAAGCAAAATCCATAAAGACATGGATGGCAGAGTCTGGTGTGGATAAACTTGACTGGCCTGTACAGAGTCCTGATCTCAACCTGATAGAAGACCTTTGGGATGAATAAGAGCAGAGACTGAGAGCCAGACCTTCTCAGCTAACATCAGTGTGTGACCTCACAAATGTTCTTCTGGAAGAATGGTCAAAAATCCCCATGAAACACACTCCTAAACCTTGCGGACAGCCTTCCTAGAAGAGCTGAAGCTGTTCTAGCTGCAAAAGGTGGAGCCACGTCAAATCGATTAGGAATGGGATCAACTAAAGCTCATATGTGAGTCAAGGCAGGTGAGCGAATACTTTTGGCAATATTGTATTTATTTGAAATCCTAAGGCAACCCCAGCTGGTGCTGTTATAAAGATTTCATTAAGAAATACAATAAGAATGCCTTTAAAGAAAAATAATTGATTTAAGACAAAAAAAGATCAAAGAACATAAGAACGTACACTAATGCAGTATTTATAGATAAAGTCAGTTCTGTGCTGGTTTCTCTCTGGCCCTAAACACTTGATTTACTGTTGTGCAACTCTAGTCTGAACAAAGTTAACCTTTGATACCAGCTATGTGTTACAGTGGATTATGGTAACAGCAGAGAAATGAAACCAATTCCTGTGGCACAGAAAAAATGCAAACCAGAGAGCATCGCCTAAAGCAAATGGCTTTGATGTGTCAGTTGTCAGACTTGTACATGCAGCCAGTTTCTTCAAACTCATAAGCCAATCCGTCAGTGAGGATTGTTCTCTTCACTGTCACGCTTTTCATGCTAAACTCACAAACGAGAAGTGAAAGTTAAGAAATCTAAACACTGAAGTTTAATTATTTAGATGTGCAGGACCTGTACATGATCATACACATTTCACAATACATAAGAAAAATGTGAAACATTAAATTCTAATAACCAACAACTGCATATGTGGTACATTTTTGTTATTGATAAATAAAAAATAAGCTTATTTTTTGCTGGAGAAGAAAGTCCAGAAGAAATAAACTTTATAAGTATGGTTGTGTGACACTTCTATCGATTTGTGATTCTTCTTTCAAGTTGCTATTCATTGCTATGTGTTTAATTACCATCCATCCATCCATCCATCCATCCATCCATCCATCCATCCATCCATCCATCATCTTCTGCTTGGTCTGGAGTTGTGTCACGGGGGCAGCAGCTTCAGCAGAGAGGCCCAGACCTCCCTCCCTCCAGCTGCTTCCACCAGCTCCTCTGAGAGAACCATGAGGCGTTCGCCGGCTAGCCAAGCGATATAATCTCTCCAGCGTGTCCTGGGCCTGCCCCGTGGTCTTCTCCCAGTTGGACATGCCCGAAACACCTCTCCAGGGAGGCGTCCAGGGGACATCCTAACCAGATGCCCGAACCACCTCAACTAGCTTCTCTTGATGTGAAGGAGCAGCGGCTCTACTCTGAGTCTCTCCTGAATGACTGAACTTCTCACCCTATCTCTAAGGGAGAGTCCAGCCACCTTATGGGGAAAACTCATTTCAGCCACTTGTATCTGAGATTTCATTCTTTTGGTCACTACCCACAGTTCATGACTGTAGATGAGAGTTGGAACACAGATTGACCAGTAAACAGAGAGCCTTGCCTTTTGGCTCAGTTTTCTCTTCACCACAACAGATGGGTACAGAGTCTGCACCACAACAGACGCTGCACCAATCTGGAATTGATGCAGCCAAATTCAGGGAGGGGTTTATTCATAATTACGATTAAGTAAATGCTTTCTCAGTTTTCTCTGTTTAATGCAATTGTTCTTTTAAGATTATCCACCCATTATCCATCTGCTTTTTCCTACTCAGGGTCACAGGGATTTGTTACATATCCTAGCTGTCTTTTACAAAAGGTAGGACAAGTCCATCGTAGGGACACACACAGGAAAGAACCACAACAAGGAACCAGAAAATTCACTATGATGGTAAAGAAAGCACTGCTGTGTTACGAGTTTGTAGTGCACATTGACTAATGTTGGAATCCTGTTAGTATGAAATTAAGTGCTTAGGTGTAATTTTCTATCTGAGAGATGATGGTAGTGGGTTTGAAGATGGCCAAAGTTACAATCCCAAGTAGAGTTAATGACGATTATAAACTTTCTGGTAAGACTTTATTTGACACCCATCTCTATAATGCATTATAACTATAATTATAATGAGTTATAATTACCTTAGATAGATAATGCATTATACATATATTTATGGTATGCTTATAAACATGTATAATTAACATTATAAACACTCATAAATCATAAAGCTTTATAACAATAATCATAACACACCAAAAGCATGTTATAATCACTTATAAGGTCAGGTATTAACTGCTGGTCCCTTGCTCACCGATTTTTGTTGCAAGGATCAAAGGGTATTAGTTTGGTGCCATTGACAGTTTAATGTATGTAAATGTCACGATTAGCGGTAACTGCTATTGGCATCACTCAATCTGCATGGAAGTGAGACGAAGCTAAGCTAATACCTTGGTTGTCTTATTAATGCAACAGGGTGTGTTTTCTGTCTTTTGTGTAAGGCCTGCTAAGGTTAAAAACTGTATTGGAGTAAAGGGAAATGGTTAAAAAAAACATGTTTAGTTATGGTAATACACTTCATTGGAGAGATTTTCTTTTGATATAAAAAGCAAAAATAATTTCATTTCAGTAAAAGAAAGGGTAACTGTATTTTCTTCTCTTTATAGCTCTTACGGTGTGTTCATTCGGTGCATTCTTTAATGGATCACAGTTCACCAATAAAGGAATACAAACAGGGCTTGACTGACACTGCAACCCAACTGGCCAAACATGCTGGTACAGTACCAATAAAAAATGTGTAAAATGGGCTGTGGCAGGCACAGCTGACAGTCTTGGCCTGGGCCCCACAGATAACCCGTTTGTCCCCCCCTCAGAATGAACAATTTAATGAGAGTCCAGTTGTGGGCCCCCCTCTCCCTGGGCCCGGGACAGCAGACCCGTTTGTCCCCCCCTATCAACGGGCCTGGTGGCTGGTAACAATTTCTGTTACACAAGCAACTTTGGCTGGTAACTTATTCTTTGATATGACACATCACAATAGTTGTACCAATTGTTTGTATTTAAAATGTAAATGCAAGAATATTGTGAAGAAGAAAAAAACTGACAGCAAAACTGTGGCTAGCATAAAGACTAAATGGCTAATGACTGAGGAAAAACACTAGCCACAGTGGCTGGTGAGCAAAAAAGTTAGCGTCAAGCCCTGAATACAAACCATCAGTTTGAGAGTTCTACCATCACTTAGTTGGGACGCTACAATGGTGCTCTATATAAGTGAAGTCCTAAAGGTCATAGAATATGCTACCCTGAAAACAGTTGTGGTATTTTGAAAGTAAACTTAAGTTAATGTCAAATAATGCAGTTAATGGTTTGATTACTTCTGTTTGTTTATTAATTTTGTTCTGTGCAGATTCTGGTGCACCAACTGCTGTCCGTGCAATGGAAATGTTCAAAAAGCTTCTGGAAGCTGAAAACCAAAAAGTTGGGTTACAACAGGAGATGATCGAAATACTGAAGTTGAACAAGGCTCTTCTCCAGGAACAACTCGTGAAGAAAGATGACCTTATCCAGGAGCTCATGAACAAAATACCTGGAACGACAGAGAAGGCGTTCTTGGCTGCCTTATTCATGATATAAGGAAGTACAACAAATATACAGTTTTTTTTGAAGGAGTCACATTGTTTATTAAAAACAAGTTTTGCAATGTTTTGTGTTGTTCTTGAATAGATTAAAAATGTGTATTTTTCTTCAAGCAAACCACTTATAGTGACTTATGACCAGTTTGTAATGTGTTATATTAGCCAATACCTGAGCAGTTTCATCACTTTACTTGAAGCACCCAATGACCATTTAGAGTGACTTATAATCACATTATAATGCATTATACTAGTGATTATAATGCATTATACTATTGATTATAAGGCATTATAAAGAGTTTTAATATATGACAACTATGATCATTATAATATGCTTTGATTCTTGCAACAAAAATTTGTTAGCAAGGGACAAACTGTTATAATATATTATAATACCTGACCTTATAAGTGATTATAACATGCTTTATAGTGTGTTATGATTATTGTTATAAAGCTTTATGATCCATTATGGGTGTTTATAACTATAGTTATACAGTGCTATAAGGTAATTATAACTCATTATAATTATAGTTATAATGCGTTATAGAGATAGGCGTCAAAGAAAGTCTTACCGACTTTCTTTGACCCAAGCTCTGTTTTTTATAGAGCCTTTTACTGCTCCATGTGCCGCAAAGATGACTCAGATGACTTGTTTTTCAAGTCATTTGACTCTTCCTCCACATAAAAAGCACCAATTGCGTGCTACCTCAGCCAGCCAGGAAGAGAGGAGTCTACTGTGAAGTAGGATGGAATAGATTAGTGAGGTGCATTTAGCCTGAAGTCTTGAACGTTAAGAAGAAGGCTCCCTTTTAACCTACCTGGATCACCATGGTTATTTATGCTGAACACATAACTTGCTCCAAAAGAGGTTGTTTTCAGTTTTGTTAAGAATTTTGAAAAGTTTCAGCCTTTCACATGCTCTTCTCAAAAACAATGTTGCCTTTGAAAATCATATTGTCAGTTCAGACAATGTTTTTCATATGCAAAACTCTTGCGCCTACGTTATGTTACGTTACAAAGTGTTACGTTGCGACAGCAAACTTCACGCAACCTGTTGGTGATACATAAATCTCTATTTGTTATTGTTGCAAAATCTTTCTTCACTGATGACGTCACACATAATATAAAACAAACAAATTCATTATCATTCTAGAGTATTCAATCCATAAAATGAAGTTACTCTTATTTGGCCACAAACAGCCATCGTTAATCTCGCCACATCTGTTTACTGCTTACAGTATTACAAGCGGTGCTGGGTAACACAACACTGAATCAACATATTAATAATCAAAGACTCGTCTTGTGTCACAACAACCCAGAGCTGGACCATATGCCTTAAATGAGCCAATATGTTTTTAATTCCCAAGGGCATAAGTTAGTAAAGATAATGGCAGAGTGTGAGTATGGACAGGAAGGCCTACTCTGTTTGAATGTGATGGGTTTTCAGCTTTTCTTTTTTTTTTCTTTTTAGGATCTAGCCAGCTGTTGTTTTCACAACTGATATGTGGCAAACAGATGTTCTATTTAACAGCATGACTCACTCACCTGGCAATCAGAGAGACAGAGGGAGACAGAACCCATTTGCTGGGTCTTTTATGGAAAAGTGAAGGAGAGTGAATCAGGATCAGGTAACAAATCCGCTGGTTTATGTAAATGGATTATAGAGGTTTCACAGCCACAGCACGTCCACCCTTTTAAAACAGCCGGCCAATAAAAAAGGACACATTCATCAGACAGCATGCTGTTCAGATGAACCATTTCTCATGTTTCCATGAAAATAGACAGTTGAATAAAATCATATTATGTGACTGTTACTGACTGTTTCAAAGGTTCATAGTGATGAGTGTGCGTATGTCTGAAACGCTAATTATGGCTTTGTACTATTTTGTACTTATGGTTGGAAGACTGTAAAACTGTATACACAATACAAACATTTGACAGATTTATTTATTTTTTTAATTTAAAATATGGTACCAATAGAGGTATTTTCTTTTCCTTCTTTTTCTTTTTTGATGATGGAAATGCACTGGAAAATTCTTAAGAAGTGAAAATATGCCATTTTAATTATACTGAATTTCAATTCATTTTATTTGCATGGTGACAATTCACAGAAAAAAGCCATGTTTGACTTTACAGAGAAATAAACCAGTTCAATACAAGTTCAATTAGTAACAGTCAAATTCAATTCAGTTTAATTCAGTTATAAACCAGTTAAACCAGGCACAAAGCACGGATTGGAAGTCAAACAAACAGAGAGAGCTTTGAAGATGTTGCAGTTACTTCAATGCATCTTTAGGATAATGATAAGAACCTTAACAGCTAAAAAGTTAGGCTGAGCCATGACAACTTAAAGAATGGTCTTCGTAAAGCAAAATTGATGAGTCTGTACTTTGTCTCAGCAACCATCAGTTCAGTTTGAGGCCACAACAGAAAGAGAGAACAGTAATTTTTTTTTCTGAAATCGGTTTGGTTTGGGGAGCAGCTGACATGTC
Organism: Hirundichthys speculiger; assembly: GCA_018398805.1. Lineage (NCBI taxonomy): Eukaryota > Metazoa > Chordata > Actinopteri > Beloniformes > Exocoetidae > Hirundichthys > Hirundichthys speculiger. The sequence continues at coordinate 189,893 of JAGFBZ010000582.1, forward strand.
TTTTTTTTTTTTTTTTTTTTTTTTACAATTATCAGACTATATAAAACCTTGTGTACATAAAGTGAATGCATATCTGGCCACCATAGTGTCTGTAGACAAACACTAGAGACACGCCTAGGGAAGGGGGGAAGTTGGCAACCCTTTACCAACAGAGCCTGGCTGAGCTCAGTCCAAATGAACAACGTGGGTTCACCCTTTTTAGGGCTCACCCCCTGCAGGGGAGTTGCTGTGTGATACGGGGTGCAACCAAAGACCTGTGGCTTGGCTCTGACCCTTGATTGCTGAAAATGTGCTGTTTGGAATTTCACCCCTGTGGTGGAGAAGGAGCCCGAGCTTGTGGTTGAGAGGCAGTGACTAGATATATAGTCAGACTTTTCCACTGAGGAGTTGCCCAGAGTATGAGGCATCAGGCATTGGGAGTTTCCCGTTAGATAAGTGAGTAACTTCTCTTCTCTTTCAGGGGAACAGGCTTTTACTGGAGTTTGCACTTATGGAAGATGTTTCAAAGATGATTGTCAACAGGTGTCATCAAGGGATTATACCTCCTGCCTGTTGGTGTCATAGAACTGCCGTCTCCAGCTCTGACTGGGGCAGTTTACAGCTGAGTGTGAAACGGTGGCGAGGAGAATCAGCACATCCAAATTTACTCTCCCCCACCTTCCTCATTTAAAGAAAATTGTTTCCTTTGCCTCTATTTGTATGTTTATTTGTTTACGCACACAGATTTTATTCTCAAATTATGAGGCAGCTTTCATCTCATTTTACCTTTCTACTGGCAAAGCTGTCACCATGGATACATGTTGTGTTGTGACCTTTTAGGTCAACCTGTGATGTGCTAAGTGGCTGGTGCACACTAAGGACTGGGAACACAGCTTAGCGCATGGCTGTGTTTGTAAAACAGGAACACCCCCGTGAGTATGCACCTCCTCACACACCTGAGAAGCTACACACACAAACAAAAACAGGCCAGACTTCAGCCTTTATCCAATTGAATCGGTGTCATCGTCATGTATAGTTAAATAGTTGGCTGGACATGAAAAAGCAATGTCAGGCAAGCTTGAAGAAGCTGCATGAGAAATTTACAGAAATTTCACAACACAATAACATTTTCTGACCATGTTTTGACAGAAAGGCTTGTCTCTTCGCTTTGAATCTTACACGGCCATATGTGAGCCTGGAATTTCACCGGAGGCAAAAGGGAGGGAACAAACGACAACAACAAAAAATCAGAAATTCAGAGAAAGGGAGAGGGAGGCATCTGTAAGAAAGGAAGTTGACTTGCTGTAAGAAAACACTCAAAGAAACAGAAGTCAATACTTTTACCTGAGGCAGCTTTGAATCGATTATTCAGCATCTGTTGATTTGGGGCACAAACAAAGAACCTTCTTTCACCCAGTGTGACCGCCATTCTGTTTAATACAGATGCACTTCATAATGTCATGTAAGTACCATCAGACCTGTTACACAAAGCAGCTCCGAATGGAAAAAAAAAAAAAAAGAAGCTGAAATTAGAGTAAGAAATGAATATGAGGTGTTGATTTTTTCTGTATAGTGTTACCGTAAACAGTGCTTCTTTAAAACTGCAGAAATCAATATTTTTGAATCAATAACTTACCAGATTACTTTGTGTATAGTGGAAAACAGCTGCTTGTACAGTACAGAGACAAATCTATAGTAAATCACTTATTTATTTATTTCTACAAGTTGTAAAACAGTAGAAAGAGAAAACATTTGAAAATGTCGGACTATATAGAAAAACATGACTATAAATACATGCTGCTTTTGCGCTCTACTGCTGGATGTGTAAATAACGACTTTACTTGTAATCTTCACAAATGCAGCATCAATCTTTAAGAGAAAAGCAATTAAAATCTATCAGTCATTCGCAAATGAAAAGGACTGAATGTTTCACTAGATATCCTCCTTCTGCTTTATAAAAGCATTGTTCAACCAGTTATCAGATATTGTCCTACATGCTTTTACAAATGCTCTCAATCAAGAACTGGAACATTCTCACAAAAAACAACAAAAAACTAAACAAAATGATATAGCCTCAAAGGTTGCAGGCCTCCACATTCCCAATCACACTCAGTCAAATGGTAAAACCATCACATGCTTTACAGATACAATAACGCAAGATCATACCAACCTGTCGTATCAGGCTTTTAATAGAGATTTTCTGAACGTTCCAATGATATTACAATGAGGAATATTGTTGATCTATTTTCCTGTACAGTCTGTCACAGAGAGGTTGAAACCCTCCCCATTTCTACTTTTGAAAACCTCAGTTGTATGCCTGGTCAGGTCACTAACCCCCGAGGCTGGAGTCTGACTCCTGACAGCACAGATGTACATTTTTCACCATACGTTGCATCATAATATGGGATACTTGCCCTGTAGAGTATTATATCAGACTTCTATCAGACTTGTTATTTTCTCATACTCCACACTTTTGGATCATTGGATGAACAGCTTCTAGACACAAATTTGTATCCTGGGTTAAAAGTGCCTTTTAGCTGTAATAGCTGGTAAAACTTTCAGCTTCAAATTAATTTTTAAATCTCAGTTGAATAATACATCTCTTGTTGTAGCCTTTTTATTCAAATCAGTCCTAATTTCTGTTTGTCTTCTATAATAATGCTTCGCTGACATTATCTTGGTTGTTTTTAATTTTCCATTCTTTTGTTGTCATTTCATTATCTGTCAAATTTGTCTCCATCAGCTTTGCGTGATATTTCTCACCATCATTACTGAATGCAAATTATACCAGGAAGATCAGAGGCAGCTGAAAGAATTTATTAAGAGTGAGGATGATGTGAGCCCACCTACAGTTTACTGCATCATAAGTTAAAAACGAATAGTCCATTAATGCCTCAACCATCAGCAGTGTAAAAATGATTAAAAAACCTTTAAGGATTTCAATTTTTTCTGTCTGACTGAAATCCTAATGTAATTTTCTGGGATTCTTTTCAGAAACACTTCTTCATATTAAGTTTTAACACCAGCAAGGTTCAGCCAAACTTTTCTCTGATGATGAAAGGACCAACCAACTTTCAGATTATGGGAAAACTTTGGAAAAGAGCTGTATTATTAAATTAAAACAACACGGTCATGTTCTCTTTTTTTCTATTACCTTATAAATATATATCTCACACAGCAGCCATCAAAGACTATTCATATAGAAGAGAGAGGTTGATGGGAGCCACACATTCGGCAGACACACTCATGGGCACATCAGTATGGGGAAAATAGCGCTGTGGGATAGCGTCGATGTGGTGAGTCAGTCGGTAGCAACTGAAACTCGTGGGACATAAGGTTTCTTTACTCGCTCAACTGCACCAGTTCGCAACACATTCTTGCATTCTTGTCTGGTGCTGCAGATTAAAGGAAATGATCACATGATTTTTAAGTATGACTTTGGCATGCACTATTAAGCACCTCCTTTTTTTTCTTAGTTTGCTCTACACATGCAAACTGGATTGACGTTGTTTTTTTTACACACACACACAAAAAAAAGAAGGAACAAAAAAAAAAGGTTGATTGATGTAGGAGCTGGGATAGGCTCCAGCAATCCCTGTGATCCAGTACTAAACAGGTGTGGATAATGGATGGATGGATGAATGATGGATGTAGGCCTACACAGCGGCAGGAGTTTGAAAATAATCTGAGTGTGTACACATTATAGCTTTATCTGGAGCAAAATGTTTTACTGGGATACATTCATTCTAGTTTATGTTTTATGAGGCATCAGAGACTGAATAAAAAGGGCATGCATCATCAAAATCACACGGAGACCCACGCTGTGAATCAATTTTTTTTACATGTTCGTTAGTCAAAACTGCTCATTATCCAAGTATGCAACTGTGAAATTAGAAATGAACAGTTGATACAGCCCTATTATTTATTCAAGCTGGAGACTTTGCTGTAAACATACCAATTGAAAAATTCTTCTTATTTATCCAGTAAGATGAAAGCAGTTATGTAGTGTTTGTGTTTAACTTGTTAAAATGACTGCAGATGCATTAGAAAAACCTATCAATGTGCAAATATCAATTTATTTTATTCTTCCTTTGCATCACAAATTGATCTTACAGTATCCAGGTGCAAAGACCTCACTACGCGACCAAACAAACCCACTTTTCAAAATAAAAGTCTGCTGCAGCACCAAGACACTATCCTTGTGTGCCCTTTGTTCACAAATGTCCGCGTTTATCTAGACAAATTATCTCGCCCTGTTCTTTCGCTTCTATTACTTGTGCCATTGAGAAAACATCCAAAAACAGGGGCTTCATTACCTGGCTAATTTTTTCGCTAATGAGAGGCTTGTTTATCTAGAAGGAGTAATTAGATGTGTCATTTAGCATCAATTAGGCCCATGGTGTTTTGATGTAGCATTAGGATGCAGACAGAGAATGTTCCCATGCCTACTCCAGGCTGGACACAGCTATTATGAAGGATCTGTTACACAATTCTTACCAAGACAGAGGGATGAGTGCTTCTAGTCTGGGAGCTAAAAGGACAAACATACAGTCAAGCGAGGTCCAGATGATAAGTCTAGGATGTCACAAAAACATTATCTGATGAATTTACTAGCCTGTTTACAGAGTGTATAGAGTTCAGACCCATATTCTGATGTTGGGAGAATAACCAATGAAACTGGTCCAGGTCAGCTAAACCTGAGCTTGGCAAACTTGTTGATTTGATAGGAACATCTCTGTTGTCTGTAAGAGGTTTTTTCTTAATTTACTCCAAGTTAAAAGTTCTTTTGTGCTGAATGTAAAATATAAATTCCATCTGCATTTACTTCACAGAAGTCATATTCTGCTTTTAGACATATCTGATATAGTTGCATGATGGCATGCTATTTAGTGATGTTAGCCAGGGTTAAGTTTGAGCATTCTATGTGATTTTAGAATCAATGGCCACGGTTACATGATGTTTTTTAATTCGGAATTAATTATTCCGAATTAAATAATTCCTAATTAAACTATTTTCCTTCGAGTTTACATGGAAATAGTAATTCCGAATTGAGGTTTACATGGAAAACACGTTTGTTCGGCTTTATTCAATTCTGCTTAAGGTCTGGGGGTTGGGAAGGGTTCTGATTGGATAGGGGGGGGCGGACGTCTTTACGTATTTACGTCTACCGGAAGAAAACAAACTTACTCTACTAGCAACAACATTCCACTTATTTTTGATCTGGCTGGCGTCTCTATCTGCGAAACCTCCTTCATTTAACCTGGCCACTTTGAAAAGCTCACAATTTTTATTCAGAATTGACATTTTCATATGGAATTAAGTGTTTACATGGTAACTTTTATTCAGCTTTAACTTTAATTCTGAATTAAAGAGGAATTAAACTTCCCATGTAAACGCACCCATTGTGACAGACGAGTAAGGGAACAAGCATGTGCAGAAAGACGGGAATTAATTTAAAGCGGAATAAGTGTAGACATAACCGTGGAATTATTCTATTCGGAATTAAAATCAGAATAAACAAGCTACTTACTTCAGAATTAAGTTTAATTCGGAGTGGACATTTTAATTCGGAATTAGGTGTTTACATGGTAATTTTTAATCATTTTAAATCGGATTTAACTTTAATTCTGAATTAAAGAGGCATTAAACTTCCCATGTAAACGCACGGATTGTGGACTTAATAGAAGAAAACCATGGCTTCTTTTAAGATAATAGAAACAATTCTTATTTTCATACAATTCATCACTAATTACATTTGGGTTAAAGGATTTCTGCGAATAGTTCTCCATTTATGTTACGCTGAAATTGTCAAAGAGCAGCATGGTGGCTTGGTGGTTAGCAAGAAGGTTCCTGGTTCAAACCTCAGCAGGGGTCTTCCTGTGTGAAGTTTGCATGTTCTCCCTGTGCTTGGGTGGGTTTCCTCCAGATACTCCAGCTTCCTCCCACAGTCCAAAGACATGCATGTCAGGTTAACTGGTGGTTCTAAATTGCCCATAGGAGTGATTGTGAATGTGCATGGTTGTTTGTCTACATGTGGCCCTGCGATGGACTGGCGACCTGTCCAGAGTGTACCCCTGCCTTTTGCCCGAAGAGAGCTGGGATAGACTCCAGCATAGGACTTTACATAGGATTAAACAAATATGGATAATGGATGGAATCGTCAATTCTACTCCAATGTGCTTTTATGTAATGTTGCCATATGTTATTGACACTGTAATGGACTGGTCGCTAACCAGAGACAGCTTGGCTCCAGCAGACCCCCATGACTCTGAATTGACCCTTTGGTAAGCACCGCCCCCTCCCTAGTTACTGTTGCTAGGTCTTGCTGCTCCTGCTAAGGACTATGTTAATTCTCTATATTTCCGATGTGTATCATCAGTGTTATTATACTATAATAACGCCATGGTGACATATTGCTGCTGGGGACCTCCAACAGTGATTTGAGGTGTCCAGAATGTTTGGAGGGGACATTCTTTATTCCCTTTCCCAAGCCAAAACAAACGCTGGAAAAATGCAGGCTGTGGGTTCAGTTATGTGTCCGTTCACACATGCAACTGAACGTGGGGAAAGTTACAAAACATACCTACATTTGCTCCAAGGTAAGTAAGCTTTGTTTATTAGAAGATTGATTTAACCATGGTTTAGTAAAAGTAATGATTTAGCAGCAGGGAGGGTGATGAGTGAAAACATCACTCTGTTAGCATTAGCTCTGGTCCATAGGTCTATCCCACACCAGAGCTATGTTGACATAATGTAACCAAGAGAACCCACAGGGGCTTCAATTAAAAAGGTCACAATGGTCTGTAAGGGTCAAGTCATTTACCTTTTTATTTTTAAAATATATAAGAACTAAGCCAGAGAAAAACGAGGACAGCTAGTCATGTTATGGCTGTGCGAGAAGAACCACTCACCATCTGGGACACAGATAATCTAAAAGAAACAAAACCCAACACACTTTATAAGAGTTCAAACTTAATATACAAACAAATCACCCTTTAAAGTGGACTCTCAGTGCCACCACCACACCAGTGAGTGGAGGGCCCCACCAGTCGCAACACTAGAAAAAGGAGAACAGTATGTTAAAATTCTAAAACAGTAAGATAAATACAATTAAAAGACTAAAATACTAAACTAAAATAAATGACAGTTAGTGCCATACCTAAAAGAAACAGAATGACAGACCCGGAATTAAAAATCATTAAAATACACATACCTCGGGGTGCACACATGCACCCCTACATTACCCCAACAATAAAATTGTCCAGATTATAAAACAATGCTTAAATTCCTTTACCACAGAGCAGGACCCAGAGGCTACATTCACATTTAAGTGAGCTGAAGGAGACTGAGTCTTGAAGTCTCTCCTGTTTTTAAACCAGCCTCTCTTCAGTCTATTCCTCTTCTGATTGGTCTCCTGGAGTGAGTCTTAATCAGCCACTCCAGTGACCTACTGCTACAATACGACAGTCGCAGCATTGTATTAAGATGATAAATACAGTGACGTTAACATCGTTAGCCTCACCTTATACCTAACAAAATAAATATCCATGACCATATATATTGGTAGACAACGAGGTAGGCTTATAGCTGGCTAGCGAGCTCTGATCCATAGTGGAGAAGTCATTGACACTATTGAACAGAGCTAATGCTAACAGAGAGATGTTTTCACTCATCATAAATCATATTTACTTTTACTAAACAGTGGTTAAATCAATCTTCTAATAAACAAAGCTTACTTATCTTGGAGCGTTAGTGACAACCATACAAGCAAAGAATCTTAGGTATGCTAAGACAATGGGTTGCAATAAGCAAAACAGACCAAACAGTCCAGTGTGACAGACCTATAACCATTCATTTTGAAAAAATTCTCTTGTAAAATGGGTGTGGTACCCCTCCATTTCCACCAGTAAAGAATGTACCGTACCAATCACAACAGGGTGGGGTGGGGTTGGATGGGGGTGGTGGTGGTGATGGGGGGGGGGGGCAGAGGCAGCGTCCTCTGCATTAGTAGGTACCGGCCCTGGAAATAATGGTCAGACCAGAGGAACCAGACCAGTCTTTTGCATCGAAGAGGAATAGATTTAGAATGGTGGGCCAGACTAGCGTCTGCAGCAGCAGTTCAAATAATGAACCCTTTGTGAAAGTTCCAGACTTCCCACAGAAAGACAAGAAACCTCACATGAAGCAGCACATGAGACCAACAACTAAAAGGACAAACAAGGCTGTGTAACACATTACAATTACACTCCTCACGTAGATGACCATCAGACTGTTGACAGTTATCTTTTTCTTCTTTTTTTTTTAATCAACTGTTGAAACATATCAGTAGTAGCACCAAGTTTAACAGTTCAAGTCAAAAGTGTGTCACTTATCTAAATTGGGTGATGCAGTGACAATACTCGATTCAGCCTCCACTCCATTCCCTGGCACCATGACATCCACAACAGCCTCCTCTTTTCCTACCGAGGCTCATTAGCGTCCAGACAATCAGAGCACAATGATCGAGTTTGCCGTTAAGCTGTGTATCATGCACGCTAGAAGAACATAGAGAGGCCCCTTCATGTACAGTACTTTGAAGAGAGTGTAAGAAGTTAGACAGGATAATGATAAAAAAAGTAACACATAATCTGACCATCTTGATCCTGTCTAGGGTCCTGTAGTGGTGGGAGAGGGGCACTACTGGGTTGCCACAAAATGGACACAGAAGAACCACAGTATCTCAAACCACTGAGAAATTTAAAATCACCATAAGTGCAGGGCACAGGCATGTGGAGAACATGCAAACCTGATGCAGAGAGATACTAGTCCACCAGTATGTTTGTACTCAGTACCCTCTTGACGTGAGAGGAAAGTGCTCACAGCTGTAAGATTGTGTACAATGTGCTGCATATCATGAATGAATATTACTATGCACACATAGACAGACAGTGAGTATCATCAGTATCCTTTATTATGTGCATCAGTAAATTGGAAAAAAATCAAGTGATTACTGAGGAGACTCAGATAACACCAGATCTGTCGTCTGAATAGAGGAGTCCATAGTGAGCTGTTTCTGCTCCAGACAGGAATCTCTCCATTTATTGGGGCCTGAAGGAACACTGGAAGGAGCCCTATTATATCTACAGTGTTTATTATCCTTCTTCTTTGTAGAAATAAGGCATCTGAGTGAGGGCTTTTCCATGCTTGAAAACCTATGAAAATATGCACATACTAGCACTCCCTCAACCCCCTAACCCCCAAAGGAATGTGTAGATTCACATGGACTGTGGGTCCAGTGCATAGGTGGGACAAAACAGCTCAACAACACCTCCTGTTGAAACATCACAGCAATTGTAAATCCATCCATCCGTCCATCCATCCATCCATCCATCCATCCATCCATTCATCCATCCATCTATGCCCGCTTAATCCTCTGCAGGGTCACGGGGATCTGCTGGAGCCTATCCCAGCTCTCCTCAGGCAAAAGGCAGGGGTCACCCTGGACAGGTTAATTGTAAATTATTCAAAACAAAAAAGAAAGAAAAAAAGAAAAAGAAATTACATAATGATAATAAATTGGCACATGTGTGAGCTCACAAATCAGTTGACCTCATTCACCACACCCTGGTTGGAAAATTCTTCAGATGATGCTTCATAGTATATATTGCAAATGAAATGACTAAATCCGTTATTTGTCATAGAATCGTGATCCAGACAGGCCAGACTCCACATGTAGAAAATAATCAGCATATCTGGATGCATTTCTTCAGTTACAATCACAGTCCCACTAGCTTTTAAGATGCGTAGGTACCACGGCCTGATATCCCTGCTTTAAGTTTGAATTGTACATTGTCTCTTGAGCCACAGACCACATGCATTATTTTAATATCATACTTGAATGTCTGATTTTGATTTTTGTCATATAGTTATTAGTGCTGGGCAAGTTAACGCGTTATTATCGTGTTAACGCATTCATTTATTAACGCCGACATTTATTTTATCGCACGTTAAGGCATGTTGCTCACATGCTTTTGTTTTGAAAAGTCTGTTACTGGCTGCTGCGGAACCAGATGACAATTTGCAGGTAAATTTAAGGAAAAGCTAAAACAGACATGGAGAACGGTAAAAATCTGTGAACTTTACAGTTCAGGTAGCAACTAGGGTAGCAATATTAACAATTGTGTCTGGAAAAAAAATTCTGGACTGCAAACAAACTTTCGCGTCATTCCTCCATGTTACATCAGATCTGCTCCATGTGTTCACTGTCGTGCTGTTCTCTTACTGGTTACTTCAGTGCAGCTCCATCTAGTGGCACAGATGTGTAACGACAACAGAAAGTCCAGTCCTCGTTTGTAAAACAAATTCAGTTCTGTGGCTCGTTTTTTAATTTTATATTTTTGATCCAAGTTTAAAATTGAAATATATATATATATATATATATATATAAAACAGGCATTTTTTTTTCGTTTTTTTGTGTTAGATTAAAAAAGAAAAACATAATAAAATGTCACTTTTTAATTTTTTTTTTAAATTTTTGATTGACAATTGAAAATGGAAAGAATGAATGAATACACAGATTGGTAAAGTAACTGAACTTTAACATGGACATTTTCATTTTAAAGTTTTGAGAGAAACAAGGTTATTTGTAACCACTGACAAGTTGAACGCCCCGTTAAAAGTTTCTGCTGTTACCTCAGAAATGACCTGTTTTAATGTTCTGATTGTGCTGAGACGCAATCATTTTGTTAGATTTTGTTTGTAGACTTTTTTTATTTTTATAAAAACAGGATGACATTAAAGCCGTTGCAGTGGCAATAAGCTTTATTTTATTTGACATTTTTTAAGATGAGATTTACACTAAATATGTGTTACAGACAAGTGCTGATGTTAAAAGTGTTTGAACGACAAATGTTATGACACTTTAGTTCATATGGCAGCAGAACATTTCAGTAAAAGTGCATTTTACACTACGTTTGAATGAATTATTTGATTCTGCATATACAATGCGATTAATCGTGATTAATCAGGGAAATATTGCGATTAAAATTTTTAATTGTTGCCCAGCTCTAATAGTTACGTAAACATTTACTTTGACATTTCCTGGAATTTTCAAATATGGAAGTGCTTCGCTATCCTACATTCTAATCAGGATATTAGTTGTACAGTTATACACATTTAATTTCATCATACATTCATTCAACTTATCAGACTTTTGAATTACTGCAAAATTCTGGTTAAATGAAAACATGATGTCTGAAAATAATAATTGGTACCAGCCAAGGTCACGGAATGGAAATGTTTTTCCAGTTGTGATAGATGTCAGGGGTGGGAATCTGCAAAAATGCATTCTGTGGTGATAGTTTGTGAATTATTCACTGTAAAAATGATCTTGTTTTTTTTTTTTTTTTTTTTTTTTTAAGGTGTTGTTTTCCACCTTGTCAGCCTTACTCTTCCAGTCCTTTCTCTCTCTCGTGACACATCTAGTTCATATCCTTTCTCAGTGTCTTGGGCTAGCATACCAAACTCAACATCATGATTGCTGGCACATTTTATGAATAATTAAGGCCACAAGGTTATACAAGGCCCTGTCAAGACTTTTCTCTTCTGCTTGAGCTCTTCTCGTTGACTTGGAAAAAGGTGCAGCTCTGCAGCTCTCCAACATGCTGCCAATTACTTCCAGGTTCCTGGAGTGAAGAGGGAGTAGTTAAAACTGCTGCCGCTGCTTTAAACAGCTGAGCTCATGACTCCTGAAATGATGTCCTTGATGACCGTGATGTTATTCTCTACCCCTCAGTGCTGTGTGGAAGACATGTCACTGCTATAAAATAATCAGACTGTGTGGGGAAAAAGACAATTTAATTCCTCACATTGCAGCTTTCAGCTGGGTGTTGCTGGAAGTCCTGGTTGCTCTTTCTCTCTTCGTTGGTCTATACAGGCTGTGGATCTTTACTGGTGAACACAGGGTATCCATCATTGTGATGAATCCTCCTCCCTTTCTTGAATTTAATAGTAAAATATGTTGGAGTAGACACTCAGTCATCCAGGTCATTGTAGGCTAAATCTCAAAGGCTTGGATCAAAGGTGGATTTCTTTTACTTTAATTTTTGATTCTTTAAGACTTGAAGATCTTTCACCTTCCATCCAGAAGATTTTGAACAGAGAATTTCTTTTTGAAGGTGAAATATCTTCAAGAATGTCTTCAAGAACCCAAAAAAAGAAGCACAGTGCCTTTTATTCAACCCTTCCTGGATATTGATAAGATCAATCTAGGATTAGTCTTCTTGTGATGCATCCCTGCTACTAGAAATAAATGAATAGAGGAGGGGAAAAAAGGCCCTCACATTACCTGACATGGGTCAGTAATTGTGAGGTTAGACACCATCCAACTCTGGGCTCCTTTACTCATCGAGAAACAGTATTGATTTCTTTCTGTAACACCAGATTGATGCTCCTCCATGTACACTACTACAGTTGTAGAGATCCTGACTTTTGCTTCATAAGTTGTTGATCTGGACTGCTTTTTGCTTGCATTTGCTTGCCCTGATATTCATTATCTACAACCTCAGTTCTCGACATCACCATTGTCCAGGTGGGTCACCCTGAGCAATGTGTGCCAACTTTTAAAAAGGGCATAAAGTCTACTTTAAGATGTACATATATACATATAGACCAGGGATGCCCAAGTCCAGTCCTCGGGAGCTGCTGTCCTGCAAGTCTTTAATGTTTCCCTGTTTCAGCACACTTGATTCAAAGTGTAGGCTTACAAAACATGTTATTACAAATATGATGGTGTGGCTCTTGCGTACATTAATGAATCAGTGAGAATAATGCCCACTTTGTTGTAAGTCTCATGATGCAGACCATCATAAAAACATTTTACAGGATATGCCTATGGATTCGATGATTAGTCACAGAACATTATGTAACGTTTGGTTATATATTTAGCCTTTTCATTAATCCTATAACAGACATCTCTTAAATGGTATGCAGTTTTTACATAACTATCAGACACAAAAGAACATTGTCTGCAAACGACGCCAAAAATCTCTCACCAGTAAATGTAAAGGCAAGGTGATCAAGAAAATGTATATTTCCTGAGATTGGGAACTTGGACACAGACTTAAGTTATAGATAACCAGTGGCTGTTTTTTTTCTATTACTTGCAGAATACACTGAGGTGAGGGTTTTTTTTTTTTTTAATTTAACTTGCTTATGATGTACGCTGTATGATTTCTGTCTAACCATAAACATCTGAGCAAATGTTTCTGGGGAAAAAACGCAAGAGTGGAATACAACTGATGAGTCACAACTCTGCTAAGAAAAGCACAGATGACATCAGCTGAGTTGCAGCTTGCAGTGTTAAGCTGATGTTCTGAATTATTATGCTTGTGTCATGCATATTGAATAAAAACACCCACAGCAAGATTAGATGGGTTCCAGTATTTGCAGTTGCACTGCTCTTATCTTATCCATGATTCTTTCATTTTCTCTTACATGCTGAAAACCCGGTTGTGGTAAATGTTCATAAACACAATGTGCAACTTGTCCAATGATGATTCAACTGGAGCAGTGAAGTCCCTCTTCTCCTTGACAGGAGTGGTCTTCAGTCTTCATCTTCTGCTCAGTAGGAGAACATGTTCCTAAAAATTTGACAACTTTTGATGCATAATACTCGTGCTTCTGTCAACAAATTTGTTTGCTTCTTTTCCATAAATGCCTGGTTTCTATTTTTAGGAAATGTGAGTATTCCTTTCCAATTAATCAGCAGAGACTAGTGCTGGGCGATATGGAAAAAAATCATATATCACGATATGGACTATTTTATATCACGATAACGATATATATCACGATATACCATAATAAAGTATGTTTTCAGTTATTCTCTGAAAAGTTTGACAAAAATTTCATTGCTTACTTTTCAACTTTATTTTGAAAGGACATTTAGCTGAACTTGTCACAAACATACATTTTAGTGCAGCAAAAACAGGTAGGTACAGAGGTACAGTAGCTTTCACATTTTTTTTAAAGTGCACAACAGTTTCTGAGAGGAAAAACATATTATTGCACTGAAGTTCAGCTATAAAAAATAAACACAAATTATTTTTCAACCTTTCTGAAATCTGTAACCTTGTAGTGCAAAGTTTGGAAACCAATATAAAGTGTCTAAAGTAAACATCAGGGTTGAAGAGAACTCTGTTTAAGGCATTAACCATGAATAAAAGTGCAAATATAAAAGGCTATTTTGTAGAAGTAGATATGATTCTATCAAATTTATCTTTGCAGGTTATTTAATTACATATTTGCTGTAATAATTGATAAAATTAGGTTAGAAACGATAGAAGAGAAATGGCACGATACACACTTTTCTATTGTCTCCACGATATGTATCGTCATATTGCCCAGCACTAGCAGAGACCGTTCAGAATCAAGAAATGAGAGCAATCCTGAACAACCGCTGATGTCGTGGTCTGCTTCATCTGTCCTGCTTAGATGTGACTGAGGTTCAGCAAATGCAGTAGTGTCACAGCAGCCACAAAGGAAAGAAAGCAACAGCTTGAGTTCAGTAAAGCTGGAAGTGCAATAGGGCTCCATTTCATATTTTCACATGTGACATGTTTTGTATGACAAATGGTGTGTTTCATGAGGGAGACTGGCCAGCATAAAAGTGCTGCTAATGTGACCACACATGAATGGCCTCAATCAATCAATGTGGCTTATTATAGATAGATTCTTCTCGTGGCTCTGCACATACATGTTTACATTTGCACGTGTCTGCTTATGTTCACATGGAAAACTACTAGCTTTATGGACCATAAGTATTCACGTGTCCATGCATTTGGGTCTTCTGCTATGTTTAGTTTAAGCTTGTATGAGTTGTTAAGATGAGAATTGTGACTTCCTGTCTGCTGTTCCTTCAGTAATACATAAATATGCTTCATATACACAGAAATACATCCATGTGACGCTTATACGGCAGTGCTTGCACATGATTACGTTCAAATCCACTAATGGATACACAATGTACATGCACATAAAGACATCACTTTCCCTCTGCCAGACTCTGCAGTGTTTGCATTAGTTCATTGAGTTCTGAATCCACTGTTAGAGTCCACAGTGCAATGAAGGTTGACAATTAGCCTAATGAAGTGCAGGAGAAAATCACACTCAGTGCTGTGTTAACAGTTGCTCAGTGAATATTCATGCGCTGTTGGTTTTGCAGATGTACTAAAAGGTGGCGCAGCGTTGCTGAATACCAATCATTACATTTCCACCCGTTGCTCGTCTGGTCCCTCACCGAAGGTAACGTCCTAATAAGACTTTTGGACTGTGTTGAATACACAGGCCGCATGTGTTATCGCGTCCAGCTACATATGCTGCTGTCCAACATTTGAAACAGATACAGAGTTTCGATGATGAAGAAAATAACAGAATTCTAATGAGCATAGGACACAAAATGTTTTTAGTGCCATTTGAAATGGCTGAGTTCTTAATGTCAGAAATACACTGCCTGGCCAGAAAAAAAGTCACCACCTGGATTTAACTAAACAAATAGGTACGAGCCTCCGATTGGATAATTACTGCATGGGTGATTAACTTTCAGCTGGCAGCAAGTTATTTAACCCAAAGTGATGTAATGAGTTGCTTCTCATTTCCTAAACAACCATGTCAAAAAACACATCCCGGGTCGTGGAAAAGATGTTAGTCTGTTAGAGAAGGGTCAAGTCATTGGCATGCATCAAGCAGAGAAAACATCTAGGGAGATTGCAGAAACTACCAAAATTGGGTTAAGAACTGTCCAACGCATTATTAAAAACTGGAAGGATAGTGGGGACCCATCGTCTTAGAGGAGGAAATGTGGCCAGAAAAAAATCCTCAATGATTGTGATCGGCGATCAATTAAAGGTTTGGTGAGATCAGATCGAAGAAAAACAACAGTAGAACTCAGGGCTGTTTAATAGTGAAAGTAAGAGCATTTCCACACGCACAATGCGAAGGGAACTCAAGGGATTGGGGCTGAACAGCTATGTAGCCTTAAGAAAACCACTAATCAATGAGGCATAAAGACTGGACTCTGGAGCAGTGGAAGAAGGTCATGTGGTCTGATGAGTCCAGATTGACCCTGTTCCAGAGTGATGGGCGCATCAGGGTAAGAAAAGAGGCAGATGAAGTGATGCTCCCATCATGCCTAGTGCCTACTGTACCAGCCTGTGGAGGCAGCGTTATGATCTGGGGTTGCTGCAGTTGGTCAGGTCCAGGTTCAGCAACAGTATGAGCTCAAAGAATGAGGTCAGCTGACTACCTGAATATACTGAATGACCAGGTTATTCCATCAATGGATTTTTTTTCTTCCCTGATGGGACGGGTATATTCTAAGATGACAAAGACAGGATTCATCAGGCTCAGATTGTGAAAGACTGGTTCAGGGAGCATGAGACATGATTTTCACACATGGATTGGCCACCACAGAGTCCAGACCTGAACCCCATTGAGAATCTTTGGGATGTGCTGGAGAAGGCTTTGCGCAGGGGTCAGACTCTACCATCATCAGTGCAGGATCTTGGTGAAAAATTAATGTAACACTGGATGGAAATAAATCTTGTGACATTGCAGAAGCTTATCGAAAAAATGCCACAGTGAATGTGTGCCGTAATCAAAGGCGGTCCAATTAAATATTGTATGAAATATTGTATATAAAGAGTGTATGACCTTTCTTTTAGGTAGTGACTTTTTTTTTTGGCCAGGCACTGTATTCTACTTTATACATAAAGGTTTTTATTAGTTATAATCTGAATTCTGAAAAAAAAAACAGTCATCAAAAGATACAAATAATCATAATTGTGCAGTTTTTCAGTTCTAATTTTGAGAAATTTATATAGCCTATTTCTCCAGAGGTTCCAGTTGCTTTAAACAACTTATATTTATTTGGCTCATTTGAAACCAAGAGCTGTTGTTACGTTTAGCAAATGCTGAACAAATGATTTCCTCTGGGTGGTTTTCTTTCCCGAGACAAAAAATCTTGGCTGTAAACAGTCATATCTTAGCGAACATTTGTATGTGGGGCCCACCTGAGATTAGTCCTGGCGAGACGTTCTTGCTCATTTCCCATTCGAAACAAAGAATTCGTCTGGTTCCTCTGGATTTGACTCTGATTTCAAGGGAAAAGTACCAGCGGATGTGGAAGAAATTGCCTCTTAATGTCATTTGACAGACATACAACCAATCGGAGAAACAAAGCATGTGATATGGGCAGATCAACAACCGGTATAAAAACAACAAAAGAAATCCAAAATGGTGTGCAGTGGAATAAGATCACCGGTGAATGACTGTTGTTGATTTTGTAAAAATTCATGCAACTCTGCTGTCATCCTGGTTGTTTTGAATGGTGGCTCTTGAACTCTCTTGTATGAGTCAGTGCATACAGCTGGCCGGTTGTGATTAGTTTGGTAACTTCTGTACTGTGAAAGGGAGGATACCAGACCCATTCCATCCATCCATCCATTATCCATATCTGTTCAATCCTATCAAGGGTCACAGGGATCCGCTGGAGCCTATCCCAGCCCCCTTGGGTGAAAAGCAGGGGCACAAGCTTGACAGGTCACCAGTCCGTCGCGGCCAGACCCATTCCACAAGACAGAATTTTCACTGAGTGAATAGGCATGGCTACTCAGGCTAATCTGAGACAGAAATGGCTTGTAAAATGGGACCTTATAAAGGGTCGTCCATGTGTTCCATCTTGGACCCAAGATGTGTTAAGTGACTGCAGCGTTTGTGCTCAGATACATAGATGAGGGAATAGGCTTGGGTCAACCACATATGTAAACCCAAGTGGGCAATCTGCACAGAGCCAAATGTGGAACCAGCGGGACCCCCTTTTTTGCACCCCATTTATCTCTCAGATGGGCCCAATTACAAACGCTGGCTTGGATATTGTATACAGTAAGATGGCCCTGAAACTAACTGACTCATTTGGCAGAAGAGAGTTACATATGAGAAAAAAAAGTTACATAATTCTTTTTCCACGGGGTTGTATTTTCCTGTTGCGTTCGTGGACTTCTAGGACATCACATGCATGAGGGACAATGCTATATTGTGATTGATATGGATTTCTTTTTTCTGCATGCCAGACCCATGATCATACACAGGGAAATTTTTCTAACACACAGGTATTGTGTAAATCACATTATATGCCATTCATAACAAATAAATACATTGAAATATTTGTTTCCCTCTTGTCCTTTCATCATTAGCTGCTATCTGTGGTCAGCCTGGCCTGTAAGATGGGCAGGACAGACTGTAGGCCAGGCCAGCCAGATGGAAGCGAGATTATGCTCCATTAGATGACATAATGGCATGTTGTCCGTTATTTCCCAGACACAAACAGAACAGCCAGCTGGATGTAAAATGGTGCGTAGGTGTGGATTTTTAAGATCAGCTGAATCAAGAGTAGTGACACATACTGTAGGTATTACCGTCATATCAACTCTTCTGAACACTAATATTACACTTACTTTAATTCCTAAATCATTAACAGTCATTAACAGTCATGTTTAAAAGAAGGTAACACCCTCTTTTGATTTCAAAGCTTTGCATATCAAGAGGTAATTAAAAAACAAAACAAAACTAAATGAAAACCATCTACTTTTTATAACTTCAGATAAAAAAACAACAAAACAACACTTTGCATATTACACAGTGTATTCGTTATCTCAGAACTAGGTCAAAATACAGAGGCAGTGTGTGAAAAACTAGAATCACATTTGGCAGTAATAACTTCCAGTAATCTTTTTCTGTATGACGTTATCAGTCTCTCACATCACTGTGGAGGAATTTTAACCCACTCTTCTTTACAGCTTTGCTTCAGTTCACTGAGGTTTACAGGCATTCCTCTATGAACAGCTCTCGATTGGGTCTCTCCATGGGTTTTTAGTCAAGAT
This sequence comes from Hirundichthys speculiger, assembly GCA_018398805.1. Lineage (NCBI taxonomy): Eukaryota > Metazoa > Chordata > Actinopteri > Beloniformes > Exocoetidae > Hirundichthys > Hirundichthys speculiger. The sequence continues at coordinate 208,786 of JAGFBZ010000582.1, forward strand.
GAGGTCTGGACTTGTAGTGGGTCATTGCAACACTTTTCATTTTCAGTCATTCTGTTGTAGAGTTTGCTGTTGAGTTTGTTGAGTGCTTTTGTCCTCACATTGGACTCTAGAATGCATGTGTCTTTTTTTTTTTGTAATTTCTCTGAGCATTACAAGGTTTGACTTTGTGGGCAACCTGCTGGGATGTCCTCTGCTGGGAAGATTGGACACCGTCTTGAATGTTTTACACTTGCACATAGTCGTTCCAACTATATCAGGATGGTTTCAAAATTGTTTGGAAATGACCTCATAATCCTTTCCAGATTAATGATCTGATACATTTCTTCTTGAAGATCATTGACGGATGCTCACTGGAGTGCTCCAGATCAGCAGACTTCCATTGTCTACTTTTATAGAGATGCTCACACTGGCTGACAATCAGTTAATCAAGTGTATTTAATTAGCAGTATCTGGTTGTAACTTAAGTATGTACTTACCTACATGTATTGCTTCTCTGTTTAGGCCTATTGTGTCCTGATTCAAATTCAATTCAATTCAAGAATTACTTTATTAATCCCCCAAGGGGGAAATTCAGGCAAAACCTTAGATGAGAAAGTATGTATTTTCATTTTCCTGATTGCACGTGCAGTATCTTGTAATGGACTTGTCTTGTGCAACAGGTTTTTACAGGGAGGAAACAGTCTGAAGATTTTGCAGGGCCCACCCATGACGCAGCTCTGATTGGAAGTTTACAGACATTTATCATGTTCTGTGTTTGGCTGTGACAGAAAAAATTGGCTTTCAGTGACTTAATTAAAAGAGCAAACTTTTAATAAATTTTACCTTTGTTATGATACGTTATGTGACATTAACATGTAGAGTACGATCTAAGCAACCAAAAACAGAGCCGATAAAACAAGAAAGCAACCACTAAAACCAGAGGTGGATGGGCTTGGCCTGAACTTCCTCATACATGTCTGATCTGGGCCTTGGTGAGCTGTAAATTTCCTGATAATGACTGAATGCAAGAAGAAGTGAGGATGCAGTCATTGCCCTGGGGAAAGTTTCAAGGATATGCCAGTAAATAGAGCAAAAACATATAAATCAGACAGTAAAGTCAACACTGCCACTCTGTGGTAGTTTAGTGTAGAACTCTGAGGAGGTGCTGTAACACGCTGGACAGAGGCTTCTCTATAGAAGTCCATATGATATAAGATATTAACCTTGTGCATGGAGTCATTAAAAAAACTACCTAACTACCTATCTGAGTTAAAGAAAAAAAAAATCTGCAAATTTTCTGCAGCAGATCTTATTACTGGAATGTATAATTCTATCTTATCTTAGCGATTTAAAAAGTGATTTTAAATCTAAAAAAAAAAAAAAAAAAAAAATCAAGATATTCTAATCTATTTGTGGTTAGGGAAGCTGCTATTAGAAAAAGAAAAAGAAAGAAAGGAAAAAGGTTTGATCATGGACCAACCCTGAAGTTCACATTGGAGGCAGAACTGTGTATTAACTGTGTGCATTTATACCAAGTGGTTTTCTAAAATGTATCCATGATACACATCTATATTTTGTTTAAACCTTTATACCTTTTACCTTTATTTATACCTTTTAAATCAAGCAACAATTGCAAATACAAGGAGCATTGCAGCTATATCCCACACACGCACACACTTATACAGTACTGTGCAAACATCTTACAGAGGTGTATGAAGAAATATTGTAAAGCAAGAATGCTTTCAAAATATAAAAACTGTTGATCTTTTATTAATTTACAAAATACAAAGTGAGCAAACAGAAGAAAAATCTGAATCAAGAATATACTGTAAATGATCACCCTGTACCTTCAAAACAGTGTCAGTTCCTCTAGGTAGATGAGTAAATTGTTGTGAAGCAACACAGCAGGGAGGTTGTCCCAGAAACCCTGGACAATGAAACCACAGCTCCTCTGTGAACGTAGGCTGCCTCTAATCCTTCTGTCTCTGCATGTAATTCCAGACAGACTTCATGATGTTAACACCAGGGCACATCATTTCCAGGACTCCAATTGCCCATACCTGCTTCCCTTACGGGGGTCTAACGGAGCCCATCCCAGCTCCCACTGGATGAAAAGCAAGGGTACAGTCCGGAAAGGTCACCCGTCCATCGCAGGCTTAATGTAGACAAACAACCACATACGTTTATGCAAGTCCTTTGAAATATTTAGAAGAAAACCCACTCAAGCAAACCCATGTAAAACACGGAAACACCACACAAAAGGGCCCCAGCCACGAATCAAACCAGGAACCTTGTAGCTGTGATGCAACAGTCGTGCTGTCCATTTCCAGGACGTTCTTTTTTACGCTAAAGATAGTTCCTAATGACATTGGCTGTATTTTTTGGTCATTATCCTGCTTCAGAATAAATATGGGACCGATCAAATGCTTCCCTAATGGCAATGTATGATGGAAAAGTGTCCTGCCTGTATTTCTCATAACCAAACTTTGCAAGGGGCCTTGAAATGCTTTTGTGTTACCTGCAGACAGTCATTATCGTATCACACTTCAACCTTTTGATTAACAAAATGCCTTCTGTTACAGCCAAATATGTCATATCTTGACTCATCAGCCCCAAAGCACCTGCTGCTATTTTTTTGCACCCTTGTTCCTTTGTTCTTATGGTGAGTCGTGTGGCCTCATTTCTTTGTCAGAGGAATGGCTTTCTGGCTACTTCTACCAGTATACCAGTGCCTCCATGGTCCTGGATATTGCCCATTTCTTTGTTCTTCTTTAAAAGAGCTTGAACATTACATCTTAACACTCCTGTGTGGTTTGAAATCTTTACCTGGGAGAGACCTTGCTGATGCATTACAACATTGCGTGTTGTTGCTGCGCTCAGTGTGTGACATGAGGCATAAAACGGTCTTCCACAACCTCACCTTGGTAGCAGAGGCTGACAGTTCCTCATTCAGTTTAAAACCTCCTACATAGCCGTTTCTAGTTCAACTTAATGACTGTGTTTCAACCTACATATAAAACTGAAGGTCATTAAAACTTGTAAGGCAGTGAGTCCCAAAGTGTGGGCCGCGGCCCCCTGGTGGACCGTGAAAGGTCATCAAAATTAAACAAATGTTTTAAATCCTCTATCTTTTTTAAATATGTTTTTAATTACTGTAAAAATATTCATGATATGATTAAAAAAACATTAAGAAGTAATAAAACAAACCAGTTAAGTGTTATTCTACTGTCATCTTAACTTAATATGACGAGTGTCACCTTATTTGTTGACCCCTGCATTAATATCGGAACATAGCTTTGGTCCTGTATGTTGATCACAGTTGTAAATAAAGGTTTGGGTGGGCTGTGGAGATTTTTCACATTTCAAACTGGGCCTTGGTATTCTGAAGTTTGGGAATGGCTGTTGTAAAGTATGACTTAATTGTACACTTGACAATCGCCCTACAAAATCCCTTACTTTGTGCAAGTGCAAACTATTACATTTCATAATGTAAATACCAGAAACCCCAGTGTTAGGATGACCAGGTTTTTATGATAACATTACTGATCAAAAGGTCAAGGATGTTCATACTGGGGGAAATTTGAAAAGTATTTGAGAGCATTTAAGAGTAAAAACCAAATACAGCTTCATTTCCATTAACAGAATTAAAGCAATGCTGATTACCAGTTACTTTTAAAATGCACACGGTTATGCATACACTAAATGTGTATACCTTTGGCCATGTAAGAGCAGCCTCCTCCTCTTAGGTTTGTTTGAAATGCAAAACATCTCGATGGTAAATTTGTTGGAAAGGAAAAATCCCTCCATTTTCCCTTTTGAATTATTCATTCCTTTTAAGTGGATTATCAAGCATTTAAGGAGTCTCCCCCCATGTGCGCGCACACATTTTCCATGTTTGGTCACAGGCAACTCAAAGAAAAGAAAGAGGTTTCTGCGTAGCAAAATGCGAGATTTGAACGTGAAGTTTATGAAAATGTTGTTACATCTTAAATGTTCTCCATGTCAGCGTGGACCTTCTGCTACATCTTCTTACACACCAGTGAACCATTGAGTTTGTTGTCTGACAGTTGACCTTAAATCACCGATAGATTGATGCAATCCTAATTTTTAGCACTAGAGATGAATATCCACCAGGCTACTTGTTCTCTGCGAAAGGGCCTCAAGAAATAATAAAATTTAAAAAAGCAGTTGAACATAGCAGTAGTGTGCTAATCAAAGGATGGAGATGACTTCTTTTGATCTAAGGAGCAGCTGCTCTAAAGGTTGCTGAGGACTGTCATTGTGCCAGATGCTTGTTTGAGTGGCCTCTGGCCTTTCCTCTGACACACAATAAAAGGCTTTGAGTCAGTCCACATGCTGAATCAAATAAAAGCTTCAGTCTTTCAGCAGAGATGTCGTGCAACTTCTTACAACTACTATTACCTTTAACATAAAACACACAGTTTAATGACAAGGCAGATAACCTTCAAAAACAACTTTAATGTGCATGGGAAGATGGGAACAAAAGATGACATCTTAAAGTAAACAAAGTGAGTCATCCCTAAAGTTAAGCTTTAAGAAATGTAAGGGATTTAAATAACAGGGAAAAAAAAAAAAAAAAATCTACTACAAACACATTTGGACCCAGAGACATATAATATCCCAGTATTCTCAATACATAATCAAATTTGTTTGGTTTTGACAATTAGAACAATGCTTCTGTGCAAACTGTAGTTGTGTCTTGCTGAAAGGCATCAAAAGAATTTCAAATGAGCAAGTAAAATACATAAAATATAACAGATGCTGTCTTTCTGATGAGAACAATGATACAGCTGATGGGGTTCAACGCCCCTCAGTCCTGGATAAAAGACGATACTGAGGAAGGAAAATTCCATTTTTCACTGTCCTTCTGGGAGGTAAAGTAGCATGAACTGCTCCAGTCTTGTGCAGAATTTAATTTCCCTTAGTCTTGCTGCTGTAGGATGTGTGGGGTTTTTGCCAAAAAGGCTCACAACAGCTTAACAAAAAAAGGAAAGAAAAAAAAAACAAAAAAACTAAACATTGTGATTTCTGGTATTTTTCATAGGTTCCTTGAAAGAAGAACACATCTGCATCAAAATTAAATGGTTTTCATTGTGTGAATTTAATTCTGACTTCTTTCCTCTTCATGCTCTTCAAATCATTGGGCTGTACCGGCCATAAGGGCTCAACCGTGTCCACAGGGTTTTATTTTTCACCAAATTAATTTGATAGCCCCCTCCTTTAAGATGCATGCAGGGAGCAGGTTGCAGGAGTTGACTGACAGCATACACTCCAGCTTTCAGAAAGTCGAGTTGGAATGTGGCAAGTGATGGAAACTTTAAAAGAACAAACAAAAAGAAGAAAAAAAAATCCTTGGCGCCGTTTAGACAGAAGCTCCCATTTGAAGTAACTGTGTAATTAGCCAATAATTACATTAATTACACTGAAGCTAATTAGACTGAAATTACAGAAACTGGGGAGCATTCATTTTGAAACTGTTGCTCATTTTTTGCCTCAGAATACAGAGATGAGAGCAAAGACTCCATATAACAGAGCACAGGGGTAAGCAACCAACAACTGCTGCCCATCCATAGCCAAAGCTGAGATGAAGATCTTCGAAGCCGAGAAACTGCACCAGCCTATGATTGTTGCTGTTAATATAACTCCCATCATACCCCTGAAAGGGGAAAAAAAAAGGAGTTAGTGAGATAGCATAACAGTTGAGTCTATAATTTTTTACACAATTTTATCAGATGAACACTATACAAATCCTTGAACACAGTTGTAATGCTCTTTGTAAATGTGCGTGATAAGAGGAGCTAACTGAGCAGACAAAGAGGTTGTACAACCTGAACCCTTTTTTTCTTAAAGTATGTTTCATAATTTTATTTGGAGAAATGTAGCGCAGGTGCAGCAAACGGTCATGATTGATATGTGTATCAAAAATTAATTTTTCTTATACATTTGTCGTTGACGGACCCAACAACTTTCACCAGACCGCTGTGCTATTTCCTCATGACTAATCAGCAAGAGAAAACTGACTTTGTTATATCTACACCCCATCAAACTGATATTTTAACAAGTATTTGCTATTTACACAAATGCTGCTCACACCAGTAGAAGTTTTGGCCTCACAGATGCTGGGCTGAAGCATCTCTGCAGTTTTCTGTGAAGTAATTCCTTCTTTATAATTGTTACTTAACCCTTGCGTGTTTTCGTTGTGTATATACAATGGGTTAATGGACACAAATTAAGACTCATAACTTCTCTTCTGTATTTTCACATCTGGTCATTTTACAACATAGGGTTAAGCTCAAGTAGGCTCAACTTTTATTTTACCCCCAATTTTTGCTATCTTGAGTGCTACTTGGCATCAGTAATTTTTAGACGCTACCTTGGCCATAGCTTAAATCAAGCTTAGCCAACACTAAATGGTGACATCACATCAGAGTGAAGAAGGGAATTAAGAAATGAATATTTTACTTTTGTCAGAAATGTTACACCACTAATAGAGTGGAGCAGTATGAACAATTTGTTGACATAATGAATTACCGTATTCGCCCGACTACAGGACGATATTTGTACAGTGATCCCTTATTTTTCACGGTTAATAGGGACTGACGCCCCCCCGTGAGAATCAAAATCCACGAATTGGAGCCAGAGCCCCTCGAGCCTAAATAATATGTTTAAAATATGTTTAAAAACCGCAAAAAAGTAGCGAGACACTGCAGCGAAACAAGACGAAGGCTCAACTGTGGTCTTTCTGTCACCTTCACAGCCTCTGGTCTCTGAACCGTAGTAAAGAAACCGCTCTTTCATCTAACCTCGTTTTCATTCTGCCGTCCCAGACACACACACTACATTACCCATAAGGCCACACCACTACCCATAAGGCCACCTTCTTAAAGGGGCCAGGCTGGCTCCCAACATTTCTTTGCTGTGAGAGAACACGCACAACATCCTGTGATGTTTCCGCAATTTTATCTTGATTTTTTTTTTAATATTATACATTTCTGAAAAAAAATCTGCGAATAACTAAAACCACGAAACTTAAAGCACGAATTAGCAAGGGATTCACTGTATTCTAGGAATCATATTTTCAAAAATGGGGTTGTATTATAATCGACTAACAGCTGCCATCGTCTGCCACAATAACTGCTTGTAACCCACTATAGAAGAACAAGATAATGCACAGCAGTAAAATGGAAAGATAATGCAGATGATCAGGGTGAAGAATCCAAAAAACAAAAAATAAAAGTACAAACTTTCTAAAGAAAGAAGATTTCACAGAAAATAAGCCAGCAAAAGAAATAAAATGCAGATTGTGACACGGCTATCATTTCACAGCAGCACTACAGTAAGGCACATGGAGGGTGAGATAGAAATAGTTGTAGACGAATCAACTAGTTAACAAAAAAAACTGATGGGTCAATTGCCAGAATAACTGGCGTTAGCAGCCTTATTGCCATCTATAAAAAAAAAAAATGCAAGTGCTTGACTTATGAGCCTAGTTTCTATGCATCAATGTTACTGTTTTGCTGTGTCCTTACTGCAACGAGAAGAGAACTCCAAAGCTAGGAGAGAAGGGTCATGGGAAGGAGGCAGTATCCCAACACGCTGGCCACACAGCCGAAGGAGACGCCCGTCATACTCATGAGGTTGAGAAGACAGTACATTCCTAGGCAGCCAATGGCACTGATGCCGTACACATAACCAAACTGGATCTTACCAGACTGTGAATAGAAACAATAAAAAAAAAAAAAAAAAAAATTAACTTAATCACAACATATGTAGGTTAGGACAGTTACAGCCTCTGTACTTAAAAACGTCCAATTTTAAATAAACTAATGAATGCCAAATTTTACATACACATAGCTATATCTGATCTAGATTTTAATGTTATTGTAAATAGCATCAACTCAATGATTTACCAGAAGAAGTGTTGCCCCAAATGCCAAACAAAAGACCATCGGGCCAGCCAGGTCTGTCTCATTCATGATGCTGCCATCTGCTACCTTCATTGGATGGAGCACTGTCAACGTTTTCTGCCAGATGTGGTCAAAATTGATTCCTAATTCTACAAAAAAATGGAAAGATCCCAGATTTAGAATGACAGAACTGTGTTCAAACATTGTGAGACCAGTGAGAACTTTAACAGAGCAGAACTTTAACAACCAAAAATGACAGATATTAGAAACAGTGTTGACAATTAGTGAGTTGTATTAAGAGCATTCCTGTGGTTACAAAGAGATTTCCTCTCCACAAATAATCTCCCGTTTTCAGACTTTTCAGTTTGAGCCTTGTTTGTGAGCTTGATACAAGTGTGTTCATCTTAATCCAAAGAGTGGGAACCTGGTTGACCAACATTTTCATCAACAGCATTTACTAAAACAAATGCCAAGACAAGGTACGAGCAGAGAATGACATGTTATTGAGGGCAGCCTCACTACAAAAACAAACAAAAAAAAAAAAAACCAACAGTAATGGCAGAAAACATTGATTTATGGTTTACTTTAAATTACAAATTTAGGAAAAGTAATAGCTTAAGAGTAATACATAGCACAACAACAGATTACAAAGTCCACTTGTCTCAATTTGGTTAATTTATCAAATTGTTTAAAAGAAAAAAAAGAAAAAGCAAAGCAGGCTTTTTTTGTGAAGGAGATAGAACATGGCTACAGAAGGTTACAGAAATAACACAATTACAGCCAGAGATTATAGTCATAACCAACACAGTGGTGACTGAAGGTCACCAATGATGATGGAGAGGAACATTAGAAATGTTAAGTGTTAAATACCACTTCCCAGGACAGTAACAGCAAAAAGCTTTTTTTTTTTGGTTGAGATACAATAATTATAACCAAAAGCTCTTGCACTCCCAGCTCTCAAGTTCTTTCTTTTTCCCCTCTAATAATTAACAGGAATAAAGCCACAAGACACCACAATACTAAAGGTGATGGATAAAGTAAATTTCCCAGTTTGGGATCAATAAAGTCCATCCATGCATCCATTTACCCATCCACAGTATGATGCCAAAATATACACCATTTCTCAAGCATAAAAATGCTGGAAAATATAATACAATGTTTTGGAAAGTCACATCTGCTAATTAGGCAGTCACTTTGGCAGGTAATCACGCTATTTAATCCATCAAGTTTTCTTTCAGCTGTAGGATTCTCTGATCTGGTGACTGAAACTTTAATTTCATGCCCAAACAAACATTTCCTTGGTTGAAGTCTTGAAAGTCAACACTGATTTCAAGAACAACATCAGTTTTAAACTGTAAACAATACAATATTTGATTACTTAGATATTGTCTTACAAAAGGCATTAAAACCACAATAAATTTACAGCCTGTCCAACTGATTCACATTAACACTGGACAGTTTTTTTGAAATATTCCGTAAGTTTAGAGGTTGAATTTCACTTACCCTCTAGAAGTGGTGGCTCGTCATCGAAGCTGTTACTGTACATGGATTGTGATGCGGATGGGGTGTACGTCTGTGTGGGCTGAAAAATTTGTCCTGTATATCGGCTGCTGGGGCTGCATCATTCCTGGGGTGGAGTAGCCCATTGGCTGGGAGTAATCATACTGACCGTATGGCCTGGTAAAAGGATCATTTTAATTAATACGAGTACATTTCTTAAAAAAAAAAAAAAGTTAATTTATCTTATATGAATATTAGACATGGCAAAGAAAAGGACTGCTAACATGACATCCACAGATGTACATTACAAATGTTATCTAGCAATCATCACTTTGTACATCTAAAGAAATACACTTAGAATGTGTAATAGGGAAGAGACAAAGTGAAAATGTTTTTAGCCCCTGAGATGGCATTAGAAAACCAACAACAGTGATCTCTGATTTGTCTATAAGTGAGGCTGAATAAGTCAAGAAGCACTTTCTTCTCTTACTTGTTGTAGGGGTTTTCGGTGTTGCTGTAGCCATAGCCGGCCTGGTTTTGGTCATCTACACTGTAGCTGGACTGGTAAAAGTCTGTGTTGAAATTGTCAAACCCTGACATGTTTAACCCTGGTGGTGACAAAAACACAAATGAAAAGAATGTTTCATCAGCTCAAGTTAAAATTACTTCTGATTTCAAGAGTTTTTTTTTTTTTTTTTTTTTTAAAGCTGATGCAATTTCCTGAAGTCTTATGTCATGCTGACACTTGGCATGTTTGGTTTGATTAGAAACTCCAGCGGTGTTCATCTGAACATGTGTAATTGCTACCGCCCAGGACCTTAGCGTGCACTTAAGAAGCAGACGGAGACCCTTGAATGAGTTTGTCGAACTGGACCTAATCAAATGAGATATGGCCACATTACAGCTACAGGATGGGAAGAATTTTACTGTAAACAAAATAAGCTGAGGGCAAACTTGGGAGCAACGAGATGGTAAAGTCAAATTGCCACTTTTCCTCTATAGTCTCCTTTGGTACACAGGAAAGAAATGTCTAATAGAGACTTTAGTTAAAATATCACAGCACAACAGTACACAAATATTTATGATCTGACATTAAAAAGATTGATTTGTGAAAGTCTAGTGAAATAAACAAGGCATGAAATGCATAAAATACATTAAAAAATAAGACAAAAAAAGGCATGCTTATCCTCAAAACAAAAGACCATTGACATTATATAGAGGAGTGTTCATTTTGGTGCATAATGAATAAATAGCATGACAATGCATTTTAAATATCCTTTTTACAATATACATACAATGCAATAGTTATATACAATAATGAACCTAAAGTGCAGACCCTAAGCTAAGTGTATACACGCACACAAATTTCAGGAACAGCTTTTAGTGTGTAAAACCATGTTCTTCTAGTGACTGAAAATAATTAGAAAATTGAGTCAAAAGCTGTTCAATGTTTTTGTTTCATTTAATTAAGCAGATGTCAGGGTTGAAGTTGATTCCAAGTACAGTATTTGGGTACTTCCATGAATAAGGGGTCCATTAGTGCAACAGAAGGTGCATTTTGAAACTAATTTTAATTTAGTTTAAGTGAGGTTTTTTTCCCCCGAGGAAGCTTTTTCTATAATGTGTGAAAAACATTATTTAATTAAGACTAACAGGCTTCTTTCTTTCTGGGAAATGCTGCAATAATCAATTTAAACCTAGTTCAAGAAATTACCAACATAAGTGGGTCACCAAACTTAATGTAAGGTAATAATATTGTAAGACAGCATAATTTTTGCTTCACATCTACCAAACTGATGGTTTCAAAGAGATCTGTGTCTTTGTTCTAGTTACAAAACCTTTAAAACTTTGAATTATCTAAACCAGGGGTGGGCAAATCCAGTCCTGGAGGGCCGGTGTCCTGCAAGTCTTAGATGTTTCCCTCCTTCAGCACACCTGATTCAAATGAATGGCTCGTTAACAGACCTTGATGACAAGCTGATGGTGATCAAGTTATTATTATAATAATAATTATTATTATTATTATTATTATTATTATTATTATTATTAATTAATTAATTAATAATAATAATAATAATAATAAATATCAAAAAAAAAACTTTGAGAGCAAAATCCACAAGTATGCGGGACTGTGAATAGTGAACCGCGAATGAGGAAGAAGATACTGTATTGCAGAACATGACATGTAAGAGGACAGCCCTGACACTCATCCGGGACTTTGCAGATCTGTGCCTTTCTGGTCTTCCCCACACTCGTGGCTTCCTCTGATTATTCCAGGCAAAGTAGAAAGGATTACCATATGTGTGTCATCAGTTCTGATCTTCCTGTTATTAAAATCACTAGAACATAGTCAGGAATTTCTTGCAAGGTTCAACACGTCAACATTCTTCTCCGTTTTGTCCTTTCTCTCACGCTGAATCAGCGTTTTCAATCTTCTCTGTGCAGAGAAATCTTTTGACCACTTTAGTGACGTCATGTCTGCCAGGAAGGTATAGATGTGTAGCGTCTTTGCTTTGGAGCTATGTGATGTACACTCAGTAGCATCACAGTAGTACACCATGGCTGCTTGAAGGTATAAAATAACCTAAAGTGACTGATCTGCATCCTTGTTTTTAGGGCTGGGTATCGCAATTCGATACCTTTCTGGTGTTGATCAAATTACTTCAACGCCATCGAGTATCGAAAAACTGTGTCATTTGATACCTTCTAGCAACACCACCACTGCTCTACTGTTTAACGTGCAGCGTAGCGCCACAGTCACACCGCTGCAATCATCCAATCCTGTCATGACAAAGCAGCACTAGTTTCAAACAACCTTCTGGAAACTACCAATTCAGTCTATAGTGGAGACAATTAATGTGGGACATTTGTCATTACTTACTCCCACTTGTTGCTTTGGTCGTGTCGCAAAACAAAAGAGCTCCAAATGCAACATGTTGCTGCCACCTACCGAATAAAAATAACACCATTTGGGTAGCCTCTATTGCCAAAGATGAAACTGAACGCCAAAAGGCCCACAAACAGCTGCAGTAGAAGTCTGGCAAAACATCCTGAAGGAAGAAACTCATTTTTCTGATTACCAGTATGAGTAGTTCAGCTTCTTATTACCTTCACCAGATTTTCAACAGACCATAAGATCAATGGCTATATTAATGTTTAAATTACATCTGAGCCCCATAAAAGAGAGCTTTAAATGTTACAGAGCAGCAATTCATAAAGTTTACTTTAAGTTTTAAGGTGAATGCTATTAGAGATCAGAATCTGCACTTTAGGCCTAATTATTTATAGATTAAGATTTAAAACCAAAACAGCAAAACAAACAACTGTACAGTATCCCTTCATAACAGTATTACTATAAAGTATAATATGTACGCCTTCATATACTGGACATTTTACACAATCAGATTAGAACATTTCAACTCATAAGTAGCACTTTAACTGACTTTTGTTTAATAAAACAATTTGAACGTGCAGTTACATATATGAAGTTATCAACTGGTAATTGCAGTGATTAGCTTCTTGCCATAAGGTTAGCCACCTAAAACAAACTTACCGATTTCACAGATAACACAAGAAGGCAAAAGCGTACACTGGCAACTCCTTTCAAGGTTAATCTGCTTAAAGTGTACGGTATATCAAATTAGTTGGCAGAAAAGACCACTTAGACTTGTCGTTTCAGCAGTAGCCACTATTCTTTGAGAAGCTAATGTGCGGTTCACTCTGCGTTAGTTAGCTTCTGCTAGCCACAACAGTCGTGGAGACCTAACTCACACATTTCGAACAAAATGCCAAAGGTTGCTCCAATATTCAACTTTCATACGTAATGGTTTTATTTACTGACTTAACTTATGTAGGCATCACAACGCAGACTCTTACCAGTGTCGCTGGACAACTCGAGCCAGAGCGCTGCCAACTTGACTGGTTGCTACGTGTCAGGAGAAAGGTAAATTTTCCGGGATGTTACGTCACCGATGGGCGGGACCTAACGCATGATTTCTGCAGAAAATGTAGCGCTCTCAGCAGACCAATTATGGCATTGCATAGCCTGATGTGTTTTCCCGTTATGCGGTAATGAATCTTCATTTTGAGAACTTGATATTTATCATTTTTTTAAGGAATAGATTAAACAAAATCAGAGACTTTCAAGTCTGTTCAAGTATTACAAAATGAAATTTAAAAAAAAAAAGCATTCACCAAGTACATTAAATATCACTGCAACAGACTATTTAAGGACGGTCTATCAAGATGCATACACATTTCAATTCAAAATAAGAATAAGGCATCAAAATATCAATGAAATTTTACAAGAACCAGTCTTGAGAATGTACTTTATTCACTTCTTTCCCAAGCTGTGACAAATAAACAAAAGATTTCAAAAATACAAGCCCAATTCCAAAAAAGATGGGAAATGGTGTTAAATTCAAATGAACACAGAGAGTACTGATTTGTAATCTCTTAAACCTGTAACTATTCACAACAGGACAGAAAAAAAATCAAATGTCAACACTGGTAAATATTTGCTCATTTTGAATTTAATGGCAGCAATGTGTCAAAAAAAAGTTGAATCATGGGCAACAAAAAACCTGGAAATGTAAGTGACAATGACAATAACAAAAATGGAAAAGCATTTTGTAAATAAATAATTAGGTTAACTGGCAACAGGCAGGCCAGTGACCTGAGTAGGTATACAATGAAAATCATAAGAGAGCATCTCAGAAAGAAAAATGAGGAAGAGGTTCACCGGTCTGGAACAAGCTGCATCAACAAATTTCAAAACGATTTTCACAATAATATTTCTCAGCATTAAATTTTGCAAACTTCGACTATCTCATCGTCTACAGTAAGTAGAGAATAAAAAAAAAAGTCTGCACGGGGGCCAAGGTTGAAGACGTGAATGCAGCACTGCTTTTTTAATAGGCCTGATTCTGGAAATCATTGCATTGGCTCAGGGCACTTCTAGGAATTTACTGTCTAAGAACACAATTCACCATGCTGTCCACAAATACTGGTTAAAGCTCTATCACGTGAACATAGGATGTAGAGTAGTTTGAGAAAGCCTTGGTCTGATGCCTTCAAACAGATGCAGAGGACAGATGATAATGAAGATAATGTGTCAGAAAAAGCACCAAGTTTGTGGGAAGAACAAAGGTAGTCTCTTTCAGTGAGATTAAAGGAGGAGTCCAACCAGTCTGCATGTGTGCTAGAACTGCACTGCTTCCAAATACTCTTTGATGACACAGATAATACAGAGTAATGAGCCTGTGACCTCTGCTGAGAGGAAGTAAGGGCAGCTGGAAGTAAGACTCAGAAGCAAAATATCAGTTGGTTGAAAAGTACAAAGGAGAAAATATAAAAGTCAAATGTAATAATTGAAAAAAAAAATAATGATGATAATAAGCCAAACAAGACAGAAAAGAAATCAAACAAGATCAACAAAGCATACAGACATATGATATACACTAGGTGTCACAGTTCAGTTGAGCAACTGTCCCACAAAAACAGAATAACTTATCCAGAGAATTTTATAGCTGGAATATTTCCTACTTCCGTGCTGAACCAAAAGCACTCTTGACAATCATGTTGGAAAAAAAAAGTATCTACTACGCCTAAAAAGAACTAAAATTACACAGACTCAGTTATATAATGGCTGGCAGATACTGGCAGGTGGAAGAATAATGTTCGCAGAAGATTGCATAAAGAAAAACTTTCTTGTGATTCACAGGAGATATACTGAATATCTTCCATCTTTGGAAGACTTCACCCAAGTTCTGGGTCTTGTGGCAAAAATACACAGAGAGGTGTTTTTGGTTTGTGTTGTACAAAGATATTGTCTCATCAAGGAAACAAGAATGAAAGCTTCTTTTCAGGCAACTTTTCTTTTTCTCATTGGAAGTAGCTATTTAATAGATTCATTCTTTTATGTTCAAATCACTTGCTGGGTGAATGAAAAGAACTGAATCTTCTTCAATGCCAAAACACAAGCAAACAGAATAAAAACAATAGCAAAAACAGAGAAAACAGAGAACATCTAAGAAATGTCTCAAATGTGTAGGCTTTACATGGATCATGTCAGGAATGAGAAAACTGGTTTGATGAATGAACATCAAGTTCTTACAGTGAAAACCCTCCACATACGTTGAAATGAGTTACTTCCTCTTCATAGCTTCTCATCTTTCTTTAGACTATTAATCATATACTCGAAGAACATGTCTTTCTTCTTAATCCAATTAATTAAAGGAAATTGTATAATGTCAGAGAGGGTTATTGAATTTTGGGTAGTGTATTATGTACTGTCATAATTACATTCTGTTATATTTCTCCGTTGTAATCCTGCTGTCACAGTTTGGGTGGATGAGTGGATTAAAACCACTGAATTTCCTCTGCTGCAGCAACTCCTCATCTCCAACAGCCTCATGTATCCGCAATTAAGAGTTCTCCCTCCGCCTCCACAGCACCAATACCAGAGAGAGAAAAAAGTCACTTCATCTTTGCTCCTCATTTGCACATTTGAACATTTGCAGATCATTTTGCTCCTTCTAAATATTGAGCACATGAACGAATTTACAGTAAATCAAACACAAAGACCTATTTTTAGCTAAACTGAATTGGGGCATACTTGAAATATCCCTCGTCTTGAAGTGAAAGAATTTACAATATTAAATAATGATAATATCATTTCATCTAAAGTTTGCTTTCTGAACTGGCAGGTACACCCTGATGCAGAACTGGGGCTTTTTTTTATTCCTTTAATATTTTGTTTCTTTTGCATCCTTTTTATTTCTGCCACAGGTTGGTATCAGGAGCAACAGCAATCGGCCCACAACTGTTCTACCTGTCAAAAACAGTGTTAAAGGCTTTGAAGACAAGTCTAATAATATAAACTGTTGCATGGCTCTTCTTATCCTTCCGTCCCACGCAGCCATTCTTGCAAGTTTCACCTCTCAGTTCCCTTAACGTTTGTTCCAAAGAATGTCCGCAGTGATAGTATTCACTGGGAGAGACGTCATGCTGCACATTGAGTTTTAGCTCAGTGAGTAAATGCTGCAGCAGGTTGTTACTGCACATGAAGTGGGTGAAATGGATCTTTCCCACAAAGTCAGCATCTCTCTGTAGCACCAACCCAAGCTCTGCCCTTCTGCTTAAAGACTAGAGAGGTGTTCTTTTCCTGAACTTCTGCACCCATTTTACTCCAAACATGTCTTTGTTCAGTGCGACCAAAATATCAGGCTTGTCCTGTTGTTTATTTTGCAGGTTTTCCGATGCTGAAGTTTGTGATGAGGATGTATAAAAAATATCTGATGACTCTTCCAAAGACTTTGTATTTGTACAGGTACTGCTACGGAGTAAAACAGTGAAGTCCCACTCCAGAATCTGCCTCCTGGAAATTCTCTGCAGTCAGATGGAGGTGTTGATTTGTCTTTCTAGCTATTCTGGCAGTGCTCTGGGAAAACTGTCTTGGTATATGTCAGCTTGAATTGCACTGTTCCTTTTAACTACCACTTCCTATTTATGTGATTGATTGAGGTGGGCACTGGCTTTTGCAGCCAACTACTCAGACTGACTGCTGGTTGTTGGGACAAAGTTTGTGTAGATTAATATGAGAGACCCGATTCCTATAGGTGCCCAAACATTGCATAGTTCTCACTTCTTTTGTTCACTTTAAAATTGTGCAAACAGAAATAATGTGCTCATCTTGCTTAAAATGTTAAAAAGAATGCTTTATCTTAGACTTTTTGATTTTTAAAGACCAGCAACTGTAATTATAGAAGCCCATCTGTCCAGTTATTGCATTCATCTTTTTCTTCTTCTATGTACAGGAATTATTTAACAGAAGAAAAAGTAAATTCAAGACTCAAAAAAAATTTTTTTGGGCCATTTTACAACCCAACTCACTGCCAGAAATTCCTCCAACATGGTTAATGTAACAACTTTGGATGTTTAAAATTCCAAAGCGTGCCTTCCCTCAACCCCCCCGCCCCCTCCATTCCACAGCATCCCCTTTGAGAGCAGCTATGATCTTGTTTTCTTCAGCTGCGAGCTTTTAGCTCAATGTCAGACACGTCTCCTTCAGTCCCCGAACGCTACATTACAGAGTTGCATAATTAAAGCTTCTGTCAAAGGAGAAAGAAACATTTGTGTCGTGTAATAAGGTATACCTTCCTTCTGCCGGCAAAAATCTGCAACTGAAGATGAGTTTAGACAGAAATCCCATGAACGTGTTCTGTAGGATCAACACAAAACTGTTTTTGTTCAGCAGCTGAAGGAGAAATAGATCATCTATTAAGTTAGCTAACAACAGGAATATTGATCCTGAGGTCATGTTCAAAATTATTTTGTTACATGAACTTTAACTGTTAACAAAAGAGAACAACATTTACTTTTTATGTTGTTTCAAATCAGCCAGCAGTCAGTTCATTGATTCCCAATTCACAGGTAAATAAGAACATCAACTTTAATTTTGTATTTGCTTTATCTAAAGAGTGGTTTCATTCAGCACTTTCTCACCCATGGTGTGAGTCGGTGCCTATATAATAGTTTGAATTCATCATCGCTCGGTTTTGCCGTGTAATGCAATTTTGCGACACGCTCCACTTCATGAAGGAAAAAAATCAGAACAAACACGTTATTTTAAGACTGTTGAAAAAAATAAATAAATCCATTTTTAGGACTTGGGTCTGCATTAATCATGAACAATATAAACAGAAACAACACAAAAAAAGGATAAAACCTGATTATTTTCAGGAACAATATTAATAGTGGTTAGTCCTTTGATGAGAAGAAGACAAAAGAGCATCAAGGTGGAGGGAGGCTCCTGGCACGCACAGTGTGAGAAGTGTATTTTCAAATTCATCAGCATTTGCAAACATCTCCAAGATTTGTAATTCCTTTCGGCTCTTGTTCTTTGTGTGGGGTGACTCCCTGCTGGATGCTGCGCTTTCCTGAGGAAATTAATGTTGGCAGGAGTGAGAACAGAGACCCACCAAATGTTCAATTATACATTTTCTACTCACCAACTGTCACCTTCACTTTCTCAGACTCCCAGATGTTGCCTCATTTTTACTCTGTATGCAGAGGGATTTATGTAGTTCCAGATTGCTACTTAATTTGTCTTACTTTGAGCTGTATATCAGTTTGACAATTCAGTAGCTGCTAATACCATATATATTCTATAAGATTAAGAAAAGTGTATTATATACTGTAATTCCTAGCATATACTGCAAGTAAAGAAGAATAAGTATAAGCTGATGAGTGTAACTACACTATACTTTTAGTGAGCTTTGCCTTTCAAAGACAGTTTGGAGGTCTGGCCATGTTAACAGATTTGATCTTGTTGAATACATTCAATTCAATTCAATTCAATTCAATTCAATTCAATTCAATTCAATTCAATTCAATTCAATTCAATTCAGTTCAATTCTTCAGGCATCTGCATAGCGTCTCTAGGCACTTTACACAGACCCAGAGCACGACCCCTTAGCAAATTTAATGAATTAAAATTATAATATTAAATCCTAATCAAGGATAATGGCAAGTAAAAAAAAAAACCCACAGCAGGAGAAAAAAAAAACCCTTTATGCCAAACAGTGGCAAGGAACAACTCCACTTTAAGAGGAAGAAACCTCAAGCAAGGACTTGTAGAAACCATTCTCAAATCCCAACAACCTGGAGAGACATACAGTCATGGAAAAAATTATTAGACCACCCTTGTCTTCTTCAGTTTCTTGTTCATTTTAATGCCTGGTACAACTAAAGGTACATTTGTGTGGACAAACATAACGATAACCACAAAGATTGCTCATAAGAGTTTTATTTAAGAGCTGATATCTTACCATTTTCCATGGTTTTCTTGATTATAACCTAAATCACTTAAGTTTTTACATCAATAGCTATGGCGTTGTACTGCCAAAAACACTGCTTTTATGCATTCAGTGTTTTCTTTTCTGTCTGTTTTAGTCACATGATGACGTTTAGTAGTACCAGGTATTAAAATGAACAAGAAAGTGAAAAAAAATGGTGGTCTAATAATTTTTTCCATGACTGTATGTTGTAATGTTGACAACCACACACACACACACACACACAGCACACAGTCATAGACACAGACAGATATATACATTATAAAACACCAGTGGAAGCTATCATCCCCTCTGCAGTTTTTCCCACGTGGCTTTTACGCTGGTTGAGGGAGAGAGGATGCTTAGTAACGTCTCATCTCCATGGTTTGCCATCCCTTTAGGCTCGGTGATCTCTGCTCTCCCTTCCCCCCCACAAGGAGGGGTCCCAGAGGCATAGAGGTTGACTCTCCTCTTAGCAAATGTGACTTCTTATGTTGTTTGGTTAATTTTCACTTTTATGATTCCTCCTTATCAAAACAGGGAAAATGTTCAGTTCTGTTCTGCAAAATGTATTCCATTCTTGGCTGGTGTGCGATTTCAACTCAACAACGAGTTCTCATTTGTTTGTTCTCAGTTTTTTTTCAGAGGTGTCAGATCTGAATTGCAGCCAGGCTAGTTGAACACCTGGAGTCTTCTACTACAGAGCCATGTTGTTATAATGTACAAAATTTGGTTTGACATCGTCTTGCTGAAATAAGCATGATTTTTCCATGAAAAAGGTTTTTTTCTTAAAACCTGTATATATAGAGTTGTATTAAAAAATGCCTCCTCGTGTGCTGCTGAATTGCATGTTAGATAACAACTTGGATTGTCCCTCTTCTTTTTATCCAAGATGAGGCTGGTCTGGGATTAAAAAATATATATATATTTTTTTCTTATTTTTGTTTTTATTTGGTTTGAGTCTGCATCCTCAAAGGTATATATATCATTTGACACAGATCTGACTTCATGGCTGTTCTGTAACATCTCATCACAGCTAATCTGTGTCTGATGCTGCCCGCACACGATGATGAATTGGTTCCAATCAGCAGAAAGCTCAATGGTTTTTTATTGCTTTTGTTTATTTTTTTTTTGTAAAGAAATGGTAAGCAGTTTCTTCTTTCAGTCTTGAGTTGTCAGATCCTCCACCCCCTCATCGATACTCCCACAACTTGATCCTGGCAAACTGCTCTTTAAAGTGCCACATGGTGCCAACTGAATAGAAAGCCAGAAATTGTAAAATTCTCACAAAAGTCTAGAATTTCACACTGCATTGTTAGAAAAATTAAACCAAGAAGTGAGTGAGAGAATTAGGAAAAAGATCTGGCAGTAGGGTGGAGAATTAAAAAACAACAACAACAAAAAAACAAAAAATAAATAAATATGGCAATAGCAACACTGTACTGTTGTACACCTGTTGGTATGTTTGATGGAGGAATGGGACAAAAAAAAAAAACTATAAAGTTTTGTGGTTTGGCATCCTCAACGGCAGAATGGATTGCGTGAAGGAATGTCAACAGTAGTAAAAACTTTAGTGTCTTGATTCTTTTGGATGTTTTGCCAGCCTGAAATGCTGGAATGCATGTTTATTAAGAAATAAAATCATCCTCCACCAGGCTTGTTCTTCTAACCCACAGGGCTGCTGAGATTCTGGCCAGGACCAGTTTCCTTTGCCCGTTAACTCACTTCTCAGCACATGGTGGCGCTGTTATTACAATTTTTCAGCGAGTGAGGCAGAAGCTGACCACCTAGTTTCAGTCTTGCCTTTTGAGAGAATGGTCTTTTTTCTTTTCAGCACGTTTCCAAAATTCTAAGCAGAAGCAGTTCTTAGCTCTTAGCCCGTCAGCCACAGGAAATCAGGGTATCTCAACTTAAATTAAACATTATGAATATTATTCTGGTAACCTTTAAAAATGCATAGATGGAATTTCAGTGCCAAAATTCTGGGGTTCAAAGAATGAGGGTCAATTCACGTAAAAACAAACAACAAATATCAAAATAATCAAAGTTTCATTAAGGAGCTTGATCCTTGTGTCAACAGCCAGAAGTCAGGTATAAACATGAGTAAACTCCGAGTCACCTGCCTGCATCCAAAATAGCTTTGGATCCACATGCCCCTGCTCTGTTTAGACTTAGCTGTCAAAATACACCTTCTTTACTTGATACCTTCTCCTGCACGCTGTTCAGCACACACAGATACAGATACAGTCACCTGCGGAGCGACTGTTAGTGAGGGGGATGACAGCTCTGCTGCTCTGTTGCTGGCCAGGAAACGAGACGAAACGTTCAGCTTCTCAGCTCTCAGTGGTGTCCTGCTGACTTCTGCTCATCTGGGCCCCAGGGATCCCTCATCAGCGCAGCTCTCAGCAGAGCAGAGAAATGTTTAGGGGGCTTCCTCTTAAATGGCTCGGTCTCCTGGAAGAGCAGCGTGCCTGCATTTGAAGAGAAAGCTAACCTGAGCATAAAATGGATGAATGGAAAGGTTTGAATAGCAACTTGACAAACAAAAAACAAAAAACAAAACAAAAACAAGATGGAACTTTTTAATTTTTTGCCAAAATAGCTGTCTTGACATTGTGCTATTTAACTATTTAACTGCCACAAGAATATCAATCTTCTTTTCAATAATATTAAGCTGCAAAAACCTAAATCTTTCCATTGTTGTTTCCATTTGAACATTTATCCAACAGACATAGTACAAAAGCAAAAGTTTTCAGTCTCCAGTGACCAATGTCATCCATCCATCCATCCATCCATCCATTATCCATACCAGTTTTAGTCCTCTGCAGGGTCAAAGGATCTGCTGGAGCCTATCCCAGCCGTAGGGGTACACCCTGGACAGGTTGCCAATGTCATCGTACAGTAATCAAATTTTGAATGATTTCAAGTTGATGCCAGCAGCACACAACACAAAAAAAAGAAGAAAAAAAAAACTATGAAAATTGCATGATAACAGAGTAATTAATGTCAGGTGAAGCAGTCAAGACTGGATATAAAAAGAGCATCCACCAACAGGTTAGGGAACAGTTGAACAGTTAAAAACAACTTTGTACAACCTTTTCCAACAAGATCAAGTCTTTGCTTCCTTATGGAAAAAAAAAAGGAAAGAAAACATGGCAGGATTCCCACCCAATGATTCATAAGGATTCTTAGGGATGATCATGCTGCAACGGGAATCTGACCACATGTTCAACTTTGATGAATGTATGCAGTAGTGAAACTACAGCTGTTCAAAAGCTATGTACAAAAAGGATGTTAGAGATGCTGGTCCCTGGATGATACATCATCATAATAAGTATAATGGGAGGTATGCCTTGTCTCTGACTGGCCTCCCTGTCACCCAATGACAACTTGCCTCCAGTCTCCACAAGCCAATATCTTTGCTCCCAGCAAATATCAATTTCAGCATTATGTTCTCTGAGCTACAGTGAATCTTTTCTTTTCTATGGTAACATCAGTCAGCTCTATGCAGCATCACTCAGTCGAATCAGTGTCATCATGTAGTCTTCTTGTCTTAATATGTTTTATTTTCTTAATTTGTATGTAAGTATTCAGTGGTTTAGGGCAAAAAATATTTTATGATTATCCTTTAGATGTTCTGTAATGAAATGTTTCCCATGATGTTTGCACTACTGCATTAATATCATTATACTAAACATGCAATGATGCAAAAGTAGTTAAAATTAGCTCAATATGTCAGATTATTTTTTTGTTAATGCTGATTTCAGGAACTCATGATTAGTCTCTCAGGCGGTTGATGCAAAAACTAAATAAAACAGTCTTTGAGCTCTTAGAGACCCTCTCACTTTGTCCAAATCTCTTACTGAACTAAAGTCATGAAATAAACCACCCCCAACTGCTACTGATCCAGGGAACTAATCTGAAGTCGAATTATGCAACAAGGAAGCTATATACATCAACTCAGTGTAGAACCACTGCTGAGTTCTGTGGGCACAAGCTGAAATCAGACGAGCAGAACGGCAGCAGACACATGTTCTGAGCTCAGATAAATCCATGTTTCTGCTTGTTCGTGGCAAAAAACTGATGTTGGGTTATTTGTGCATAAGACCAGAAAGGTCATCCAGGCCATTCTCTGAGAGACGAGCGAAAGTGTCTGTGACGATATGGGGGTGCAGCAATTTGGAACAAGTGATTTGAATATCTGAAGGAACCACTGAAGCAGGGGTGTATATTTCAGTTTTGGCGAGGACATCTGACATATGTTATCCAGGGAAACTCTTTCCAGGGTGCACGCGCTCATTTCAACAGGACAGCACATTCTACATGACTGACGACAGCATGTGTGTTGCATGACTGGACTTCCTGCTGTCTCCTTTTGAAAGTGTACGGTGAGAGTCAGGACAAGGGCAACCACTCACTGCTGAGTAACTGAAATCTTGTATTGAGCATCGGTAGACGCAGGTTCCTCTTGCAGACTCCTGAAAATACTACTTGTACATTAACAATTGATATCCTCAGTTCCCAGATGATTCAAAGATGTAGTTAAAGGAAAATTGATGTTACAAAATATAAACATGTCTCAAAGCTTTTTTTTTTTTTTAATGTGTTGCTTGGAACAAATTCTACATTTTCCAATTACAATGAAATGGCTCAGGGACTGAAAATAATTTCCTTTTTGCTTGTTTATCTTGTGTATTCTAAATAAAGATTCACAGAAATTAAATTACAATTCAAATATTTTTACCCCAACATTTTTGGAGATTATTTTTGGAGATTATTGCAGCGTATAACTAAGACTGTTTCCAGAATTCAGCTGACTTCTTATGTAAATCTGTTCACTGGAAACAGCTAAAAATATCATGTTTTGATATGAAATCTGGGACATTGGGGCTTGTTGCTTATTCCCTCAAGGAAATCATGGTTCAGGTTTGAAGATCAATATTGCAGAGGCAAGACATGCGGTAATGATTTTCCGTTTATTGGCATAGTTCAAACAAGCTTAAGAGCTCAGGGAGCGTTCTTTGAAGATACACGTGAACCCGATGGTTCATTGCTTTAGTTCCTGGATGTGAAGGATTAAAAGTAAGTAGGCAAATGCAAGTTCAGTCCGGTCTCCAGAACACCTCGATAATCTCACAGGGACTGACAATGTGCAGGTGTTTGGCTGGTAAATAAATAAATAAATAGCAGCATATGAGGCTACATGAAATAATGATTTTGAGCATTAATCATCTCGTCGTTGAATCTGCACCACTTCCTTTAACGGTAGAAAATAAAATTAGTTAAAAATCAGTCTCTCATCTGAAGTCATAAATTCTCACTCACTCACTATCACTCATTTACTATCCTTGGAAATCATATGAAAGCACCTCTGAGTTATGAACTTTATTAAAAGGATGCAATATATTCAAATGTGCAATAAATGGATATTATTCATGAATAGACAAAATGTTTCTAAAGATGGTAAAATGATAAATGTAAGTGGACTTCGGTTACATTTTTCCTGAGAGCTATGTTCGTTTTTTTTTTTCACAGAATTGCTTCATTTACAGAGATTCACACCTGGAAGCTCTTCTGTACAGCAGTAGGTGCAGCAGAGGGGAGTGAAGAGCTCGTCCTAAAGGGGCTTCTGTTTCCTGCAACTGGCGTTTTCCTGCCCGTCCAAGATTTAAACCAGCTGCAGCTTAAAAAAAATAAAAAAAAAAAGAGAAAGAGAAAAAATGTATTTATCTTATTTTTTTAATGCTTCGAATTTTCATCATTTCACAATGTGCATAGCCTCTTTCTAGGTTGGGTAGGTTCTGTCCATGGAGTAAATCTGCTCTTATCATGTACACAAATCATGACAAATAATACAACAGACACATTGCTCTGAATGTGCTTTAAAAGCTATCTAAAGATGGAATGACTGGTTACCTTTGATGGCCCATTACATCTTTGAAATATTCAGCCAGCTTTACCTCCATTACGCCTGTAATCATTTTCCACAAAAACACATTTTTTTTTTACTGTGATATACACACCTGATCAAAATTTTAAAACCAGTTGACATTTGCAGGAATATACATTTTGCCCTGTTTGAGCTTAATAAGGTTCCAAGTAGAGTTTCAAAATGCAAAAAGAAGAAATGGGAGTGAGACAAAAAATAATAATAATAATTTGAGAAAGCAATGTATTGCCAGAGTTAAACTAAAATAGACTGTTCATCAGCAGATCAAATGTTTAAGACCAGAGCTCAACCCATCAACCATTTCTTACTAGTCAGAACAGGTAGCACCTTCTGGGGGACTTTAAAGAGATGGGAGCTTAAACAGAGCACTTCAGCTGAACGTGACATGAGTTGCTGAACCGGTGTATGATCAGGGATACTGTGCTGTTTGAACATATGTCCATAAACATTATTCTAGTAGACCCCCTCCCCCCCAAAAAAAAAAAAAAAAAAAAAAAGAGGAATTCATTGATAATTTTAATATGGACTCCGTGAAACCAGAAATGTTATTTCCTGGCAAAACTTCACCAAGTCATGTTTATTTTCAGTCTGTTAAAAAAAAAAAAAAAAAAATTAATAAGTAATCATCCACAGCTGAAAGGTGGTTGAGACAAGAAAGTTTTGGGGTAAAAACTAATTATCGCAGAGTAAAACAAATTCACGCATTGAGCATTTGCCTGCTGTACTTGCAGATTTCCCATCCAAGGTCTGGCAACATTGAATGTGTGGTTTTAATGTGAGATGAAAGTGGGAGAGTTATCCTGTTTATTTCAACCATCTGTGACTGGTCTGAAAGTTTCCTTTAATAGTTTATTATGCACTGCACCGCAAGAGGGTGAGTGTACGGTCAGTTACAGAGAATTTTATTTTCAAATATCAAATAAAAATCTCTCTCCCTCATGGAAAAAACTAAATTATCAATAGATTTACTATGTATCTACGAAGTAAGTATTTCATCATTACTTTTCAAGCTATAAAAAAAGAAACACAGGAATTTGTAAATCCATAATTCCATCATTAAATATCCTTGCAGACAAATGTGCTTCAGTATGTTGGCATTATTTTGAAGTGCATCCACACAGGGCTGTGTCATCTGATTTGCTATGGTCCAGAGTGTGATTTGTTAACTTTTATGCTCTTAAATCAAGTTCCCTTTTCAAAGATAGTTGAGTTGAAATTAATGCAACAGCCTAAACAACTGTAACTCCTTGCAGGTGGTCAATCATCTGCTCTTTAAATAGCAGCACAGCAGGGTGTGCTGTAGTGGCCGCATGTATTCATGATGAAGCTGCCATCATGACCTAGTTTTGGGTAAGTGCTCAAGTCCCAGTTGACCACACCTTCTATTGCTATCCCCTCTGTCTGTTGCTCATTTCTTTCAAGCACTTGTTCTCTTATCTCATTTCTCTCCTGTAGTATCAACTTAATTTGATTTGATGGATTTCATGAGATTCCAGGCATTTATAGTTGGGATATTTGGCACTTAATTACGAATTGTGCAGGCATTCGTTCAAAAAGCCTGTGGGAAGGCGGAATGTGAATATACATCAGCATCAATCAGCATCAGTATCAATATGAAGCACCTCCATGCCACTGAGACTGAACTAGTTAAAAACTGATAATATCGTTCCCTTAAAGGCAGGACATAACCCAGAAAAAGTGGTTTTGCTCAAGGAAATTATAATTTATAGAGGACAAATGAAAGCTAAAGAAAAAATAAAATCAGCTCCGGGGCAGTAGGCTGTAATAAGAATGAAAACAAACTTTTTTAGAATCAGCAGACTTTGTAAATTTTACAATTTTGTCCAGCTGTATATGCACTGAAGTCCTGATTTTGCCCTGCAGCTTGGGCCCTGTGTGTGTGTGTGTGTGTGTGTGTGTGTGTGGGGGGGGCACATGGACTGTCACAAATACACCTCGGGATACACTCATGCACGCGGACTGTGGCGCTGAAATGAAAAGCCTGAAAGGGAACAGAGGGAGGCGCTGTTGTTCATTATACAAAACAAAGACAAAAAAACCCCCCTCAAACACTCAGCGGCAGTTAAAATCTTCCAGTTGGACCTGGATAATAAAAGTGCCCAGACATGTTGCAGGGCAATATGAAGGTCGTTTTAACACACTGTGGGAACCCGAACATGCCCAGTGTTAATGTATTCAAATAAATGTAGTGCGAAACGATTCAAACTTATGGCTGCATCATGAGTGCTGTTACAATGATGGCACAAATATGAATCCTCTATGCTTTTCAGTTACCTTTGAAAGCCTAAAACTTAAACATTATTAAACCAAGCTTAAGCTCCATGGAGAATACACTGCGCTTGACACTTTATATACATTAATATATAAAACATAAGTGCTCCTGAATAGAACAAACCAAAGATTATTTTGTGTTTTACAAAGAAGCATGTATGGCTGCTTATGTGCTGGGGGGTGGAGGGACAGCAGCAAAGACACCACCCAACTCTGTCGGGTAAGAGAGGCGGTGCGAGTGCACGCAGGAGAGGGTGAGGAGATGGAAGTGAGGAGGGGGGGGGGGGGGGGGAGCTGCTCGCTTCAGAACCGCGGACAGCTCCCAGAAACAGCAGCCGGCAGCGGAGACCTGGCCCTCAGTGCTGCTGAGAAGGAGAGAGAGAGAAAAATCACTGGGATTTTAACACCGTCTGACAACAGCAGGGATTTCATATTTAACGAGGAGATTTTATTTTTTTACCCCCCCTCTCTCAATCATGGCTGTAATGACGAAAACGGCGCGTGCAATCCCTGCGAAGTTTCTTTGCTGAAAAGGCGTCATGCCTCCTCCTGTCAGCCTGATAAATCTTCTGGTGTTCAAAGGAAGTTGAAGAACAAACAAAAAGTGACAAAACGACTATATCTTTAAATAGGTGACTCGATTTTCTTGTTTTTTTTTTTCCTGCTTGCGCGCGCGGGTGCGGAGAAAGCTTTATTTGTTGGAAAATACTCCCGGGAGCAAGAAACGCGTGAAAGAAGGCAAGTTTCTTTTTTTTTTTTCCAGTCGGTGCATTAGACTTCTTCCAGCCTCCATCATCCCCGTGTAATGCTGTTTTTTTCCCAGAGGCAGCGGGACTCCTACAGCCACTAATGTAAAGCCTTTGATGCGCCCGGATATATCTCGCTTCTCTGGCTGCACTGATTCTTTCCTCCTCTTCTTCCTCACCCATTAGATTTTTCTTTTTGTGCTTAACGTTCACTGCCCCCCCCCCCCCCTCCCTCCCCCACATTTCAACTGCTCAATACTTGTAATCTACTATCTAACTTGATTGAATAAAGATGTTTTTCTAGATTGCTGTGAGATGAAGTTAGAGCCTCTGCCTCTGAAGAACAGAGGATACACCTTCCCCAACTTTTGACACTGAGCCACTGCTTCTTTTTTTCTTTTTCATTCATTCTTTTGAGACTTGCCATAAAAAGAGGTGAGGTGTTTCATGACGGAAACGATGGCACTGAGCGGAAATTGCAGGACTAACCCCAAAGATCAGGCATCAGTCCAGAACAGCTTCCCAGATGTTGTTGAGTTAAACGTGGGGGGGCAGGTTTACTACACGCGCCACTCGACTTTGGTTGGCACTCCAAACTCATTGCTCGGGAAGCTGTTTGCCTCTAAAAAAGATCCATCCAACGATTTAGCGAGAGACCCCAAGGGCCGTTATTTCATCGACAGGGACGGATTTCTATTCCGGTATGTGCTGGACTACCTCCGGGACAAGCAGGTGGTCCTCCCGGACCACTTCCCCGAGAAAGGGAGGCTCAGGAAGGAGGCGGAGTACTTCCAGCTGCCAGACCTGGTCAAGCTCTTGACCCCCGATGACATCAAGCACAGCCCGGACGACTATTTCCACAGCGACCACGAAGACGGGTCCCAGGGCAGCGACCACCGGCAGTGCCCGCCCCCGTCTCTGGTCCCAGCGGACAGGAAGAGCGGCTTCATCACGGTGGGGTACCGGGGCTCGTGCACCGTGGGCCGAGAGAGCCAGAGCGACGCCAAGTTCAGGAGGGTGCCCCGGATACTGATATGCGGCAGGGTGGCCCTGGCCAAAGAAGTGTTCGGGGAGACTCTGAACGAGAGCCGGGACCCGGACCGGACCCCGGAGCGGTACACGTCCCGGTTTTACCTCAAGTTCAAGCACCTGGAGAGAGCCTTTGACATGCTGTCGGAGTGCGGCTTCCAAATGGTGGCGTGCAACTCATCGGTCACGGCCTCGTTCGTCAACCAGCACACGGAGGACAAGATCTGGTCCAGCTACACGGAATACGTTTTCTACCGTAAGTCTCACCTTTATATGTTGTCCTGCAGAACGTTAACGGATATGCACGCGCACATAAAACCGCTAGAAGGCGCGCGCGATTTGTCAGGTGGGCAAAGGTGGGTGGGCCTGGGTGTGTATGGGGTTCCATAAATGCCAAAAATATGTTCAAGTGCTCACTGTTTATGTCCATTGGTTGTTTGTTAAGACGTTTTCCTGTGTTTATTTAACTTTAAACAATACTCTGGTTGTGTTAAAGCTCTTTTAACAACTACGTTGTCTATGTAGATTGCTCACTTGGCTTAACGTTTGGTTGTATATATTTAACTTTGGTTTACACTTCTGTTGTCTCCTTACACACACTGTCTGATTGTGTCATCTGTTTTTCTTGTTATGATGCATCGTTGGTACGCGTCGTTGCTATGCGTCGTTGCTATGCGTCATTGCTATGCGTCGTTGCTATGCGTCGTTGCTTTGCATCGTTGCTTTGCGTCGTTGCTTTGCGTCGTTGCTTTGCGTCGTTGCTTTGCGTCGTTGCTTGGCGTTGCGTCGTTGGTACGTGTCGTCGCTTTGCGTCGTCGCTTTGCGTCGTTGCTACGCGTCGTTGCTACGCGTCGTTGCTACGCGTCGTTGCTGTGCGTCGTTGCTGTGCGTCGAACCAACGACACATCATAATGGCGCAGAGCAACGACGCAGAGCAACGACGCAGAGCAACGACGCATAGCAATGAAGCATAGCAACGACACGTACCAACGACGCATCATAACGAGATAAACAGATGACACAATCAGACAGTGAGTGTAAGGAGACAACAGAAGTGTAAACCAAAGTTAAATATATACAACCAAACGTTAAGCCAAGTGAGCAATCTACATAGACAACGTAGTTGTTAAAAGAGCTTTAACACAACCAGAGTATTGTTTAAAGTTAAATAAACACGGGGAAAACATCTTAACAAACAACCAATGGACATAAACAGTGAGCACTTGAACATATTTTTGGCATTCATGGAACCCCATATTGGTGGCCATGAAGTCCTCTATTAAAGGGGTGGGTCGTGGTTGCTTATGTAGAGAAGTTTTTTGTTGGACTAACTTGCTTTGACAGGATCCCAAAACTTGTTAATCAGCTGTAAGTTACATTTCCATGAGATACAAGGAAATGTAGCATGGGTTCCATTTGTTTGTGACGTGTAGGAAGGCAGTATCTCCTTGGACAAAAATGCAAGCGCACAATTAAACTGACATGCTCAGATGGAGTTTTGTTTGAGCCCTATGGAACAAAACCAATTAGAGATCACCCCTCATAATTGGGGTTATGCCAAGGTGTTGTTATCTCTCCATGCAAGCGACAACAGCCTTTGTGGCAGTTTACAGACAGTCTGGTCCATGTTTTAATCTCAGTATGTTCAAACTTATGACAGTATGTTAGAGCATTGAACTCACTTCTGGAAGAATAAATAATTTTGGATGAAATAAGAGTTTAATACCTTTACTTTGAGCCATGGCGGCTGTCGGAGCATTCATTTCCCAGCTACCCCACCTCCTCTCTCATTCATTCAGCCCTTCTTTTCAACATCTTGCATTTCATTCTGGCTTTGCTCTTGCTTCCTTTCCATTTCTCCATCTGTGCTGCCGACTAGCTGCTATGTAGGAGTCTGGCAAAGAGGTCTTAAAGAAGAACTCGTCGTGACTTTCGTAGTGAATCTTCTAAGATTTTATGATGCCACAAAATAAGTCATATTATTTGATTGTGAGGGTATAATTGATGATAAATCAGTGCCAGCGTTCTTAGTAACCAAATAAGGGACTTGTTTGACAAATTGTTATCTTAAATCTCCAAAAATAGCAGCATTGAGGAAGTTTTAGAGGCCACAAAAGGTCCATGAGAAAAGGGCCTTGAAATGGATTAAAAGTATTTGATCACATCCTGCTGGAAAACAAGGAAATGCTGTATCATTCTGCTCTGTGAATTATAAAATGGAGAAATGCTTGTATGCTTTTATGACACAGACACAGATATATCAGCCTGTAAGAGATAATACCTCTCAGGTTTTCTAAGATAGAGGCAGCTGTCTTTTTGTTTTTTTGTGTGTGTGTGTTGTGTGTCCCTAAATGCAAAAACCGATAATCTTTATCCCTCAATGAAACATTTCGGGTCTGATTGGGGTTGTCTCCACCAGGACAGCAACATTTCCATTCATAAAGTGTTTAGGGAGGCGAGTGGAGATGAGGATTACTGAAGACAATATGAATCATCTGCTGTTCTTTCAGTCATCATGTCACTACTCAGTTATGGGTGATTGAGATCCACAGTGGTGGAACTATTTTTATTTTAAATTCCCCAAATATTCAACAAAGCCATTTGCACAATATTCCACGGTAACGACACTAAGAGCATTGCGTTCAAAGTGACATACAGTATTATGAAAAAACAAACAAAACAACAATAAAAAACCCAAAACCTTTTTCTGTGGGTGGAAACATACAGTACATGTAGGTGTTGAGACTGACAAGCAAATCAAAATCTCAATAAAAAAAACAACCCTGTGAGTTAGGTTTGAGCAACCCGATCCTGAAAAAGTGTAATTCGGTGAGCAGTTAAGGTTTGCAGGGGTCCTGCGTGACATCACAGACCCACTTTAGAATCCAAATATTCAGCTTCTTTACGATTTATCTCCACCCAGTTTCATATTACGCTGCATTTGTTGTACCTCAGAGGTGGACAGCAGAAACCTGTAATACTGACTTTAAAAGCGGTCCACCCTGCAGAGGAGAGTGGTGGAGGGAAGAAGTGCAGTTGAGTCCACACCCTAAAACCTTGCTTGTATTCACAGATCACTATATTGTATTGTATTTGTCTTGGACTTAGTTCAAGGATTGTCACAGATAGAAATTCGAAACCGCAGGAAATTGTCAACCTTTTGAAAAAAAAAAAGGCCATTCCATGTCTGTTTCACAGCAGTGAGCATGATTTTCACTAATGACGAAGAGGAGATTTTCTTTGCTGTTACAACGATTCCAATTCAAAAGCAGTCGTGAATCTGACCCACCTCTCTGATAACTCACTTAAATCTGCAATCCTCAATTTTTCAATGAAGTATCATAAAATACATGTAGGTTTTGTTTATACATGCATACATGACACTTTATGTTGACTTTAGACTTGTAATATCACCTATGGTCCCATAAAATCTTATCAATCAATACAACAGAACAAACCTACAAATAAGTTTGTGTAGCACAGCTTTAGTTGTGAATTGCCATTCTATCCTCATTTCCAACCAATTTGTAATTGGAAGACATGAACATATTGATACTTGCTTCAACTGAAATCAAACAGTGAACACTTTTTTTTTTAACCCTTTAAACCTTTTAATCACTCGAGGACGGACACTCATGGGCGTACACGCATTCTTTGGAGGGGTTGTGTCCCCCCCAATACTGGGAAAATACCAATCTGTCCCCCCCAATATTATGTGTAAATATGTTAAATATTTCCTCCTTTTATAAAACCTGGCTCAACAGTCCGTCTCTTGTTATTTACCAATATTTACCGATCAATTTATTTCCCTTTTTAAGGAACACTAAAGTGTGTGACCACCCCCTCCCAATTGTACACTTGGTTGCGCCCATTTAACGCCTCTCTCGGTTTGAAGCGCCGGCTCCGACAGAGGAAACAATAGAGAGCGTTGAATGTGAAAGAAAGGAGGGAGCAATGTCTTTACCCAAAAGGCAGAAAAAACAGGACATACGAAGTTTTTTTTCAGACAGTAAGCAACTAGATAGCTTAGAAATATTTAACTTGTTAAAAAGGGCTCAGTTTGTTAGTTGAGCTAGCTAGCTTAAAGTGAAGAGACTGTATCATATAATATGATGTGTCTTCCATGTGTGCTGCTGTTTTCTCTCTCCGTGTGTATGTGTGTGTGTAAGGCTAGTAATACAAGCAAAATATTCAATGTATCAAATTAAAATGATCCTCAGGGTCAGTTATTGTTCTTCTGGTACAATAATAATAATATCTGGTCATAATGCAGGCAGCACAGAGAGACAAGGGAGAGGGATTTTATAAGGACAGGCCACACTTTTTTTTTTTTTATGTCAAATGAATAAATCTGTATACAAATTCAATTAACATCAATATTTTACATTTAATTCTTTGTACAAATCTATGATTTCATTCACATTAAACGTTTCAGTGTAAATGTGCAGACATTCATTTTGAGACAAATCAACAAAATATGAATTAACTTGGAATTAAAAGTCCATCGTGTGGTATGGACTTTTTGTCGTTCCAATCACAATATTTACATCAACATGCTTTAGGCATGTAATTTTTCCCAGCTGGAAACTATCCTATTCGCTACTATCTCAGAGAAATTGCAGACTATTCCTTTAAATGTGATTTCAGATGGTCAATAAATAAAAATCACAGAACTGTGGGAAATGCACCTTTAAAAAAAAAATTCTGGGGGAGGGCTCTCATTTGGACCCCCCCAATGTCTATACCATGGTTACGCCCTTTGCGGACACTAAACCCAGTTCTTCGCACTATCCAGTTCTCTTGATGTCTGCCAAGTGAAAACAAAAATGCAAACGTTCTTATAAAGCAAGAATATAATTGCCATGTGACAAAAATAAAACTCAGATTCTGTTTTATGATCATTTAAATAATCTGTAAAATTCACACCTGCACAAAAAAACTACTACTATCGTAGCATCTTAGAGAAAATTGCGAACACGATTAGACAGTCACAGAGCAAGCAGGAGCTGAGGAAAAACATGAGAACAATTTGCTGAGCTGTATTAATGGCTTACATGAAGCAGAAGGAGTGAATGGCCCTTGGCTCTCAGAACTCCCAGAAGTAGCACTAACAAGCCAAATCAAGTGGTGGTGAGAGCCATTGACACGCGTACTACAGATGCACTAGACTGAGCTCACTACACACCTTGCTTATGCAATATCTGGCTGTGTCTGTGGTCCACCGCTGCCCCTTTTCTCTTACTGACAAATGACAGCAACCTTCTGGGTTTTGTTGAAAAATATTCACCTTGTTAGAGCCTGCTCTAAAGCCAGGGCACAAAGAGCGGTGGGATGCGCTGGTGGTGCATTTGGAGGTTCACTTGTATCCACTCTGAACGATGCATTGTTTTGCCTAATGCAGAGTAGGGATGGAACGATTATCGGTATTGCGGTAAAGTGCGGTAAGATTTTACGCAATAATGACTACATCTCATTATCGCGGTCGATTACCGGGATATGTAATATCAGACTCATTCAAGTCTGTGAGCGACTCGCGACTGTGTCTTGCGTGAATATGTAGCTTGTAACATCTGCATCATAATGTGAGCATGGCGGAAAGTGGTGATAGCACGCAGGAATTATCGCAGGAATATCAACCCACTAAAAGGACGAAATCTGAGGTCTGGGCATATTTTGTTTTTTAAAGAATGCAGAGGGACAACTGGTGGAGGACAGTTATCCTGTGTGCAGAACACTTGTTTACATTTTATTGTAGTTTGTACAAGCAACTTGTAGGAGCTAAGCCTAATGCTTCAAGCTACTGAGATGTTTGACCAAGAGTAACCTGGTCGACGCGCTTCGCTAACTCACATTTCGTAAACGTTACTGTTGCGTGTCGATTGAAAAAGGACCGGAACGATGTTCTTCTGATGCATTTAAAATATTAATTTATTCCATTAACTGATCCGACAACCATAACGCTGGCAGTTAGCGCCGCAGCGGTCAAAAACCTTTTGCCCTTCCGGGTCAAACACCTAACCAATAACAGGCAGCTACCTTTATACCTGACCCTCAGGTAACAACACAGCGACACCCACAGACACACAGAGTGAACTACAATTCATAACAACATTTTTGGCTCCTTTACAACTGTTTCTTTATTTGCACATTTATACATATTGAAGGTTCAGCTTAAAGTCAAAAGTTTATTTCATTTGAACTTGCACTATAATTTTTGTTCCTGATAATTGTTTGCATATTTTGACCTACTATGATTGTTAATGTGTTTTATTTAAATTTGCACCAGACAAATATTCTTTGTTCCTGTTATTTATTTTTTAAAATAAAACCTCTTTCTGTGCCAGTTGTTTCTCCGTTTAATGTGAAAATTTCATTTTGATAAGATTTGGGCTTCTGATGTTTCAATATGACAAGAAAATCACAAGATTTTGTGAAATTATTAAAATGTATGTTTTTTTTTTTTGTACGGCAATTAAGAATATCGTGATAATATCGTAAACCATGATAATTTGGTCAATATAATAGAGATATTTTTCAAATTTTCCATATCCTTACATCCCTAATGCCGAGGCAAGACAGGCATGTGAACAAGGACACATAAATGTGCATGAAGAACGATGCACCTAGTTTGTTTAATGCTTAAATGCCTCCTTGGATTAAATGCGGTGTCTGACAGCCCTTTGTTTTTCTGCCATTCACATGAAATCACCGACCTCTCCTCCCTCCTCTTCGCCTTCCTTCTCTTTTTTCTCTGTCTCCTTTCATGTCTTCTGAATTTGCTCTAGTCAATCATAGCTGTCTTCTCTCTCTCGTTTCGGTGCCCGCCTTCCCCAGCTTCATTTTGCATTGTGCGCCGCAGGGGCAAGGAGCGCTGTGGGGGCACCAGTTGCTTTTACATGCCTCAGTGCTCTGTCACGCCTCCTCGCTCACTTTTTATCCATATCTCTGTCGATCTGTCTGCTACCATGATTTTATATTAACCTCCACCTTCAGCTCTCTCATTCTAAATTTGTAATACTTTCGTTCTGAAGCTTTTTCTTTATGGCTAGAGCATGTCCACAGTGGGCTTTTAACAGTTTTTGCTACGGCTTAGGAAAGGCTTTCACCTTCTCAGAAGGAGATGATATTCTTAGTTCAGTGAGGAAAAAATGTTGACTAACCTGTACACTGTCCTGCTCTTAAGTTCATTGATCACCTTTCATCTGCTGCGATCCAGAGCCTCTGCACTTCATTTTTGCTGATACAGCTGAATGACTACAGACCCCTTTAGCCAGATTAAAAAATGCTTGTTTAAAAAGTCTTTCTGCAAGAGAAGAGGTAGTTATGGCATCACGTTAACGGCAAATGTTTTTTGATGAGCCGTGCAACAATCCCATGAACTGCTGGTGTGGCGTACAGCTGGTCATAGAGCCTGACCCAAACTCATTAGTGCTGCTGATGTTTGATTCAGAAATTTGAGCATTAGTTTTGCAGAGAAAACGGAGATTCCTTTGTCATAGAGCGGTTAATGTGGGTATATAATTATAGACATTCTTTGTTTGTCTTACTCATATTTTCTCTTACATTTAATATGCAATTTTCTTTGTGTTTTGATTTCTTTTTTTTGCATATTTGCACATCTATCCATCTTCTACCCCTTAATGCAGAATTCATTGCTGAATGAAGGACTAGGGGCCAACACAACAGATGTTAAAACTGAGACATTTTACTATTTCATGGAAAATATTTACTCATTTTGGCTTTGATGGCAGCGACACATCTCAAAAAAGTTCCTCAATGTAAAATGACAAAGACTTTGAAGATCCCACCAACTACAGTACATCATATCATGAAAAGATTCAGAGAATCAGGAGGAGTGTCCGTGCACACAAGACAAGACAGAAGGTCAAAACTGGAGGCCTGTGATCTTCAGGCCCTCAGGTGGCCCTGCGTTAAAAACAGACATGGTTCTCTACTGGGCATCACTGCATGGGCTCAGAAACACTTCCAGAAATCACTGACTGTGAACACTGTGTAATCCACAAATGCAAGTGAAAGCCGCATGCAAAGAAGAAGCCGTATGCGTAGTCAGTCCAGAAACGCTGCCATCTTCTCTGGGCCAAAGCTCATCTAAAATGGTCTGAGGCAAAATAGAAAACTGTTCTATGGTCAGATGAATCAAAATGTGAAATTATTTTTGGAAACCGTGGACGCCATGTCCTGCACACTAAAGAGGAGAGGGACTATCCAGCTTGTAATCAGCGGACAGTTCAAAGGCCTGCATCTCTGATGATATGGAGCTTGCATTAGTGTCTATGGTGTGGGCAGCTTTTGCATAAGGCTCCATCAATGCTGAAGAGTACACTGAGGTATTCTGATTATTATCCAATGATCACATAACATGATCTGGATCCTTGTTGATGGTCCCTCCAGGTGATTTAGGGTATGTTTTGGCAAACAATATGCTTTCTGCATCTTCCTACTGCCTGCTTCCTTCCAACTGAGCACAAAGAGAGAAATTCGCTCCCATCCAAATATAAAGACGTGCTATTCTTCAGTGGTAAATAATGGCACCATAAGTTGTAAATATCCCACTGCAAATGTTAGTAAATCGCGCTGCAGGAATTATGTAGATACTCTTCTACCCAAATTTATGGCTTTGAAAGGGGTTTTTCCCATGAATACATATGCAAGAGGGCCAGCTGCAGAAATCACTGTGTCCACACCTCCCAGGTGCTAATATATTACTGCGCCTCTTTAGTAAATCCAAACAGTAGATTCCAATGCCAAA
Source organism: Hirundichthys speculiger (assembly GCA_018398805.1). Taxonomy (NCBI): domain Eukaryota; kingdom Metazoa; phylum Chordata; class Actinopteri; order Beloniformes; family Exocoetidae; genus Hirundichthys; species Hirundichthys speculiger. The sequence goes on from JAGFBZ010000582.1 coordinate 246,816, forward strand.
AAGTGGTTTGTACGAGGTGCAAACCATGAGGAAAGTCCTGGATTTGAGTAATATATGCAATAGCAAAGTCTTTCAGCCTCATCTTCTCTCTGGAAATGGAAGGCTTTTCCCTGCCATACAGACAGATGAAATTACAGACCATGTAGCCATATTCTTAAACTTTTTCTTTTTTTTTTATAATAAATGTTCCACCTAATGTTCCATGTAGTGTGAAATATCTAAAGGTGCTGAAAATGCGTGCACTATATCCACAGGAGTGATGTGTTTCTTATTCATTTTGATTATGATAATGAACATTGATATTAATTCATGATTAATTTGTTTGAGTGCAAAATCTTTTTAAATAGAAATGGTTTCAAAGAGGGTGATTTGCTTGTACAAATACAATTAAAAATAATAAACACATTTAGTTGGAAAGAAATTTAATACTGAATATTTGTGGAAACTCACTTCCTGTTCCCAAGTTCACCTACAACTTTGACGGCATCCACCTGCAAGCTTCGTGCTTTTCCTGCCAAAAGGCTGAACCTACTTATCTCTTTTTGTTTGTTATCTATTGCCCAGCGTCACTTCCCTGATTGTAGCCATCAATCTCTTTTCTGTTTGTGGCTATTTAAATTCTGAATGGCTTCTGCAGGTTGAGGAGGCAGAATGTTTTAAACAATTTTTTTGTGAATGTCTGAAGTGACTGATAATTGATCATCTCTGGTGACACCTGCCTTGGTGAATTCACTTTAGGGCCCGACATAGCTGCCCAACATTGAACTATAAAGAAACACAAAATCCTGCAAGTGGCACAAAGGAGCCATTTCTAATGTCTGGAAAGGGGATGGCAAAAAAAAAAAAAGAAAGAAAAAAAAATCACACAGTTTTTGGCTCAGGATGTATTTTCCTCACCTTTATTTTTAACTCAGCCACACACCAGTGAGTGAATTGTGTGTTATCACACATGGGCACTCACATGTGTGCTGGTGTGTGCCACGCTCTGCCATTAACTTGTTACACACAGATGAGTAATTCCCTTTGTGGAAAATGTGTTTTGGCAGGCAGCAGCGGTTGAAGAGTGTGTGAGTGTGTGTCTCGATGTGTGACCCATGTTGCACTACCTGAGGCATTTACACACCCGTTGAGCCACCAGCAAAACGGACCTGCACCCCACAAACCCTCACATGCAGACACACGCTTGTACATGCATGCGGCCGTGCTCATCACCATATGAATCTACATTGTGCTTGTCCTGCGAGCGTCTCGCAGACCCGCTGGTGATGACATTAGCAGCAGCAGCCCCGTGCCGCAGGCCTGTGGGAAGTGATTAGCCAGAGAGCAGACAGGCCATGACAGCTCAGAGGAGAGTCTTGATAGGGACAGCTGCTACCCCAGCCTCAGCTCCATGGGGTGGTGGTGGAGGGGTCCACCACCACACACCTCAAATGTGGATTATTTAGATGGAGATAGAGGGGAGAGGCCGAGGAAGCAGGTGGAAACATTGATCTATGGGGGATGAGACAAATAGTTTAATTCTTTTCGCTGTCTCTGTGCTATGACTTGACAAACAAAATGTTACTAAACCTCTTACAGTCTTAAAATCCCCCAGTTTTGGTTCAGTCTCTGATTAGCAGAGTCTGTCACCGGGACCAGCTCTCCATCCTACGGGTAAGAAGTTGCGGTCTAGGAGAGGTTCCTCACTAGATTTCCTCAACTTATTTAAGCTGGTGTCGAGAAGATACGCCTAGCTCTCACTGCCTACTTCCAAACGTATGCCCCGCTCACTCCAATAACTGTCCTTCAGAGGAATAGCCGGGTGGCTCGAAGTCCAGCTATCGGTCACGTCTGTTAACGGCAGCTCTTCTCTCACGATCTGGGCTCTTGTTACAGGCTAGGAAAACTTTAGCGGCTCGGACAGCGAGCCTCAGGGACAATTTGACAAAAATGTGGCTAAAATAACCCATAAGAACCTGTGTGTTAGTGCATAAACAAGTCTTCAAACTTCTGGATACAGATGTAATGTCCACAACGACGTCTTATGATAGTTTTTTATATTTATTAAAGCAGATTAGCAAGGTTAAGCAACAGCATTGATTGGTTATACAATTTATAATTCTAAAAAGGCAGATTAAAGCTGTGGCTTACTGATCAGTTCATCTGGTTGGTCAAGGACAGGCTGAGAGACACACGTGGCCATCATGCGTTTTCAAGGCCGCTGGGCAGGGAGGGAGAGAGAGAGAGCTCAAATGATCAGGCCTGAAGGTATGCTGATCCGGCCCCTCCTCCTTGCTAGCGGTGAGCTAGGCTAACCAAAAAGGCTCCAATTATTCCTTCAAGAATTGGGAAAAATTCGTAGATCCTGTTCCAAGCGTCTTTCTGTCTTCTTTTCTTGAAGTAATTCCTTCCAGTTAATCCTCCAGATGGGGGTTGCTCGTCCAGGTTTCAGCTAGTCCTTCTTCGGCTGAAAATCGCTCCAGGAATCCACACCGAGTCCTTCTGCCTTCTCTTTTTATGTGCTCTCTCTCTCCTTGCTCGCCCTGCACCAGCCTTCATCTGATTGGTTCTCTCACCTTTGCATATGCATACATAATTTCCCTCAAACTCACATGACACTTCTGATTGGTTATTCACATATACAGAGGCGTGCATAATTTTACATAATCATGCATAACACACATCCCACAATGACTTCACATGTTTACAGCTTTGGCAGGGGCGTTCACCTTAATCATCATGACATCATGGCACACACAAGCCTCGCAAGGTCACCTTGTTTACTTGGCTATACAGCCCGTTAAGCTAAAGCTTATCAGCTAACGCTAACCCTTTTTCTAACGATCTACTTATCAATGTATGTTCCAACGTTACATTAACTGATTGATTCATTGGTTCGTGTTTAATAACAGAATTCAGTAAATGATCGGCCACTTAGCCAAGGCCACTTCTGAGCTGAGCGGATGACATCGTCATTTGACCCAGACACCTGGCCTTATGTTAACTTATGTTTACACTTACGCCCTCTCTCCTGCCCTGTTGACATTCCAGAGAGGAACATGCGCTCCGCTCTGTCTCTGTCCGTTTTTGACCCAACAAAAATAAGTTTTCCCCTTTAACATACACTATGTTAAAAATTAAAAATTACTAATACATTTTGTTTCTGATCCTTGACTAATCACACCCACATTTCATACATTTCATTGATTAGGAATTGCTTACAACTCACGTAAATCACCTCTCCTTCTGTTACTTCACTTGTTTAGACTAGTTACCGGCTCGTGCTTACATTACCTCACCCGCGGCTGCTATCTCCTACTCCTGTTTTGATAAACATAGCCGTTGTTTTCATTTTTCACTGGGTACACAGTGACCCACAGCAGCTTACCTACCTCAGCCTGCTGACAGCACAGACGCACAGTGTCTTGATCCAACGAGAAATAAATCATAGATTTAATAATACATCTTTCTGATCATTGAATAATGTGATTACAAATCACATTAATTACCACTCTTCTGTTAATCCACTACATTATATCAGTAAACTCTCATCAACAAAGCTGGGATAATTCCAACAAGAGTGTACCCTTTCCTGATGCCTCTGGTCTTCATGGTTCCCCAACTCAGGTCTTGGGGCCTTCTTAGGGTTCCCATCTTCACGTTGGCGAACTCCAGCGGTTTCTTCTTTCCCTTGCGTCTCTTCATCTTCAGTTCCATCGGGATTTCACGCCTCTTCTCAGCCAGGAAGCACAGGCTGGCCACATCTGACTTTTTCTCCTCTTCTCCCTCCGAGTCCTCCACCAGGCCTGTCTCCAGTAGGTTCCCCGATGGCGGTGGTGACTCCTGTCGAGGACTTACCGTCGCTATCTCCACGTCGGGTGGGGTCTTCGCTGTCACGCTCTCCCCTTCGGCTCCCCGACTTCTCTTTGCGGCAGGTGGGGCCCTCGGCGAGTCTCCCCCAATGAAGATAAACTCCTCTTGTACTGGTGCAGGGGCTCCGGGTTCGACTTCTTTGGGCGTTCCCCGGGACTCCGGTGTTCTTCCTCCGGCCGGTGTTGCACCTCCAAACCCCCTGCATCCCTATCACGGCTTCCAGTGCCCGTCGTCTCCTGGTCTCTTCATCCTCGGGGGAGGTTTGAATCACATACTCCTCGATTCGGTCTCCCATGTGACACATAGCCGCGTCCATCCGCATCGCCGCAACCGCCGCCATCTCGGCCATCCCCCAGGACACATTTCCTGTTCTTAACCCATTAACGCTTATCATCACCCTCCTGGCTGCTATCTCCTTCGCCTTCCCCAGAACCCCGTTCCAGGGCCTCTATCATCACCGGCAGGTACTCCTTCATTCCTGGACCTCCCTGATGTTGGTCCATTCTCACATGAACTATAGCATAATGGGGCAGATGTCCTCCACTTGCCATGCCTACCCCCGTCCGGGTTATATTGAGTCGCCTGACTTCCTGCCTATAGCCCTCTCCGGCCTTCCATAGCTGATCTCTCACCTCAGCATGGTGGGCCTCCCCTTTAGCATCGGTAAATTATCAGGGCATCACTGCTGACCCCCCCGATGCTCCCTATGTAGCTATAGGCCCGGGCTCCATTCCTCAGGGTCACTCTCTTCGCCTCGGGGGGGGCACCATTTCAAGGTCGGGGGCGATCCCTTCTATAGGGGAAAAGGAGGGCCAAGTTGGGGGGACACGCCTTTGTTTCAACCCTGGGGATTCCTCTGCCGTCTTTTCTAGTCGTCCTTTTGGTGGCGGTGATTCGGATGAGTGCCTCTCCGTTTTTACGGTCCGCTTCCTTTGCCAGAGCTCATCACCACCCCTGTCCTTCTCCTCTTTATCTCCTCGGCTAGGTCCATCCCCGAGCTGCATCTGGCGCAAATCCCGGTTCATGCCTTCTACACAACCCCGTATCAATGGTGTGGACGGGTGGCCTACAAATTCAGGCAGCCTCTGCCGTTCCTCCAACTCTCCCTCCGAGCTGAGGCTTGGTTCAGTTGGTTCCTTTTCCTTCGTCTGACTCCGGGCCATTTCTGGCCGATCCTGGGTCCTTTCTTGTGGGTCTTCAGCCCCTCCTATATCCACCATCCCGACTTCCCTCAGCCGGTTAGGTGGGGGCTCAGAGGCGTAGCTCTGCACCTCAGATCCCTCTTCTACTTCCTCAAGGTCGCTACCTAAGAACTCGCTCTGCCCTAAGCCCTGAGTTAACCTATCTCGGTCCCTCCTGGCTTGTCTCTTCTCTTCTGCTCCTCTGCTTTCCCAGACGGCGAGGCCGTCCCATGGGCTTGGTTTCTGCAGTCCTTGGTCCCAACCCTGGGTCATCCTCTTCTGGGCTAAGGTTCTTCTGTCCTGTCGCATTTTTCTCATTCTTCTCACTCTTCTCTGTCTTTGTCTGATCGAGTCATCTGTTCCTTAAAGCCTCCCTAGGTACCAAATCGGGGTCAGGGATAAAGTTCAGACTGGTTGGCTATTCTACGCAGTCTTGGGATTTCCTCTAGAAATTCTCCGTCGACCTTCGCTCCTCTTCAATCCCGCTTGCTCCCTGCAATTACTGCGGGTTCGGCCCCTCCCTTTTTGTCCACACGGGGGAGTCGATCTTCTGTGCCTGCTGCACACTTTTTTATCTATCTGGGGGGTCCAGATTAGTTGGACCTGAAACTCACTTTTTCATGTCCCTGTTCGGGCGCGCAAAATGTAAAATCCCCCAGTTTTGGTTCAGTCTCTCTGATTAGCAGAGTCTGTCACCGGGACCAGCTCTCCATCCTACGGGTAAGAAGTTTGCGGTCTAGGAGAGGTTCCTCACTAGATTTCCTCAACTTATTTAAGCTGGTGTCGAGAAGATACGCCTAGCTCTCACTGCCTACTTCCAAACGTATGCCCCGCTCACTCCAATAACTGTCCTTCAGAGGAATAGCCGGGTGGCTCGAAGTCCAGCTATCGGTCACGTCTGTTAACGGCAGCTCTTCTCTCACGATCTGGGCTCTTGTTACAGGCTAGGAAAACTTTAGCGGCTCGGACAGCGAGCCTCAGGGACAATTTGACAAAAATGTGGCTAAAATAACCCATAAGAACCTGTGTGTTAGTGCATAAACAAGTCTTCAAACTTCTGGAGACAGATGTAATGTCCACAACGACGTCTTATGATAGTTTTATATTTTATTAAAGCAGATTAGCAAGGTTAAGCAACAGCATTGATTGGTTATACATTTATAATCAATATAATTCTAAAAAGGCAGATTAAAGCTGTGGCTTACTGATCAGTTCATCTGGTTGGTCAAGGACAGGCTGAGAGACACACGTGGCCATCATGCGTTTTCAAGGCCGCTGGGCAGGGAGGGAGAGAGAGAGCTCAAATGATCAGGCCTGAAGGTATGCTGATCCGGCCCCTCCTCCTTGCTAGCGGTGAGCTAGGCTAACCAAAAAAGGCTCCAATTATTCCTTCAAGAATTGGGAAAAATTCGTAGATCCTGTTCCAAGCGTCTTTCTGTCTTCTTTTCTTGAAGTAATTCCTTCCAGTTAATCCTCCAGATGGGGGTTGCTCGTCCAGGTTTCAGCTAGTCCTTCTTCGGCTGAAAATCGCTCCAGGAATCCACACCGAGTCCTTCTGCCTTCTCTTTTTATGTGCTCTCTCTCTCCTTGCTCGCCCTGCACCAGCCTTCATCTGATTGGTTCTCTCACCTTTGCATATGCATACATAATTTCCCTCAAACTCACATGACACTTCTGATTGGTTATTCACATATACAGAGGCGTGCATAATTTTACATAATCATGCATAACACACATCCCACAATGACTTCACATGTTTACAGCTTTGGCAGGGGCGTTCACCTTAATCATCATGACATCATGGCACACACAAGCCTCGCAAGGTCACCTTGTTTACTTGCTATACAGCCCGTTAAGCTAAAGCTTATCAGCTAACGCTAACCCTTTTTCTAACGATCTACTTATCAATGTATGTTCCAACGTTACATTAACTGATTGATTCATTGGTTCGTGTTAATAACAGAATTCAGTAAATGATCGGCCACTTAGCCAAGGCCACTTCTGAGCTGAGCGGATGACATCGTCATTTGACCCAGACACCTGGCCTTATGTTACTTATTATGTTTACACTTACGCCCTCTCTCCTGCCCTGTTGACATTCCAGAGAGGAACATGCGCTCCGCTCTGTCTCTGTCCGTTTTGACCCAACAAAAATAAGTTTTCCCCTTTAACATACACTATGTTAAAAATTAAAAATTACTAATACATTTGTTTCTGATCCTTGACTAATCACACCCACATTTCATACATTTCATTGATTAGGAATTGCTTACAACTCACGTAAATCACCTCTCCTTCTGTTACTTCACTTGTTTAGACTAGTTACCGGCTCGTGCTTACATTACCTCACCCGCGGCTGCTATCTCCTACTCCTGTTTTGATAAACATAGCCGTTGTTTTCATTTTTCACTGGGTACACAGTGACCCACAGCAGCTTACCTCAGCCTGCTGACAGCACAGACGCACAGTGTCTTGATCCAACGAGAAATAAATCATAGATTTAATAATACATCTTTCTGATCATTGAATAATGTGATTACAAATCACATTAATTACCACTCTTCTGTTAATCCACTACATTATATCAGTAAACTCTCATCAACAAAGCTGGGATAATTCCAACTTCACCTGGGTCACTTGACACACGAGAACTCTTCCGTGCATTGTTATACAGTGATCCCTTATTTTTCGCGGTTAATGGGGACTGGCACCCCCCCGCAACAATCAAAATCCGTGATCTGGAGCCCCCCGAGCCTCAATAATGTTTTTAAAATATGTTTAAAACCCCCCCAAAAAGTAGCGAGGCACAGCAGCAAAACAAGACAAAGGCTCAACTGTGGTCTTTCTGTTACCTTCACAGCCTCTGGTCTCTGAACCGTAGTAAACAAACTGCTGGTATTGTGCTATTTTTGGCTCGTAATTAGCGGCTAACACGCTAACAACAACAAAACAAAAAGTTTGGTTTTCTCTGCATGGAACGAGCACTTTATTCTGGCAACTGCAGGAACTTGTAACATCACACAGGTTGTATTGTTCGGCTCCTGTCGGTTAACAGAGAATGTAAATCTATACACGCTGGGCTGCTGTTTATGCTCACTCTAATTTTTATCTAACCCTGTTTTCTTCTGCCGTCCCACGACACACACACTACATTACCCATAAGGCCACACCATTACCCATAAGGCCCCCTTCTTAAAGGGGCCAGGCTGGCTCACGGCATTTCTTCACTGTGAGAGAACGCCACAACATCCTGTGATGTTTCTGCGATTTTCTAAAATTTTTTAAATTATATTATATATTTCTGAAAAAAATCCTCTAATAACTAAAACCGCAGAACTTAAACCACGAAGTGGCAAGGGGTCACTGTAATGTGGATTGTTGCCGCATAGCAGTCATTAATCCAAAACATGCCATATTTTATGACACTACAACCACTTGGGTATTGCAGAACGTATATCACACCATTCACTATCACACCAATGGCTTTAGGGCTGCTATGCTATCTCAATGATTGCTTGTATACTTTCTTTTCAAACTTTTAAAAGCACTTCAGCATGAGATACAAAAAAAAGAAAGTGAGACAGAAAAGTGCAAACTATGAAAACAGAGAAGAATCTTGAAAATGGACATTTATTCATTTATTTTTATATATTTATTTTTCTATAATTGAGACCAGATTTTGGGGTGTCTAAGATGACTTACAGATTGAAAGCACCACAGCCAGAGTCTGGAAATAAGTAATTCAGTAAGCTGTTCAGAAATGCAGAAAGGTAGGAGGTGTAGGGGTACACTCTGGACTGGTCACCTGTCCATCATGAGGCCTTCACAAGAATATGATTTTGAAAACATTGCAAAAATAGCCTTTTAAATTGTGTGCTGACCTTGTAAGTAACTTAATCACTATTAAATATGCACAGCCTGAAGCCAAAGTGTACACACACGGAGTGCAGCCTTCAAGTTTTCTACATATTTCCCAGATAGCCTACATTTAAGAATACAAATGCTTGAAAAAGAAAAAAAAAATATTTATTTTGTTTTTAAGGTTTTCCTGCCAGCTCTTCTGTATGAAGCCCAGAAAACATCTCTCATGAGCCTATGTGTGGAAAGAGCTGGAAATTCACAGAAAGTTCATGGCAAGCAAGTGTGCATGCCATTAACAACTGCTTCCTCAAACTGTATTCTACTTGCCCACTTACCTTCCTGTTCATTGGCTGATATTACAGATACTTTGTAATCCATGTGGTAAAGACATCAAAACAAAAAAGGTCACGACAGATAATTAGGGGGCTTCATCTGCCATTCTTAATATGTTATAAACAAAATGACACAATTTCTGCTGCCTGCTTTTTGCATCAGGTCCTTCCTCTTGTGCACTCAGCACCATTTCCAGTTTCCAAAAAGTGGAGTTGTGTACATATAATTGATTCCATGGAAGTTCTACTGTGATTATTTGAGGAAAAATGCTTGTGTACTGTGGTAGCCTTGGAAAAATCTAAACCATCCTTAAATTATTAATGTAAACTCGGCTTTAAAACAGGTTTATGCATTTGACTTGCAGCTTTATTTTTCTTCTTTCTCTTCCTCTTTGTGATATGTTGATTCCTGGTGTTATTTCAGCCTGATAAAGAAGGTCTGTTTCTTAGTAAAAATCTGAGGTTTTTTTTTTCATTTTGTGAGTGCTGTAAGTGAAAGTAAGACTTCTTTTTCAGCAAAGTGATAGAAAAGCATTCTGCTTTGGCATGGAAGAGTGTTGAATGCAAGGAAGGAGCACTTAAAGTGAGGCCATCAAGAAGTAATTGCGAGTTATTTGACTGAATCACTTAGGAAAGTACATATTTGAAAACATGTTACAGATATTTATCCATCTTAAATGTTTTCTCACCTTGAAAGCACGTTTGTGCGCATAACTAAAAGCCCTAATTATTGGGTCAATTTGTTCTACTCGTCTTGAGGGAAAGCTTTAATTGTTTGAAGTGTCCACATACAGTTTCTATGCTGATATATTTCAGCTTGATAAAACCTTTTTGAAAGGAAAACATGAAACTTCTCAATTTTGTTTGAGCTGCAAGAAAGTGAAGAGGCCTTGGACTTAGGCAAGAACACACAGAATTAGGTTGACATGAAGGCAAAAATAGATCTATGATTGGAATTTTGAACTTGTGTCATTGTAATAGTGAACAAAATCTATGAAATAACTGTTAAATATACTCAACCAAGATGACTGACTTGAAGAAACGATAGCTGAAAAGTGGCAGGGTTAAAAATACATGAGTCTCCAAGATAATCACAGAGAACCACTCGGGTTTCGTATTAGGAGGTAGATTGAGGTGCAGAATAGGTCTCACACATGAGCACTCAGGTAACGCTATTCTCACACTACCAGCCCAAATCCAATATTTAGTACCCACAGACTGTATCTACATAGATTTTCCTTTGACAGTCTTTTGGGACAGCAGCAAAACCAGTTCTCCATTTTGGTTTGTTTACATCTACTCTATGTAGAGTTAGCCAATTTCCCCTCGGGGATTATTAAAGTATTTTCAAATTCAAATTCAAATTCAATGTATGTAGGTTGCCGTAGCAACCATGTGGATTAGAGATGCAGGGATGAGATCAGACCATATGAAATATATAATGTGAAGGGTTCAGTCAGGAAGATTGGATTCTGATAGGATATGCTATGAAACTGGATTTGGGCTAGCAGAGGGAACATAACCTAAAAGACCCATGCTGAGCTCTGGAAAGAAGCTATCATGACTCAGCTATACTTTCTATTTTGCTGTTTCAACCTTTCACTTTTACTCTCTTTTTAAAAAGGAATTTTATTACTTTTTAAAAATATTTAATTTACACACACACTCAAAATAGCTGACTGAAATAATCAATAGTAGGGGTTAAATACAAGGTCGTTTGGTGGAAATATGGTATATACATATTGAAGGTGTGCATCGTTTTCCTGGAGACTGGGAAGCTCGTAACTAACAGCAAACTCTGTCTCTATAAGTGACCTGAGTGTGAGTCAGACGACTGTTTTCTCACTTACCTTGGAGAACATGGTTCCAGTCTCTTGTGAATTCCCTGCCAGCATTGTTTTTCTGAGTTTTTTTTCCCTCCCTTTCCCTCAATGCTTACCGTTTGTTGATCTGTTTTTGAGAGGAGCGGAAAGAAAGAGTGACTGGAAATGAGCACAATATATTTATTGGTTGACATAGTGTTTACTCACTTTTTGAAGTGATGGAAATGATTTTTTTTTACAGTACATGTTATTGAATGTAATTCAAAACAACATATTCATGGAAATATATATTTTGCTGGTTTTTAATCTAGTTTTGTCTGAGCCTGCACAGACGGAGGTGCAAGAGGGGTGGTCGAAAATTAACAGGACAACAGCAGAGATGAAAGAATATAAATTGGGTCGCACGCAGGAGAGAAGATAGACTTTTTTGTTTGTCTTGCATCCGCTTGACCTTCTCTCCTGGAAGTTTAGCGCAGCTATGTAATGAAGACTCCCATAATCCCCCTCCCTGTAAAAGATTAAAGAGCTCTGAGAGAAAGAGACAGAAAAAAGGGAGAAAACAAAAAGGAAAACAAATGAACACAAATAAAAAAAACAAGCTTCCTATGGTCCTCTGAGTAATTCTCCTCTTCTTGCCATCTATCAGTCCATTTTCTCCTCCTCTGTGACTTGTGACATTCTCTCCGCTGGTGTTCGGAGTTGATATAATACCGACGCTGTTCCCCTCTCGTGTTGAAATAAGTGCTCTGTGGTGCGACGAGGTATGGAACGTTGCCATAATGACACAAACTGCAGCTGGAGAGACTCTTCACCGGCTCGGCTCACCGGCTGGCTGCTGCAATGCATCAATGCTTTAATAGCCCTGCTATTTGCAAGTCCTGATTGGCTGCAAACGCCATGGAAATGGTACACAGAAGTTCTATCGCATCTGTAATTGCATCGCCTAATCATACCAACATCTGTTTCCAGTGTAGGGGTACTTGTCACAGTCCAGATTAATGTGTGCTATTTGGATCTGCATCCGGTGCAGAGAGATTTAGATAACAAAAAGGCGAGTACCCGAACTTCTGATTGCAGTGTTATTGTAGAATACAAAACACACCCCTGGTTTTCACTTTTGCTAACAAACTAAATTTCAGTCTTGTTTTAAGTTAAATACTAACCCATCCTGAAACTTTCCTTGTACAAATATTACTTGGAGCTTTTCCAGTCCCCAGGGGGTCTACTGGTCAGAAGCTTGAGCTAACAGTTTTTTTCACGTGAGCTGAGTTGAAACTGATCATGTTCACATTACACGGGTTTCTTCAGGCTTTTTTTTATGTAACTTCCAACCATTGAAATGTAACTACTTAATTGAAACTACTTATTTGATTAAATTTCACCTACCAGTGTTGTTTTCATGTTGCTCCTTTCACAGAGGGATCAAAGGGTGGTTTCACACGAAGGCCATTTTCATCAGCGAAGCCGCTTTCTGCTTGTTGTGATACAAACTCACCAACTGTCTTCACAGCTGAGCCAACACAATTTGTAAATGTCAACATGTCAGCATGGCACTGTCGTAACAAACTCACATGCACACAAATTATGCATCTATGTGAGTGTTCTGGGAGTTTCTTTTTTCTTTTGGGTCCTCATTTTAGTCATGTTAGCTTGTCATGTACCTGCATTCCTCTTCATAAATCTGAACACGTTGTGACCGGTGAAACAGATGGTGGAAACTCAAATGTTAGTCCTTAAAACTTCAGAACTAAACTTTACAGTCGGATTACGTCGGGATCATTTCTTTCTCCTCTGTGCCTCATTAGAAACACGCAACGTCACTCACGCAGCAGCGGTCCATATGGTCACAACACTTTAATTCCGTTCCACAGTGTCTTGTATTTTCCTAGGGCAGAATGTCAGCGGCATTTCATTTGCAGTGAAGTCTTTAAGTCCATTAAGCAAGCCAAAGGCGCTAATTTAGAGACTCTAGGGAAATTAACTCTAGCAGAAATTACAATGCTTAATTGTGATACAAGCAAAAAGTGTCTTTCCATTTCATAAAAGTATAATATCACGATTGTTGGAGCATAGATCATTCATTTCAAATGTTTTTTAACCTCAAAAACAGTCTTCCTGTATTTGATGGATTTTGTCAAAAGGGAGGAGAAACATTACAGATTGATATCTGAGACTATGGATGACAGTAATCCTCCCCATACAATAAATATTCATGACTGCAAAGGACTATATGTACAATGTTAGAGTAGTCAACGGCCTAAATGTTAGACTTTTAACAGAAGTTCACTCTCTTACACTGAGACTCATTTGTAGTCCCCGAATCATCTCAGAGAACTCAGCTGCTTACCAGAGCGTACTGTCATTGCCATTTCAATCCTTACTAGGTGTGAAGCTTTCTGTCCATTAAAACCTACTGTGAGCATATGCAAACCATACAGGCATACACCCTCTCCCACACACACCAACACACATATTCATTTATACAGATATGTTCTCAGATGAAAATGGCTCTCATTAGGAGGAAGATTATAATTCACACTGCCCACTTAAATGCACCCTGCGCCTGCAGCCTCTTTAATGTCCTGTTGTGTCCCTTCACTGATAAACATTAGGAGCTGCTTGGATTTAGAATAACACTTCACAACAAAGAGATATGCACATATTATTCACCCCTCCATGCCCTTGTCAAGCTGCACTTCATGGCCTAAAAATCCTGTTTCAGCCCTCTTTCCTTCCCTTCATCTGTTGCCACCTTTTAAAACAGCGCAGGATTTACAAATATATCCGAGTAAGATCAAAGTCAGCTTTCTTCCGTCCTTTGAAAGCAGACCTTAGAAGCTGCATATTGCAGACTGTTACACAGGCTGTAGCCTGCAGTCTTACCTTTGTGTGTAAGCTACATTTTTGTGGATTTGTTTGTACCTTGGGTACAACTACTTCTGGCGTCAATTTTTCATAAAACCTAACAAGAACTAACACAGAATCTTCCAGAGTGCATTAATACTGTATATAACCCATGCAGCTTTCTGAAAGTAGACATTGTTCCACACATTTACAGTGTCTCGCTATTACATCTACATTTATCACTTAAATTGAGAATGCGTCGGCACAATGCTTCTCAGTAGATTTAGTTACAGCATGACTTTTTAGCATTGCAAGGAACCATGCACCCAGTTAAAAAGTCGTGGTCTTTGTGCAGGTCTTGTTCACTAAAACCTGCTCATCTGACATGAAGGCCTTTCCCACATGATGATATAAAAACACAAAATCTGTATTTTTCTTTTGCCAAAACCTTTTTTTCCATTTAAAGCAGCACAAAGGAGATTGTTTATGTTAAAATATCAGTTTCAGTTCTATTTGAAGGATTATGGGATTACTTGTAGGAAGGCTTATCAAGCCATTGTGGTCTCTCATCATGACTATCAGTAAAAACTACCCAAAGTAACTTTGGACTTCCGTCCTGGTCATCTCTTGCAGCAACAATGGTATCGCTTTATGGCACTATGTGACACAGCGTCAAGGATGAAACGAGCTCACAGAGCTAAAGTGGACATCATGATGGAGATAACTTGTGCGTTTTTGAAAACCGTATACTACGAACTATGCATACAAAGTTGTATATAGTATGCAGTATAAACTGGTCTGGTGGTCATTAATAGTGTGTAGTATGTCATCCCAAAACCAACTATGATACGGCAGAATCAGAAGGCAGTCACTTGACAGCTTTGACAACTTAGTAGTGCATTGCATTATGGCAGAGGTGTCGGACTCCAGGCCTCGAGGGCCACTGTCCTGCATGTCTTAGAGGTTTCCCTGCTTCAGTACACCTGATTCAAATGATTCAAATGAATCAATCACCACCACCTTGTCATTCAGGTCTGTACAGGGCTGTTAATGATATATATATATATATATATATATATATATATATATATATATATATATATATATATATATATATATATATATATATATATATCTATATGCATAGTCAAGCGGCATTGCTGATGTGCTTTATAAATCCATCCATGTGCTTTTTACTGCAGAACGAATCATTGGATGTGCAGTTCTGCCTGTCAGGGGTGAAAGAGTTTTGTGACACTATTGAGCCAGAGGAACAGGTATGATGACATCTACCTTCTACCACCGAGCGCATCTCGGTTGCTCCGACCGCAAGGAGAGGGCCAGAGGGATACGCGCTGTTGTGCAATAAGGCGTATAACGTGCCTGTTTAGCCGTAAAAGAGAGTTATTACCAACTGTCTTGAGAGACAATTGTTAATAACCAGAAAGGTATTAACAAAGTTAATAAATTGAAACAGGGCACCACTTGATATATTAGGAAAAAGGACTAAACGGCACAGTTTTCAAAATGGCTGTTGTTCTATGCGTGCCAGCCTGTGACCAGGTGTGGCGCTATAGAGCACAGTCTGAGCACAACCTCTTCAACCAGCAAATGTTACAAAACTGTGCAAAATAACCACAAACAACTTCTCTCATTAGAATATATCAGGATTTATTAACACAAGTATTAAAATGAACAAACACTTGAATCGAGACCCCATATCTACTACTAAAGGATAACTAAACTAACATAATCAAACATTAAAGGGGAAAAGAGTGTCCATATGTCTGCTTGTATGCTGGTAACTATAGGTATATGTGTGTGTGTGCGTGTGCGTATGGGTGTGTGTGTGTGGTAATGTGAGAAGGGTGTCCAAGATGGCAGACGCGATCACGGGGTATTTTTGTCCCCCACCAAGATGGATGCCGACTCGCGCAATAGGGCGTCACAAGATGGCAGACGGGGCCACGCGGTACCCTTGTTCTTGACCAAGATGGCGGACTAAGTCACGTGGTGGTCCCGTTCTTCATCAAGATGGCCGCTGACTCACGCGACCAAGCGCCACACGATGGCAGACGAGGACTATTTGTAAGGACATAGACAGGAAAGGCTAAAGGAGGTTAATTTTTCTAACCACTGAGGTTGTGATTGCTCCTGAACTTCCACACAGGTTGGAGAGTGTGGAGCAGACTTCTGCACACTTCTCCTGATTGTTTATCTGATATCAAGGCACGATCAGCCAGTGGTGAGAAAGCACGATCGTCACGTGGGAGGATACGCACCGGTGGATCACCTGTGGGCTCAACAGTACTAAATACATGCAACAAAATGAAGGTGATTCCTAACCACTGATGCTGTGATCGCTCCAAGGATTTCTGCACAGGAGGGAGAGTGTGAAGCAGACGTCTGCACTCTCTTCCAGATCGTTGTTCGGAAACCGGGGCGCGATCAATCAGTAGTGAAGAAACACGCTGATCACAAAAACATTAACTAAGCTAAATAGCTCTGCCCAGACACAAAAGCCTCTTACTTGGATCGCTCCGGAAGCGATCGATGGCGTTGTGGAGTCCGGGGAAGATGATTGGTGCGTGAGTACGGCCAAGCCGCTGTTGGTTACGCTCCGTGGATGTGGTCGCGAGAGCTGGCTCTGCTTCTTCCTGCCCTTCTCTCTCAGCTTCCGTGGGGGTGCAGGCTGCAGGGTTCTCGGCACAACCGGTCCTTCTTCAAGGTGGAGCCGTAGCGTCATCCCGGGGCAGTACCATGCCTCTTTTACGTCGATGTGCGCAGGTCACTTGTGGTACTGGCCGGAGGGTGCGTGTGAACTGGTCTTCCTTCACTGGTGGCTGACTAGCGCGTTGCGGGATGGGCCTCGTGGTTGTTGGCTGGAAGCTGCGGGGTAGGCCAAAAGGGGTATTCCTGGGTCAGGTAGAGAAAGTCCAGCCGTAGAGTCGAGGCGCAGGAAAAGAGCATAAAGAGAGCAAGAGGCTGATTGCGCTCATGGTATTTAGGGCTGCCGGGATGCACAGTACAAGAAACTCCACAGCAGTGTTCTGGACAACCTTATCTTCCAGATACAGAACCAATTTAAAGATCACAAACAATTAATGTTCTTGTCCCTCCTTGACCACCAGCAGTTTCAGATATATCGGAAATAAATTCCCACATCAAACCTTTTCCAGTTTGAGACCAGAGCCACAGAGCTCTATTTGATGATCTGACCTGTTTAAAAACAGACGTGACTGTGATGTAGGCTATGATGGACTTTGAGGGGAAATGTCCCAAAGATCTCTTTGGTTTCCTACACAGCAAACATCTGAATGAGATCATACCACAGCTGTACAGGCTGGCGTGTCTGGCCGTGACTATTCCCACATCCACCACAACTGCTGACCAGACATCCTCTTACCTCAAGAGAATAAAACATATGCAAGTAATACGGTGATGCGTAATCTCCAAATTATGCAGTGCCCTCTTCTTGCTATATTGCATTTTTTTTGTATTGGTGGCTTGTATGAATATAATGTCATGGTGGATTAAATAGTTAAACCCGCACTGAAGGTCCAGGTACCAAATCCATGACCCGCCACTGAATAATACTGTAATAAACATTAAACCAGACCAATAGAATTAAGAGTAAATTTATATTTTTTTCCTACCACATTTTTTTTCTCCCTTGTTTCCAATGTTTTTTTTGTTGTTGTTTTTATATTTTTGAGGTGCTGCAGTCCCACCAACAGGGGGGGGTGCAGCATCCCCAGCACCTCTACTTCCCGCAGTACTGGCGGTCTGGGGCGCCGAAAAGGGGGGGTAAAGGATACGAATTATAGGGGCCCATGATTGAGGGGGGCCCAGAGAGGCCCCTAATGATGATCAAAAATAGCATCAACAAATTTCGCCGCTGTGTTGGGGGGCCCGGTAAAGATTCTTTTCATGGGGCCCAAAATCCCTAGCGGCGCCCCTGCTGGCGGTATCTACAAATACTCTACATTTTTTTTCCACATTATATTTTATTAATGACAGCTTTTTTCTTTACCTTTCAATTTAAAGTTTTTACCCATGAAATATATAAATATGAAATATCATGCAACTTTTTATAATGGACTGTATTTACTAAAGAAGCAGAGCTGATATGTTTCACTGACTCACCATAAAATAACTATTTTGATTAAATGACATTTTTTGTGCAAAAACGCAGGTCCACTTGTTTTTGGCTTCAAGTCAAGTAGTTATTAGGGGGGGGGGAATCTTATTTCGCAACTAAATATTGAGTTCCAACTTAATGCTATTGTTTGAATTTCATCAGTTACAGCAATCAAAGCTAACTTTTATATAATCATGCTCACAATGTGGTAATATGATTAGATGGATTAAAACTAACCTGAGGAACTGATGTGTCACACTGAAACAACACTGAAAGCAAAGAGATTAACAAAATTGCAGAGTGATTTGTGCTGCTGTAAACATGCATGGAATAACCGCAAATAAATGTAACAGAGAGGGATTCACAGACTGTTGTGGCAAGGATCAAAAGCTATAACAGGCCAGACAATGAACATGAAAGGGAAGATGTAAAATCTGGGTCAAAATCAAATCCCCCCCCCCAAAAAAAAAGACTACTTTTTGTCACGAAGCATTTCATATAATTAGCATTTTAAATGTGCCTGGATGAGGCCCACATTTGTGCAACAATACCCAGCAACAAAAGCAGGTAATTAATCATAAAATGTGGCAGCTTGAATCCAGGCTAGTCATTTTTTGCTTTAATGATCTTTTTTCGTTAAGCTCTGCTTCACCTGCTTTAATGGATGGGCCACCCCCGACACTGAGCGACCACTTATCGGGATTTTGATCAAAACAACACTTGAGAACAGTAACAAATAAAGTGGGGAACATCAGATTCACATTAGCTGTGGCTTTGCTCGATCAAACATCAGGTGGAAATGAAGAGCTTGTGGTTATTTGCATTTTCTGTCTCACTGCAATGCTTCTTTTTTTTTTTTTTTCAAACAAGAGCCAAAACCGTCACTGTTATCCCATCCAGCCTACACTTGCTGTTTATTATTCACGCTTAAATGAATTATTGAGTGCTGTTCACAGAGGACTGTGCATTCTGTAGCAACCCAAAAGGGGCTCTGGCTGTTTGTTGGCAACAATATTTAGCTTGCCACATCAGGTTGTATGCACACATACTACCTGTATAATGGTCGCCTAACCCCAACAGACAGTATTAGCTGTGTGTGGATAATGACTCGCCAGCTGTGACCATGTGTGATTATGGTCTGCAGACAGGAGGTCTCCTTGCAAATTTGTTTTGCAGGACAACAGACAGCGCATCAGGGTGTAAACATCCGACAGCACGTATGCACAACTGCACACACACGCACACACTTGCACACATTAAACTGATAAGATCAGACTGCAATCCAGCCAAGAGACACATTGTTTACGGCAAGATTAACCTGGCCAAAGCTTTACAGGGATTAGCAGGCAGTGTGTGTCCTCCTAAATCAACACAACTAATGCACCAACACAGACCCACAGAATCCGTAAATTCCAGTGACAGCGTGGACTGAAAGTCTTGATCTGGTCTCTGGAGTCTGGTAATGCTTATTTGGACATGAGCATACTTGTGGGCACTGGGATGAGAAATAAGCAATTGGAGCAACATAGTTATGCAAATCCATCACACAACGAACTCGTTTAGTGCGTTAAAGGTATTACAGACTAACATTTACGTACAGTGATCATATGCAATCAATAATATTCGCACACAATGTTCCACAGTTGTCTGATAGCACAATGACATCCCCTAATTAGAGAGCAGATCGCATTCATTCAATTAACAGTTTGCGCATATTGTATGCTCTTGACTGTGTGTGTATGTGTGTATCTATGTAAGGTTGAGCAGAGGCCTTTTCACATTTCACACAAGCCATTTTCATGCAGCACCCAACAACGAATGTCTCTTTCCTGCCCCGTCAGGCATCACTCAGCCCTTGGAAAGGCTTCATGTAAATATATATATATATATATATATATATATATATATATGAAGATAGTTAACCAAGAGGAGGATTCTGAATAAATATTCAGGATGTTTTCTCAAAGATCGATTGCTTCAGAATTGAAATCTTTTTATATTTTTTTCATCCATCCATCCATTTTCTATACCCGTTTTATCCTTGAAGGGTCACGGGGATCTGCTGGAGCCTATCCCAGCCGTCTACGGGCGAAAGGCAGGGGTACACCCTGGACAGGTCGCCAGTCCATCGCAGGGCCACACATACAGACACACATCCATTCACACTCACATGCACTCCTACGGGCAATTTAGAATTATCAATTAACCTAACATGCATGTCTTTGGACTGTGGGAGGAAGCCGGAGTACCCGGAGGAAACCCACGCAAGCACGGGGAGAACATGCAAACTCCACACAGAAAGGCCCCGAGGTTCAATCCAGGACCTCAATTTTTCATTATAACCTTTATTTAAACTTAAAGGTATAAAGGTAAAATAAAGGTATATAAAATCTCCTCAAGGTCAAATGGAGGCTCTGACTCATTTGGCTTTTGATTTTTAGCCCATTTAAAGGAGGCATTTTGTAAAGAAGAAAAAAAAAAGATTTTTGCTTAAGAGCATTTGATTGAGTGCCAGAAGTAACTGCCAACTCCAAAGCTTTGAAATAACACAATCAAAGCTGCCACACTGATTTTACAGAAGGCGCCCCCCACTGAATGGGGGGGTGGGGGGCTATGTGAAGGTGAGTGGCTGACTCCACTCCCCGAAAAAGGGCTGCAATGATAAGGGAAGTAACTTTTTGACTTCCTTACTTTCTCCTCCACTATCAAACATACCGGTTTTCAGAATTTTAAAGCAAACAGCTTTGCAAAATACAAGCTTGCATTGGCTCACAGAAAATATAGAGATATTTTTTTTGGACTGAAATATACAAGTGACTGCCAAGTGCGTTTGCCTAAAGCGTATTTTTTCTGTTTGCATCCTTGGATCTTCTTGGGTCACACCTTTCTGTTCCGTATCTGCTGTTTTAAGCGTTTGATTTTCAGCCTGAAGAATGGATCTGATATTTTGTGGTTTCCTCTGGAGCATTTAAAGCGTAAAGGTGTTGTGCTGAGAGCACAGTCTTCTGTAAACAATCTTTGGCTGGTGTTTTGCTGACTCAAATATCACATGTGGAGTAGCAAAGCTGCCATTGAGATGTTTTTTTTTTTTTTCTCTTTCTGTTATTGCTGGTCTTACTGCTTTGAGATTCTGTAGTTCAGTTTAGTCCTGATTATTTTTAGCCTTCTTCTATCCACTCTTCTTCTTCTTAAATGTCTTCCAGTGACCGCTGACATGCAGTGTTTTGTAGTTGCTGTCTTCATTTCTCCTTTCTGGGTTTCATTTTGACTCATTTTCTGAATTTGACACAAATCTCCATTCTTTGTCCTTATTTTTCTTAATTTTTCTAGCAGTTTTCATGATGAATCCTGAGTATTTTTTCTCAGTTTTTCTTTTTTTTCCCTCTTCAAGCTGCTAGAGAAAGATCAGCTACAGCCAAAACATTTTTTCTCTCTCTCTTTGACACACTATTGGCTTAGTTTGTCCTCTACATATAAGCCCTTTTCAGACATGCACTGACCTCAATTAGATTGTGGCAAACTGAATGTGTCAGTGTCGTGTCTGAATGACCCTCCTGGTGCTTTTCTGTAACATTCCACAATTGCAGCAACACATATGAATCACATTCACTGCAATACCAGTCTGAACTGCTGCTGTCACATCAACAGAGACATGCACACCAGAAAAGGGTTAATTCAGTTTGAATCAGTAATTGAGATCAACAGATCTGTTGATTAAAAATAAAAAAAAAACAGCTGTTCATGTTACTGCTCAGTGTTTTTTACAATTCATAATCGGCTATTTTATGTTTATCAATATCATCGCCTTTTTATCTCACAAATCCACATGCTTGAAATAAAATTTTATGACAAAACGGCATTTTATTTTAAATAAAAAAAAAAAACTGTAACAATAGGACGCCTTATGTTGTTTTATGTGATGCTGCAATTTTTCTTCTGACACGCAGCTATGAATTTTTATGGCGATATGACATGCTGTTGGGAGAAAACTGACTCTATTGTAGTGATATACCTCACAATTAATCTCAAATGAGCATGCCCCAGAGATCTCTTGATCACTTTCACAGACATTTCTGAATGAAGCATGAGGAACGCTAATGGGAAAAATGACCAGTGTGTCGTAAATGGGGTTAGTCTAACAGACTGATGAAGCCATTAATGTTACTTATCTCATGTCCGATAGGTGCTATAGACTTAAACCTCAGCACACAGGATGCACTTATTGGCAATCTTCTGCACTTATAGTAAAACCTCACATAAGTATTTGGCCTAACCAATCACTTATTTTGGTGATGAGGCTTTAAAATAAACATCTTCCAGTCAGAACATGATGGACAAGTGAGACTGGGAGTAACTTATAAGTGAGAGTGGGTTCTTCTTCCTGTGTATTATTCTGCAGTCAATTAGGAAGCAGTACTGTCAAAATGTGAAACGAGAAAAGTTATTGATAAAACTCCATTTTGAGGTTTCCTGGAAAATTTATTCAAGCTATTCTCACTGGAGCTGAGTTTATTTTCACACTGAATACTGCTTCCCTGCACAATGTAGTTATCAATTTTAACTTTGACAACAGTAGGTCATTTTGGAGGGGAGAGAATCTATCACTGTAATCTACTGACTTCAGTGTATTTCATCTGTCTCATCCTGTCATCTATCATTTATATATCATATAATACCTTAGATACCACTAAAACAGAACAAGAAAGTAATTCTAAAAAATAAATCCTTCCTCAAAGGCCAGGTCTTGGATGGCATTTAACTCCACAGAAAAGTGACCCCCAACTTTTGATGTTTAACCTTTGACATGGCAGAAGTGTTCTAATTCATGGTGAGTTTCTAGTTATTAATTATTTGCGCCCACCTCAACAGACGTATTCATCCGTTGAAAGAGCTTTAGGCCTTTTTCCTCACACATGTCCTCCAGCTCTTCCTGGTGGAATTCTGGGGTGTCTCCAGGCCAGATGAGATATTTAATCCCTCCATCATGTTTTGAGTCTGCCTCAGGGTCTCTTACTTCTGCATTACTTTGATAGCTAGATTGTCCTTGTAATGTAATTTACCAGTAAATCTTCTCTGGGCCTCAGATATCACATGTGAGATCTTATATCTCCTAGCTTTTAAGAGGCAAGATCAGATATCCCACATATATATTGCTTGTTCCAGGGGTCAGCAATCAGGCAACAGATGGCCCCAGTATTGATAAGTAGTTTATGCACGTATAACACTGCTGCCACAGCGATGTAGAGGTTTGTCTAGCCATATCAAGCAAAGCTTGTTTGTATAGATTCTTATATTGCTATACAATTAGTTTATGACTATTTAAGGCACCATACATATTGTGTTTAGGAATGCTTTGACTGCCATGATGATGTGATTGGTTATAACTGAATTAGTGACTGTTTGCAGTTCTATGACTGTATGGTTGCAAATGTAAAAAAAAGAGTTGTGGAAAATGGCTTATGGAAAATGAAGAGTACACAGACTAAAGCGAAAAGCAAATGACAGCATAAAAAAAATTCTCCAGTGGTTGTGTGACTTGAAGCTTTTGAACTTTATCTACTAATGCAGAATGTGGAAAACAACTTCAAAATGACACCGGAGCATTTGGTGTTATTGTCTATTACAGTTGCACATACCAAATCGTAACACCAATGCCGATGCTTCTGCATATATCTGAAATATTGCCGCCCTTGACAAGATGGTTGAACCTGATACACAAGGATGAATAAGGATTAGTTCACGGGTTTGTGATAAAAGAAAGTGAACCGATCAGACACTGACAACTTGCTTCATGTCTCTGTCTGCAGCAAGTTACATTAGCAGCTACTGGGATAGCAGATGTAGCCTAGCCAGCCGTACCCATCCGCTTTGAGTTAGAGCTGACAAATGTTGAGCATCAGTCATTTTTACAGACATTTCAGCAAACTAATTTTCAACCTGAGTTGAAGATGACAAAGAATTAGTGGTGGGAAATACGATTACGAAGAAGAGCAAATCTACCAAGCGGACCAATCACATTTCTTGCAGTCCGAGCGACGCAATGTCACATTTAGAGAGAGGGGCACGTCAGGGTACGGTTCATTGAAAAATTGCATGAATGAAATGTACTTAAGTAAAATTTTATCATTATTTGTTTATCCATGTCCAGTGCAATTAATATTTGATTAAGTATAACAAGTATATGATTTATCCAAGATCTATGCTAATAAATACCCTCTCAGACTATTTCGTATACCATGCCAGTAATTCATTGTACTGTAAATATAACATGTTTGTTTCTTCGTGTCTTTTCAGGGAAGGAATAAACTTTACTTGCTTTAATTTGTAAAGTTTATTTCGATATTTTTCATTTGCTATGAAATGTGAAGTCATCCAAAACCACTTGAATTTCAAAATCCAATTTCCTCCATTTTTCTCTCTTTAACTGTGGTGACAGTTTTTTCTTTTCCTCCTGCCATCATAGATAAAAATTCCTCACAGCGCTGCTTTCAATTATTAGTTGAAATTGTCATCCTTCACCAGTCTGCAACATAAAAAAGGCTTGTCTGTCATGTTTTAAACCTGCCTGCTTATATTCACCTCTCCTGCAGTTTACGTTACTGTAACATCTGTGCACCGGTGTACTCGTGTATGTTCATCTGCGTCAGATGCTGAACAAATGAAATTTCAGTAAAAAAAAAAAAAAAACCTAGAAAAGAAACTGGGAATTCTGGAATACATTTGTAAAGTATACATGCACATAGAAAGACACACTCTCAGTCACTCTAATGCTTACGGTAAGACAGGAATCCATTATCAATATGGAGTACCCCAGAGAGAGTGAGTGATGCGCAGTGAGTGGGTGGGGGTGCTAATGTGAATGGATGCCTCTCATATATTGCATGAAGCTACCAGTCAACTGAAGTGATGACTTTGTGCATTCACACTGAGCTGAGGACTTCCTGTCATCAACTTGGTTAGGGTGTGATGAATGCCAGACACGGCAACGTCATCTCGAGGAGGCGAGGTGCAGGAGGCCCCTGCTGCAGGATGGGGTTACTTAATATTCTGAATTCAGCTGAGAGCAACGTTCAAACTGCATGGTTGTCACGCAGGTAAACAATTAGTTTCAACTTTTCGACATAACTGGGGAACATTCACGTGAAATGATTTCAGGTCTTTGTTTATTCCAACTTTTAAGGATTTAAGTAGATATGCAGACAGGTGGGCAATTTAGTAATTCTGCTGCCTCAGGATAGATTCAGGATGGAAATGTACTGTTAAAGCTCTCTTCACACCTGTGTTTACATCCACAAACGTGTTTTTTTTCCTCATTAGACACTAGACTGAGTGGCCGTCAACTGACTTCGCACATCGAAAAGAGAGGCAAGACTTCTCAGTAAAAACAAGGAGGTTAATGCAAACAAGCAAACAAGCACTTCAAAACAGTTTATCATTGATATATCTTTATATAATCTAGCGAGAAATTAGTCATTAAATTGGTGTGGGGGTGGGGTCATTGCAGGTGTCATTATGCTGGAGGCTGGGTACATCTCAGAACAGGGTGGAATAGACTCTTTATTGTCATTATATGATACAACGAAACGTTGGCAGTTTTGTTGCTGTTTCTAGGCAATAGAATCCATCAAAAATTCCAGGCACGATGTGCTTTTCTTTTTTTTTTTTCGCTGTCACCTAAACTGCTCAAAGCGCATGATCAAATATCAGCGTTTTGTTACAGATGACTTTAAAAAGTGGCTTCTAGAGAGAACTGCACAGAGGACTTTATTTTAATGTTTAACACCACAGATCCACTGCAGTCTTGACCGAGGGAGAATTTTTATTTCAAACAGGAATGCCATGCTTTGTTGATTTCTTTTCATTTCACTAAGACAATATTTTGTTTTTTTCTGGATTATCTTTTTTTTTTTTCACTCCTCGAAGCATGCTCTCTTTTTCCATTTCTGTATGAAGAACTCCATCAGGGCAATGACTGTTTAAGTTAAAAGCATTTCTCAAAGGCACCTCAATTGAGGGAGGGAGAATTACTCATTCACTCCTTCATATATTTTCTGGCTGGCACAAAAATCCATCCAAGCCAGGCTATAATCTCTGTCTCTGTAGGAAGTTTCCCCAAGTGCATCCCCGGTATTATATGCACCATAAATTCTAAGGTCATGAGTTCCAAAAGAGGAGGTCTGATGTGGTATTATCAAGCGATATTTGCACTCTGTGGGTTGGCTTTTGCTGCTACTTCACTCACTCCGGGATCATCAGATAATGCAGTGCTCTGAAAGGGAAGCTCTTGGCTGGCAGTGCCTCTGGAGCCTCCATCCCTCCATCCCTCCATCCCTCCATCCCTCCACAGCTCACAATGGCAGCAAAGGTGTCACAGATATTATGTGCATTCCCTCTCTTGCAAGCATATATGCACACAGATGTTGAAACACACATAGGGTTCACATTAATATACACATGGACGTGAGCTGTGCAAATCTTCATGACATCCGCCATTTCTTTTAAAGCAGTATTTTGATATTACTCTGTAGATATTTAAAGGATAGACATGATTTTTTTTCTTTTCCCATAAAGAATTATAATCTACTGATTAATATTTTTTAAATAAATATTCCAAGCTGCAGCCCTGTATGCCATCTACCCTCTTACTCTTTCAGATTTGCGGAGGAGAGACTTGCACAGTTTGAAAGTTGCAGCTTCATCTCGCACATCATCACACTACCCTCAAAGGCATCTCGGAGATCTAAAATGCTTCGCTCCTAACTCTCAGAGGGTTCACCACATGATCAGAGATCCAGTGGGACAGTGTGAAAAGGCAAGATGAAAGAGCAAATGAGATGCATCTCATTTTAACCACTGTTCGTTTTAAGGCAGTCTGAGAGAATCCAAAAGAAACTCTTCAGTGCAGAAACTCTTAGACAAAACTGACCTTGAACTGCAGCCTGGAAATGATTCTTCACAGCCGTTTCTGGGGTGGGGGCCTTTGAAGTAGTGATTGTTCTGGTTGAAACGTACTAGGTGTCTTTTGTGCATTATGATACCAGTGCTCATGGCTCTAGGAAATGTCTGGTCCCAAATGGAATTCTCTATTGAATTCATTTTATATGTGTCTTGCTGTGCTCTAGGGCCCACTAGCTACATAGGATAGAGCCAAAATGAAATGTGCAAGGATGCTTCATCCTGATTTTGGAAATTCTTCAGCCTTGGGCCAATCTAAGTGAAAATAAAAAGCTTAGTGTACTGTATATAGTAAGTGGACATTGTTAGAAAGAGGTGCTCTTGGACATTTTTTGGTGTAGTTCATATGTTCATTTCTGTAGTGTCACTTGTGTTGTTTGTACAAATCTTGTTTGTGTCCTGCCAATAGGTTTTGATAGCTTGAAACCCCCCCCCTTCTTTGACAAGAATGTGTTGCTGTTTTCAAATTACATATTAAAGTATATGGTTTTGTATATAGATAGAAAAATGTGTTGCCTCTTTGTGCGACTGATGTCACTGGGTGATGATAAATTTGGCTTGATGCAAAAATCCCAGAGGTGTCTAATTAATGTTATAATGCTGAGGCGTCAGGTGTGATTTTAATGACAGGCTTGTACAAGTATTTATTTATTTTTTATTGTGACAAGGGTACTGAAAGCCGAGTCAAAAAGGTAACGTAGTGCTGAATAGGAGAATGACCTGTTACAGCGTGATAAGTGACTCTGTGTGCCACAGTGTGTCCTTTGATAATCCAAAACGTTTTGTACTCACTCTCCTGGAAACATTTCTCTGACAATAAATCAGCTCGAATATAAGTGTGTTCATCATCACAGCTGAGGTATTCCACGACCTCAAAGCAGCAAATGTAGATAACCTTGATAAGTATGCATCAACACTGGTTAAAACAAAACTTATTTCTCCCCTAAGGCATGTTCATATTCATAGTCAATCAGTGTTCAAATCGGTGCAGAACAGTCTAGGAGTTGTGGTGGAAAAATATATATAATGTGGAATAACACATTATTTGCTTCTACCATGCTGTCTAAATTGTTCAAATCCGTGTTCCTGCTGTCTTGTGATGTCAAAGGGAATTGCATTGCGGTATTAAAGGAGAGGAAGGTCATTGATCGCCTCTGTTACTGAGATTGTTTTCCTTTCCTCCTTTACTGCATTTCGTTTTGGCTCTTGCTTTGTCTGAAACTATGGAAACCACATAGAAGGCTGCAGCTGTGTTCAGACTAAAAACTAACAATTCATTGTAAAGGTAATACTCCTTCTGTGATTGCTGTTATTAGTCTGTAGTTTAAGTTTATTAATAATAAAACTGACGTAGAGTTAGTCAAAGGCATATGTGTTATGACTATATAACTAAAATACAGAAGCATGACACGCTAAGGTGGTCTGTCTCACTATCTTCAAAAGGTTAGAGTGGTCATACCTAGGTCATCTATGAAACAGGGCAAAGAGTTTAGTGTGTTGTGATCAAATGGTGTAGTTGAGTAAATGATCACATAGTCATTTCGTAACATATCACTGACACATAAGAGCATCACAATCCATCTGAGCACGCGTTCAGTCAATTTTGGCAAAAGAGATGGCAGAATACTGGAATGACAATGAAATAAAGGTACTGTTGACTCCTTGGCTGTTCATTCTCAGCAGATTAGCAACACTGTTAAAATGTTGTGGCATCAACAACTACCTCTGCATCTGAAAACCCCAAACACCCCCTGTGGTCTTTGATCATTACACAGGCAGAAACCTGAGGTTAAAAAACACTGGGTCTTAATACTTAAAGTGCAGATACTAAAAGTAATAGGCTCTTCCTTTCCCAATGCTCCATTTCTTTTCTGGAATGCATAAAAAAATAAAGTTTTTCTAATCACTCCTACAGACTGACAGAAAACTACCTCTCAGGTTGCAGAGGAGCCTCCATATTGCTCTCACAGTGTGCGATTGTAGAGGAAAGGCACTGCGTATGGTATATGCAGTATGTATGGTATATACAGATGGTATATGTATATACAGATAAACAGTTTTATATGAAGAACTGGTGTCTGAGTGCGCTTGTGAATGAGAAACACACTTTGTAGAAACCTTGGTGAAGTTAAAAGACTTTATAAGTGTGGACCATTCATCTGATGCAGACATAAAATTCCTACATAATCAAGGCAGGCACACATTCATGTGTCAGGAAGAGGACAGTTAGGAAGAACATTCCTTTGAACAAACTTAAACACAAGCAATGAAGAAGTGTTGCTGTCTTCACATACGGCATTTGATAATTTACCTCTCCTAACGCTCAATGTACTGTATGTCATTGTTGAGGATGTACCAGAAAACATCGTGGACCCATTTTATACTGCGACCAGATCCCTCTTTAAAAAAAAAAAAAAAATAAATAAATCAGAATAAAAGACTTTTCTGTTCCCATTACTGCTGTGAATTGCTTTAAGCTCTTGTATAATCAGTAACAAGGTGATTTGTAAGGAGAGAATTGCATAGACAGACATTGGATTGAGAGTGGATATTGGATTGTACTGTCCTGTAGAGAGTGCAAATTTATCTAGAAAGAAACAGCTCTGTTTAGGGTAAAATGGAAAAGTGTTATTCTCTCTGGTTCCGTTATTATGTTTTCATATCTCAACATATTTGTTGACCTAGAATTTACAAGACATTAAAATGTCCATTTGGTTAACTGTGTGTTTCATCAGTTAAAGAGTGGTAGGATTTGGTTTTTAGTCCTGCACTTAAACCTAAAGTTCTGCCTGGTGCAGCCTTTCAACTCTTGTCGCCAATAAAAATGCAAGCTGTAATCTGTGTGTCTGAGCAAAGAGCTTGATTAAATTTAGGGATTTTATTCAAACTTTATTTGCATAAAAGCTGCTTCAGGCATTTTTTTGTGCATAGCTACATAACTGGTCAAGCACTGACCACCAGCCTGACATCAAATGTATCTCTAAGGAACCCATCTGATAAATGTTCCTACACAATGTATGTCAGGTGTCAAGAAAGTAGATAAATAGATGCTATATCATTGTTGTCCATTTATTTCTCTCTAATCATACTCTTATTGCAATTTGAGTTTCTTTTCATTTTCTTTCCATGTCAAAGCTAATTTGAAAAAGATCAGCATCTTGAATCAATAAACATTGGGCCTCCTGTTGATGGCCCTGAAGCTGTGGGTGCCTCTCGGGCTCATCTGCCCTGCTGTAGTGGGAAGTAGCCGGCACCGACATGGCCGTGGAAGGACCTGGGGCAGCTGACAACGGGCAGCTGAGAATGATGGTGATGGTAATAATGATGATAATAATGATTATCATAGTTATTACCTCCACCAAGGAGGTTATTCTTTTGGCGGCGATTATCTGTCTGTTTGTCTGTGTTCAAGATAACTCAAAAAGTTATGGATAGATTTTGATGAAAGTTTCAGGAGTTGTCAGAAATGTGAAAAGAAAGAATTGATTTCATCCTGGATTCTGGATCACTTTCAAATTTTCGATAACATTGCGGTCAATGGGGCCAAAAATGTTGTTTCTCAATATCTCCGTTAATTATTGCCCAAAACTCATGAAATTTGACTCAGGAATTGACAATGGGAACCTCTATCAAATTTCAAAGGCTGATCCGGATCTGATCCAGAAGGCGGATTTTATCGCAATCTGTAAATTGCTATATGAGGGAATTGTTGCGCTTGGCGGAGGTCTGTACTATCCGAATGCTTTTCTAGATGTTAGTATTTTTTATTATGGGTGGTATTATTATTACTGGTATTTTGACTATTAATACTATTGTTGGCATTATTGTTGTTGTTATTACTGTCTTTGTCATTATCATTCTTATAATTATTACTACAATTACCATCAGTATTATGCTTATTAGTTGTGTGGGTGCTTGTATGAATACATGTACGCTTATGTATGTTTGCACATCTGTATGTAAATGTATATATGTATGTACATGTATGCATAATGTATATATATGTGTATCTGTGCGCACATGTGTTTTTAGGTGTGTGTGTGTGTGTGTGTGTGTGTGTGTGTGTGTGTAAATATATATTATATATATATATATATATATATAGGCATTTCACAGTATTAAATATTATTTGTATATATTTTAAAAGTAACTGTCTATTTCTGGGGATCATGACAATACCCAGAAATAGTCAGATAAAACAGAGGAGGGAAGATAACCTATGTATAAGAGAGTAGTTCAGTAATATTCCAGCAGCTGCAAGTATCACAGAAGTACTATGTTTCAGGATCCAGAAGACATACCCTAAAAGAAGATTTGGGGTAATATAATTGTCCTATCTATAGCATTATATGTTAGTTAAAGGGTGAGAAGGAAATGTTGGAAAAACCCTGAAGATTCAGCAGCCTTCCTTCAGGAAATCTTTACCAATCTGTGAGTAGATTTCCACATAAAATCACCTCCTTACTAAAAATCTTTTCTGGATTTGCAGTACGTTTTGTTAAACATTTGAATACGTTTTGATAAACTGTTTTGTTCTTAAGATCATGTACATGTTCAGAGATTGGATTTAATCGTAATATGACAGTACATTTGTAAAGCTCATTACTGATGCAAAAATCCCCACCCACAGTCCACCATATAAGGAAGTGTAAAGCTGCATACTCAACCTGAATGTCTACCTTGCGCATATAAGAAACCTGGCACACATAGTTCAAGTTCAAAAAGTGCTGGTCGAATTAAACCTCTTACCAAACAATCATTCAATAAGCTGTGTTCAAAGTAGCTTCATGGGCTGCATTGTGAACTGGTTCTACAGACAGTCAGGTGCATTAAAGACACCTGAGTGTCACCTCTGGCACTTAAAGTCAGAGAATGACAAACAATGTTTATCTGCACTCCTCATTTACAAAACACATGGTCACAGGCAAGAGTAGATTTTGTCTGTACCAACAAAAAGCTACGAATATTTTCACGAATGTTGAAATGCAGAAATTT
This sequence comes from Hirundichthys speculiger, assembly GCA_018398805.1. Lineage (NCBI taxonomy): Eukaryota > Metazoa > Chordata > Actinopteri > Beloniformes > Exocoetidae > Hirundichthys > Hirundichthys speculiger. The sequence continues at coordinate 278,800 of JAGFBZ010000582.1, forward strand.
TGCTCTGCTCACGATTTATACACAATCTATTCTGCTCATATTTTATGAATGAGGCCAAGCGAGATTTTGCAATAGACACAACTAAAAAAGTACACCCCCCTTCTTTCAGACCTGCCTCCAAAGCTACACCCCCAAATCACACAAATGCGCAACACCTGGGTTGTTTCCCACTTCCAAGTGTGCAAAGTCTGGACTTGTGTTCTTCAAAGTACTCCAGAGTTATACTCGCCAAGTATAAACCTTTGAGGACGGGAGGATGCAGTTTGGTCTTTCTGCATTTGGAACAGCAGTGTACTTGATAGCATCGCAGCTCAACTCACAGGCTAACACGTATTCAAAAACATCTACAATTTAATCGAGAATAAAAAAGCAGACTGAACTTTAGTATGACTCAGAGTGGACCATGGACTCCCCCTGTCAAAAGTGTCTAGAACTGTTTATTTATGATGCGTTTTTAATGGGTTTTATGCTTTTGTATTTCTGCTGTGTTATAAAGTTTGGTAGGAAGTGAAGAAAAAAAACTTAGACAAATAGGACAAATTTTTCAAATAGACAAAATCTTGAACAATTAACCACTAGTTTTAAGTTAGAAGAACTGTATACTAAAAAACTATGTGGAATGCATTCTGGGATACTTTGATGTGTCAAGTCTACACAAGCCTCCCCTTGGATGAATCCTTGATGAAGTGGGCAGTGCAGGAACACATTTGGGGATTTCAACAGTACGTCGAGATGAAAACTTTGGAATAGTACTTCAGATGAGGCTGATGACATTTCACAAGTACACAGACACATAAGTACAGAAAATTATGCATATTGAGAAGTGGCCCTGTTCTCTGAAGAAACAGAATTTGACAGACAAGCCAGCGGTCCAATGACTTTGCTTGGGTCACACACAATGAATGGATGGTGATTTAAGGACCCCATTGCTTCCAAATGTGGTCAGTTTTTTTTTTTGCTTTTACATGATTAAGACATTTTCTGGTAACACTGACAAAATACAAACAAACAAACAAACAAAAACAAACAGGAACAACTTAAAAGAAATAAACTGATCACGGTGGCAAAAGAAGATATCACAGGTGTCCAAATAACAAAACAGCTCAAGTAAACCAACGTCAAAACTTAAACAGAACTGAACAAACCTTGAGACTATCACAGATCAGGTGCATTTACACAGACTTGATTACACACAGGTGGGTTCTGTTTATCATCATCAGTCATTTAGGACAACATTTTAATTTTTATTCAGTTTTATTCAGCAATGTTCCTCTTCGCAATTTTGCGACTTTGGCGCTTAAAGGGTTAAGTTATTGATGCCTTTTTTGTGCTAAATTTGTCATTTTGAACATAAGATGTCTAAAATTTGTTCTTCAGGAAAGTTGTGGTTCTGCCATCTTTGTTCCAGCCGAAGAGATGAGGCGTAGGATAGTTAAAGGAGCCGTATGTAAGAGATCTAATAAAACGAATCATAAAATGACCCTGATATGTCAACAGACATTTAAAAATCAAGTTAATTTCAAATACTTATGTCACTGACAACAGCACTCAAGCCAGGATATTCTCGTTTAAAAAGAGGAGTTGCAGCCCTCAACTGATGTTGATGTTGTCATTTTTTGTTTTGGCCTGAAGCGCCACCCTCCACCTATCTCCAAATCACGAAGTCAGTAGTGTTTCGGCATCCGGGTTGCCAGCTCGGCTCTAATTATCGCAGCAGCCGCTACGAACGTGTTGGATGAAAAAATGTCTAGCTTTCCAAAACCTAAAAGACCTCGTTATGAATCCGAGTTACGTCGTGACAAGGTCCGAAATAAAACAAGGATTTGTATAGGAGATGCTTTTGATAGATGGAGACGGCTGAAAGCGGAGAAGAATTTGAAGACAGACGCCAACGTTGCTGATTTCTCCTGGACAGGTAAGATTCATCGCTAAATGTTTGGCTAACGCTAATTTACTTGGACAAGGTAACAGTGGTACCTCTACTTACGAACGCCTCTACATACGAAACTTTCAGGTTACGAAACGCCTCAACGGGAAAATTTCCTCTATTACGAAAGATCAAAGAAAGAAAAGATCTTTCATAAAGCATTAAATATAATTAACAGAAAATAAACTTACTGTGTAGGACTCGTCGCTTGCCATGACAGCCTACGTTCCTGCTGCATTCTGTAGCCGACCTGGCAACCTCTGGTCGGGGAGGAGGGGGAGGGTACACGCCGCTCAACAGTAATTTGAAAGTGACTGCAGTACCAGTTTTGGCCATAATCTTACAAACGGCTCCTTTAAGCATTAGGATGAATTATAAATGTTGATTGACAAAATGACCTAAAACTTTAAATGTGAATAGCTAAATGCCCATTCTGCTACAAAAAACACAAAGCAAACACAAAAGGGCCCACAAGGCTCAATTTATTGCTCCAGAATTATATAAGAACCATTTATGTAGTGGAACAATCAGAGGCTAATGAGCTAAGGGGCACAAGTTCAACATTTAACTCAGTCAACTGAGTAAGAATTTAGCAGTTTAACAGAAATTTCCTCCAAGAGTTAGTAGTGACTGCGTGAGAGGGGTTTGTCCAGGTCTTCTTTTACAGTCTAGGACTTCTTCCACCAATTAAAGCACATACTGTTAGTCAATGCAGGTAGTAAAATATCAGTCACAAACATTGTTTTATAGATGCGGTTTCTCAGACGATCGCTGTCTGTCTAATGTGTTTTCATCACTGGTCTGCTGACAAATCCTTACAACTCATGTCAAGGAAGAGAGATGCAAGGGTACATAATCCATGATCTAAAATCATCACTACTGGACTTCAAAAAATGTACCTGGAACATCAGTATGGAGCAAATACAAACAGAAACATGCTGTGTATAACATTGAACTGTAGTTCACCTGGCCATCGTTCAGCTCCATGTCTTTGAAGTTTCATCATCCAGACTTTGCAGGAAAGAAAGGTTGAATTAAAATACGTTCATGTCATATGAGAAAAAAATTATGACCATTTGTCATGGCCTGGATGACGTACAGTACTTGTTGTGAATGATGATCATGATTTTTCTGTTGCCTACCGTCCGTACGTTCTTTAACAGATGGTCATATGGTTAAAGCTTTTTCAAGACCACAGTAGCACTCACTCAGCTGGCTGGCATGACAAATTAATGATCTTTACCTGTAGGTGTATCCTAAAGGTTAGATGGCAGTTTCTTGTGATGTGCTCTGGAGCATGACACAGAGCATCCATTTGCTCCACTGAAGCTACTTAGTAGTGACTTGTTGTTCTGGAAACCTCCCTGAGGTGGTGACATGAATATAAATAGTGTTGCTTTAAAGAGCATGCTTGAGGAGGAAAATTAAGATTAATTTCCTGTATAAATGAGGGCAACTGATTATAAAGGGACAACAACCTCACTCACTCTTCCCAGTTCTAGGCAGAGAGGATTCACCCTTCAGGCACAAAGGCTATCGGTAGCATTTAGCTTAAAAGAAACCAAAACTCACATAGTTTCTGTCATTGTTTCTCCTTTTCTCAATGAGGACAGTCTCTAATTAATTAATAGCATACAACTGTAAAATTCCCTCCAACCAGGGTTATTATTATGTGCAAAGCCAAGTCAATTTTCTGTGGTATAGTCAAAGAAATGAATGAGCTTATTGTTATTATATCATCTTCACAGCATTCATTGTATGCAATATACTAAGTGAATTTGTGTGAATGCATATGGGTATCCATGATGAAACATTTTGTTTCTCTAAATATGAACAACACCGCAGACACTGACTTGTCATCACCTACCACCTCATAAACTTAATAGGGTGAATTTGTTTCTAACTTTTCATATCTAAGAGTCAATAGATATGATTTGGACTGATCCTCTTCTGTTGACTGATCTATTTTAGCTCTGACTCAGTCACTACTAACTGTTGGAGGAAATTGCTGTTTTGCTGCTAAGTTCTTTCAAATTTAGTACAAGTTTAAACTTTACCGTGCAACTTCAGTGTCTACAGAGTCAGCTGACTTAGTTAAATATTGAACTTGTGCCCAAAAAGCCCACACTAAATGACAGCAGCCTTGCCATCTCCTGGGGCATCATCACAGTTGGTTCCTGGCTCCTTTAGCTGACCTGTGGCAGAGGAGCTGTGGAGTTCCTGTGGAGGTTGACAGCAGGACCTTCAATTTCAAATGTCATTTCAGTGGTGACATGGGAGATGAACTCTGTGTCGGCTCATTGAGGGGGCCATTGCGTGTCCAAAACTGTTTTTTGAACCACACTGTAAATACATTTATTTCTGCTTTAAGTTGAACATTTTAACATTGGGGTCAGTGGAGATTGACTGTTTTTTTTTTGGAGACAGCCCCCAATAGTCAGTTAAGGAACAGCTTTTTAAATAAATTCATGCTCTGAATTGCGTCAGAATAGCAAGCTGGATGTAGCCCCTTGGGAGAAGGACCAGGACTGTTAAATATAAATAGCATTTCTTCAGAAGGTAAATTAGTTATTTGAAGTGACAAAATTAATGTGGTAATGCTTAGGTAAAAATTAGGTGACACTGGGCCAACTTCAATGATGCAGGTTTAATTCATTTTCATTTTCATTTTATTGATTCATTCCAGACATGTCAAAACAATCTTTTGAAGCATAGATCACCAATATTGGTGTCATCAGCAAAGCTTTAAGATTTAGCTGAGGTTTAGAGTTTAACCCTGCGTGAAGCTCCTATGTGACATAAGATGTGACGTAATGCATTTTCTGTTCTGCACCTTTGACTTTTGACTTGTAGTCATTGTAGTACTTTTCTCTGCATCTCATAGCCATTGTATGAAGCAATAATGTTTTGCTATACTCTTAATATACTGCATATAATATTAATTGAATAATATCTGTAACATTTATTTTGTAGCGAGAGCAACAATGCCAGACTTAATCTTTGTTTTGCCAGTTAAACGGATTTTTTTTTAATCTTAAGATCAGGTGATAAGTAGGGGAAGAGGGGAAACAAAAGAAACAGCTATTAGGGATATTTTAGATTTATTTATCCCTGTTAGGTGTGTGAATGTGTACATTTGTGAATGTGTGTAGAATTTTCAGAAAGGGATAATACCCTTTGAAGTGTAGTACAGTGAGTGTTAAAATCCCAATTATGCAAAACCAAACAAAAGCAGAATAAAAGTATTTTTATATGTATTTTTCATTTTTACCTAAGGCCATTAACTGTTTCACCGCTCTCTTGTTTTAAGTAAGATATAATCAATAGTTAATAATGAAGGTAGGCACTCATCCGAATCTTCATTTTCTTGGTAAATTCAACGTTAAGTTTCAGTGTTAATTGCCATGGTGAGTTGCCTGGACAGGTTTGACAGGTTCAGAGAGCCATGTTGATCGACAGTAATTCAGATTATCTAAAGCATTCCTTGGCGACAGCTGAGCGCTCTCTGGGACGCTGCCTCTGAGCAGATGTCTACTAGAGCAAAGGAGATTGGATGATGACACAGAAAATACAAGAGAAAAGTACGCTCAATCCCCAGACGGACAACATACACATGTCCAGAATGGAGGCATAATGACCAAAGACATGCATGACCCGGTGAAACATAAAATTACTCCAGATGGACAGTTCAACACTAATAAAGGGGAAAAAATGGAGTCAGTCAGCTGAAAAGAATGCATTCAGAGGGAGGGATTATTATTATCTTTCTTATTTATTTATTTTACGAGTCACGGCACAAGAACAATGGGGCAGGAGCTTTCATAAAGACAGAAGTGCTCTATTGGTATCTTGCATTAATTGGGATGACTCCATGTACATGTGGGGTCAATACTAAAAAGAAAAATAAATATATGGTATTTCACACAGAGGTTCCTTTTCTTCATTCCCTTCGTTCTCCAGGATAACTCTATGCTTTATTTAGATTGTTGTTCTTTTTTCAAACTTCCTTTGATGGCTATCTCTCTGAAATTGACTGGAAAAGAAAAAGAAAATAGTGCACCGCAGGCAAATCCCGGATGGGATAAAAAAGAAAGACTGGTGGGGTCTTGCTCACCTATCCTTTGAAGGATCATCTGGATTCCATTAGGAATGAATGGACTTGCAGCTCACGTACGTGCAGATATGTGCATATTCAACAGGAAAATGAAAAATCTGGTGGATAAGATAGGAGTTGAAATGCGGTATTCGACAGAAGTTGATAACAGGTGCTGCAGTAGTAATGTAAAACATGAATAAGAGACATAAATGTTGACTAGAACTCCAGGATAAAATCATGAATGAGCTCTTTAAACAAACATCACATCATAGTTTTGCACTGCATAAATTTTGAATGTTCCAATGGTGGTATGGATGTTAATATAGTGTGTCCTACTTAGAAAAGACAAAGATGCAGAGTGCCTAAATGACCCATGTGGTCAAACATTATTGCTCCTGGATGGAGGAAAGGGGGCCTTCTAATTGCCATTCACCTCCTCAATCACTGGTTGCTAAAGTGATTCATATTATAATGAGTAAGTGTTCAAATGACAGAAGATGACAATTTGAACACAGCACTGTTTGACTGTGTCACTGACTCAGATATGATAAATACCCCTGAAAGCAATTATCTTCTTTTATAGAAATCCCCACCATTTCAAAAGTCACAGATTTTAAAGCACTGATGTTGTTAGAGGCATTTTTATTGATCGGTGGCAATCTCAATAAGATTTCAGTTGGACACGAAAACGTTCCCAGGTGTTAAGAAGAGAGCACCGTCAAAATTAGATATATTGGTGTTAGATTTGCACAATCACAGTTTCTCCATTTGTAATACCAAATTAAGCCAATGTGTGTGCGTGTATGTGTTTGTCTGCCATGAATCTTCCAAGGTGTATCAATACAATACGGGTAGCGGGAGGGGCGTTCCCCCGCAAAGAACGCAATCTTCCACCTCCCTAAACTCGCTATCTTACCTACGCTACCCGCTATATTATGCATGGGAGTGGTTAGGGCGTTCCACCTGTTAAACCAATCATGCGTCAGTAGCCATTGCCTTTAAGAATTATCAATAAGTTAGTTAAGTTAAAAAGTATTTTAGAATTACGTTTCATCTAGATGTCTGCCTTAAAGCCTATTAATCAAAGAAATCTTCATAGCAATTGCTTGTCAACACAATCATTACTTTCAGCCTTTTCATGAAGAATAAGAAACACCATCTTTTGTTAAGTCTATTCAGGGTTATTCTTGTTATTTTTTGTTTTTCTGGTCTTGATATTTCAACTGTCGCGAGTCTCTTGGAAAGCGGGCTATGTTCAGTGACATAACTGACTTTTCTACATTGTGTGAATTTCCTACCTTATACTCTAAAACCTAATTTGAAATAACTTTGGAACTAGGACCCAGCTACTTCATCTCTGTGTCTCTTTCTTCATGGTGCTGAAATATTCAGATAGTTGGTCTCTGTGCTGCTGAAACACTATCAGTATCTGTTTAAGACCTAGTGACTTTTTTCCTACATCATAGAATCTGAAAATTAGTGTGTGTGATTTTTGGAATCTTTACACATATATTACAAGGCTTTTGTAGTTATGTTGAACCATTCTGAACTTCAGTCATTATGTGAAATTAAACTTGGCTTAGATGAGCCACACAATTAAATCATTAACGATACTGTGTTTATTCTACAGAATAAAAATCATTTCTCTTTTATAGTGTATCTGTACTTTCCACCCACCCACCCACCTACATGCCATTAGGCAAGTTTGCTTTCTCTCTTCAAACGCTTCCTCCTCTCTTTGGGGCCTTTGGAGAGAACTGAAGTCTTTTCTTTTTCCCCACGCACATCAAAGTAGTCAGGTTACACACAGACAGAAGAAGTTTGAATACAAGAGAAAAAAAGACCATATTGAGAGGAAGAAAGATGCGGGAATCTGTAATTTTCAGTTGGATGTATTTCTGTTTCCATTTTTACTCACATTCTGTGGAATGGTACATCACCTCTCCATTCCATGTGCATGTGTGTGCACACACACACATACATACAGTAACACAATAAGAGAAAATAATTTAATTTAATCAGCAGTGGTGGAAATATAGTGAAGTAGCTGAGAGGCAGAATCTCTAACTGACTGAATGGATTTTGGGCTAACAATTTGATCAGCTCAGCAAAGTTACAGCTTTACTTCTCACTTGTTTTAGTTTTTTAACTTTACTTTTTTATTTTTCAAGCTTCCGTATACTTTTCTTAAAAAAAAAAAAAAAATCTCTTAACCATCTGCATTTTCTCTTCTGCAGTGCCATTCTAATCATCTGGCAGTTGTCCTGTATGTTCTCATCTCACCCATTTCTTTGCTTTGACGTCCAATCATTCTCTGTCTATCTGTCTCATCTTTTCTCTGTATGTTCTTCCTCATAATACTCTCTCAATCTCCATGACCTGTGATGCTCTAGTTCAGCCCACTGCACCAATTTGCCCTGACATCAAATTGTGTTGAAAATTACTCCCTTTGCTAAGCGGCCTATTCTGGACGTCACAGGGATAGAACATAATGAGAATTGCTGTCAGCCCAGAAATTGTGTGGTCATTGGACAACACTAAGGGCCAGTGCAGGACCCAGTAAAATAATTACATTGTCAGCTGAAGAGACCTTACAGTAGATGAATATTAAAACAAAAACGTCAGCTTCTTTCTGTCTTGTCTGGAGGTGAATTCAAGGGGATTATTTGCATTTGGAAACTGTAACCCCTAAAGATACAATGTGTAATTTTACCACTACCGACCAAGAGGGGTCAGCATATCACATATCACCCTGGTGCAAGACATGATGTGTGATTGAGTTCTGGCCGGTGACTGCTGACTTCTCACCAGTTTGCTCTCTAATCAATTTATAAGGCTAAATATTTTGTCTCTGTGGTACCCTTGACATGATTGACATGCAAATAGAATACCCTCTCGGCTACCACAATGTCTTCTTAATACGAATGTACCAAAGTAATCTGAACACAGTAGTGATTCATGTTACCTTTAATGCAGTGGTTCTCAATTATTTTCCGTTGTGCCCCCTCCCACCCTCCACGCAACTATGAATAGTATTATTTGTCTATAAAATTGTTATAAGTAGGGGAGAGTGAGGTAATGTAAGATGGTCTTTACTCTCCCTCTAATCAAGCTAAATTGATGTCTATAAAATTGACACATTTTTCTTTAATTTAGGATGTTTCCTAAGGACGGAAATGATCAGAATGTTTGCCGGACTAAAAACGGTGAAAATGTGATCGTTTTTATAAAAAGACATCAAGTGTAAAAATGGTAAATAGTGCTTTCCAGACACCATCACGGTGCCCCGAAAGCGCTTTACAATGGCCTCTCATTCACCCATTCACACACACACCAGTGGGCGGCTGCAGCCATGCAGGGCGCTGCCAGGCCCACTGGAGGCAAGTCAAGGTTTAGTGTCTTGCCCAAGGACACTTTGGCATGTGGACAGTTGGAGCCGGGATTGAACCGCCAGCCTCTCAGTGACTGGACGACCCATCCCCTGTAGCTCAAAGTGCCTCATTTTACCCCAGCTACGGGGTAAACTGAGACAAAGCCCAGAGTTCAAGGGTGTAAAGCGACCCTGCCTGGGGTAAAGTGATCCACTTACTTTTTTTCCACCACTCTGGAGGTGACTGAACAAACACAAATGCAGCAAAGTATCATTCAAAAAATGTTTTATTCACCATTCAAATTAGAGAAAATAACCACTTATAACATAAGGGAAACTCAGATTATGACCCCCATCACTCCATAGCAAGTCCTCAGGATTGGCTCAGATTTTTATCCCTTCTTTTGCAGTTCCTCATCAGTCTCTTACGTGTCTTTTCAAAAGCTCTGGATCGGCTCACCTTTTTCTCCCCTCTTTTGCACTTCCTCTGCAGCCTGCTCCATCTCTCTGCAAAAACCCTTTCGAGTGCCTGCTTCTCAGGAGTGTTGGTGAGGATAGCTGTCTTCATGCGCCTCCGTCTGGTTTGTTTTCGGGAGATGACCTTTGGAAGTGCGATGATTTCCTGTGGAGGGACATATCCAGGTCGGCTAGTTATATGTCCTACATCCGTGTCAGCTGGTGCGGGAGCAGGCGAATTCGTACGGGAGGCTGCGTTATCTGCAGTGGGAGGAGGGTCATCTTCAGGCGGATCATCTGCAGGGTGCAGGCCTTCCATACCTTCTCCCGGAGGTGAGGCATCCCCAGTGGCAGGCTGTAGCTTAGGGTTTGGCCGGTCTGACGGAATGAATGGTGCAAACACTTCATCTGGGAAAATGTCACGATTGTATGGGAAAATCCCAGTGGACCTAAACCCAGAAGTCAGGTTTTGTGGTGTCATGGTTGTCATGAAGGCTTGACTCACAAGTCCTGCAACCTGGTAGATGGTGACTGTTTTGCCAGGATTCGATCGCATCCACCCATGCAGCTCGGCTGTATTGGGGCTTTGAACAGACCGTACACGGCCACATTCAGAAGCTGCATGTGATGGGATGTGTGAGATGGGAGAGTGAGCATAACAGCACCATTGCTCCTGGCGAGTTCTACTGCCCTGAGTAATATGTGAGCTTTAAGATTGTCCATGATGAGAAGCATGGGGTGGTCAGGTGAACAGTAAGTGTGGTTTATCAGGTGGCCGAGGAACTCGGCCCAGCTATCTTCATTCATCCATCCTGTTCTGGTGGATGTACCTTTTGCTCCTGGAGGTGCATTGATCATGAAGCAGTCTTTAAACTTTACTCTGGGAAAGACAAGCATTGGAGGTGCAGTGTCCCCAGCGGCATTCACAGCACACACCAGAGTTACCAGCTCCCCTCTCTCGGCCGATGTGATGGAACCAACTTGCCTTTTCCCTCTTTGTGTCACCACCTGAAACAAACAGAAAGTTTAGAATTAATAGCATGTTTTATCTGTTGGTTACATACAGAGCTCCAGCAGGGTCTTGGAGGTGGATGAGAGGCTCCTGGAGGTGGTCAGAGGCTCCATCGCCTATCCGATTTTGGAGCGCCATTCTTGGCCTTGCTCACTCGGAGGTCCCGCCGGCCTGTTTATTACATTATCAAAAGCTACACACGTCAGCCTTGTGTGTGTCGTTTATCTCACCTGGTGAGGCCTTTGCACCGTATGGAGACCTGTTTCGTCCACATTAAAAATCATGTGTGGGAGGAATTTATGCCTGTTCAAGATAAGGAGAAAGGGAATCTAAACTACTTAACTTTAGAGAATAAAACACATGCATTGGAAGAATCAATTCTGTCACCTATCCATGACTACTGCCAGATTATCAAAGAACTCCCCAACAGTCGTTCTATTGAAGGCAGTGGCCCTTCAAGAGGGATGTTGCTTCTGGAGTTCGGACAGAAAGCTGGTGACGTGCTAGGAAGCTGCAGAACCACTCTTGACCTGCACACTGCGTCTCCTTCCAATTGGCAGGCATGGGGACATAGTTCTTGTCTGCATACTCAAATTCCAGTGTGCGGCACTTAGCTGGAGAGCGGCCATAGGACTGTTCAGCAAGTTCTTTCAGGTGTTTGGAAAGTTCCTCCTCCATCTCATCTGTGAAAATTCTCTTTGCCTGGGTTAAGCCCCAGCCCACAGTGAGAAGGTCCCCCCACTGCTTTTTTCTGATAAATCTTAGGAGGCTTGACTTGTCAATATTTCTTTCCTTTCAACACATCTTAAGGGCCTCTTTTACTCCATGACCTCAGTGGCTGCACTTTCCATCTGTTGAAGGGAGGCTCGGCCCCAGGTTGTCTTCCTGTTGTATTTCCTTGGCATTATGGATTTTTCATACTGTTTAAGACACAAAAAACAAAGCTTATTTTTTGTCTTACTTTGCCTCCAGGGGAAAAGTAAAGCAGTGTCTTACTTTTCCCCATGGCAATTGTCTCATTTTAACCCTCTATCATTTTTTTATTAAAACAACTTCTCTGCAGAATTCAGGCCAATCTTTGGCTAGCAGCACCGCATCATTTTAAAAGGCAGTAGTTCGACAATATACCGGACATGAGTTTGTCCCCTTGAATCAATTACTTTTAGCACCAGAGTTAATTATGGTGAAAACCAAAAAATTTATTTTTACATACCAAAAATGTATTTTTGTACAAAACACATTCTTACCACAGCACAGCGGAGTCAGGCTCCTCCTGGCCACGGTGAAAAGAATGAGCCTTGATAATCAACCGCTCAAATGACCAAAGCTGCGTCCTGTTGCTTAGATACAGGGGGTGTCTCACATTACCCAGTGTCTCTACTGTAGTACATTTGCAATTACACTTTATTTCAGTACAGCAAAAGATAAAAAATAAAAAGCCCATGCTTTGGGGATGTGACCCCCCCCCCCCCCCCACCCCATGTATGCCCACTATTTGAGAAGGACTGCCTTTAATGAGACAAAGTGGTATTATAAGGCTTGCACAATTATCCCCATTTTTCAGCACAGTATTTGCAGTGGCTCTTTAATCAACAGAGTGAGTCTACGTGTTTAACATGCTGCCCAAAGGGTAGTTGCTTTTTTTTTTTCTTAAATTATATCGATTTGATAATTTTTCTTAACTATTTTAAAGTGGAACACACTCCTATCAATTAAATCTTACACATAGTAGCTTTAACATGCAGTCAAGGAGCTCTCATTTCAAATGACACAAATCAACCTTAGGTTGCAATTAAAAAGGAGGAGGCATTGTGATGCCTGACTTCCAAATAACACCGTGATCATCAGTGTTTGCTCATGATGTGACAGAGGACAGAAGCTGCTGGATGAAGTCTAAATTGTACTGTCAGTTCAAATTCATTGAAATGCAACAAAATTGACTCGGCTGCATATTACAGCACAGATGGACAATAACTCAATAACGCCAACTGTGAAAGCAGCCCAGGAGTTTTTGAGGATGAGTAGTGGATTATCCTACAGGGGCCGGGTGAATGACCTGAACTCAAACAGATCGAAGTGCACTTAATTTGCTGAAAACAATAATTAGAATAAGACAGATCCAGAAGTTAAGCACAAACAAATACAACTGCAGTAAAAATCTGGTGAAGGATCACAAAAAAAGGAAACTTGCTCTTTGCTGATATCTGTGGATTCCAGAGTTTGGGCAGTAATTGCATGCAAAGAGTTCATGACAAAAGTATTAAGAATAAATATAGTTTTCATTTTTAAGTTAATTTCTGACCCCCAGATATGAATGGTCAACATATCAAATAGCAGTAAAATAAAACCATGTCTCAAATTTAGATATGAATACTATCAAAAAATAAAGGTGGAACCTTGCACTTTAGATCTGTTCATTATATTACTTGGATGTGTTTTGATCAGCAGTTAAAATAATAAAGTCTGCATCATTATCCAGACAATTCTGGGGCTGTTGGTCTTATATATATATATATAGTGCTTCCTCTACTTACGAATGTCTGTACATATGAAAATTTCAGGTTACGAAACGCCTCAACGGGAAAATATTGCCTCTTGTTATGAAAAAAATTTCAGGATACGGAAGGCAAAAATACTGTACGCGCTGCTACTCGCAGCTCCCAGTTTACTGAACGTAAACATACTTGCTCTTTATCTCGGTTCCAAAGCGGTCCGTCCAAGCTGCTCTGCCATTGGCTATCGCTTAGCATCTTCCTGGCATCCTATTGGCTAGGACGGCATCTTGTCTGTATGAGCAAAACCCAGCAACCCAGGTAAACAAACTATTTTGTCTGTCTGTCTGTAATCAAGATAACTCTAAAAGTTATGGATGGATTTTGATGAAATTTTCAGAAATGTGAAAAGGAAGAACTTATTTCATTTTGGCAAATCCTGGATTCTGGATCACTTTCAAATTTTCGATAATTGTTGCGCTCGGTGGAAGTCTGCGTTCTCCGAGTGCTTTACTGGTTCTAACATGTATTTCTTACAGGTTTTTATGCCTTTTTATGTATTATTTATAATTTATAAAAAAAATTATGTTCGAATTTTGGGGGGCTTGGAACGGATTACATGGATAATGTGTCTTTACTTACGAAAGTTTCAGGTCACGAATCTACTTCCAGAACCAATTAATTTCGTAAGTAGAGGTACCACTGTACACTTTTGTTTTGAAAAGTCTGTTACTGGCTGCTGCGGAACCGGAATACAATCGGCAGGTAAACATGCGGAAAAGCTTAAACACACATGGAGAACAGTAAAAATCCGTGTACTTTACAGTTTGGGCAGCAACTCAGAAAGCAATATTAACAATTCTGTCTAAAAAAAAAAAAAAATTCTGGACTGCAACAAAACTTTCGCGTCATTCCTCCATGTGACATCAGATCTGTTGTCGTGCTGTTCTCTTACTGGTTACTTCAGTGCAGCTCCATCTAGTGGCACAGATGTGTAATGACAATAGAAAGTCCAGTTCTCGATTATAAAACAAATTCAGTTCTGTGGCCTGTTTTTTATTTTGTATTTTTGATCCAAGTCTGAATTGAAATATAAAAATGTGTTAGATTAAAAAACAAAAAAATGTAATAAAATCTCACTTTTTTTTTTTTTTTTTTAAATTTTTCATTGACAATTAAAAATGAAAGAATGAATGATACACGGATTGGTAAAGTTACTGAACTTTAACATGGACATTTTCATTTTAAAGTTCTCCCAGACGGTGGATTCACCAGAAACAAGGTTATTTGTAACAACTGCCAAGCTGAACTCCCCGTTAAATGTTTCTGTTGTTACCTCAGAAATGGCCTCTTTTAATGTTCTGATTGTGCTGAGCCACAATCATTTTATTGGATTTTGTTTGTAGACTTTTTTTTTTAATGTTTTATAAAAACAGGATGACATTAATGCCCTGGCAGTGGCAATAAGCTTTATTTTATTTGACATTTTTTAAGATGAGATTTACACTAAATATGTGTTACTGACAAGTGCTGATGTTAAAAGTGTTTGAACAACAAATGTTATGGCACTTTAGTTCACATGGCAGCAGAACATTTAAATAAAAGTGCATTTTACACTACTGTTGAATTCATTATTTGATTTTGCGTATACAATGCAATTAATCATGATTAATCAGGGAAATATTGCGATTAATCGTGATTGCAAATTTTAATCGTTGCCCAGCCCTAATATATATGTGCAATTGAAATGCTTTTTTTACTGCATTTTTATAAACAACAAACTCAACAACCTGTTTTTTAAAGTCTTTTTTTTTTTCAGAAGGCATTACAGATATTCTAAACTCAGTTACGTCCTATAATTGCACCTTTTCATCTTACAACTTGTGCAGATCAAACAAACATGCACACACACGAACACTTGCATGCTCTGTGGTTCTTTGCCAATGAGCCGTCTGCCTGACAATGTCCAACTGCACAGGATGTTGGAGCCAAAGTCTAGTTTCTGCACATTCAATACCAATCTGATTAGAGCTTCAAATTGCTTTTCAGCTGACCCTCTTAGTGCTGTAACAGTTTTTCGCTTCCCCAACTCCACATCTTAGTTCCTTTTACCATCTTTCTTTCTCTCTGTCTGCCTCATCCATTTTCTATCTTTATAATTGCTGCTCTCCTTTCTTTCTCTTTCCCTTTCTATTCTTATCCATCTCACTCACTTTCCACAAGTATACTAACCGTAGTACTGCTGTATGTCTCACATCCGTTTATCTTCTCAGTCTTTCAATTTCTTGTCACCCTCTAAAACATACTGTTCATTCCTATTGTTTTTTTTTTTGTTGTTGTTGTTTTGTTTGTCATCACCCACCCCTGCTTCTCTGAATGTTTTTCTTTATTCTTAATGGCCAGATTGAAAGCTGCTCTTCTTTCTTTTCCACACACACCCATTAGCCCATTAGACACTTCAGGAAGATGTACATTACTCTGGTCTCAGGGGACAGAGTATCACTTTCATGTAGTCAGAGAGCCACAGAGACTGGCATGGCATGCAAGGATTCCAGTACGTCTTGTTAGGTGGGCTTCAGGCTTGAACGATTTAGCAATTACACTGTCTGGCTAAACTGACTTGATGGAGTCAGTAGTCTTGTCCAATCATATTTAAGAAAAAAAATCCTCCCTTAGAGCAGATAAGCATTCAGTATTACTAGGTTTGAAAGTCAAAGCGTAGGCCTTCATTTAAGACTGGATTGCACAAGTTATTTTAAACTATTTTTATTTGTATACAGAAAATCTACATACAGCTCTGAATTACCTATCCGTGGTTTAGAATGAGAATGCACCAGTATGACTGGATCAGCTGCAACAATACTGAACTCATGTGCAATCATGATGAGATGTGGAGAGTCATCATAAACTTAAGTTTAATGAAAAACTGTAAGGCACTGTATATCATCACATTGGAATTTTAAATTCAATTCAATTCAACTTTATATGCATAGCATCTATTACAATGCAAATTGTCTCTAGGCACTTTACAGAGACCCAGAGCATGACCCCGAGCAAATATCATCAACTAAAATTATATAACTAAATCCTAACCAAAGAAAAATGGCAAGCAGAGAGCTCCATTTGCAGCATCAGAAGGTTTTCAGGTCTGGTAAATAACAAGGAACATGGCCGTTAAGGGCCTTATATTTGAGTAGCAGACTTTTGAATTCGATACAAAATTTTACAGGAAGCCAATGGAGGGAGGCTAACACGGGAGAGACGTGATCTCTCTTATTGATTCCTACCAGAACTCACGGCTGCATTTTGGATCAGCTGCAGACTATTCAGTGGAATATTTGGACATCCTGCTAATAAAGCATTACGATAACTCAGTCTAGAAGTGGATTAGTTTTTCAATGTCACCCAGGGAGAGGATGCTCCTAATCCTGGTGAAGACACAAGTAGCTGCTTCAAGAAAAATTAAGGTTAAATATATTGTATAACTTCTAATACACTGAACTCCAGTTGCATGATAGACTATCAGATGAATCCTTATATCACTGGTTTTCTCTGTGGCATTAGATCATAGCGGATTAAAGACACAAACCTTGATTGTTCTTACAATCTGTGCCATGATAAGAGTCATGCTTTGTTCCATTGGTAAACCTTGACTAGTTGATACTCTGAATCTTTTCATGATATTATGTATTGTAGATAGTGGAATCTTCAAAGTCTTTGCAATTTTGCATTGAGAATCTGAAATGTTTCAGCAATCTTTAGTGAACCTCTGTCCAACTTTACAACTCTGACTCTCTGAAATGCTACTTTTCTACCCAGTCATGTTACTGACCTGTTGCCAGTTAACCTAATTCGTTGTCAAATTCTCCTCTATTTGTCCTTGATTTGCACCTATTATTTTTCCAGCCTTTTGTTGGCTTTCTTGCCATCAAACTCAAAATGAGCTAATATTTTCAATGAATGGTAAAATGTGTCAGTTTCAACATCTGATGTGTTCTGTATGTCCTATTTGGAATAAAATTCAGTTCAATTCAATTTTATTTGTATAGCGTCTGTAACAATGTCAATTGTCTCTAGGCGCTTTACAGAGACCCAAAGCATGACCCCCAGGCAAATATCATTACCTAAAAATATAATATTGAATCTTAAATAAGGATAATGGCAGGTAAAAAACTCCAACAGAGGGAGAAAAAAAACCTTTCAAGCCAAACCGTGGCAAGGAAAAACTCCCTTTTAAGAGGAAGAAACCTTGAGCAGGACCTGGCTCATATGGGGGGAACCTTCCTGCTGAAAGCCAGCCAGGTAAAGAAAGAAAAGAGGGGAGACAGGACAGAGAGAGGATGTAGGACAGAGAGGAGAGCACACAATGACTAAATATAATGACCACATAAACATAAACAGATGCAGGTAGCAGAACTGAGGTGAGATGGTCAGAGGACTAGAACACCGGTCACCACACCAGTCGGCACCATGAACACATCTACACACACGAGTGGAGGTAAACGCTGGGATGGCCAGAGGATGGAACTGCAAGTCAGCATGCAACTCAGGAAACTCTGGCCTGCAAACACACAGAAAAAAAAGAGAAAAAAAGTGGGGCAAAACAACACAACAAACCACAAGGAAAGAAAAGAAAATGGAGCACAGTTACAGTAACAAGGTGCTCCTAATTAATTATGGAATGAGCTGGAGGAGGAGGGAGGGAGGGAGGAGGAAAGGAATGAAGGGAGAAGAGCAATGGAGACACCGCTCAGCAGATCATGTTGGTGTCCCCCTGCAGAATATGGGCTTAAGGGATTTACAAGTCATTGCATTCTATTTCAATTTAAATTTAACACAGCATCCCAACCCTTTTGGAATAGGGGTTGTATTTTATAAGTGAAATCGATGCCTTTTCAACTAAGCTCTAATAGGTCAGCACCTACTGTCCATCGGTGGTCTTGACCACTGTTTGAACAGCGGTAGTGGCTGCCCAACCTCTTATTCCAAAAACTGTGGATTGGTGAGGAAAAAAAAAAAAAAGAACCCAGGCATCGGAAGCAGTCTTTCTCCCTCTTCGTCCTCAGCTTAAGCCACCATCACACCATCATCCCGCTGCCATCTTCAGATAGCTCAGCCTCGTTGTGTGTTATCTACCCACCATTAAAAATATGCAACGTCCATCCATCCTTCCATCTGTCTTTGTGACCTATAGCTTTCTTGTGCTCCTGTAGCCCTTTGGCTGTCTGGTCTTTTACCTGGGCAGCAAAGTGATGGATTTGTTTTCATAAGACTTTTTGACCTGCACTCTGGTCGTCTGCTATGTTAGCCAGACAAAAAATGACATTTAGCCCTCGGTTCCCCGCCTTGTCTCGTCAAAGACTGTAAGTGACCTTTAAACTCTGAGTCACCACTGGCATATTTGCTCTGCTGATCCAACACATATATATAGACAGAGAGCAAAGGAGGCTAAAAATGAACAGAAGAGCTAGTGGCAAAGGTTTAAAAGCAAGGGCATTTTCATGTTGTATCAAGTGATTGCTGTCAGAAGTGTGCAGAAAGGTCAGAGAGAGTCAACTAAACATCAATAGGAAGAAAGCTAAGATGCAGTTAGTAAAACATATGGATCCACATAGAGGTTTTGATGGTGAGTAGATCAAAAATGCAACTTCATCATTGCTAACATCACATATCAGAGTATAACAAAGCCATAGAGGATGTTTTAAAACTGTAATATTAAACAGACACATAACATAACTGCTTGTGGTCTATTAGCGATATCACCCAATGAATAATAAAGTGACAGTATGTTTTAATGTTTAAGAGATGCTGGGGTGAAACATAGGTGCAAAATTAAAACCAAATCAGAAAAGAAGACTTAAAGCATGCAGTTCCTGTTACTGTCAAACTGTGTCTCCCGTTGTCTCCCTATGTTTCGCTGTCCTGACAGCCTGGTGCAGATGGAGACATAGAAGTTGCTGCACGAAGTGAACTGCTCTCTGTTATTAGTCTCACACTGTTCTGGTTTTAACATCCCATCTTGAATGCTATCAGATCCACAGATATATAATCCTTCTGTCCAAAAATGAGTGCCACAGTCCTATTTGTTGTTACAAAAGTATCATAAAGTCCTGTCTATTCACTTGCCCTAAAAAAAGAGAAAAATAAACGAAAATGGATTCAAGCAAGAAAATTAGTGGTTTCAGGAGCAATTCTCAAAATTCCTTTTCTCACTTTTGCAATCATGTCTCATGAAAAATACTAACCTTGTAAGCGACCTTTCAAACACATATCCTCAAACTGTTATGTGTACACCTCAAGGATAATACAACTTACAATTTACACTGTTCTGATTTCATTTTTTTTTCCAGTGAGTTTATTTAGTTAGCTTGCTGTCTGCAGATGTTATGTCTGCAGCCCTGCTTTGCGCATAACACCTAAGAAATTACACGTGACTCCATTTCAATTTTAACATGGAACTTTTTCCATTGTCCTCCCAGGTACCTATTCTCCAGGAGCGGGTCAGTGTTGTATAAGCATCTGTAACATCACTGTACTATAGACAGCAGTACAGCATTATATAGTTCCAGATTGGTATGACACAGAAGCACCTTGCAGCAATGAGTCAAAAAATAGGCTACTTATTAATATTCATTTTTGATCCAACTCAGAATGGAAGTTTTAAAAATACAGACCTTTTTGAACATTTTAAGAAAAAAAATGGGAGTGCAGAATCTAGTGAGGTTGGAGCTTGGTCTTCACTGTAGATGAAGAGTCAGGATAAATGCTGAGATATCATTATGTCTGGCAAGCTAAGCTAAAATTGGAGAGCAATGGAGACTTTCCAATAAAACTTTTGTGCTTTGGCAGTGGTTTCTGATGCCATAGGTTAATGCTGGATTAATAACGCTGAAGCCACTGGAGCCTACCTGTACCTTCACATCCCTATGGAAGCTCTGTCACCTCTACTTCCCTATCACATAAATACAAGGGGAAAAAAAGAAGAAAAATACAGAATGTTAGCTTCTTTAATTTGAGTTTCTTAAAAAAAAAAGTTTCCTTCACACAATAACAGCAGGATCAATATGCTTTTCAAATTGTGTGCAATTTACGCATGCAGCATTGCAGCGGTAATTCAGTTTGTGGACAACTTCTGATGAGTAGTGGCAATTTCATATAAGCATACAACGTAAATCTTTTTTTCATTCAGTGCAAAAAAAATGAGCAGCTCTTTCTATTTACAGTTCCTATAGAAAAATGACTGAACACAAAGCAGTTATGATCAGGATGAGTCCTACATCTTCAGAGCTATTCACAGCTTTGCATCCACGAGAGCAACACAATTTCTCTTTACTGTTGTACCAAGTGGATTATTACAGAGTTTTGCTGCAGTGATAATGATTTCCATAGTGGTGTTACCTGAAACTTAGGTAAAGGAAAATTTGAGAGAAATACAAAACCCATTGAGAAGCTGTGTCTGTTTCTTTATGCTTTGTTATGAGGCTTGACTCAAATATTGTAAGGATTTAAAAATTGCATGGATCAAAGAACAATAAATGACATATTCAGAGGAGTACAGAGGCACACGAATGGAAACAGTGGCTGCTCAGCAGGAATGAAAAGACAAGACTCCTGGCTCTTATATAAAACAACCGTGTTACACTTTAGGGCATGTTGTAGTAACACAGTGTCCAAACTACTTCTCCTCAACGTAATGTACGGTCTACCAGTGGCAGAAATGCAAATCTTACAGCCCTGGTATTGCCCCCTGGAGCGACACAAGATGTGTGCTTCATCATGACAAGCCCTTAGACCCTTGGAATTGTTCTGCCATCACTTCTGTTGGCTTTTATCTTATTCTTTCTTTTGCTCTCTTTTCTGTCTTGCCTACTTTGTATTTTTGAGCCACTTTATGGCATGTTTTTTCTTCTTTTTTACCCCTAGTGTGCTTTTTGGTAGAGGCAGTCATTGCCGAGACTCCCAGACAAATAATGATAATAAAAAAGAGAACAGAGATGGGGGAGGGGTCTCAATCAAAATAAACTGAAAAAAATTTTAGCCCTCAAAAATTCAGACACTCACTGCTCTCTATTTTTCTGTGCTTGTCTGGTTCTCTGCAAAGGAACATTTTTCATTTGCTTTATTTATATATATATATATTTTTCCCCCCAGGTTCCCGTTGTCTGAATTAAATGCATTCTTAGAGACTTGTCATTGATGTGTGGTCAGAGTGTTCTTCTGTGGAAGTTGGAGGTGGCTGTTTTGACAAAAGATAAGGTTGAAGGTGGGTGTCTGAATGCTAATGCATGCCAAAGGACTTAGCAGCTCTTTTCATCTAAAGAGAGCAGAGATGAAGCACAGGAGGTGAGCTTAAGCATCCGATATATTCTAGGGCAAGAACTTCAGGTGGTGTTGTTTATTTCTACACTTTTCAAGAGTTTTTTTTTTTTTTTTTTTTGTGACCCATTTACGTGTTTGAATACTATCAGAAACCTTTGCATACCAGTATGCTCTTGGGACCATAATAAAAGCCTCACAGAAAAACATATTTCTGATCATTTTTTTTTTCATGCCACAAATAATGTGTCATTTGCCACAAAAGCGGGCAGGAATGTAAAGAACAACAACAACAAAGAAAAAAAAGGAAAAAATAGTTTTCAAAATAACAATAAAAGGAGCAGCAATCACCACCAAAAAGTCTAAAGAAGCAGAAAAATGTGTATCATTGCTAAAACTGAATTGCATTGATTTGCAGTGAATAAACTGAGCACACAAGGAAGCATACACTCATGCATAGCTGTTCATTCTGTTAATTTAGTATTTAATGATGGAAGTATTTTTACACTCATCCCAGCTATTTGTGGTGAACGTTTGTAAAAGTCAAAAATGTAATTGATAGGTGTTGGTGATTCATCAGCCCTACGGTCCTTCGCAGAATCAATCCACCGAGTATGACTCAAGTAAAAATAAAAATAAATACTCTATCACAGACAGCATGCCTCTTGGAATATGATAAAAGTAAGTCCAGTTTTCCATTTCCTAGTTATAATATAGATAAAGAGCTCAATTTGTCCTGAGGGAACAGCTATATGCCTGGTGGAGGCATTGTAATTAGAAATTTGAAGTTATTGGAGTATCATGTTAAGGTCTGGCAACTATCACATGTTATATTCATAATTTTTAATATTGTGGCAAAAAATGTGGTGAAGAGTCAAAGGCCTGCACACCAGGGTCAAGGGAGTCTCCGCTGGGTCTTCCAGGGCTGAAGCAGACCTTAGTTGTAGCTCCCTAAGGGTTGGACGAGGGTTTTGGCCCGACAGTTACCGTCAGACTAGGCAGGGGTTGGGCGGTGTCGAAGAGGAAAGGTGGGGGTCTGCCTGTGGGTTGAGGCAGTCTGTCTGTTTGTGGTTTCACCTCACCATTCTTTTAGCTCTGACATCCACCAGGAATTACTGCTAAATTACTGCTAGATACCGAAAGCCCTGCAGAGACCAATGGACCAGCATTCATCGTGACTGTCCGCCAAGACATTAGCCAAGGGTTGTCAAGCGCAGTGAATGCATGTAAATAAATGTTTAGGTGAATGTTTCTCACAGTACCCTAGACTGAAGACTTACTTTTTAAAGTTGAAAGGTCATTTGATATAAATGTTTATTCTTTCTGGTTAGCTATTTGATCATATTTTTAAAAGTCTTATTGAAATTTGGAAGTTACCATTTCCAAGATCAAACACTTCTAAACCAGGACGACGTCAATAAATGTTACACATAGTTTTACCCAAATGGTTGAATGTGAAAAATTCTAAGGTGAAATGATATCATACCAGGTCAAAAATGATTATTGATGAGTTAAAATGTCAATCATTATTATTATTATTATTATTTTTTTTATTATTACACATCTTTTTATGCCAGACAGGTTCCTTGGAAAATACATTTATACTCCAGTTCTAGGTTTTTGTTTCATATAGCTGTTTTCATGAGGATGATTCCTGTAATAACATTTTTATTTATAAACCAGACAGTGCTTATTTGATATATGCAACAGTGTTACAACTATATTGTCTGAATAATAATCTTCATTCAATTAAACTCAAAGTGGAAGGTGTAGGTTTAATCGTAACGAGTTACCCGATGCTGATGACAACAGCTTCCCAAGACAGCAGGACTGACACGGGTGGACTGGAACCATGTAGCACCTAGGGCCTGATCTTCCGCCAGATCTCCTAAAGCCGCTATTTAGGGATAGTGGGTAGTGGGAGGGGTGTTCCCCCGCAAAAAAGGCAATCTTCCATCTTGCTTAACCCACTATCCAACCTGTGCTACCTGCTACATTATGCAAAGGTTAGGGCGTTCCACCTGTTAAAGCAATCAGTGCGTCAGTAGCCATTGCCTTTAAGAGCAGCTTGCGCTACCCGCAATTCGCTATCTGCAAACCGCTATGGAGCATCTTTCCATCCAGATCGGAGCAGCTCTCATGTGCAGCTCGTCTGGGACTCTGCTGTAGAGCTTCCTCCTCTTCCTTCCTCCTCCTCCTCTGCACTGATATATACATAAAAATATTTTTACACAGACAATTCCTATCAGCTACCTGAAAGTCCCAGATAGTCGGTGCGCTGCCAGTAAACATGCTCTGGTCATCTATGGTTTAACTGGCGAGCAAGCCGTTTAAGACGATCTCTGCTATTTTCACAGGGGTTCAACTGAGGTTCAAATCACACTTTTTATACAAGAGTTAATTCAATAGGTAGAGCCATTTCTGCACGTCCACATGTGACCAGGTGGATGCACATTGATGCCATTTGGACGCGCTCTTGTACGTGCCGACATGTGGGTTGCAGGTAGTTGTAGCGGGCAACCCGCGATTGCAAGATACCAAGTTTGCGGAAAGGGTAAAAGACACGCTCATTGCCACACCTACAAATGGAGTAAGAGAGTCAACATAATGGGTAGCGGCTTTAGCGGAAGATTGCATTAGCGGTTAGCTGAGGTTCCCACAATTTGCGGGTAGCAGCTAGTGGGTAGTGGCTAGCGGGAAGTGGACGATCGGGGCCCTAGTCTGTGATATCTGTGGTGGTAATGCCGTGCTGTTTTCCCATGCCATCAAGTTTTCATTTCATTCATTACATTTTTTTTGTCCTTATTTGTTGTTACATTTTAAAGAAGAGGGAAAAATATTTTTCAGTTATGTGTCTCTCAAAGGTTGTTTCTGTGTTATAAAGCACACAGTCATCCATCCACATTTTTCAAGGAATGTAAATGTCATTTTACACCTAAGCAATTTCGCTTTTATTTATTTATTTGTTACATTTTTCAACAGTATAAGTAGAAAATCATTTTTATGTGTTATTTCTCCCTTCATGGATTTTATGATATAAAAACCTAGATTACTATATTCCTACAGAGTAATTAAAGTCATCGTTTGAGAGTGTGTTTAACACAAAAAGATGATTCTCATGATTAAGTATGTTAATCAATTTTCTCATTTCTGTGTAAAAATCCTATTACAAAGGAGGGAAGTTTCAATAACAGACACTGATAATTTGCTTGAAAGTGGCATCTGGCTGAATGGTATTTGTGTTATACTTAGCTGATGCTTAATTCCCCTCCACACTAATTGTATCTGAGGAAAGCAGGAAATTAAGAAGGCCAAGTGCCTCTTAAAATAACCCTTAAGTTTCTGTGTCTCACATTGGCACTGCCCTGGGAAGAAGCCATGTGTATACAGGGCCAGGAAGAAAGGAAAGAAAGTAAAGGTCAAAGAAACAAGTTAGAGACAAGTGGGGCGAGGATAAGAAGACTAACACATAGTAAGCTAAAAAAAAAAACAAAACTGAGAGGGATCGAAGGACAGTAGAGACACAGTGGGACAGAAAGAGTCGCATGGCTCATCGAGTTTCTTACAGCAAAGCTGCAGGTGTAACATCTGAAGACTTACTATTATCCCAGCAACCCTTCTTTCCGAGGTCTGCCGATAGCTTCTTGAAAACAGCATATTGAGGTCAAAGTGGATGTTGTCCTGACAGTGGAGGTTGCATTTATGGCCACACTCCAGGTGCTCAGGGTTACAGATGAGTCCTGGGTCTGGCACTTGGCAGGCCTTTGGAGAGGTTAAGACTATTCAGCGAAACCCGTTTACAGCTGCTGTTTAAAGCACTGAGCGCTTTCTGTCTCTCTTTCTCTCACACACAAATAATTTCTGTTATTCTTCACTGGAGTAAGAAAAAAAAAAGTCTCACTATAATAACCAGCAGTAACTACCAAGAATCAATTTTCACAGTGAAGCCTATAAAGGAGTAGCTCAATCCATTTCCTAAATGTTTATCATTGATCGGAGACTTGCCTACTTTTTGACAAATCGCCGACACACAAAGACACACATACACACATACAAGCACACAAAAAGGCCTATTGACTCTGTTTTCCAGGACTGTAAGCACAGCTCATTGAAGGTTAATCTATTACAACTATAAAACACCAACAATATGGACCAGAGTTTGCATATTTTCTTATAATGTAGTATTTTCTGAATGTGGATATTTTGCCATTGCTTTCCTATAGCAGCCTTTTACACATGAACATTTATGTTTGAGAAATATTCAAACACAGTTCTGCGATGTAAATCAAAAGCTTGCTGAACTTTCCAGTATGTTTGATGCAGTTATATTGCCGCAGAACGTTTTGCACTATGATGAAGACGTTTAGACTGGTGAAGTAACTGAGTAGCAATTCTTCTGCTGCTGAGTTTGGTTTAAAAGCTTTGTTCCAACAATGAGTCCCACATCACCACCTGTGGAGCTGAACAACACAAGCAGATAAATCAGACATTTTAAACGCAGTTATCCATCTGCATTTGACAGATCTTCATATGTGTTCAAGTCCCATCAATGATTGATGGGACTTGTATAAAACAAACAAAACAAAAATATTGCTGCGAGTTTAAGAGCACCATTTTTTTTTTTACATTTTATAAAATGGACAGGCCTGAAAGAAAGTAGAAATTAATCTTTTCAAATACGACAAGCACTTCATGCTAGATATTCTCTGAATCTTTTTCTCCGAAAATTTTGTCGTTAAACTGCAAACCTTGAAAAACTTCTGCAAGAGTTATTGACAATAAAAATGGGGAAAGATGAATGTTATGAACAAACATTTATCCAACACACACAAAAAAAAAGAAAAGAAATCAAATTCTGCGGAGGGACTCTAATTACACAGAACACAATTACCTATGCAACAAATAAACTGTTGTAATCACACTCCTAGTTATTACTGCGCTATTGAGCCATGGCAAGTCTGGTTGGATGACTCAGTCAGACCACTAACATCATTTAATGCTTCTGTGGGTAAATAGCTTTTGTGCAAGTCAGTATGTAAGGAACTAATTGCCATTTGCAGGAACACTAATGAAACAATAATCATCATAAAATAGTATATGTGGATGATTGCAAGAATTTATTCTCTCCTGCAGAGAAACTTCTGCACCAAAATAGTTGAGAGAACAGAGTCACAGAACTGACAGCTGAGTAAAACACATGAATATTCAAGTTAAATCAGACACGGGCAGAATATGGTCCAAGGACTGGAACTGGCCTGCAGATAATTCCAGTTCAGCCATCATTCCATAAAAACAAAATAATCATGAACAGAAATATTTTGTTAATGATCCTTGAGGGGAAAATAGCATCTTCGTTGTATACTGCTATTTTAATTGGACTATGTTTGAATATCCCACCTAAATTACATCCTTGGCAGAATATTTTTAGGAGGTAATCAGGCATCCATGAATTGGCGAGTTTGCAACATGCAGTCGTTTAGTCTTACAATCTGTCTGATAAAACGCAGCTGGCAAACTGTGCCCTAATTTTCCATTGTGTGGTCCATTGTCTACTTTAATGACATCAGTTTGGCCCTGTGTTGGCCATCCCTGATCTAAATGGAAATTAGCTTATCATCATAATGGCACTGGTGAATTAGTACATACTTACTGTTAACATCTATGGTGCACCATCAAGCCACATCCCTTTTAATGTCTGCAAGGGCAGCACTTTGTTTCCTTAGCCTTTCTCTACACTAATTTGCATATTGTTTCATGGCCTCCACTCTTTTTCTGAAACCGATCTTATGCTCTGAATGAAAAGAAAAACCTGTCCTTCCTCCCTCTCGTCATTGATGTTCTCAGCCATCTGCATCACTGCTGAAGTTAACATTGTCATTTGCATTCTTAATAAGTGGTCTTTGAAAAGCAGTGTGGTGCAACAACCACAAGGTGAGGCATATCATATGTGTGTGTGTGTCTGTGTGTGTGTATATAAAAAAAGAATCACCCTGTCATATATATATATATATATATATATATATATATATATATATATATATATATATATATATATATATATAGAGAGAGAGAGAGAGAGAGAGAGAGAGAGAGAGAGAGAGAGAGAGAGAGAGAGAGAGAGAGAGAGAGAAGACAGAGAGAGAGTTGGGAAGATAGTGGAATGACAGGAAGGTCCAACAAGCTCATTTTCAGTTATTAATGCAAGTCATACTTTGAAATATATTTCTGTATAGCTTTTTTTCTTCACACTGTGTCTGAATTATTGCCTCCAAACCCTTCATTTACACGAGCGTACTCTTCAAACAGACCTGTGGAGGCATAAAAAAAGATATGACAAGAAATGACAAGCTCGCAAAGCTGCAATATGAAAAGTTCATAGATTATCCTGGGGAAAACTGTGCAAATTATATGCAACTGCAGACAACTGAGTGGTAAACACCATCGTAAGTTTAGCTCCCTACAAAGCTTATTTTAGAGATCATTTTAAGATCTTTCCAGATGTGTATCAGTCTGCTTTATGATTTTTCAGTAGGCCCATATGTTTTGGAAACATTTCACAGATGTCTTAGATTTAATTAAGATTAAAAAAAAAAAAAAAATATATATATATATATATATATATATATATATATAATATATATATATATATATATATATATATATATATATAGATATATATATAATATTAGGGCTGTCAATTTCTCAAAATAATTAATCAGATTAATCGCATGACTGTCAATAGTTAATCATGATTAATCGCAAATTAATCGCATATTTTTATCTGTTCTAAATCTACCTTATACAGATCTTTTTCAAGTTGTATTACTCTTATTAATACGAGTCCTGACTAGAACCAGGAAATATGACCATACTAGTCCAGTCCTGAGGTCTCTGGCTTCCTGTCACTCAGAGAATAGACTTTAAAACAGCTCTACTTGTGTTCAAGTCTCTTCATGGCCCCAAAGTCCATCTCTGACATGTTAGAGCCATATGAACCAACCTGGACTCTGAGAACCTCAGGTAGTGGTCTCCTGCTGGTGTCCAGAGTCAGGACCAAACAAGGTGAAGCTGCATTTCAGTTTTATGCTCCTAAAATCTGGAACAGTCTTCTAGAACAGTGATTTTCAACCCTGGTCCTCGAGGCACACTATCCAGCAGGTTTTAGAGGTTTCCCTCCTTCTTCACACCGTGATACAAGTGGCTGTGTCATCAACAGACTTGTGCAGACTTTGAGGACAACCTGATAATGACCATTAATTAAAATCAGGTGTGTTGAAGCTGGGAAACCTCTAAAACCTGCTGGATAGTGTGCCTCGAGGACCAGGGTTGAAAATCACTGTTCTAGAAGATGTAAGACAGACCTGAACTCTGACAATGTTCAGATTCAGACTGAAAACAGTTCTGTTTAGATGTGAAGATGATGACTGGAAGGATTTTATCTGCACTCTTAATTTTTAATTTAATTAATTAATTTTTTCATTAATTAATTTTTATTTATTATTGATTATTTTTATGCTTGTATGGAATGATTCTATTTGCCTTCTTGTGACTGCATCTGTAAAGCACTTTGAATTGAATTGCAAATAAAGTTGCAAATAAAGTTGCCTTGCCTAATATGAGAGTACACAAATGCTTGCCTTATGCAAAACAAATGCATGTTTATTTATTGCTACAATGCCAAATCCATTATATATTATATATATATACTCAATATTTTCTCTTATGTTCTTTATACAAAATATTTCCGTTTATTTGCTTCAAACGGGGGGGGGGCAGGGCTCTCTGCATCCGCGCTCTCATTAGCTGACAAGTGATATTTCAGTAGTCGGACTCCGGTGGTAACTAAATTCCCATCGACAGCAAACACAAACAACATTTATCTTGTGGAGTTAGCCATCAGGCAAGGTTTTGAAGCTGAACTTACCATTCAAAATAGTATCTTTTGTATCCATTTATTATTTGTATCCAACTACTGCTAACGGTTTGTTTACGTCTGTCTGTCTGCGGCATGGCCGTTGACGTCAGTGCATGACTTCCTGTTTTGACAGGACTACGCAGGACTACAGGACTACAACTACGGCGGGGCCCGAGGCTCATTAAACCTACTCTCCTCTCTACTATTGTACATAAACGGCCAGGCTGTGTCGCGTTAACGCGCATTAAAAAAATTAGTTGCGTTAAAATTATTTTGCATTAATCACGCGTTAACACGTTAACTTTGACAGCCCTAATATATATATATATATATATATATATATATATATATATATATATATATATATATATATATATATATATATATATATATATGTATATATATACATATTAGAGTGGATCTTACAACTACAAGAGATGACCATAATAAAGGGGAGAAAAAATCCCATTCTAACACAGTTCTTCTGCATTCAAAGTATAATATGTGACTCTTTATTATGCCGTCCCGAACAAACACTAAATATAGCTTTCAGGCTCAGTTTTTCACACTCCGGATTTTGTAATTATGTTTAAATTGTAAATCACGCTGTCATAAGCTAACATGTAGCATTATCATTGTGACTTGGAATGAAAAATCTAATCACAATCTTTTCCTAGAAATAACCAAATACTTCAATGGTTCCTAATGACCAACTAAATTACCCAAAACCATATCAGTTTGCTTGTCTGACTTGTCTGATGAGTTGTAGGGCAAACAGTTTAGTCAGAAGGCCAGAAACATAAAATAGCATTGTGTAATTACACATGACTGTACTCTGTCGAAATTAAAACTGTAAATATTTTTGGTTGTTTGACCTTTTATGGTTCTGCCCTTTGTCTGTACTGAATTTAAAACATGTCTGAGATAGTTAGCTCTATACAGATAGTGACTCAGTATTATTGAGGTGGAAATTCTTTAAAACTCTTCTAAATGTTGTTATGTATTGTTACTATGTCTTTTTCTAAAGACAGTCAGGTCAAGAAGTATTTGGACAAAAACACTAGTTTTTAAGATTTTTCTTCATACACCACTGGAATGGATTTGAAATAAAACAATGAACTTTTCTTTTCCCATCATTCTGATACAATACTAAAGATGGCCTCCTTCACTTGATTAAGACTTTTATTGAGATCTCCTTGGACTTCATATTGGCAGCTCCAGTCAAACAGCTGCCGGCAGAGTACCTGATATCAGCTCCAGGTCTTTTACCTGCTCATCATTCCTGGTTAATTAACTTCTTTTTGGTCAATTGTCCAAATGAAGGTAAATGGTATAGATTAGTTGTAATTTTTAAATGACAAAGGTTTTTTTTTTTCTTGGAAAATCTCTTAAATTGAAACTGAAAGATATAAAAACTGATATCCAGGTGAACAATAACAAGCTTGTTATAAATGCTAAACATTTTTCAAAATGTTTGTCCTCAATAATACTCTGGTTAAGAGAGGTCAAAATTCAGCTGTTGCTAATCCATTTCATTGTTTTGCCACCAACAAGTCCAACTGCTAAACATTGAGTGAAGTTTTTTTTTTTTTTTTTAATTCCACTTATACTACCAACCTAGCAACTTAGTTAGAAATATGCATTACTGGTCATTTCACTATTAAAGGTGCATGACACAGTTTTAGGAAGGCACGGGGTGTCGTAGTGAAGCAGCAGAATCACGTTGAAACAACTTTAAGCCTTTCAGAGAGCTTGCATGACTCTCAAAACCAGAGCAAAGCTGACTCTGGTCTGGTCATGCTGGTGGAACAAAGAGGAGGCTTTGTTCCACCAGCATGCATAATGCTACACAGACATAGTACCTTGGATTACAACACACAACCACATGCTCACACACACACACGCACGCACAAGATGAGTTACTTTGTTATTAAAAAAAATGCCTCACACAGCTGTATGCATCTTCACGTACAAAATTAATGGTTTGCTGCTGTTCAGCATATGTTATGCTCAATCTTTAAGATGAACAAACTGAAATGATGGTAATTTTTAATATAAATGCAACATTGCATGTAAAATCACTGTGTGGTAATGTCAGTGAAAATACTTGGGAGAAGTGTTAAAATACAAACATGAAACATGCAAACACTATCAGTGTTTCAGCATCCCTGCATTTTATCATATCACTCACACAAATTAATTTTTCACTCCATTTCTCAGAACTCATCCAACCAAGAAGAAAAATAAGTCTCAGCCTCCTTTACCTGCAATAAATCAGATGTGTGTCCCCTCCGATGTACACACAAACACCTTATCCCTTCTCATAATGGCACATGAAACACAATCATTTTTCATATTGAGTTTTTGTTTGGATAAAATTGTTTGCTCCTGCTCCTTTTTTTGGGTTATTTTCAAACTTTGTTAAGAAGCAATCTGCTATTGAGAGGGAAGGAAGTTGGCCTACTGCAATCTGTCTATTTCTTTCTTTCACCATACATAATTTAAAACAGAAGACTATTTTAGAAGTTGGCAAGAGTGCAGCCAGAGTGTGAGCCAAATGAATCTGATTATAAGACTAATGACGATAATAGCTGCAAACACACACACACACACCACTGTATACCTCACAAAGCTACTCCCCCCTCCATCTCTCTCCCACCCTTACTGTGTCTTTTTATCAACAACTCACTTTGAAAGACAGCCACCTTATCCACCTGTACCTGCCTGCTCCATTTCTCACTTCTCTAAATCTCTCTTAGTCTGTTTACCAACTCTGTCTGTGTAGACAGGTGAGGAGAAGGGCCTCTACATTATCTCACTCCTGTTAAACTATCTACAGTCACATTGACACTGCTGTCACAACGACAAATATCCCAGAGTGCATGACACCAATCAGATTGAGTTGTACTGACATGAATCATCACCTGGCTGACTGTTTGACATCTCTACTCTGTCTGTTCCAGATTTGAAAGAAATCCACCTGACTGGAGACACTAATGTTTTTATAAATCATTTGTAGAAAAGTTTAGCACCTTTAAAACTACAGTCTGTGACAAAATACAGTCTGACATGTACTTGCAGATTGTTTCTCATAAACAAAGCAATGTCATTGGGAGGGTTTCTGTTTTGCTTCTTTTCATGTTAAAAGTGACATGCATGCCGTTTTTCAAAAGGTGACACATTTTTTGCAGTCTTAATGAAATGTCTGACATTCTTTGATCAAAATTTTCAAAGACCTTGTCTTTACTGCTCAGTTCATAGCAGCCGGTTTTAATTTAATTAATTTTCCCTTTGGGGAGCCATAAAGTATTTTTGAACTGAATTAAATTTAGGTGGAGGGTTTAGCCTTGGTTTCCATTCTTACCAGTAATGTCCACTTCTATAAATTAGTGTCACACTTTTGCTCAACCCACAAACGCAGCATGATGTGATGTTAGGTACACTGTAAAAAAAAAAAAAAATTGTAAAAAAACAGTAATTTTCCAGCAGCTGGGGCGCCAGAAATATACAGTGGAATAACAGAAACTTTCCATAAAATAATTTTTTTCCCATAATTAAAATACAGTTTGTAGTTGTAATTTTAACAAGATTTTGCCTTAATTTTAGGTAACATTTAATTAGAAATATTTTTCACATTTTAAAACAATTAAATTACCTAGAAATATGGTAAGTAAATGCTGTATTATGAATAATAATGCTTAAATTTACAGAAATGTACTGTTATTAATTGGTTTCAATGACATTATTTTAAATAATGTGATTGATCTTTCAAAACATGTCAAAAAACTGTTGAAAAACTAGATATTGGGCTTAAAATTGCTACAATAGCCTTTGCATTGTAGTGAACCCTGGTCTGCAACACCTGACAGCCATGGCACTAGCAAAAGGAGTATTTTGTCTACTTCCTGGTTTTGTCCAGCACAAGTTTAGTTTTACACACTTAATAAATAAACTCACGGGTACTCATTCGAACACAGACAGACTTAACTCAGGGTGACACAAATTAACATGTTAAATGTAAGGGGTATGAATCAACAGGGGTCAAACCAGCAACAGACTTTACATGGCAGCATCAAATCAAATAGCTAACAAATAAACACAGATAAGCACCTAAACAACCAGGGCTGCAAAGGATGCTGGGAAACAACCCAAAAGGCTTGGCTTGCACATGTGGGCCAGTTATTTTGTCTAATTTCTTATTCTTATATATTTAATTCTTGGTAAAGTGTAGTATTTAAAGTGTTAATTTACTTGTTTTATATGTAGAGTATTGTTGTTTTTATAGGACGGAGCACTGCAACGAAAGAATTTCCCCCAAGGGATTAATAAAGTATTTTCAATTCAATTCAATTCAAAAGGAACTGCCAGATCACTAGCAGTTTTACAGTTTATTCCCTTAAATAACAGACAAAAATATTTGTGAAATTACGATATATTTGTGAACATATTTTAACAATAAATATATGGTTTTTTTTTGTTGTAAAAGAACAGAAATATTGTGTGTTTTCACAGTTATAGTGACTTAATGTTATTTTACATTTGACATGTAAATCACAGTCTATTTCTGCAAATTAAATGGTATTTTAAAAATACAGAAAAAAATCTGTAAAATAGACAGTAAAATTCTGTTATATTACAATTTTTTTTAACAGTGTATTAATAAACATGGCAAAGCTGGAGAATTCTACTCTGATCCGGATTGGTGATGTCACAGAACCCCACAAATTTACATTTATCAGAGCCCAAATCAGCCCAATTCTACCGGAGTCGAATGAGACCAAAACTAAGTGACAGGGTTGTGTTATTTTGGACGTTTTGGTGGAACTACCATGAAAGACACCAAAATGTATGCTTCCTTTTTATGCAGTTTTTTACTTTGATTGTCATTGCTGCAATTTTGGCACACTGCAACCATTTGTAGTAGGATGGAATAGTTGAATGATATGATGCCATTGCAACCACTGGATCACATCTTGCTATGAGCAAGAAAAACAAACCTTGGACCTACAAATGGAAAAGAATCTTCTGTTGTGCTCTTCTTCTGGTTTCTGGAATACTTTAGTTATAGGACAGTTGCATCTTTATCTAAAAACTGCAATTTAATGTTGTCTTAAAATGTGATTGAAAAGAGAGCCCAAATGCAGGTACGGCTCAGGTAACAATCATGTGCAATAGAGCAAACTTATCTAAAATGCTACAGGTCCATAAATCCTGGACTGTTTAAATGTAAAGTACTAGCAAACTGAATCCAAACACAAATCAAACAGGATTCAACAACATTACCAAGCACAAAAAGCACCGGAGCATGACTAACGTAGCACAGGTATAGGGCATAATAACAGAACTTAGGTGTGAAACAAGGACAAGAAGCAAAGATTGGCTGGAAAAAGCAATCAAAAAACATTTGCAAAGAAGATGAATGGCTAACACAGAGAGAAAAACACTAATTTTAAAAACTGCGTGGAAAGACTTGTACACCTTCAAATACACATCTGCACTTGTTACTGAATATAACACCGCACACATCAACCTAGTGTCATCTGTATGCGCAGTAAAAACTCTAATTTTCTTTCTTGTCATTTTCAGCACTTGCTAACGCAACAGTAATGGTAGCAGCCCAGGTGTCACAGTGTTCTAGAGGAAACACATTCTCACAGATATATGCACATTATGCTCCTTCCTTCAGTAGGAATTACAAGCTGGTCATGCTGAAATGATTTATGGAGTTCCCTCTGAATAAATAATCCATTGCTGTAGTTGGTAATCGGGGGTAGGTGATGCAAAGACTCACTACAGTGATCAAGAGGAGTGAAAATGGGACATTGTAGAAGATGAAGTGATGGAGTAGAGGACGAGATGAAGGTTAGAGACGAGGGAGGCTCAGTAAGGATGTTTGTTAACTTTCCAAATGCAGTTTGCCTTTCTTGTTTCTTAGTTATGCTTTAGATTTTAGTGTAATTGGATTATTCGGAGGATTGGTTTTCATCCAAAACCCATAAGATATTATGCTTAAACCATCTGCTTGTAGGGTTGCTGATTTTTAGCGTGAAGTGGAGCCATTTCAGGTAGTATGGGTATCTGTTTGGGGTGCCTGGAGGTTGCTTCCCGAGAGAGGTGTTTCAGACTGGGAGGAGGCCGTATACAGACACTGGAGAGATTATGGGCCCGATCTTCCGCCAAACCTAAAGCCGCTATATTCGCCTGTAAAGAACACAATCTTCCACCTCCCTAAGACAGCAATCTTACCTGCACTAACTGCTATATTATGCACGGGAGTGATTAGGCCGTTTCACCTGTTAAACCAATCAGTGCGTCAGTAGCCATTGCCTTTAAGAGCAGGTTGCGCTACCCGCAACCCGCAAACTGCTACGGAGCGTCTTTTCATCCAGATCAGAGCAGCTCTCATGCGTAGCTCGTCTGGGACTCTGCTGTAGAGCTTCCTCCTCTTCCTTCCTCCTCCTCCTCTACAGTGATTTATACATAAAAATATTTTTACACAGACAATTAGCGGGTGGTCTGACCACCTGCTACCCGCTACCCTAAACCCGCGATCACAAGATACCGAGTTTGCGGAAAGCGCAAAAGACACGTCCATTGCCACACCTACAATCTAATTAAGGGAGTCGGCATAGCGGATAGCGGCTTTAGGGAGGTGTAAGATTGCATTAGAGGTTAGCGGAGGTTCCTAAACCCGCAATTTGCGGGTAGCGGATAGCAGGAGTTGTATGATCGGGGCCTATGTGTCTGCCCCATATCCCAGAATGCAATAAAAATCTTTGAAAAAACTGATTGAATGATACATTAAGCTCATGACCTTAAAGATTTTACAGCAGAAACATAGGATCATATGTAAGAAAATATCAAGCTATTCAAACAAAAAGAAACACACATACAATATAATAATTTGGACTTTACATGTGCTGTTTTGTTGCTACTGTTTCCTGTAGACTAATGCTAAGCCCATCACCGCCATTAAGATCCAAAGAACGAGTACACCCTAATGAAAAGATCAAAGGAAAATTGAGATGGATATGTGGGCCATTTACCTTTGTTGATGCTAAGTATCTAATAAAAAGCCAGTGATTACAAGAGAAAGTGGAGAGCTTCCAAATGCACCTTCATCGATCTTTGTAGTGAGCACTTGGTGCATGTCTTTGATGTCAGATTGAGTCCTTGAGCTCTACAGTAATTTACATTGCAAATAAACCCTATAGGAAACTCACTAGATTGCCATGACTCAAGCCCAAACACAGAACAATAGTGTACAGTTTGCTGCGAGGGCAAGGGTTCGATCTGAGCATACTGTGTAATAAACTGGCAGGCATGGCTGATGAGGATTTATTGAGGAAACAGATTATTTTGATGCCCATCGTTTTGATCTTCAAACTTGGTTTTATGTTACTTATTGATCAGATTGCTTGCAGCAATGGTTCAAAGAGATGTTTGTATTCCCTTGACAAATTGGTCAGCCCCAAGGACAGTTGTTGGATTTTTTTTATTTTACAAGTAACAGAACACCTTTTTTAAATCAGATGCATTGTAAAATATTACTGTGTCATGAAAATGGTAATTTTGAAAAACATATTTAAACATTAGGTTTCAGCATGCATTCTGAAAGGAAGAAAAAAATCATGCAAATATAAAGTTCGTGGTTCAAAAGGATAAGAAAATTATCATGTCATTTGCTTCTACACAACAGGCTAGTATGAAAGCCACCTGCCACCTAATGAAAAAGAAATGTAAATATAAAATAACTTTTTAACCATTTTATTTCTACAATGAAAATATGAAATGACCATTTATCATATAGAATTTTTTACTACAGTAATTCAGCTCGTCGAACACAATTTCAGTTGCATGAGCAATAAGGCTTCTGAAGTTAATTAAAAGTATTGTTTATTTTAAAAAGGTTTGATCAACAGTCTTAGAAAAAAAAAAAAAACAATAAATGTCATATTTGAACAACAGAATTTTTCTCTCCAAAGAAAACAGGGACAATACCAAAGGCAAAGTCATAAAATCTCGTTTCTTTGTGGAAAGTTTGTTTAGCTGAGGAATGCCATTATTCAGTTTGGATGTATTTGGAAGATTCAGATGAATGCTGTGGATGCTGTGAATACACTGCAGGGACTCACATGCACCGTCATGCATCCACAACCACACCAGCTGCTGTGACACAGAACACACGAGCACGGATTACAAGACAGGGAACTGGAGACTCACTGTGCACTCTAGTAAGAACATTAATACACTACCATATCTTCACACACTAAGTAATTGTTTGTAGCTTGTATATTGTCGTGTCGTGCTTTATTAATCAGTACGTTTATATATGCGTAGTTTCGATTTACAATGCCATTTAAATGACCTCCTTTCCTCATCCCAATATACATGGACTTGGAAGGAATGGATTACCCTATTACACCACAAACTAAAACAACTGATAAATCTTTGGTTTAGCTAGCAGAAGCAAATTGGGACAATGGGAAATCGTAAACTGGACAGACTTACAGCTTTGGACACTTAAAAAAAAGATTTTTTTTTGTTCCTTTTCTTCCTCTCTGCATCGGGTTCTTTTGGTACCTCCAAGTTAAAGTCTAGGTGAGAAGTGTGGATCCTGTACAGTGCAGGTAGGCCAGTTTCAGTCCAGTTGTGTATATGCAAAATTGCTTTTTCCTATCATTATGTAAGTGCACTTTGTGTCTATTACCACTTGTTCTCTGGATTCTCTTCTATACATCAGATTAACCTGATTTTTTTAATAAGACTAAACCTTTAAATAAATTCCACGTGTTTTTAACAACACCAAAAAGTAAATTAAACACGTTGACTGTTATTATGCCGTCACTCAAATCAAATTAACTGAAAATTATACACATCAGCCCAATTTTCTCTGAAATTGCAATGTTATGAAAAATGAGAGGCAATTACCCTTTTATAAAGCAAAATGACAATCGACTAACCCGTGGTGTAAAACTGTGACACCTCTCCACAACCAGAACCTTCTACACAAATTTAAAACATATCTTTTACTGTCTGGAGCACAAATTGTTCAGGGTTTGCTGCCAGGTTTTCAAGGATACTAATCAGAGTGTTTGGGGTGTCTTATAATCTCTCATTACAGTGATGGAAGACTGGATCAATCTCTCTGTCTCTGAGATGATTATCCAGTCATTGGCATTCTTGGGCTGCTTCCAGACAGACTATTTCTAGCAGACATGTGTAACGTAGCTCATCTCCAAAACCTAGGTTGCATCATTATGCTCCACAAAGTCATTTAGTTGAATCAGTGCATATTAAACAAGTCATTTGATTACTTTCGCCTGGCAGTGCAAATATCCGAGAGCAGCCTTTGAAGAAAGTGTTGCATAACATTTACAATTAATATGCAGCCTTGTTCACTGGACTCTGGCAGCAGTTGCTGTAAAGATATGAATAGTAACATTTCTATTAAGAGACTATTCTGTAATGCACGTTACTCATTTATTCAATCATGTTTTCTATTAAAAAAAAACAAAAAAAACATACTGTGTAGAATCCAAACTCACAACTTCATGCTGCCAATTAGGGCTGTAGCGATACACTAATCTCGCGATATGATACGAAACGATATATTTGGCTCACGATACGTTATATATCGATATTCATCTTACAATACATTTACATCATTTTCCGAAAGATTTTAATGGGACAAAGTGATTTTGGTGACATCTTGTGAGTGTTCCAATGACTTTGTTTGAATTAATTGAACTGAAAGCATCAATTACACATTATATGGCTGACAGGCAGCTTGCAAATGCTGGACAAAATGAATAAAAGACAATAGAATAGTGGGGCTCCATCGCGTTCACCATGCGCCTAAAGCCGCCGTTTTCCACCACTGAAATACGGTCTCAAATCCTGACAAATAAAGTAGGCAATGGACTCCGTAATTTTTTGCAACCTAGGTGAAGTAGATGAAAACTGTCCAGCGTGGTTTGTTTCGGATTGCGCCGCAACTTCTTGGGTTTAGCAGTTAGCTCGCAGTTAGCATTACCTTGTCCGGGTGGTGACGTTTCAGGTGGGCTCGCAGGTTGGTGGTATTTCCAGAGTACTTCAAGTTTGTGTGACACAACTTGCATAACCGCCATACTTTTGTCTAAATCTTCGCTTTCCTTTTTCTTTTTAAAACCGAACTGCTCCCACACATCTGCTTTTAATCACGCAGGCGCTGGGTTTATACTCGCCGCCATTCTCCTGACTGGCTCAGCTCTAGCTGGAAGAGAAAGAAGCTGGCTTCTGGATAACTTGTTAGAAATGTTCTACAGCGACACTAGCGGCTGGAGGACTTAATGGCTCTTCCTGCACTTTGCAGGAAGAGCCCCCGTGCGGGACACGGGGGCTTTTGAAGGGAGCTCAGAATATCGAATATCGAGGCTGAAATATTTATACTCCCTGGAAAAAATAAAAAATCGATATATATTACAGAAT
The DNA here is from genome assembly GCA_018398805.1 of Hirundichthys speculiger. NCBI lineage: Eukaryota > Metazoa > Chordata > Actinopteri > Beloniformes > Exocoetidae > Hirundichthys > Hirundichthys speculiger. Next base: position 318,854 of record JAGFBZ010000582.1, read on the forward strand.
CGATAAAATCGCCCAGCCCTACTGCCAATGCTTGATGTGATTCCATATTTAAAGTGGTTTACCTGACCTGTGCTCATCGTGTGAGCATCTTTTGGAGTGGGATCGTAATTAGGCATGTCGCGATTTTTGAAAAAAATAGTTTTAAATCGATTTTTTTTTAAACACGATTAAAATTGATTTAATTTAGCCATGAATCATGATGTGGCCTCCAGGCCAGCAGAGGGTGCACTCGAGTTAAACTACGTTCTTGTTCAGCATTTCTGTATGCGGCGCCACATGTGACCTGCTAAATCACACGTAGCGCCGCTCAAGCTAATGAAGGCGGGGTGCGCAGCGCCCGATGCAGATTAAAAACAAACCGTGCAGCAGCCAGCCAGACCAAATCGACCAAGATCAAAATGCGTGAGTCATGGCGAGGGTCAAACTCCAATTTTTGTTCAGACAAAAATAAATATGCCTTAGTTAGTGCCTGGCTTATCTACCTCAGGAACAAAACCAAAAACAAAACAAAAAAACCACATTCTCTGATGCAGTATTGATTTGGAAAGAGTGTAAGAAAAGACCAGTTTTATTATGTTTAAATAATGCCTTAGTTTATTCCTGGCTTAAAGTAGAGTTGACTTGTTATGTACAAAAGGAAAAAAAGATCTTGATACTGTACTGATTTATTGAAAAGAGGGCAGTAGGCCTATTGTAAAAAACAAAAAAACAAAAGAACAAAAACAGGATTTGACAGATGTGAGAGTTGATAAACAGTTTCCACTTTCCAGTCATTTGCTATGCAGGTTTAAAGAGGATAAGAAAAAAATAATTGTAAAAAAAAAAAAAAAAAGAAGAAGAAAAGAACTGATACAATTTTTTTGTAATTTGCTGTTAGTTCTAATCTACTGTATTGAAAAGAGCGTAAGAGAGAACACTACAGTATTGTTAAAAAGGAAAAGGCTAGATTTGTGTAAGAAAAATAATGAAAATTTCAAAAATCTATCATTTGCCTGTAAATTAATTTTGTGTTGTACATGATTCAAATTGTATCATGAGTTGAGTGAATTGTTGGATGCCTAATTGTAATGCATCACAGAGAATCATAAATTTGTCAGCAGAGAGCACTGGAGCACGTTAGAGTTGAGCCGAAACCACCCACACTGAATGACCCCAGACAAAGCACAACAGAAAGCCAGGGACACAGACTTCAGTTCAGTAGGCATATGATGTGTTCTTGTTCTTTCATCTTCTGTTCAGGAGAAGACAGTGTTAAGTTTGCTATTCATCCCACACATCCTTCAGATGTGTACAAGTAGAAAGTACAGTGTGCTTGAGAGTCCTTCACGACTGCCTGTTCTGCTTTGTCAGTGACTCTATGTCTATACATGGACACCTGCACATTTCCTTCTCCTATTTCTTTCTTTGTCTCTCAATTGATCGTAGTAATCCCGCAACAGCTTGCAGTCAGATCACCTAGTGTTTTCCACTTCCTGAATCAGTTAAAGGCAGAAATACCCACAATAGGTCACACAGAAAAAGTTGCGACAGATAAAAGGGAAAACAAAGGCAAATACAACAGCATGGTCATGAAAAAAAAAAAAAAACACCAACTGGAAATGTGTTTCTGAGTCAATGTGGGTGGCAGTTTATTTTATTTCACCATATGTTGCATCTTCTTTTTAAAGGGAAAATCTTCCTGTCTTAGATGAGAAGAGTCAAGTGACAGTAAAAAACAGGTTAATCGGCTGGCAGACAGACAAGCTGGCAAAAGACACCAGATAGGGAGTTAAGAGTCGAGATGCTTCACAGCAGGCAAACGCAACATCAAGATCAGGCTCTGGCTCATCAGGTCCTGTTCAGATTCAAGATTAGGGACTGATGTAGTTGGAACATAAACAAGAGATGAGTCAAAAAAACAAAACTTCACGCATCACTTGCTCTCTTCTTATTTAATGGTGAGTGCCGTAAGTAAGCTTCCCTTCTGACTTCCTTAAAGTCAGGAAAGTTAAACAAAAAAGCCACATGAACATTTATAGAAGAAAAAAAATGTCACTATGCGTAGGTTCAGAAAAGTGGTCATGATAAAAGAAGTATAACTTAAAGAAAATGATAGCAGATGAGAACTCTTAGCGCATAAACAAAGAAAATAAAAATCAGATTTTGATGAAAGGTGGTGGACTGGGAGCAGCAATAATATTCCATAAGCTATCTCACAACAACCTGCTCAATAAATGTGATGGCAAGGATCAAGGATATTTTAAAATGCAGTATTCACACCTTAATATTAATCAGGATAAATAATTAAAAGAACATAACTAATGAATTAAAAACCAATAAATAAAGAAGCAATATCTAAGATACTAAAAGAAACAGCATTTATGTTAAAAACTAATGAATATAAAAATCAATATTAAAAATACAAAAGACAGCAGCATCTGAGGTAGCAGCATGAATATGCAGTTAAAGGGCAGTGTCAACAGTCCATTAGTCTTATGGCATCAGGGACTAAACTGTTCCTCAACCTGGTGGTCCTGGACTGGATGCTGCTCAGCCTCCATATGCAGGAGTCCACACTCAGGATGGGTGGGGCTCTGTCTTTGCATCCGTTGGTTTAAATGTCTGACCCGGATGCTAAGCTGCAACTGATGATCCTCTGAACAAACTGAGCCTTCACTCAGTAACAACTATACTGCAACATTTCACGTAAAGTCCGTGGCAGAAATTGAAATTGCATGTGGGAGGAGTGTGATGACAAACACAGGTTCAGATGACTCAGAATTAAACTGCCTGGAAAGTTGAAATATACAATATACACAAAGCTGAAACTGTCAGCTTTGTGTATATTGTAGCCTCCATTTCAGGGGTGCATGGCCCTTCTGTCTTGGTGAATTAGAAGCTCTAAATTGGCAGCTAATTTGAGGGTCATCAAGGTAAATATTTTAGATTTAGCCTTTAGAGTCATTACAGCCGATGCAAAATAATTTTAGTTGACAGTTTTTTGATCGCATGGGCCGCTAAGAGGGTATATATTTACACGCCAATTTAACACATTAATTTTGTTAAGTAAGATTCATGGCTCATTTTGTCTAATAAACCATTCAGTCTCTTGTTGGAATTGGCTTGGTGGTTAGCACTGTTGCCACACAGCAAGAAGGTTCCTGGTTTGAACCTCACCAGGGGCCTTTCTGTGTGGAGTTTGCATGTTCTCCCTGTGCTTGAGTGGGTTTCCTCTGGGTACTCCGGCTTCCTCCCACCGTCCAAAGACATGCATGTCAGGTTAATTGGTGGTTCTAAATTAACCGTAGGAGTGATTGTGAGTGTGTGTGGTTGTTTGTCTACATGTGGCCCTGTGATGGACTGGCGACCTGTCCAGGGTGGACCCCTGCCTTTTGCCCAAAGAGAGCTGGGACAGGCTCCAGCAGATCTCCGTGACCCTACACAGGATTTAGCAGGCATAGATAATGGATGCATGGATTCAGAAATAAGGATCAAGCTAACTTTCAGCTGTAGGTTAAACTACAGGCAGGTAGTGAAAGTGCAACAGAGTTTAAGAGGTTGCATGACTTTTCCCATCACTTAGGGGTTGAATACCGGATTTTCTCAAAACGTCAGCTAAACTAGTGACATTGTAACCAGCCCCTTAGTGCTCTCTACCTGTTTTGGTTTGTGTAATGTAATGTAGCATCTTCTTTCAAAGGAAAACGTTTCCTCCTTGGATGGGAAAAGCAAAGAGACAGTGAGAACAGGTTCATCGCCTGGCAGAAAGACAAGCTGGCAGGCCGGGAACAGATGCGGAGTTAGAGTTGACGGGATGCTTCAAAACAGTTGTAATTGCTTCCATTTGAGCAGTACACTGTGTGCAAATTGTACGGCCAAGGTCAGTGTGAAAATCCATGTCACACAGGTTTGGAAAATGACTCAAGAGGGCTGTCTCACTTCAGAACAGTCTTGTATGAACAATTGCCATTCTATCTCTAATAAATGTAATCTTCATTTGCAAGTAGCTATTACATTTGAATGGTTTTATTTGCAGAACATGATAATAGATAAACAAGCCACAGAGGTAGCTTGGATGAAAAACAGGAGAGAAAAGATTTTTATGCAGATAAGCAAATAACATCCCTGTGTGCAGACTCAAATCATCCAGCTCAAAAGACAAAACAGGATACTTTCACATGCTTGTGTTTGAGTGAATATTGTTGGATTTGCAATTGCATCCTTACTCTGTGTCCTTCACGCGAAGTGGTAGTTTGACTTTTGCCAAATGATTATAGGAATTTGCATGTTAGTGTGAACAAACAAGGACAGCGAGAACAGGAACAGAGTGACGGGCACAGGAAGAGCAAGAGAGTGTGAACGGGAAGCAGTATGGTGAGAAAACAAAGAAATACGACTACATAAGAGCCCATAAGGGCAGCCTAAGACAAGAGATGAGCAAGTGAGAAATTATAGGGGAGAAATGAGAGAGCAGAGCCACAAAAACTGTGAATCTGAGGAGGAGTAGAAAGCTGGAAAGAAAGAGTGAGATGGAAGAATGAGAGGGACAGAGAAATGAGTGAGTGTGCATGTGTGTGACTGAGTGGAGGTAAGATTAGGGAGGTGATATCAGATTGTCCATCAGTGTCACACAGCTTGTGTCCTTTGTAAATCTTTTCATTCATCGCTATGGAAAACCTGGCTGTGTGCAGATAGCCTCTTTGTTTATTTTATGTTCGGACACTCAAACCTTTGTCTGTAATGCCTTTGCAGCTTTCTAGAATCATCACTTGAAAATATTTCAATGTAAAAGACAAGTGACAGACCTGACTGCTTTTTACTGTTATTTTACAGTGTATTGACACTATTTATTTTGCTGTATATTTGATTACAGTTGCCAGTTTCATGTAATTTTAGAGTATCAACCAGGATGCACTGAGACTGAGGCTGGAGCCTGAATCTGCCTGGGCAGAATGTCACTTTGACAGTTTACCACAAAAAATCTTCAGGTTTAAGCTGATGAGAATCCACTCTCATTCAAAACAGGTATTTTCTTCCCATTACTAAGACAAACTTAAACAACGCTGATGTTTAAACCTTAAATAGTCAGCAGAAACTAAACCAAATAGTAAAAAATAATGATTTAGCAAGTAATGGTGGGAGGCCCAGTGTTGAAATACTGCAGAGTTTGATGAAGTAATGAATGACAGATGTGCAAAGCCACACAGAGGACAGTTGGAGTCAAATGCCCATATATGTGCCCACACCAACATCCAATCTGGAAATGAAGGAAATTGCAAGTCCTTGAATGACCACTGGTCCTTGTTCTCCATGTTAAAATGTCCATGTTTATTTCTGTGCAACAGAAATGAACATTGACATGCCTGGTTTTGGCCTCCATGGATAGATTTGACATCCATTGCAACAGCACAATCATATAAAACCACAAATGTATGCCCGGTGGCTTGGTGGTTAGCACAGTTGCCTCACAGCAAGAAGGTTCCTGGTTCAACCTCAGCAGGGGTCTTTCTGTGTGGAGTTTGCATGATCTCGCTGTGCTTGCGTGGGTTTACTCTGGGTACTCTGGCTTCCTCCCACAGCATGTTAGGTTAACCGGTGGTTCTAAATTGCCCGTAGGAGTGATTGTGAGCGTGTGTGGTTGTTTGTCTACGTGTGGCCCTGCGATGGACTGGTGACCTGTCCAGGGTGTACCCCTGCCTGTCACCTGAAGAGAACTGGGATAGACTCCAGCAGATCCCTGTGGCCCTGCGTAGGATCACGCGGGTATAGATGATGGATGGATGATCAGGGGGTGTGGTCTTTTTGATTGATGGGTGGCTATAGCTAATGGCTTACTGTCTTTAGCTGTTTAGAGAGAGCTAAGACCTAACATAGCAAAGTCATTTGTATTTTAAAGTTAACATGGCTTGTTGTGCTGTCAACTGTACTAAGACACAGCCGCACCTGGTTTTGGGTTTGTCTGTCTGCGGTAAGACAGACAAAGGTTTCAAAAGTGCTTCAGAAACCCAATGGGTAGTTTCACAAGAGGTTTAGCCAGTTCTATTAATACAGTCTGCGACACCCACTAGAAGGAGAGGATGGAGTCAGGCAGAACCAAACATGCTAAGTATGTTTGGTTTTGCTACCCTAAGATTTTATATTTGTAGTAATATCAATAATTCCTTAAGAATTATTACAAAAGGAAAAAGTAGAAAACCAATATGACAGTTAGAAATAATCAGAACTTTCTGCCCAAACGTAATCACTGCTTGAAGGCAGTGTTGCAGATGGAAAGTCTTTCCCTGAATCAAGTTTGCTCAGCAGGTTCTCTTCTGCTTCACAACCTTGCATTTATTCAAGAAAGAAAAAAACCCTTTACATACCAGTCCACCTGTGCCATTGTCATTATTGTCACATTGTCATCAATCTAGCAATAATAAATAAATGAAAGTTTTCCACTGTTTTTTTTTTATTAGTCAACCTTACTCTTCGTGAATATTCATCCAGTTTATTTAGAAATTAGTTTCAACATGTTATTACATAAAGTGTGATACACTTGAAAAAATAAAATATATTTTCAGCAATCCATTTCTGTGATGCTACAGATTATTGATGGTGTTTCGGAAACAAATAAGTCAGACACAACTAAATGTGAATCTACGTGCCATATAAAATAAAAAGACATTTGTGAAATGTGACACGATTGTACCAGATGTGGCATTGTCCTGTGATAAAAGGACGTTTTAAAAAGATGTTTCTAGACATCATTCTCACCTGTTATTCACAAGGAATATCTCCAGTGAGTTTTAGAGATGTTCACATGCTTTTACCTTTCCACAGAGCCTGCTCTTGTTGCTAATTCCTGCTCGCAGGATTTGTTTTAAGCTGCGTTAAACGTGACCTGACTACTGCTCTGTACTTAAAAGATAAAATTTGAAAGGCAAATGCAGATATTTAGTCAAATATTTAAGTGGTTTTTGAAGTAAAGCATCAAATAGTTTGAAATAAATCCAGACCATCTCTTTTTTCTTTGGAAACTGTAAAATTAAGGATCTTATAAATTGTGATTTAGAGAATAAATTACCAAAGCTTTCATTCGGAATTTACAGAAACCCTCCGGTAGCAGTGTATGTGACAGATCACTGCACAGCTCAACACCTATATTCTCTGAAAATATTAAGTGGAACTCACTTAATGCAAACTTTCATGACTGAACATCATACTCTCTCAGTAAGTTCTTAACAGAAGCTTATAAAAAATCCCCATGTACCACTGCTGAAAACATAACTTTGAAGATGTAGTGAACAGGGTTGTAGGTTGCTCGTGTTACAGTGTGTTGTGGCTCCAGCTTCAGTGATTAATCTATCATCCTCCCTCCTTGAAACAGGCTCTGTATGAAAATACCTTTGCCTTGACCAGTTTTGACGGAGAGCCTGCGGAGTATGAGCAAAGACAAAGGAATGAGACTTCGACACACTTCTGTTCTCTGTAATTTAATTAGACCAGAGAAACATAAGGGCTTTTAAGGAATATTCACCGATTAGTAAAAAAAAAAAAAATCTCAGACAATGTCCTAATTAAAAGACATCAGACAAGCAGGGATTTCAGAAGCCTGCTCCCAAAAAGAAAAGGACTACTATTCTTAGCCTGCAGAGATGCTGCACATGGCTATGTGAGAGAGAAATCTGCACATTTTAGCTACATTGTTATCTTATTGCCTTTTGATCTTGCCATTTTTTATAATGTGTGGAACCATATGAAGTTTTTGACAACTGTCTGTTTTCATTCTCAGCAAAATTACAAATATTTTATCACTTAACACTGTTTCTTCAGGCAGGCTGATTGACACGCTCATCAATAGTAAGCTGGGAGCATTTAATTGATTCCTGTTCTGGGGCTCAGAGGGATGGTCCACCATTATTACCATGTTAGTTCTGACAGTTAAAGGATGACTTTTCAGATTAAATCTAAGGAAGCGCTAAGCAAATGGTATATGAAAGGAAATATTTTCATGCATTAGACATCAGAAGCTACACGCCAGAAACAGCTCTGTCACGGACAGATGGCCTCGACTGATAATCGTCATAAGATTTCATAAACTGGAATTCACTTTCGGCGTCGTCCTATTTTTCTCTGTGAGAATTTATGTGGGTTTTTCCATTTTCTGCAGTGAAAGCGAACATCCATCATCTGCTTTATTCATTTATTTATTTATTTTTCTCTTTTGTTTACTGGTATTTGGTCAACCGTGACAGAACTCTATGAAGTTTTGTGTTGTGCCAGAAATCACTGACTGTTGCCATTTCTGGCTCCGCTCAGGAGAATAATCTGCTGGGACTGCTCATTGAAGACTTCAAATAAGATTTCCAACCCAGCATAATTCTGCTACATAATTTTCTCTGTTCTGTATGCATGCCATATTCCAGAAGCTCAGATGGGACAATAGTCCAAGAAGTGCACTGGGCTTACCAATTGAGAATGAAGATGTTTTTTTTTTTTTTTTTTTTTTTAACGGTGCATCTGTGGAGTCAGATAACTGCTCACCCACGATTAAGTGCTGCTCCAAGTGTGCTTTTATTTGCCTCTACATGAATGCCACTAAACTGTCTAATGATGACAATGAATGTTGATGATGATACTCATTTGTTTACTCCGAAGGGGGAGGAAATAGAAGTGGCAACTCCGTAACCAGTGTAGGCATTTCAGCTAGTTATTTTGGTTTGCAAAACAATTAATCCAACCATCATTATTTTACCAGATACGCAAGATGTATTTGACTCGCCTCTCTCATACATTGTCCCTTGTCTTCTTTTCTCAAGCTTGATGTTCCCTCCATTTACATCAGTCATCAAAGCCCATTAAAGGACCATTCATCAAAAATTGCATTATGCCATTTGGCAAATAATGTATCATTTCAGACTGGTAATTGTAAATTACAAGCACTGATTGAGAACCAGGTTTTCATTGATTACCTCTAAGCTGATGGAGCATGGAGAGACATTTTGCAAACCTGGCTCATGATTCATATTGAGTGTGTGCAAAAGATGAGAGAAAAAAATGAAGAAAAGACCAATGGGGCAGTAATAAAGACAAATTAAAGCAATGTTCATTTCACCACGGTGTTGGGAATGAGGGGCTGTTGCCTTGGATACCGTGAATTTAAACAGAGAGGGTGACAGAGAAAGCAAAACGGGCCGAGAGTGAAAAACAGTCAGAGAGAAATACTGTGAAACAGCAGCACACATCGTTTAGCTTTGTGCCTTTTATCGATTCCACCCTGTCATCGCCGAGAAAAATACTCACCAATTAGAAGATTAGGTTCGTGGTATATCTCACAAGGGCAGCTGGACTGGTGGAGTGGGACAGAAGGAGTGCTGGGAGAGAGTCTTCAAAATTCAATAAAACATGAAAAGCTGCATCTGGTTAACAGCGCATAACAGTAAAAGAGGAGTGATTCAGAGAGACATTCATTGCCTGAGTTGTCCTGCTGCCTTTTTGGTATAGAGAGTTTCATTCTGTACCAGACACCCTTCAGGCTCAACCTGAATGTTAAATATTAAACAAAAATGTTTAATTTGTATTTTGTCTGTGAGAATACAATTGGAATAATTACACCCTTAAAATATTATGAGTCCAATGTACAATTTTCCCGTGGCGGTTTCTTCATTACGAATACAAAGACATGAGAGAGAAATCGTCCAGGGTCACAGGCATCATCTATGGAACAGAGGATACATCCATCCCTTCTAATTGTGTATATATTCAAAATCAGTTGGTTGCACCTGATGGAAGCAACCATCGCCTTGTAAAAAAAAATCTTTTTTTTCATCAGTGTGTAGATTCAACCCCCATCATAACTGTACAAGGGGTGTTTTTTTTTTTTTTTGTGCCATGTCAGATAAAGCTATATTAAGCAATCACGTGTCATAAAGCCATTGGCTGACACAGATAGCCATTGCTGTTATGATTTTAGCAACTTAGTGCTAAACATTTTATTGACATATGAGCTGTGAATAAAACCGATCATGGTCATATTATGAAGAGAATATGTTTTCTTGTCCTTGGTTGGAACAGACTAAGATGACTGGCTGTGGTTTGAGTTGGGAGGATCTGAGTATGAAGGAGGGAACTTAGCTTAGCCATGCTAACCATGTCTTTTCAGGACCCTTTGAAAGCGTAATAATGCCGGATCCTGGCCGGTCCGTCTGCGTTAAAGCCAATGGTGGACTGCGGCTTTCACTCCCAGAAGCACCATTGTATAAATCCACAGTTGTAAACAGCCTGTGTGGACTTGTGAAATGTCATCAGTCTCAGCTGAAGTACTTTTCGAATTTTCCAATTAAATGTCTCCCTGCTGGTGTTTTTTAGTCTTCTCTGATGGAATCTGAATTTTAGATGTTAATAAAGATGTTATAATTTACTGCCAGAGAGGACTGGTGAAGGACACGTTCACATTAGCACAAAAAAAAAAAATCTGCTACAAGATTAAATTGCATATATACATTAGATGGTTTTGCTAGATGATGGCACTAACCTTGAATATAAATGCAGAGAAAAAAAAAGAGTACTATAACTTTGTTGTTTAATAGCGGAATGTAGTTTTAAGAAATTTCCATGTGAGAATATAGTTCTTCTAACTTCAAATTTGTGGTTAATTGATCATTATAGGAACCTATTTAACTGATTATGTCAATTGATTTTGAACACATGCACATTTTAAGGAATACAGATTATGCCTGCCACCCTGTGACATATTTTTGATAGTGATTTCTCACTTGTATCTTTGTTTTCGTAATGAAGAAACCACAACCATAAGATTTTACTTCGTATTCATAAACTTTCAAGATTGCAACTATTTGAATTGCATTCTCCCAGACAACATAGGAGACAAAATACAAATTAAATGGCTCATATATAACTTTACTCATATGACAATAATTTTTTTTTTATTTACAATTGTTTTATTTATGCACAACTTTAGATGAATATGCGCAAATGCTAACTTATACATGCATATTGTTTTTCATTCCATAATCTATGATTGATTCAGTAAAGAGGTGAAATCAAGAAAAAAATGCCATCAACCCCTTAGTTGTAAGACGCTACAACAATCGTTTCAGAAACGTGTCTGAATGTAAACGATAAATGTTGTGCACTAACGTAAATTGAGGTTGCAGCCTCTAAGCATCGTTATTGCACTAGTTAGTCCATTTTACATACTTTATATGTATCTTTATAACTTGCCAAACATGTTACTTCACATCAAATTCTAAAGATATCAATTTAACACACAAAAACATGAAGCAATTTCACTACGTTTGAACTTTGCTGTGGGACAGTTAGTTTAATGAGTCAGTGTTTGCTTCTGTAAGAAAGGCCTGGGATGTGTGGCTGCCATACCTCTACAACACTGGCCCTGAAGTTGTACCACATGGTTTAATTCAGAGATAGTGCTCAGAAAATGCACTCAAAACTACTTTCTGCACATTTCTCAAACTTAGGCTGTACAAATTTGTACATTTTTTATATGTTCTTGATTAATTAAATTTAATTTAAATCAAACAGGTCTACTCTGCACAAGTAATGAAGGCTGATGAAGTGATTTCTTTCATCAAGGGAGTCGTGAAGAAACGCCAGGAGGTCTGACCTGTCCTGAAACACTCTCCTGTTGCTCTAAAGAGATCTGGTTTGTCCAAATTATCGCTCAAATATGCACAAAACATTGTGGATGATACACACATGACATGAATGGAATGCTGTATGAAGTAGAGTATCTCACTCATCACTGACTTTATTATAATTATCTTTGTAAACTCAGCTATTTTAATAATTTCAACAACTGGATTAATACCAGGAAAGAGAACCATAATTAGTCTGAGATCAATAAAATATCAGCAATTCTGAACTCCATCACCATTATAACTATAGCCCTGAATGGATGATATATAATGATGATCATAATGCAAAATCACAATTTGTCTGTTCAAATTTTAATGCAGGCACATGGAAATTAGGTAACACACACTACCTTAAAAAGACATCTTTATTAAAAAAAAAAAAAAGAATTCTGTAAAGGCCAGGCAAAGCAGGGCTGGTGCGCCGTATATACTAATAAAGAAATGAGTCAATGAGGTGGAGAGGTCGTTGGAAACACTGAGATCACTGCAGAAGATAAAGGAGAAGCAGAGTTTTCAATGACAGAAGATGTTACGGACAATAAACAGCAAGAAACACATGAGAGAAAATGAAAAACTGCACCTGACCCAGAGCGCCCATGACAGCGCAGTGAGCTTCTATCCCAAAATGTAGAACATCCATCCATCCATCCATCCATCCATCCATCAATCCATCTTCGGTATCCACTTTATCCTGGTCAGGGTTGCACCTGGACCCTATCTCAGCTGTCATCTGGCTGATGGCAGGGTTTTGACATCACAAGGCCACACAGAAACAAACAAGATAAACAACCATACACACTGATGCTCACTCCTGTAGGACAATTTAGTATATTAAGCACTAATGTGTGAATTTTTGGAGAAGCAACAGGGAAAAAAAAAACAATCAAAAGTAACAAAATCCAAATGAATGCATATTTCCATTCTTTACTGAAATGCAAATAGAAGGAGCTGGGTGCATGGAGATAAACAGTGGCCCTAATTTTCCTGTCCATTTCCTGTCCTGGGGCTATTAAACCTTTGCAAAAGAACAAGGTGCAACAAAATCTACTTATTTAACAAAGAACTAGTCGATATGAAAGTGCAGAAAATCTAATATTTACTTGTTTACCTCCTTAATTAAATCTTGTCACTGCCTACAAAAAACAGCTAGTATGGCATACTTTACATCTTACATACTTTTCCTCTTGATAATATATATAATATATATATATATATATATATATATATATATATATTATATATTATATATATATAATTAAAATTATTTTACCTGACCTTGCAGTGTGTGTCTGTGTTGGGGAAATAACTGGTTGTATATGTTGTGTCTTATCATGCATATACTTACACGTCTGTGAGTATTTTTGGATTGAAGATGTGAGGGGATTACACATGATTTCAAGCTTCCTAAGTATAACTCCAAGGTATGAAGTGGCTCTGCTGCTTTTGTCTCAGTCACAGATATTAGTTAAGTGATTCTTAGCATTCATTCTGCACAGATTATAGATAGATCCACAAATGAAAAGATTGCATCAGCAAACAGATATTTGTGATTGAGACTATCAGAGTATGTAAGATATCTTTTTTTTCTTCTTTTTCTTTGACGGTATCCAGTTAAAGATGTTTCTTTTGGACAATATGATGCTTTCTTCATGACATGATCTTTAATTTGGTTCATTCTCCCTTCTTCACTTAAAACATTTTCTACACACTTTCTACACAAGCATGGAGATGGACTGATCAATTGACCTCCATGCTGACCATTCTGAGAGCCCAAAATCCTCCATCTCTTCTAATTATTTGCCAGAGCAGACAGAAAGTTCACTGTCACAAGAACTTGTTTTCAGAGTAGTTAATTTGCAACCTTCTAAAGCTGAATTTTATTTTGTGGGTTATTTGTGTAACATTGCACAGCTCCTCCTGAGTTTACTGAATATTTTCCAAGGTCTTCTCCGGAGGTTTTCATTTCCCTTTCAAGAAATCCCACAAGCAGCTCTCTGATGGCTTTCATGGCTTTCCAGATCTAAACTTAACATCCATTTTGAAGTGCATCATAACATGAGGAAGCCTGTCATGGTTTATGGGTTATGATGGTATATATTGTGGAGATCTTCTGGTCTCGTTAGTTTAGTCTTGGTTTTCTCATATTTATTGCTATTGTAAAGCTCCTGTTCTGTGTTTTATTAGGGCTGGCCTTAGATCTCTGTTCTGTCTTCTCGTCTGCTTCATTTGTATTTTCTTTTTATTTCTGTTTCATTCTGGTTTGCTTTACTCCCTGTTGTATTTCGCACAACTTGCTTCCCTTGTGAGTTTTGTTGCACACAGGGGCTTTGTTACTGATTGCCACACCTTTTATGCTGCCATTTATTACCTCCTCAGTGTTTATATTCCAAGGTTTCCTTTTGCTCGGTGCCATGTCTTCTTCTTCTTCTCTATCATTACGGTTTGTGCTCAACTACACCAGGAGGGCGCACCACAACGTGACTTAGCAAGTTCTGTTGAGTCTAAACCCAGGATTTCTATCTTTTCACCTGGTAAAATCTCTTTAAATTGAACTATAATTTGTAACACTGAAATAAGTTTCAGATTAAAGTGTCTGTAAAGTCTTTTACAAATTCTCGGCCATAAATTAGATCAAATCATGCAGAAACACAATTAGTCTCAAAGCCTTTGAACAATGTTAGATTGTCAAATGGCAGGAATTTAATGGAAGTCAGTAAGTGCATTTACACATTGATTTTATTTGCCAAAACTGTCCATAGTACAACTTTGATGAATTTTTTTCAGCACTAAGTATTTTAACTTGAACCAAAAATCAACTCTTTGACCAGAAATCCATGTTGAATTAGTATCTTATGATGTAAATTCTCAGTTGAAGGAAAATGTCACATATCCAAACTCAGTGAGCCGTATAAAATGTGGAACAATAAACAAAGCACTTGGGACGACTAATGATTTTGTGCTGTTCCTCTGTTTGAATTTCAGCAGTATATTCTTCACATTTTTCCATTCACATTGTCTGCTCTTGTGTAAGGAGATCAAGGAATTTCATGCAGAAGAAGTATTAAATGATGGGTGCCCCTTTTTATGTGAGTGTGTACTGGATGCAGTTACAGCTGTTCCCAGGTTTTTCCACTCGACTCGCCCAAAAAGAGCCTGTTTTTGTCCAGCGAGGTTCACCGTATACTCCTCTGAGCTTGGTTACTTATTTGATCAGCTTCCAGCTTCCTGTCTGAATTGATTTTGAATGTTTTATTGGATTGTTTTGGACACCCTGGTACAGCAGTGCTTTTGTTTACATTTTTTTTTCTCTTTTCTACTCTTTTCTTCTGTTTTATGCACCAGTATCTGGGCCCTCCACCTACGACAGCATTCCTGGAAATGCCACCTGAAAACACTTACAAAAACATTGTAGAAAATGATGGCCTTCATTAGTTGTTTCTGTAACCTGCACAACTGGATGAGAATAGTGAAAAGTTACGGTTGAAAAAAGTACAATTTCTTTACATAGCATACTGTCTTCTGTTTGCTCCTTCAGGCAGCAGCGACAACATGTTTGGATTGTTATTTGTTAGTACTTGGAACAAATTCATAGGAAAAAGTAATGTTTTTGTTTTAAAACTGTATCACTAAGAGTTGTGTGTCCTGTCTCAATCTAAGGGGATCTGCCTATTAAAAAAGCATAAATCTCACAATGTGATGGCTGGACGAGGTGGAAATTGAGAAGTACCATATGGAGCTCTGTCAGTGAGCTGTGGAAGAGTTAAATGTAGGGTGTCGAAACACAACCTGCCTCCAAAATATTCAGATACTGAAGTAAACACACAGAGGCACCATTTAAAAACATATGCATGCATACACACCACAGAGAGAGCTACACACCCTCAGTGCTGTTGAGAAAAGACAAGTTCCTTAATGACACTTAGCTTGAGATTGACACTGGAAACACTTTGAGAGCCACAACGAGCCACAGCTGTTGCAGCTAATGACCAAACACGCTCACAAATTCACACACATGATGCAAGCACGTGAATGTACGAAAACAAAGAAAATCAGTTTACTAAACTGACAAAATAGCAAGAGAGCACACTAGACACTAATTTCAGTTTGCCGCTTTGGCTTTAGCAGCACAGAGACTTTAAAAAACATTTTTTTTTTCCTTTTGAAACTCTGAATCTATATTTTACATTTTCATGGTACTTGGTGGACATCGTAATCATGACACATCACTTTACTGCCAATTACTTCTGCGCTCTGTCAGGCTCTTTCACGCAGCCCCTGTCCACATGCATGAATCTGTGTGGGCAAGACGGAGATGTGTGATTTTGTGCTGTCTCTGTGTGTTTGGTTGCTGTGTCCTACTTCCTCCACCTACCCGTCACACATCGTCCCTAATGAGGCCCCTGGGAAGCTGTCCAGCACTTGTGCTTCTCCAAAACAGCTCTAGTTCCAACTCTGTTTCAGAGCTGCTGCCTTGAAAGCAGCACAGGCTTTGAACTACCGTGTTTAGTTACCAGCAGGCCAGATTTGTCACTGGGCGTACGGACATTAAAACCTCCGGATTTGGCCTATACACCCAGATGATATTAAACTATGTTGTACACTCATTTGTCCGTACATATTTGCAGAAACTAACAGACAGCTCTGACAGCCAGCACTCACACACCATCTGGTTACAAGTATTCACATGAGGTGGGCTGTTTCATTTTCATGTGTCTCTCTTGTTTGATCATGAATAGCATTAGAGAAGAATCAGTGATTACTCGAAGGACAGAACAATAATGTCTCCATCTTCAGCAGAATGCTTATAAATGAGAATCACAGCAGATAGTTTGATGAAAAGGCCCAAAGAAAAAGCTTAACAAGGGAGGATTTGCAGCAGGTTATGTTAAAGAATGTCGCCTCCCCTGGGGGAAAATCTGATTCCTTTTGGTTCACCAACTATGCTTTGTCTTGTCACGTTGGGATGTTTTCCTGAAATCCTCTCTACTGAGAATACTCCAGGTAAAAAAAAAAGAGCACAGCGATGAGCCATTTACAGATGCTGCTCCAGACTGAAGCTCCTAACATGGAAAAAAATGCATGAAGTGGAATATAAAGAGGGAAACTGACTCAGGTTCATGTAGTGCTTTGTTCTCAGAGTTAATGGGGATACGATGCTAAACTTTCAAAAGTACGCACTTTTGCAGTCACCTGCGAGAACAGACAGCACAAGGGAGGGATGCTCATAACACTGAAAGATGGTGTTACAGTAAAGTCCTGCCTAAATGCTTAAATTGAAAATTATCCTTGCTGGCCTCAAACCAAATCTTTTCAAGGTTCATTGGATCTGTTACCTCTTCTTCATCTTTTCATCGCCAGAGAAAGGGGGGAAAAAAAAGCAAAAAATCGCAATACTGGCAACAGCTAAGATCCTGTACAGAGCCCTCAGGCTCCCAGATCTTTGGTAGAGGACCCAACCTTGAAGGAGACATAACACTGCCCGGGTGGGCGATGGAAGGGTGATTCCTCTGAGGGGTGTGCAAAAATGGGAGCAGTGATATTTTCACAGAAATATTGTTTCATTAAGACCTCAGAACACCGTGTCTCCTTTTAGGCGCAGGTCAACACTTACAGTCATTATCGTGAACAGCCTGAAGGGCTGGGTTACTGGTGCGCCATAACCCCCTCACAGTAGGATGAGGCAATCAGAAGAAGGTACAATACTGAGGGGAAAAAAAACAAGGTAAGAAAAAGGGAGCTAGACTGACAAAAGAATGAGAAACAGACAAAAAAAAAACATGCTGAGGTTTTCCATCATAGTGAAAAGATAACGTAATGGGGGCACAATGAGTAACGATTGATTGAGAACAGATGAAACAGCTGAATAGAATCTGAGGACGAATGATTGTGACCAGAGGGTAAAAAAATAAAGGAAGAGAAAATGTAAGGCAGTGAGGCTAATGGTGATAAAATTTGATAATCATCTTTTATGTGATGAAAAATTAGGAATTACAGCTGGAGATTATTACAGGTATGAAATTCAAATGAAGGAAACGGACTCGCTCAGAACTGAGGCCATCACTTATTTTCAGGATTAGCCAGCTACAGACAAAAGAAACACTGCAATACGCAAAAATACATTTTTGTAAGGTAATCTTTGCAACTTGTGTGTCTGCGTGTGAGTGAAGGAGAGACTTTAACAGATGCATAATGGAGCTGATGTGTGACAGAGCGATACAGAGTGCTCTGCTGAGCTGTGACAAAGCTTATGCAGCTGTTTGCAGATTACAGGCAGTTTGTTTGTCCTGGGATCATCTGCAGATAATTCATCAGTGGTCCTTTCTGTTGGTCAGCAATGATATGCAGATCCCACTTTTATTTCCGCAAATGTGTAAATGGCACATAACTCTTTTGTGTGTGTGTGTATGTCGACGTTGTTTTGTCTTTTCCCACAACATTCAGCCAGAGAAACGAGCGCTTGTTTGATAATAATAATAATAATAATTTCCCAGCTCACACCGACTACTCTGAAATTAGGGTTTAGAGAGCAGATGTCCTGCGTCTGTCGCAAACGTATGCAACTTTACAGCTGCAGAGGTCTTATTCCCATTAGTCATTTTATTTAATGTTAATGCAGCACTCTCCTGGATTTCTGGCCGCAGTTCCCTTTTTGCCTCTTGCAGCATGGTGCCAAATATTTCTGCTGCTTCAGGCTGCTCGCTCAGATGCCTTCATATCAAAAACCACTTTATTTTTTTCATAGGCTCCAATTTATCACTTGTGCTACATACGCCCATCGGGGGCCTTATAGTCAGATTCACATGTGAGGATTTTTTTAATCATTGTGAGGTGGGGGGGAGCTGAGCATAACTGTTCACTACATCTGGAGGCTCTTTTTACCCTTTTGGCCGATGTTTGGTTGTCTGAATCCAGACAGATAGCAAAAACACAATGTAAATAAGCAGTGCAGTAAATTACATATCTGAGGTACCTGTGTTGTTTTCTTTTTTCTCTACATTTGTCCAATGGACTGTTTTTCAGATTAAAATGTTGTGCTCTTTCCCTGATTTTATTTATCCGGCAGCTGTAGTTACAAGTTGTGATTTGGATCTCTTTCCTCTCAAAGATTATTTTCTGACATTGAGAAAGAACCCAGGCAAAGGTCGAGCACCACCACCATTTACAGAAATTTACATCACTGTATGCATGACTTAGTTATAAATGTGATAGTGTAAGAATCACCGGAAAGCTTTTTCCTGTGTGAAGGAGTGTTTGTACAGTGGTATTTATGTAATTATTCTGACGCTCTTCTTTCTTGTAGAACTCAAACAGAGTGCAAACATCCCAAACGGACCAGTGATTTTCAGCAGGGAACATAAAATACCAGAAGGCTGGAAATATGACTCATTTTGACACTTAGAGTTTCAGAGTTCACGTAGAAGTGCACATAATTTCACGTGACATGAAGAGGGTGAAACATTTCCCATGAGAGCTTCAATAGATCAGAACATGTCTGACATGGAGGATCATGTCGAAGAGTACGCTGAGGAAGAGACATCCATATCTGATGAGGATGAAAGAAATAGTTTTGACCATTTATATACCCCCAACCCCCAGCGGACACATTATTTTCCAAAAATGGAAAGTTCTAATGTTTCCTTTGCTCACATGAACAACAGGGACTTAGTATTGGAAATGTGATCAGATGTGTTATGCTGACCTGTCTGGTGCTTTCACTTTGAGGCTCTCTATGGACTGTACTGACTCAGACATGTTAGGAAAAAAAAGAAAAGATAAGAAGATATCTATATGGAATGAATGGGAAACCATGAATGACCATTTTATGGGTTGGTCGTAGATAAAAAAGTGGATAAAGCATTGACTGATAAGACATTGATGCAAATAGATCTAGATAATCTATAATTGACCCACACAGTTAATAACTTAATAATAATGAGTATTTAACATATGGCATAATACAAGACTATATAGTCATGGAATAACAACCGACTGCATATCACTCTAGTCACATTCTTTTAGTTTGTGACCTTTATGTGGGAAGTGAAACTTTATAAAGTAATTAATTTACCTTTCGATCCAATAGAAAACTGCAGTCTGTCCTTTGAATATTTCTTCTCTGATGGCCTGAGGGGAGGGTCACTGCAAGCCCAGAGAATGGATCAATTTGGTGGTTTCAGAGAGTAATCCATCATTTTAATCATGATGAAAGTTTAAACAAGCAGTCTGGATGTGGAACTCTGAAAGTGAGCATTTGAGCGAGGATTATTAATGAACGTTAACGCGTCCTGGTGCCTGTCAAAATTAACTTTAAATAGAAACTTCGAATTTTAGGAGGGGAGGCTTAATCAGTAATCAATAAGATGGCTTTCAGTGAGAAAGTTGTGTCAGCACTACCATGCGACTGCCTTAAAGTACCCTGTCTCTTCTGCTAGAAGTAGATTGGACTTTGATGAATATTCTTCATGTTGCAACTATACAAAAAGTGTGATGCACCTGCTTTTCTTTCAAAACTTCCCTCACCATTAATTTTGTTACAAATTCAATTTAAAAGAAAAATAAAAGAGAGTATCATGTGCCACTCTGCCAGACGGTTGAAGCTGAGCTGTCATGAGTCCAACTTTATCTCTATTTAGAGTTACATTGTTGAGCATAATTTGTGAATTCCTGAGGGAGTTTACAAATGCTATGGGAACTGAGGAGTTTGTCAGAGAGAATGACAGGGAGAGAAAAAAAAGGATTAAGATAGGGGAAACATGTATTTTTATATATGGAAACTCCTGTCAGTATGTAGTGTGAGAAGCGAAACCTTGTCACCTGCATGTAAGGAGGCATTTTCATTTCCCCGTGAAACAAAGCAAAATACAGGAAAGTGTAGAGACATACGAAGACATGCAGTCCATAAAAGTAGAGGTGAAAAAAATACAAGCATAGAATACATGTGTGATTTGTGAAGCTGAACAGTCACATGCATGAGTTGCTAGGGACTAGGGGTGTAACGGTACACACCAGTCACGGTTCGGTATGTACCTCAGTAGGGGGGTCACGGTTCCGTACGGGTTTGGTTCAATGGGAAAAAAGCAACAAAAAGTAAAACGTGTGAGGCTAGCTTTTTTCATTTATTTTGAACAGACTGCAAAATGAAAAACCATCTCCTGTTATAGAAAGTTAAAAATAAATAGAATAAAAACATAAAATAAATGCATTAGGGTTCTTAGAGCATTCATTCATTCTGCTCATATAGGAAAATAAAAAACACACTTTCTTATTGGTAAAAGGTATATACTGAGGTAGCACTTGTCAACTGGCAACTTTGGTAACATTATAAGGATGTTGTATTGCACAGTTTCATGTAAATAATACTCTCACATCAGCAGTATTTCCATACCGGCACAAGTCAAACAAAAAAATCAAACAGTTCCAAAACTGAAAATCTACAAAAATAAGTAGTGTTTCCATTACTCCAGCCAAGGACTATAGTACAAATATATACTGAACTGAATTGCATCATCAGGTGTGAAAATACAAAAGAAATAAATGACAAAATATATTTAAAAAAATATCTGTGCCTTTAGGAGCATCATATGTGCAATTGACGCGTCTTTTCCCTTGCGCCAGCGTTAGCATGTTTGATGTATTGCCAGAAGCATACCGACGCTCTTTGTCCAGTCTACCACACACATGCCATCCCCCGTTATATTGCACTGGGAAACCGAAGTGCTCCCATACGTGTGATTTAAATGAAGCTGGTGGCTTTTCTAACTCCATGCTCTCCATTCTTCTTCTGCTGCTCCTGCTTCTTCCGTAATGTTGGTTGCTGGCAGCTTTCAGGCTCATTACCACCACCGGGATTGATGTCAGGCCTAAGCTTTTTTAAATAATCAGATGTATTTGTCCAATAATCAAGGTTCGTTGATTATTGGACAAGGTTGGACAAGGTTCGTTGACTGCGTGCAACGAATCTTGACGCCCGTACCATGACGGGATGGGACAAATACAAATACCGTTACAGCCCTACTAGGGACTAATGATTTTACCCTATCAGTGGAAAGGAAGTGGGAGGACAGTGGTGGGATGCTTGATTCTTGTTATACAGCACATGTGATGTCATGTGTTACGATGCCAAAACTGGAAAAAAAAACTGGGAATGGTACAGAAATTGCAAATAATCAAAACTGCAGTGACTCTACCATTTATTTTGACTTTGATTTCATTATCAAACTATATGAGCCCAAGATAATTTACTTTTTGCCCCACAGACTTCAGTTAATTTTATAATTATATATTCAATTAAAGTCAGCCATCGACCTGTAATTAGCTTATGTCCGAGGCCACTGGTACAACACAGATCCTGGTTTTTGATCTGGGTGGTCTTTGGTCTTGGTCTAGAGCACATGGTGTCCATTTTTCTCACATAAAAGCTGGAGTATACCACTTGTGTCTTCACAATACATGTTCCCCATGCTTAAAAGTCCATCCCAGACACCTCTGAACATGTGCCCATTTATGCCCTGAAATTCTCTCCCTTTTGTCCTGATATCTTTTTTTTATATCAGGACAATCTGATACCAATTTGATGTAGGGTTTGTATAAACATTGTTGCTCATAATGTTTAAATTACTGAGGGTGTTTACAGACCCTTTTGACTCAAGGAGAATTGTGAAAATCGTAGTGAATCAATGAGGGGCAAAAATAAAGCAAGAAGTCAAAAAGTGTAGGTGAGACCTCCTGACAACATGATGTGTTCAAGGTTAAATCTGGCACCTGCATGCAGGTAGGCATTTTCCCTCAGTAGTTGAACAAACAAAGAACAAGTGAGTGTAGAAACATATAGAGACACCCAGTCTTTAAATGTTTCTTTAAAGAGGTGAGAAAATATCCGTATAGAAAAGGTGACTGGTTTGTGGAGCTGAACAGTCACACGCATCAATGCACAGTTCCTTACTGGAGACTAATGATCTTACATTAGAAGAAAGACTGGCACTGGAAAAGAAAGAGGAGGATGAATGAAGGGATGTTTTATTCTTGTTATCCATTATGCCAACCTTGCGGATACAGTTCAAACCAAAAATCTGTTCAGGAATATACGCTGTCTGAATTCTGAATAAGCTGCGTTTGACAGCTGACATCTTTGCCCAGAACTTCATTTCAAGGCCAGAGACAGTTTAATCAATAACTGACCAGCTAAACACTCAGCATCCGAGATGTAAAGCAGGCTCCTGCAGGTTCACATTTCTATCTTGACCAGTAACTCTCGCACTAAACAGTGCATGGGAAAGATGCTGAATCACTGCCAAATTTAATTGCTGTTCTATTGACCTCTCTGTGACAGATGATGTGAAGAAAAGAATGTAGCACTCAATGACGCCTGAAGCAACCCGTTGCAGTAGTTGTACTCTATAATAGTTCACACAGTGGAGTAGAAATGCAACATTTTCCAAAATACTTTGTTCCCTACTTAAAGGAGGAGGTTTTGGCTGATATACAATGGGGCATTTATTAACATGTATTTTGCAAAACATTTTCTGGAGAAAATTCTGTTTGTGGAGATGAAAGGTTGTACCATTGAGTTAGGCAGCTTCTTCAAAACACATGAAAAGAGGACTCACTTTGTACAGCCAGCAGGCACGTATGTTAGCTTTTGAACTTAAAGAAAATCCTTTTTCTAGCACGAATAGTGACCCTGAACTATATTTTCCTTTGCCAAATCAGTGTGCAAATAGCTTCAGATTCAAGCACTCCTTCGGTCACCTCAACCGCTGGATGTTCTGTATAAAAATGATCTGAAAATGACTTACTGTTATATAAACCTCACATAGAAGGCCTGCTGAATGTAAAGTAATAGGTTTATGAACGGTCCCAATTCAGGCTCATGCTGGTTTCAGAAATATATTGTGGAAAATAAGAGGCATGAATTTCATTATACCGCTTTGATCTTAGGTATTATTAATGAGGAAGACAAAGTGATTAGGATGGCTGACATGCCACGTACCTTGGGGCTGTTGATATATTAGGTAGAAAGTCTACTTGCAAAAATTTGAAATGATATATAAAAAAAAGGATCAGGTCAGAGAGTAACTGTAAGACTCTGATACTACTTCCATTTCTACCAGTGTTCATCTTTCATACAGGAAGTCTCTCAACAACAGAACAATAGACATTTGTAAGTGCAGGCATGAAGAGCTTTCAAAAGAATATAATGTTAGGTGTTTTATTTTCATTTGGAGCTTCTGTTGTTTGCATTTTCTTTCCTTCATATTGATTTTTTTTCTTTATTCCTGAAGATAATCAGCCGATCTGTTCTTCTCAGCTATTTGGGTATAACATGTCATTAAAGTGCTGTGACAGAAAGCTTGAGAAGTAATGCAGGTATCTGACTCAGAACTAAGGAGATAAGGAAGACTGAGAGGCAGAGAAGCAAGGAAGAAAAAAAAATGGGAACCAGCTATTCAAAAGAGCAGAAATCTTTTGAAAGACAAACAGAAGAAGATTGAGAGAAGAGGCCGGAAGAGAACAGGAAGAGACAGGAGCAGACAGATACAGACAGCAGAGTGGAAATTTTGTTGTGCCAACATCATTTATCTCTGCTGAACAGCCCCCCAGTGCAGCAAGCCTGTATGACAGAAATCAATCAGAAGGCAATCGTCCATACACTGTTACTAATGTACCAACCCATTGATACAGGAAGAGCAGAGAGAGGTGGGGAAAGAGGGAAAGAGAACGGGGAAAGCAGAGTTTTTTTTTTTTGAGTATAGTAGTAGTAGTAGACTCCTCTCTTTTTGGAGACGTGAATGTGTTAGAAATGAATGAGATGCAGAGGACTGGAAGGCAGGAGTAATAAATTAAGTCCTTTTATAAACCAAAAGTGTTCCATGCAACAGACTATCTAAAAATTCAACTAAGTACAAAATACTGAGGTGTGGAGAGCAGAACGGTTAGCAACACAGAGAGCATGACCGACAGGCTAATAGGGGAGGGATGGAAGACAGGGCAATACTGCTGACTGGGAGAGGTGACACAGCTATGGAAGACACCATCCAGGCGACAATAATTAAGGGAGACAACAAGGAAGAAGAGGCAGACTGACACAAAACAAGCCTAACCAACAACAGGACGCTGTTCCAAAACTGGATTGTGTCACTTAACCTGGTTAAGTCAAATTCGGAGTAAGCGGTTTACCCACGTTTTCAGTTCCAAAAAGCACATCTTATGTTGATTACCATGGCAACATTCCCTCAGGATATAAGCTGGTAAAGAATAGGTTTTGTTGAGGTTATTTAGCAAATTCCTATTTGCAAATTCATGTTTGTAAACCTTATGATTGGAATATTGTCTCACTTTGAATAAGATCCCAGAAGCACAACTTGAGGTAAACACAATGATGAAACAAAACAAATACAGGAAAAAAAAAAAAAAAAGATTATCGCTCACAAATACACAACCTATCTACAAAATCTATATTGTTAAAAGCATCACAACATCATAAAAACTGTTAATCCTTTCTTTTATGTAGTAGCTTGCTGATCTTACAACATCACACCCACAACCTTAAACATACAAGCCACATTTAAACATTGCACATGACTTTGATGAAGCTTATTTTACTTTTCTTAGATGCTGAGAGATGGTTTAATTCACTGTTTAGAAAATAGTGGGGGAAAAATCCTCTGAGATGCAGCCAATAAGGGGGAGTGTACAAGCTAATAAAAAGTTTAAATCCCAGTATATGATATTTCAGACCTAATTAAAGCAGTAAACAACTACTTGTGAAAAATATAACAGTGGACTTATTTCCCTCTCAGAGCATGCAAATTCTACCCCTGCGTGTGCCTTGTCTTTTGCATTTAATTGTAGCTTTTCCTCTGCTGAATAACACCCATTATTTGGTTAAGTAGACTCCCATAAAGAGAGAGATGATCTTAGTCCATTTTCTTTTTACTTTCATTTAACATTAAGACATTTATGAGAGGCAGCACCTCTGGTTTTACGGCTCACAGTAGTTTCTCAGGTCAAATGAAACCCCTTTAATGGAAAAAGAAGAGAGATTTTTAGAGTAAAATCTATGTTGTACAGATTTGCATGGTTGCTAAAAATTTATTAAAGAATCATTAAAAAGCCTTTTCATGTTTTTACGACCAGCAAACACTCAAAAGGGTTTCTTCAGTCATTCTTTACTTGCCGGTCTATTTAAAACGAACCAAAATAATAAGTGTGTTTGTGCTCACCACGCAGTAACTTGGGAACATCAGACTTCGATCGTTCCAAAACAGTTGTCAGACATTTGACAGAAATTAAATGTATTGTTGAACTGCTATTCAGTTAGATCTTACAAACATGGTGTCTCAACTACAGGCAATGAATATGTTTGTCAAACCTGTAAACCAGAGCTGACAAAGTGACATCGAAGATGATGCTGGCTGGAGGCAAACAGCCTGTTCATCCAAGCAAAGGAGGCAGAGACTCCAAGATTTTAAGCTGCATTTGGATTGTTTACTTGGTCATTCATTTGCACACATAGCTTCTGGTATGCAGGAGTCACTCATCAATAAGAGCAAACAGCTGTAAAGATACACTGTAAAAACCTGTTGGATATAAGGCTGCTAAACAATTACATATTTTGTGTTGCATGCGCTAGATATTGATAGTTGCGATGGCATTGTAAATGAAGTCCACATTTGAGGCCATGGACGCAACAGTGATGTCATCTTTGGGAGAGTCTTAACATTGTCCTCGGCATGCAGCAGCATGATCCTTGTTAGAGTTTGCATGAGTGAACTTTTGCTAACATATTTACAGCACTAAAGTCACAGATATGGTTCCTGGCGGAAGTTACAATTTTAGAATTTGTTTCTGATGCCTTATCTGTTTTGTTACAAAAACAAAGCAACAGCTTTGCTTTGGTGCTGCGTTATGATTTTGTTTAACTTTTTATGGTGGATGAAATTTGCACGTGTGAGGCACAAAATGTCCTTGAATACAAGATTATGTTTCACTGGAGCTGCAATGATTTTGACGCTGAATGACTCTTCTATCATACATTGCATATAGAAAGAAAATAGAAAATTCGTTATGTGCATGTGCAAGTGTATGTGTTCTCTTTTGTTGTGAGTGTGGTGTCAGTTGCCTTTACTGACCAAAGTTGGCAAATCTCTGGAGGTTCCATCGTAGATCAATACATCAGCACCTGTCAGAAGACGCTCTGTGTGTGTGTGTGTCCAGATAATAGCATGTCACAATCGTTAGACTTCACTCAGACCTCCCACACACCTGCCCGAAAGTGGACACAACATGAAATCAGATGGATCAGTTGCTGCACATATAATATCCTACATCACACACAAAAGTGACGGTGCGTGTGCCGAGTGATGCTGACCAAAGGCATGGCCAACAGCCTGACACGAGTGATGGGATGAATGGCAATCTCACCTGACACCAGAAAACCTCTTTCTGCCTAACAGCATACAGATCATAGTTCCAAGGCCAATGCCACTTATACACTGATGGCGATCCAAAAGTGTGCACACATGATGGTGCATAGCTCAGTTTCAAACACTCACGCACACACATATATACACAATTCTTGGAAGGAAAGGAGGCTTAGGGAAGCACGCAGAGTGACCCATATCAGACTCTTCCAGGGTACAAGCGTGCATGGACACAAATAAATTCTTAAATGTGCTGACATAGAAACTCAAACATACACTTAACCCTGAAAGGATGCATGACCTTTCATTCAGAGCAGGACATCGCAACACATATGTGAGACATGAACAGGATCAACTTGTCTAAGAAAAAGCAATAAAAGGCAATATACAACTGCAATATCCCAGTTTGGGATCAATAAAGTACATCAATCCATCCATCCATCCATCATTTATCTATCTATCTATCTATCTATCTATCTATCTATCTATCTATCTATCTATCTATCTATCTATCTATCTATCTATATGAAAGTACTTATCAAGTCATCAATGGTTGTTAATATATGTAAAAAGAAATAAACTTTTTTTTAAATTCAAGTTTTAATTGGTTTGAGGAGTAAAGATGTTATTTCCTTTATAACAGATTTATGCAGCTAAAACATCATTGCAGTTGCTGTTCATGTAACAAACCTTGTTTTTAAGCGTCTGCCTCACTCAAGGCTCATGGAAAGTGTCTTTAATTGATTTTTATGCTCAGTTTTGAAATTCCTTCCAGTTACAAGCCCACTTTAACTGTTTTGATAATGGAGAGAGAGAGAAAAAAAAAAGGTCAGTTTGCCTTAACACAAAATGCCATAAAAACATACGTATTCTACACATATCTGGCTTGTTGGTGTTTTAGTTTAACTAATCTGTAATTTAGTATTTGAGCTATTACTGAAAGTATTACTAAAAGAGTTAAACATTCTGTCTCAAAAAGTGAATCTGGTATTGGAACATATCTTTATTATTTTTGGCTTCCTGACATGTCAGGGAACTTTAGCTCATATTTTCTAGAAGTTGCTTTAAAATAATTAAATCATTAAGTAATGGACTCAGTAATTTGCTCTGATTTTAATCTCATATGTTTTGTGGATCATTTATGTTTTACAAACCAAATAAGGGCTAAGCTACAAACCACGAGATCTACATTATCACTACTACAGTGATTTAATCTCCTGTTTATTTTATACCTTTGCATATGTAAATGCATGAATTGTCTGACAGGAAGCAAAAATCCCTTTGCCTAAGATATAAGATATTTTGAAAAATGAAAGTCAGATTGTTTTCTTAAATGTATTTATTTATTTATTTATTTATTTTCAAAAGCAAGAGTCAGAAAAGTTCCACACAAATCTGGACATAAACTTCGTTGCTAGACAAGATTTACATTTACAACTCATTTACAGCAGAAGTTTTTCCAGAGAGAGAAAATTCAGCTTTTGGTGTTAGATCTGCATTTTACCTGTTTTACATCAAAGCAGATATCGCATTTTGTCGGGCGACTGTCTTCAAAGCTACTATAAATGGGCAAGGCGCCAGTTAGTGGCACTTGGTTCTCAGGCAAGGACTTTCTGCAGTTTAAATGACCTCATGTTTCGAAGAACAAGTAAAAATCTCAATTTCAAATTCCCTCCTGGGTATTCTCTACCAAGATACATCTTTCCTCTCCAGTATAATTAAAACCCAACAATTTGAGTAGCCTTTCAAACTGTGAGATATTGACCTTTTTTTTTTTTTTTTTATTTTTTTTATTTTTTTTTTTTTTATTTTTTAAGGATCCCCATTAGCTGAATGCCTTGGCAATCAGCTAGTCTTCCTGGGGTCCACACCTTACATACAATATATTACACTACATTACATGTAAAACATACAATTTCATCAATTTACATTTAAAAAAAATACAAATCTTATGTTTATATAAGTTTCAGTTCGAAATTAGGTACACTGTGGCTACATACATTAAAATAAAATACTAAATAAATCAATTTATTGATAACATATATATTTTTAAAAGAAAAATTGCACAACTTGTAGAAACACACAATATTGTAAACATACGCACAGAGTATACCTTCTACTTTTTCACGCTCAACTACAGGCCAGCAGATGCCTCTGTATGTCCTTTTTGAAGGATAATTTATTTTTAATTAGACGGATTTTGAAAGGTAAACTATTCCAGTATGTTATGGCTCTGTAAATGACAGTTTTTTGCGATGAGTTAGTCCTTAGACTAGGAACCACAATATGACCATTACTGGCAAATCTGGTGTTGTGTTTATGTGTGTTATTGCAATAAATTATTTGATCAAATAAAAATACTGGATATTTTAAGTTAATAATGCAGCTAAAAAATGTGGCCATGGTTGAAACAATCCTTTGCTCAATAGTTAGCCAAGAAAGGCTAGAATGCAACTTTTCAGTGCTAGTTCTTATTGAGCAGCCCAGAACAAGTCTGGCAGCCCTATTTTGTGTGACCTGTAATTTAGCAAGATTAGTTTTGGATGTAGACGACCATACTATAGAACAATAGTCCAAGTGGCTCAAAATTAATGATTTGGACACTTGACCCAGCATGTGTGATTGTACATAAGGAGAACACTTTCTTATAACTGCAATGCCTCGGCCCATTTTACTGACAACTGTGTTGATGTGCTCAGTCCATGATAGATGACTATCAAGGACTAGGCCCAGCAATTTAGCTTTGTCCACCTGTTTTATGGGTTCACCAGATATAGATAGCTCCAATTTAGGCTTAGAAATCAATTTATATCGTGACCCAAAAACAATTCCTTTACATTTGGATATATTTAGGACTAATTTATTTGTTTTAATCCAGTCATATACTATATTTAACTCTCTAGACAAAACTTGATTTAATTCTTGACATGTAGTTGCTGCATAATACACAGTTGAATCGTCTGCATACATTGTCATACCTGCATTGTTCACAGCTAGGGGCAGATCATTATAAAAATTGAAAAAAGGAGTGGTCCCAGACAACTTCCTTGGGGTATACCGCATATTAAACTACTGTAATCTGATAAACTACCATTATAAAAACCTTTAATGATGGCACCTCCATTAGTGTAAAGTCTGAAGCTCCAGAGCACAACTGTCACAATGCATCATTCATCTCTGGTTGGGAAAATTAGACAGGCAGTGTCTGAGTTATCAAGTATGAGGCGAATGTGTGTTGATCCTTAAATGTCGATAAAGCTGACCGTGAAAATAAGGCTTTTATTATATAAAATCAAATTAGATGTGTGTATTGTACTACCACAAGGCCAGTGCATATGAATTCAGGCAAATATTTTGGGTCTGGATCAATTGCTTTTGTGCTTTCATAAAATAAACATCTGTTTTATCAACACAAAAGGTGCATCTAATATCCAGTTTTGAAAGTGGAAGTCATCATGGTAGTAGGAAAAA
Organism: Hirundichthys speculiger; assembly: GCA_018398805.1. NCBI lineage: Eukaryota > Metazoa > Chordata > Actinopteri > Beloniformes > Exocoetidae > Hirundichthys > Hirundichthys speculiger. Next base: position 349,383 of record JAGFBZ010000582.1, read on the forward strand.
TTACATTTTATCAAGTGACCACTAGGAGTGAGCCAATTAGCCTTGGGCCCATGTTAAAACTCTACCACAGCATAGAGTACTTACAACCTGGAACAATAAACCATTTTGGTCTCCACAGCTAGGAGTCACATCCATAACCACCATACAGGAAATGTGTTTCAAAATCATATTAAACAATAAATGTATGGATAGCACTTCACAATTGACCATTCAGTAAGCACCGCCTCCTCCCTAGTTGCTGTTGCTAGGTCGGACAATCTTGCTACTCCTGCATTAAGGACTGTGTTAATTTGCCATATTTCCGATGTGTATCATCAGTGTTAATATTATACTATAATAATGCCTATAATAATGAAACATCTCTCTGTTAGCATTAGCTCTGGTCCATAGTGTCAATGACTTCTCCAGTATGGACTAAAGCTCACTAGCCAGTTATAAGCCTGCCTCGTTGTCTACCAATCTATATGGTCATGGATATTTATTTTGTTAGGTATAAGGTGAGGCTAGCGATGTTAACGTCACTGTATTAATCATCCTAATACAATGCTGCGACTGTCTTATGTTAACATAGCTCTGGTGTAACCTATGGACCAGAGCTAATGCTAATGGAGAAATGTTTTCACTCATCACTCTCCCTGAGTGATGAGTGATTACTTTTACTAAACAGTGGTTAAATCAATCATCTAATAAACAAAGTAAACTTACCTTGGAGCAAATGTAGGTGTGTTTTGTAACTTTCCCCACGTTCAGTTGTGGACGGACACATAACTGAACCCACAGCTTGCATTTTTCCGCCGTTTGTTTAGGCTTGGGAAAGGGAATATAAACATTCTGGACCCCTCGAATCACTGTTGCAGGTCCCCAGCAGCAATATTTCACCATAAATTCCATGTTATTATAGTATAATATTGACACTGATGATACACATCAGAAATATAGCGAATTAACATAGTCCTTAATGCAGGAGCAGCAAGGATTGTTCGACCTAGCAACAGTAACTAGGGAAGGGGCGGTGCTTACTGAAGGATCAATTATGATGAATTTGACTTCTGAGTGGTGAATAAAGACCTGAGAGAGCATAATCATTTCTATTTTAAAGATAATATGGCTTGTTGTGTTGGAGAATGTACAGACAAAGGGCTGTGAGTTGGCCATGGGTGAAGGTGGCTGCTGCCTTTTTCTCTAGCCAAGCCACCGTCAACTGGCCAAAGGTCCTCAAGCTGGTTCTGGCAGGATGGCTGGTAACTTGTCTGCCAGCCACCTTCTCTCCTGTCTGAGCAATCTTTGTCACAGGACCTCTCTAGACAAGGATAACTGGGCGGCGCCTAGTCTGGGTCATCTGGTATGATCAGACTGATGTAAGATAATGTTAGTTAGCATGAACTAAGCTAAAATAACTCACTGGTGGTGACTGACTTAAGGTGAGCATGTTCCAACCACCTGCCAGGCCTGTATGTATTTGTCAAATCTTGGGTTAACCGGGTTTAGTTGGCACCAGCTCCTGCTAAAATGCAATCGACCAAAGTTCTTCCAATGAGTTTCAAACCCACTCTTCAGAAAACCTCTGGATGATATCACAGGAAGGTTTTTATCTCTACCATGGCTAAGAGTACTTCAGCTGAGCAGCGCTGCATACTGAAATGTTCTTCTGGGGGAAATAATTACAGTATCACTGTGAACGTAAAGGAGCCACTCACTTATTTTGCTTATCAATGCTCACATTTCACAATCCCTACGAGAGTGTTTTCCTTTTATTTCCAGCCAGTTTCTCATAAAGTGTCATGTTTGACAGGAAAAGCAAGTGGACAAAACAATAAATCAGATCCCTCTCTGGTAGTTTTATTTTTATTTATTTTTTAATGGTAGCAGGGCTAATATACACTCATAAAACCTGTAAATTAAAGCAGCATGTTACTGTCAAGACTAACAGAATGAAGAACTAAAAAGAGGTGGATATAATTACTAAATGCCAAAGTTTAATCAAAAAAGCATATATCAAGCACACAGCTGCAAGGCCATGCACACTCACACACAGACACACACATACGGCAAGGCTGTTTAAGGCATTTGTTATAACACTGAAAGCCACTTTGTTAATTTTATGTAGACAGGTAGATTGTCTTCAAGGCAGTTTGCTTGAGTCTGGGGTCATTTCTCAAACTACCAGTTACGGTTTTGCGCCTCATCGATCAGAGGACCCACCCTCCTTTTAAAGCGACATAAATTAACTCACTCAGATCTAAACAAAGGTTTGAAAGAAACTATCACACTGATCATGGGATTAACTTCTGTATCCTGCAGCTACAAAATGATTACATTTTTTTAAACATAGCTTATATGTTTCTAAAGGAGTGTGTAGTGGCAAATTACATTTTAATCGGATAATATTGTATTTTCTATGTGTTAAGAGTTTGGAAGTCAGCACTCATTGACACGTATATCTGTGCTTGAAGACAATGTGATATATGAATGCCAGGGGCAATAAAAGAGATCTGGAGCTGGTACGGGTGGAAAAAAAGGGGCTGTGTTCCATTTCCGTCATTGTCTTTGATCGGTGAGGTTTACATGAAATACAAAAGGCAGCAGTGTGTGTATGCGCATGTGATTTGGAGTCAGTATCAAGGTTTCTACAAAATACATCTTCCATTTATGCTCACATAAATATAGTTATGATGTGTGGTTGCTCTTTATGAGGGCCACAGTGGGATAGGGAACAAATATTGGTCTATTGTGCTGTCTTTTTATAAACAAGCCAATATGCTGCTGAGAATGAAAGCAGAAAGGCAATTTTCTAATGAAATGGTCAATCATCGAAGTGAAAGCATGTTAATAAACTCGGAGCCTTTAATGGTCTAATGTCTGTAAAAAGACAAACTATTGTAAGAAGCGGGAATAATGTTCAGCATTCATCATGATGAACCTGTAAATCTGATTTTTATTATACATTAAGGGCACAGTCTTATATTTATGAAACTTTATGGAACTCTGTAAAGTTCAGCTGTGAAAACTTAAATCAGTCCCTACTGAAAATTGTCAGTCTGGGCATGAAACACTTTGTTAGCTTGTCACAGACACATGGAGGTATAAAGCATCCTGATGTCTTAAGAATGTGCACATAATGGATGACAAATATGACCTTCATAGAAGAAAACACTGTTGAAATGTTGATGAAACTGTTGCAGTGACTTCCTTTCCATTAAGTCCAAAGAACATTCCCTTTCAGTTTTTCACTGTACACACACGTGCAGGGCATAGTAAATCTACTTCCGCTGTCTGTTTTTCAAAAGGTTTCCGCTTTTCCACTTGTCTTATGTGACAGCAGAGTTGTACGAGGGTAGTTTCAGAACAATGCATGCTTGTCACACAGTCACCCGGCTCAGTTCTATGATTTTGAAGGTGGAAAGCTGGTTATTCCTGATGTCATGTCACTTTGTTCTCAATGATAGCCATTTGGCACTGGCTGATTTTACTCGTTGGCTTTCTTTAGTGCTTCTTATTTGGCCTTTCTTCTCCTGTCTAGCTAATGTGTGGCTGTCTTTGTGCTGCTGTCAAGTTCTTCTCTTTACAATGATTGGCTTAGAAAGAGAGAAAAGGTGGAAAAAGAAGCTCTACGTGGAATCTAACATTAGTTCCCCACTCTGCTCCCCAGGTGGTCCATCACGTTGGTCCTCCCCTCCGTGTGACTGCTGCTGCAAGAACCACAAGGGTGATGGTGAAGGCGAGAGTGGCACCTCCTTCAACGAGCTCTCCACCTCCAGCTCGGAGAGCCAGTCCGAAGCCAGCTCTCCACAGGAAACTATCCTCCACGGTCCGGTCAGTCGTCAGTCACACCCTCATGCCAAGGTCCAAACCCTGGACAGGCCACAGAAAAAGGGCCCGGTGACCATGGTCCAGCAGTCTGAACAGCGAAGGAAGAGCGACTTGCTCCGCACTCTTACAGCCAGCTCCCGCGACACCACCAGCAAGAAAAGGCCCGTGAAGGAGAAGCTAACCGTCAAGGAGGAGCTAGAAAAGTGCATTCAAGACTTCCACAAAATCAAGATCCCAGAGAGATTTCCTGAGAGGAAGTACATGTGGCAAGCCGACCTGCTGAGAAAATACCGTCTCTGAGCCTGGAAATCAGACACAGGGAGGAGGGAGCACAAGGCCAAGGATCAGTTTATGTGTTTTTTTTTTCTTTTTTTTTTTTTTGATTATGACTTTTGCAACAAAATGAAGTTTCTGGTAGAAAAATCATGACAAGAAGCTGAAAGTCTTCACAGAAATAAGAAAGAATCTTGAAGGATAAAAAAAATCCCTGAGTTTATTTAATTGACGTATGTGTGTGTGTATGTAGTTTAGCCTAGTGTATACTGTAGGTATGTGCTGTAACTTGCTGAATGCTTCAGAGCTTTGAACAATTTATTCCATGAGACAACTACAAGCAAGCTAACCAGCTTACTGGGGGTCCAATAATGGCTACACTTGGTGTTACTGATGGCTAATGAACTGCGCATACAGGAATATGCCAACATTTTAATGAAAAAAAAAACAAAAACAAAAACATAAGAATCATAGACGCTACATTTACAGTCCAAAAAAAGCAAAACCTCTATTTAAGATGTGAATGTATGTCTTTATGTGTGAGTCTGCACCCAGGTGGCCTGTATGTTACAGATAAATCTGTATTGGGACCCATTAATATTTCATGCAATTCCAACATTTCTCTCACCTTGAATACACCCAGTGATGTCTGCTGCTGCGGTGGCATAAACAGCTGGGTTGATATCTTTACTATTTGATAATATTCTGAACTTTCTGAGGCAGGAGGAAAAATTCCATCACCATCTCAAATGTTCTCATCTTCAGTTATCTGCTATGTTGCAAAAGTGCCGCAAACAGTTCAAGCTGTCATACATTGCTTTATTTTTCCTATGCTGACCAGACATAGCCCTCACAATCTATGTGTGGCTCTAAGTGAAAGAGATGGTCAAAATAAGGGAATGCAGAGGCTCAGTAAGGTTCAATGAAGACTAAGTGCATAGATACACAAACCTTTTCATCTATGAAAAATCATTGGCATTTAGCCTTATCTATATGAAAAGAGCACTCACAAACATTCACTCCCACATATGGACACAAAGAGCAAGCAATCAGGAGACCATTTAAGCTGTATTCAATATCACACCTACCATACAGTTAGAATGAGGGAGGATTGCTGCATTGGGTAACCCTGTGAACTCAGAAAGATGCTTTCTACAGTACAAACTCTTTATTTCGTATTAATAAAGAGTCTGTTAAAGAGTCTGATGATAAAAGGGAATAGTTATTCTTTGACTAAATATTTATCAGGAATCCTAAAGAAAGACCAACTTATATTTTTACTTGTCAATCAGTCATTATTTATGTCTTTATTCAAACAAATCCTGAATCAAAAGTATGCATTATTTCCTTCTATATAGGCAGGAAACTATCCATTTGGATGCATTCTGCAACTTTGCCACCAGGTGTCATTAATTTACACGAGATGGACCTTCAAGAGACATACTTAAAATATTTGACAAAACATGAAATACAATGATTAAAATGGCAGCAAAACAACTGGAATCCTAATGCCTATTGCAGTATGCAAGACAGATTATTACATTAAAAAAATCAGAATATGCTGAGGTAAAAATCTTGATACAAGCAAAATTAATCCATAAACAGTTGCAGTAAACTATGTAATATTCTTTTGGAATAAAAAAAAAGGAAGAAAATGTAATAAACCTGTAGAAGAGCGCAGTTTATAAACAATCACAGATTTTTACAAGCACCCAAAATTTAAAAGATATGCATATTATAAAATTATAATCTCTTGTAATAGTTATTTTTTTATCTAAAGCTCTTTAATTATGTTGGCCAAAAATTGATTTTGCTTTGAGAGAAGTTGACAAACAGCTGCATTCATTGGCTTCCATATGTCTACTATGGTTACTATGGTACAGAGCAAAATGGTGCAGTTGGTGTTAGATGCAAACCAACCAGTCTCCTCATGTCAGTACAATGAAAATGACTTATTTTTCTACATTTCTGGAATATTACATTTTCACTTTTAAGTCATTTATCAGTTGAAGCTGAAATACATTAACCCAGGCTACATATCATATGTAAATAAATACCATAAATCATACCCAAGCAGACCAATGTATTATACTTTGTGTATATATGACACGCAAATCCTTGAGAAGTTGCTGCTGCTCTGTTCTTGGTGATGCAGTAGTCCGTTGCAAACGTATTGCAACATGTCTTGTTTTATCAGCTAGTGTTGGGCTGCGAGAGATGAAGGAAAATATAATCCCCACTTGTAATATCGACACTTTTACAGCTATAACTAATGGCATGCCAGACGTTTTTCAAGACAACAGTATTGTAAATGGACAGTCAGCATATTTGAGTCTTGCAGAGATGTCACTGACTAAGACATTTCAACAAGCTTGACAGAATTTAACCCCTCAGTTCATCGACTTTTTTCCACCTGTCAGAAGTTCGTGAAGAATTGGCAGCAAAACTGCAAATCCAAACCAAAAAAACGCTTCACTCTTCTACCAGTTGTCTCAAAATTAAACATTAGTGAAAGTCTAAAATACAGAAAATCTTATTAACCTAATTATCATCCCAGGGAGTGATCGGAAGGCTTCTGCAAAAATGTGACTAAATAATCCCCCCATAACTAACACAACTCTCCATTTATCTGGGTTTATGACTGGCACCATGAGTGGCTGGGATTCAGTGTTCTGACCGTAACTGGACTTGAGGTTTGATCCGGTGACCTTATGGTTGCAGAGTTAATTCATTTTACCTCCTAGTTCATGGCCAGCCCTTAAATAAAGCACAATAAATGTTACAGGCATTTTACCATCATAAAATCACTTGGCAGCTTCTTCAGTTAAGGAGAGAAGGAGAGAACCCACCCATCATGGTAGAGATCGATAACAGCAACAAAATAAATCTGGATATGTGGCCAGGCTAGGTACCTTCATATGCACAGCAACATTCCAATATTTACCCCTACTAACACCTTACTGTAAATAAGAAACTAGCATATAAAAAGTATTTTCTGATTGTTGTGACAAGACTGAAGTCATTTTGAAAGTAAGCTATACTCAGAGTAAGCTATCTGGAATATTTTGGTTCTAGCTGCATGGATGTAATATCTATATTATCATATCTTATCGGAATTCTTTTCAGCACTTTGCAGCACACATTGCTGCTTTATGACACATGTTCTGGCCTCCTTCTGTCAGTTCAGAAAAGGATGATTTCGGGGAAAAAAAAGGTGCCGTTGGGACGAAAGAGAAACCCCAGTGATGTTTTGGGTTTTGAGGGATATAAGGATAATAAATGCTTTAGGTGGACAAAACCGTTGCAGTGTTGCACAGGGTTGTCCTATGGGCTTGAGTCATTAATCAGACAATTATCTAAAGTGAGAATATGAAAGCATTATCTTAAATGCTGCTGTCGGGTTAGTAGTTAGAATATTGCTGTGCATATAAAAATACCTGCTGATGCAAAGACTTTGACAACAAATATGAATCTGATGAAAAACTTGCTGACATTGTTAATCTTAACTGAGAGTCAGAGCTTCATACAGATATTGTTATTCTGTCTCATTTCATACCACACACTAAAGGTTCAGCTAAAAAGTAACTGCAGCGTATCCAAATCTTTGTGCAGGCACAGATATATTGGTTGGCTTGGTCTGAACCAAATGTAAAATATCATACATATAAGATGAGAAATCAGCATTAAATTAATGTCCTTTTGCCCCTAGATTTAGTGTTTTCAGTCACTACTAGGCCTATTATCTGACTAAAAGATTCAAACAAAACATATTGAAGGTGATGTTTTAAATTGTCTATAAAAATGTTGCATAGCTTTCAGCATATTATTTATGAAGCTGTTTTTCTTACACTGCTCATCTTCAATCCAGTTTAAGAGAGGGTATAAACTATAGTAGAGGTTGTGTTTTCTGTTTTTTTTTTCAACTGTCTGCCTTTTTCAAAATTATATTTGGCTTTTTGCTTACTTTGCTAGCATTCAGCAAAAAGGTGGGTCACAGAAATATGCCTGAGAGCATTTTTAACCATGCCACTGAATAGAAATGATAAGATAAAAACACCTGGTGGCCTTCTAGTGTAAAGTACAGCTGTTTTGCACAATGTATAAAGTAAACAAAGACACACAAATAAGGAAGTATTAAAAAGAGAGAGAAATAAATATATCAATGACCTTATATACACAACAGAGCCACAAATAATGTGTATGTCTTAATCAAAACCTTTGTTCTATTGTATGGTAAACTGAGCAGTTTTTGTTCTTAGAGCACATGAGATTATTTTCAGTTCTTTTGGCCTGAAATGAATAACAGATTATGTATTTTTTTCTTGGTAAATTGTGAGTGCAATTTTATTTTAAGTCAAATATTATCTGCAAAAAAGGAAGTAGAACTGGATGGATGTTCAGTTTGTCAGTTTGTTATTTGTAGTGCCACATTTACAGTCTGTGAATGATTCTTCCCTAAAGTTATAGTCATGGCCTGCAAGTGAAGCCGATGTATATGACTGGAACCCTTGTTGTTTTCCTCCAGCCTTTGACAAACCTGCCAACCATGAAGAAAATCATATTATTCTGATACCACCATGGCAGACTTGGAACCTACTATTTGAAACAAGGGGCGTTCTTTATGATGGATGTTGATGTGGTAACACAAACACACAAACACACACACAAAAAAAAACAAAAAAACAACAAAAAAAAAAAAACAAAACAACAAAAACAATGTGAGCATGTTGGTATAAGAAACTTATAACAGATTTAATTTAGTCTGTTCTTGTGAAAAAAGATCATGTTAAAAAACTGATATTTGACAGAGAAAAGAAACCAGATTAAGAAAAAATAAATAAAGATAAGCACAGATGTGTTGATACTTTCTGTTCCTCCACAGTTGTATAACATTATCAACTAAAAACTCTGTGATGTGACCAAGCTCCTGCAAAACAAAGCAACTCTCATCAGGAGCTTAGATCTATGGGATTACAAGTTCCATTGCATATCATAATGGAAATATTTTTTGGTAATTGTGGGTTATGGAAGCCTCTTGATCTGAGCTTTTTCTGATCTTGAAAGTCTGTATCGAAAAATAACAAAAATAAATATGAACATGAGATGTGAACAGCCTGTTATCAGTGTTGAGAGTTGCTCTGTGTTCTAGGTGTGGCGTCGTGTTTCTATGTCTGCCTTTAGAGACGTTACAATTCATCTGAGAGTCTTTAGATACAAAGCATATCGTCATTTGAAAAATGTATGACTACAACCAATAAACAAGACATTCTGTACAGTGAGCTATGCGTTGCATTTATGCTCAGTCTCAGATTATAATACTTTGCCTGTGTGTGTACATTTTTATGTTTGTTTGAAAGGATATTTTTTAAAGGTCAACCACAAGCTTTCTGACAAAACTTCAAAAGTCAACAAACATATGCATTCAGTCGGTAAAAGCAATACAAGAAGGAATGGTAAACAACAGTTTGGTAAAATAAATAAATAAACATATAAATTAATAAATGGACTCATACAGTGTAGGATGACAGTTGCAATATTTGTTGCAAAATTACAGTTTTGCAGTTAAAAATGTGTTGATCTAAGGCTTGCTTGTTTTGAATAGAGGTTACCCTCACCCTATTTCAACTGGCCCAGTGGGTTCCGTTCCAGATGAAACTGATGTGAATGGGAGAGGTACCAGACCCAAGAAAGACTTTTTGCAAAGTGAATTTGGTATGATTGGACAGGCTACCAAAGGACAGCTTCAAAAAAAAAAAAAAAAATGGAAGTACTGTATGTGATACAATAGTAATAGGAGACTGTTTTACAGATTGTGCCAGAGTATCATACATTTTGAAGCTCCTGTAGCAGACAAACCATAAAAGTTTTCATGTGATGCAAAACACACTGTATATCTATAACTAGTCTTGGAATCCATCAACTATGTTCTAAGTATCCAGCCTGTGGGGCTTCCAGCTGTCCTATTAATTAACTATCCAGAAAATAAAGAGGAGAAATGATATGTCTTGCCTGCGGATTCATATAGAAAAACCTTGTTGTAGAACTTTGTCTGCCATAGACCGATATTTGTTAAAAGAGACCCACTGGTACATGTATATCATTCTGGCTTTTGTGTACATGTTAACTGGCACCTACTCTAAAACACTATTGTATATTTCCATGCTTATTTACTCAATTGTGAAAGGTGATTTAATTTCTTGCTGGAACTAAAACATTTCATTGGAGGGGGTTGGGTGCAGTTTCCTAGCATGCTCTAGGAGGTGTTTGTTAACATGAGTTTAATTTAGTTGTTTATAGTCTTTTATTGATTCTTGTAATCAGTGTTCTTATGAATCACATGCATAGTTGTGTTTTTCTGTTGCTAACAGTTACAGAGTAGGTGGAGTAGGCGTACACCATGAACAAGAGTGCATGTACTCTTAGGGGGTGTACTGTTGGATGAGACATAATGCAGAGAATATTTTTTGCATTAGTCACCTATGTCTATCCAGAGATTGTGAAAGGACTCATTTCTAATTTTACCAATAAAGTAACTTAAAAGATTACTTGTAAGATTTTGTAATGGAATCTAATTGTGCCAAAGCCCCATAAAACTGGAAACAAGAGAAGCTAGCACGGACTTTAAGTCCCTGTAATGGAAGATCACCACTCACTGGTTCGGACAATTCAGAGGTAATTGGGTGCACACATGCAAATTGTGGCCATGTATAGAGCCAGTTGCTAGGCAACCAAAAACCTTTCCATGAAGTGATTAGCAGATATGAACAAACTTTTTGAGTTTCGGACCTGGATGCAGGCATTGAATATTTCTACAACCCAAATTCCAAAAAAGTTGGAACACTGAGTGAAATGTAAATAAAAACGGAATGCAATGATTTGCAAATCTCAAACTCATTTTATTTTCTAATAGAACATAAAGAACATATCAGATGCTGAAACTGAGACATTTTATTATTTCATGGAAAATGTTAGGTCATTTTGACTTTGATGTCAGCAAAACGTCTCAAAAAAGTTGGAACAGGAACAGGAAAAGTAACTGGTGCAAATCAAACACACATGGAGGAGCATTTGAGAGCTAATTCAGTTCACTGGAAACAGGCCAGTAACATTACTAGGTATGAAAGGAGTATTTCAGAAGCAGAGCCCCTCTGATGTAAAGTTGGGAAGAGGTTCCCAAATCCGGTGACAAACTGTGACTAAAAATTGCAGAACAATGTCAGAAAATGTTCCTCAATATAAATGAAACATCTACAGTACATATTATTATCAACAGTTTCAGAGAACCAGAAGGGGTGTCTGTGCACAGAGTGACATGGCCAACGCTCCAAGCAAAGTTAAAAAGTGGCTGGAGGAAAAAAAATTGAAAAGAGAACTTTGTCAAAGGTCTAAACCACATTTTGATTTGGTTGAAAAGTGAAAAGTAAAAAAGCCATCACTTCCGAGATGATGACGTGAAAACTTCCATCAACATCTAAATCTGGTTGAAAAGTGAAAAGATGATAAAAGCTACACAAAGGGACAAAAGCTGTGACTTTTAAGATGTTACAGTTGAAGCCAGAAGTTTACATACACTGTGCAAAAACAGACTTCATTTTTTGTCTCACTGTCTGAAGTCAAATCAGACTAAACCTCTCCTGTTTCAGATCAGTCAGGATTACCAAAATTATTTCATTTTTTTTTAATGCCACAATAATGGAGAGAGAGAGTTTCTTAGAGCAGTGGTGTGCAAACTGTGGTATGGGTACCACTGGTGGTACGCAGGGGAACATCATGACTTGTCAATGCATGACAATGCATTATAAATACAATGTTTCAAATGAAATTCAGGTAACAATAAATAACCAAAATAAGGAATAAACATCTCTCCTGTGTGTTTAAAGGTAATTGAGAAGGCATATATGGCTATATTTTACAATTGGTCATCATGGTGGTACTCGGAGAGCTCAATAGTTTCTTAGGTGGTACGCAGTATTAAAAGTTTGAGAATCACTGTCTTAGAAAATTTTACATTATTTTCTTAGAGGTCAAAAGTTTACAGACGTTTCCTTGTATCAAGTAGCATTTCCTTTGAACTGAATTACTTGGGTCAAATATTTTGGAGAACCGTCCACAAGCTTCTGACAGTACTTTGCTGGAACTCTGGCTCATTCCTCCAGACAGAAATGGTGGAACTGAGTCAGGTTTGTCGGCCGCCTCACTTGCACATGCCTTTTTCAGATCTGCCCACAAATTTTCAATTGGATTCAGATCAGGGTTTTGTGATAGCCACTTTAAGACATTGACTTTGTTTCCTCCAGCCACTTTTTAACCATTTTGGCAGCATGCTTAGGGTCATTGTTACCTCCGCCAAGGAGGTTATGTTTTTCCTGGCGTTTCTCTGTTTGTCTGTCTGTGTGCAAGATAACTCAAAAAGTTATGGACAGATTTTGATGAAATTTTCAGGAGTTGTCAGAAATGTGAAAAGGAAGAACTGATTTCATTTTGGGTGTGATCCGGAAGAAATCCTGGATTCTGGATCACTTTCAAATTTTTGATAACATTGCGGTCAATGGGGCCGAAAATTTTGTTTCTCAATATCTCCATTAATTATTGCCCAAAACTCATGAAATTTGACTCAGGGATTGACAATGGGAACCTCTATCAAATTTCAGAGGCTGATCTGGATTTGATCCAGAACACAGATTTTATCGCTATATGGGGGAACTGTGCGGAAGTCTGCTCTCTCTGAGTGCTTTTCTAGTTATTGATGTTACGAGATGTGTCAAGGCCTTGAGGCGTGTGTCAAGTAATGGAGGGAGCGTTTCCACGAGGCGCGTATTGAGTCTTGCTTCATTTAGGGGAGGAGCCAAAAATGATGACGTCTGAAGCCTCGGTGCCTGACTGTACCATGTAACTGCTTCTGGAGTGGTTCAGGTGTCCCCATGAGGTTAAACAGTGATATAAACCCTCAAGCTACATTCAGTTTGTGGGTTGTTGGTATAGAGTTGCTGTCAGTTCAGAGTTTGGATAGAGATTTGATAATCTCGATACAAGAGTTTATTTAGCTTATATATAGTTTGGAGAGTTTAGAGAGAGATAGTTTAAAGATTTAGGAGAGTGAGGAGAGAAGGATAGGTAAGAGGATGGAGCCAGCAAGGAAGAGGAGGATTTCCCTTCTGTGAACATTTTGATTTGACAACTCCTAATAACCCTCCAGAATACAGGGAGAGGCTAAAATGACTGTACCCCCATTTATATAATCTTGTTCTTGCATTATTGTGCACACCAGCATCTTCTGTACCATGTGAAAGGGCGGGAGAGGTTGTATAAAAGAAAAAGGAATTGTTTAAAACCAATAACTGTTGACAGACTGTTATTTCTGAATAATAATAAATAAAATCTCCTCTTTCCTGTACATCACCGTCCAAGTTCCACAAGCATCTTCTTTCCCCTCTTCCTAGTTCCACCAGCACTTTCACTGTCCTCTGCCTGCTCAGGCCCATGTTATTCTCCTAAAGTGACAGAAAACCATTATTACACAACCTGCCATATATTGTGACACTTCCATACTGGGAAACACACACAGAATACATTCATGGTATATTTTATTATACACATATATGATTGTGTATGTAGAAAATTTGTTTGGTCATACGTTATTTGTAATCCATAGTGATTCCCAAGGACCATGACAGACAGAAATATTCAATGCACCACAACCAGCTGTGGTTGAGATACAGCTGCCTGTGATTGTAAACCTGACCAGTAGGTGGTGTCGTGTGCACATGAAGCTTTAAGTAATGAACCCTTTCTTGAACCAATTGGCTCAAGTGGTTCGATGCCTCATGAAGCTTCATCTCACCATCACTAATCATTGTCAATTTGAAAGACCCATTTGCGTCCAAGTTTCAGCTTCAAGACCAATTTCCTTTGAGTTTCCCATGATTCCAAACAAAGGAAGCAGAGTGTTTGAGGTGTGGCCTTAATTACACCCCCAGGTGTACCGTCAATTAGCTCATATGTTGTCAGTTTACCTATCAGGAGCTTTCAAAGCCACGACCTCATCATCTGGGCTTCCCAACATTGTTTAAAGAATTAGTACTTTTTTTGTGTATATAAACTTTTGACCTCAGAGAAAATAATATAAGATTCTCTAAGAAATTCTCTCTGTCATTATTGTGGCATTTAACAAAATGAAAGAATTTTGGTAATTCTGACTGATCTGAAACAGGAGAGGTTTAGTCTGATTTGACTTCAGACAGTGAGACAAAAAATGAAGTGTGTTTTTGCACAGTGTATGTTAACTTCTGGCTTTAACTGTATTATCTTAAAAATGACATCTTTTATCCCTTGTGTAGCTTTTATCACCTTTCATTTTTCAACTACAGTTTAGATGTTGGTAGATGTCTTTGTGTATTTTCAACTTCTTGGAAGTGACAGGCTTTTTACCTTTTACTTTTCAACCAAATCAAAATGTGGTTTAGATGCCTGCCAAAGTTGTCTTTTCAATCTAACTTTTCTCAGTTGGAGAGCTCTCTGGCTTCTCCTGGGGAAACAGTGCAGTGTGGAGGGTTGTGTTGATGGTGTCTTCAATTGATTGTTATGGTTAATATGCAAAGTGATGAATATCAAAGCTGAGATGCTTCGATATGCTCTGCTATGAGATTCTCAAAGTACAGTCATGGAAAAAATTATTAGACCACCATTTTTTCTTCACTTTCTTGTTAATTTTTAATACCTGGTACCACTAAACATCATCATGTGACTAAAACACACAGAAAAGAAAACACTGAATGCATAAAAGCAGTGTTTTTGGCAGTACAATGCCAAAGCTATTGATGTAAAAACTTAAGTGATTTAGGTCATAATCAAGAAAACGATGGAAAATGGTAAGATTTCAGCTCTTAAATAAAACTCTTATGAGCAATCTTTGTGGTTATCATTATGTTTGTCCAAACAAATGTACCTTTAGTTGTACCAGGCATTAAAATGAACAAGAAACTGAAGAAAACTAATAATTTTTTCCAATGACTGTATATGTAGTCTTTTCCTCTATTGGGCTAGTAGCCCAGCTTTTGCCTCCTCTGTCAACACCGCCTATGCTGCTTCTCTGACCTGACAACAATCCCAGTAGATCCTGGTGGCCTCACTAATGTGGAATGTAATGATCTTGGTTAAAAGTGCTAGTAACAATAATCTGGCACCACAGTCCAAAGACTGATTTACTGAAGACATCTCCCTTGAGAGCACATCCTCACAAACTATGCACTCAATCAAAAAATACTATCAGAGCATTTAGGATTGAAGCAAATTACTTGTGATGCATAGAGCACATAGGATATATTGCCCACGTTTTATAGGGACTATCCAAGTAAGCACAGGATATGATGTGCAATGGGGTATTACTCACATTCTTCTGGGGCTTTGCAGACCTGGGCCTTTCTGTGCTAGTAGTCTCCTCCAGTTATTTCAGTAGAAGTAGACAGGATCTCCACTTATTATTCCATCAGTGCTTATCTTTTTCTTGCTAAAATAATCTCAACATAGCCTGGAACTTCTTGTGAGGTTCAGCACGTCGACATACTTCAGCATTTTGTCCCTTCACACGAATGTCTTCTGAATCATTTGGAGTTGTTTAGTGGTTTTTTTTTTTTTTTTTCAAAGAAGAAGGGATGGCTTTTTTTGGGCTAAATCTGGACCAGGACACAATGGCAAAAACAAAAACGGGTTTTCAGGATCTTCTTTTGGGCAAAATAATGACCACAACAGTACGGCTAAACAGGAGTTTTCAGTGTCTTCTTTAGGGCTAAATAATGGCCACGACAGGCCGACCTTATTTAGCCTTAAAAAAAAGGCATCCATGGACGTCTGGTGTTTTCTTGGGAAAGATCAAAACTGGATGTGCATGATCTTCGGGCCCTCAGGCAGCGGTGAAATAAAAAGAGGTATGGCTCTCTTCTCGACATCACTTCATGGACTCAGGAAGACCTCCATAAATCCTTGTCTATGAACATAGTTCACCATGCAATCCACAAATGCAAGTTGAAGCTGTATGATGCAAAGAAGTCATATGTGAACATGATCCAGAAATGCTGTTGTCCTCTCAGGTGATTCAAGTGCAAAATTTCTTAAATGGAAATGGACATTTTGACAGATTTCAGTCTGACTTCAGACTAAATCACAACACTGAGACACCATTGATCAAGTTCCTAAATTACATTTATCTGAACTCTGACTCAGGTACAACATCCATACTGGTGCTGCTGGACCTGAGTTCAGCCTTTTGATACTGTGGACAATTAAATCTTTCTGGACAAACGGTGGGGTTATCAGGTCCAGTTCTCAGTTGATTCAGGTCTTATCTTGAAGGCAAGAGATTTATTTCTAACAGGGGTGGCCCAATTCCCATGACCTGTGGAGTTCCTCATGGAACAATTCTTGGACCGCTGTTATTCAACACCTACATGCTTCCCCTGGGTCAGATCATAAGTGACAACAATATTGTTTACCACAGCTATGTAGATGACACTCAGATTTACTTAGCTCTTTCACCAAATATCTCTGGTCCATTAGACTCACTCTGTCAGTGCTTGGAGCAAGTGAACAGCTGGATGCAAACAAGCTTTCTTCAATTAAATTGTGACAAGGTAAATAATTGGATTTGGTAACAAAATTGAAATGGAAAGAATAAAATATGTTGCCCAGCTCAAATCCAGAGCACTCGAGGCAATGCCCAGGTTAGAAATCTTGGAGTTTTAATTGACTCAGAGACCTGAGATTCAGCAGCCACATCAAGGCTGTAACTAAAGCAGCTTTTTATCACCTCACACAAATTTTAAGAATCAAAGATTTCATGTCTAGAGCAGATTTATAGATACTCATCCATGCCTTCATCTCTAACAGACTTGACTTCTATAACACTCTTCTGTCTGGTCTTCCCAAAAAGACAATTAGACATATTTAGCTCATTCAAAACTCTGTTGCCAGAGATCTAACAAGAACCAGGAAAACTGAGCACATTATTCCTACCCTGAGATCCTTACATTGGGTACATTTCTGATCTTCTTGTTGAATATAAACCAAGTAGAGCTTTGACATCTTTAGGAGGCAGTTAACTGGTAGAACCTCTGGAACTAAACAGAGTGTACACAAATGGAATAAACTTCCTGTTGATATTAAATGTTCCCCAACTCTAGACACATTTTTAAGTTAAACTGGAGACTTTGCTGTTTTCCTGTGCTTTTATTGAATTTAATTTCATGCTGCTTCTATTACTGCACTGTTTTTACTTTTAAATTCTCAGCATTATCATTTTTATTCTTCATTTTTTTGGTGATTTTAATATGCATTTTATTTGGATCATTATGCTGTTTTTAATCATTAAATTTTCTTTCTTTCCATTCTTTTCATCATAATACCTTTGTAAAGCACTGAGTTGCCTTTGTGTATGAAATGTGGTATACAAATAAACCTGCCTCGCCTGTGGGCCAAACCTTATCTAAAATGTTCTGAAGCAAAATGGAAAACAGTTCTTCGATCAGATGGATCAAAATTTGAAATTCTTTTTGGAAACCACAGACAACATGCAGACTAAAGAGGAGAGAGACCATCCAGCTTGTGATCAGTGAACAGGTCAAGTCCTGCATCTCTGATGGTACGAGGTTGCATCAGTGTCTAAGACACGGGAAGCTTACACATCTGGAAAGGCACCAATAATATTGCAGACTGTGGTGGAAAAATTCATTGTCTCTCTTTTAGCCTCTAAAAGACTAAGGATTCTGAGTAAGATCAACAAATAACCCTTAAATAACAAGACTTGGCGATGGCTGGAATACAACAAATTTATTTCTCTATTTGTATGCAAAAGGGGTCAAATCTGCATCTCAGCAGTCAATGCAGCAATGACAATTTGACAAGGAGACAGTAAGCTTTAACAGATTGTCTGACCAAACATTGAGATAGGACTCCTGCCCGGTGCCCACAAAGGCATCACACAGGAGAAACCCAGTTAGATAGAAGAATTATATCATAGTATATCAGAAATTATGTTTATACGTGCTCTGGACAAACAGGTCCCTGTGATTTCTAGACCTGAAAGCTTCAATTTTGCCCTTACAAAAAGTACATAGAGATTCCACAGCAATATATGATTCCATCCAGACACCACCTCTTTCAGGGAAGGCCTTGCATATTTCAGCAACACAATGCTAAACAACATGCTGCATTCATCACAACATCATGGCTTTGCGGGAGAAGAGTCCAGATATGGAACTGGCCTGCCTGCAGTCCAGACCTTTCACCAATAGAAAACATTTGGCACATCATAAAACCAAAAATCTGGCAATAAAGGCCCAGGACTGTTCAACAGCTGGAATCCTGCATCAAACAAGAATAGGACAACATTTCTCTCCTAAAACTCCAGCAGCTGGTCACCTCACTCCCCAGATGTTTACAGACAGTTGTTAAAAGACAAATGAGGCTATTTGATGGTAAACATGGCACTGTTCCAACTTTTTTGAGATGTGTTGCTGACATCAAAGTCAAAATGACATATTTTCCATTAAAAGGGTAAATGTCTCAGATTCAACATCTGTGTTCAACTCGGAATAAAATATGAGATTTTTTGTAAAGAGATTTGCAAATCATTGCATTCTGTGTTTCTTTATGTTTTACAGAGTCATTTCTGGAATTAGGGTAGTATATATATATATACATTTTTTTTTTTAAAGCTCTCCTTTCAGACGTGTTGATGATGAGGGGGAGAGGAGCTGTAGCAAAGAAGAAGAGAGTGTGGATCCATGACATCCTAAAACATAGACGGGAGTTGGAAAAGTTTAGGCTGGTCCAGAAGCTGCAGGTGTTCACTAAAATTTTTGAAGATAATAGAGGCTAAGTACGATGAACATGATATCTTCTAGATGACGACACAAGTCGAAACTAGTTTGTACTATGTTGCTTTGGAAGATATGAAAATTTCCAGTTTGGAAAAATCAATGTGAAACTTCCACTGATTCGGAAGGCACTGATTTAGAGCCAGGGTAAGGACAAAAGGGGGGAATAACATCAATGTGCTGAACCTCATTAGAAGTTCAAGGCTCTTTTTGGCAAGGAAAACATCAGCACTGATATGAACAATGGTGATCCTGTTTACTTTGTCTGGAATAACAGGAGGAAGCATTAGCGCAGAAAGGCACAGATTTGCAAAGCCCTGGAAAAGTGTGACTTCTCCCACATTGCACGTCAGGTGTTACTCAGTAGCCCCTATACAGACTGAGGGAGCAGTTCGGCAGCCTGCTGGCAAAGGAAGAACCAAGCACACAGACAGTGCATGACTAGGAGAAATCAGATATTCCAGAAGAAAGGAACACTTTACTGTGAAACTAAAGAAAAAAAAAGAATCAAATACAACTTTTTTAAAAGGTCTACATCTGTTAGTTTTATCTGTGATTAGACATGGTATCACAATGCACTTTGCCACTATTAAATATTTTTTTGACTTCGGTGCAGGGAGCAGGAAGAGCAACTGCATCAATTTGCTATCCTCAACTAGGCACAGTACTGACATGATTTTGCTCTTCACAGCACATAAAAAGAAATGGTTCCAGAGGGAAGTACAGCACCTACCAAGTTCTATTATAGCCTTTTAGAAATAGTCAAAGAGACAATGAACTATTTAAGATAGTATAACCTTAGCAGACATGTTCTCTTGTTGAAAGTGCTACTGTGACTGCTTATGAATGTGGGTTTTAGAGTCAGCCGCTTTCTTCTCTTACCACAACAGTGTTCTGCCTCAGAATCAGACCGTCTCGGCCCACTTACAACTGTATCTGTCACGGGATCAGCAGAAAACTATTTTTCTGATTATGATATACACTTGTGTAAAGAAGTTCAAGATTAGCCTGTGATCGTGGGATGAGCCTGTGATCATGATACCTTACAAGACACTGGTGTGAGATTCAAGATGCAGCTAGATTATACATACATGCAAGTTAAAAATGTATATGAAAAACTTGTAATATAATTAGTGACATTCAAACAACTTCATCCTAGATGACGTCAAGGATTATATTGATGGGCTTTTTTCAGCCGATTTTGTGCCACTACTAACATCGACACAGTGAGCGACATGGTTAAAGCTCTCACCAACTAAGAGAAGCCAACAGTAGGACTCAATTCAAAGCTCCCCGGAGACACCCACCTGTTCAGAGGTGAGAGACATCCTTCTTTCAATCAGTGAGAAGCTCTCAGGTCTGGATACTAGGATAGCACTTGTAGAAATATTGCACAAAGAATTCCAACAGCAGGGTGAAAGTCTGGAATTTACCCAAAAACAAATTACATCTCTGGTTAAAGAAAATAATGTTCTCTGAGACTCTGTCTCATTGCTGACAAAACTAGTAACTGTCACCCATGAAAACAAGGAAATGAAAGAATCCATACAAGAGTTACAATCATGCAGCATGTGAGACAAATGTTGTTTTCCAACATTTGTCATACTTAAATCAAGCAAAGAAGAAAATCCTGAACATGTGATTGAAAACGTCATGGTTACCCAACTGAAAATCCCAGCAGACACAGTTAAAAGTAGCACATTCCACAGAGTCCATTGCATAGGATGAAAAAATCCAGCAAACAAACGCCAGCATTTGTTTAAGCCAAAACAGCTGTTACAACACCAAAGAAAAAACCTGAAAGTAACTGACAACAGCCTGAATAACCAGTTTCCTCGTGAAATTCCGAATGGAAAGTATTTTTCCCGATCAGGAAACAATACAGGAAAGAAGGGAAAAAGGCAGTAGTTGTGGTGGACAAACTGCATATTGATGGTCAGAACATCACTCCTTGGCCATTATAAAAGTCTACAATCCACGTTCGCTTTTAACTCACAATGGCATTCTTTTGATTTACAGTTCCGCACCATGGTTTTAAAAGCAACACTAATTTTTTATTCTCTCTCTGAAAAATGTTTACATATAGGAAAATATATATATGTAATGTGTTTATTTTACTGTTTTGTTTTGCTCTCCTCTGTGTCTCTGTCCACTTTGTTTCTCACCTCTTCCCTTTTGTTCTTCTGATATATTTGTACATTCAACCAAACAAAACACCCCACAAACACACTCACCCACGCACACCAAGCATTTGTCTAGATGTACAGACAAACAGATTCTCAGGCTTTCATAAATATCTTCAAAAATTCACGCAGTATCAGCAATAATATCCTCACAAGTTTGGAAGGTAGAATATTTGAGGAATCAATTGACACACACATAATAGTAATAATAAAATTATTACACACTGACACACAGTGATCCCTTGCCAATTTGCGCTTCAAGCTATGCAGTTTTAGTTATTCACCAATTTTTCAGAAATATATAATATAATAAAAAAAAAAATCCCCCCAAAAAATTGCGGAAATTCCATGAAAATCCACCCCACTGCAGACAAGAGGCCGTAGCTGCCAGCGAAACATCAAACGATGACTCACAGCCTCCTGTAAGCAACACAAGAAACGCAGACGGCCCAGAACTCTAGAATCTGTGTGCTGATTGGCCGAGATGCATCATCCAAACATCACTGGATGTTGTACGCTTTCTCACACAGCGAAGAAATGTTGTGAGCCAGCCTGGCCCCTTTAAGAAGGTGGCCTTATGGGTAATGGTGTGTGTGACGTGGGAAGGCAGAATGAAAACGGGGTTACATGAAAAGTGGAGTGAGCATAAACAGCAGCCCAGCGTGTATAGATTTACATTCTCTGTTAACCGACAGGAGCTGAACAATACAACCTGTGTGATGTTACAAGTTCCTGCAGTGCCAGAATAAAGTGCTCGTTCCATGCAGAGAAAACCAGACTTTTTCTTTTGTTGTTGTTAGCGTGTTACCCGCTAATTACGAGCCAAAAATAGCACAATACCAGCGGCTTCTTTACTACGGTTCGGAGACCAGAGGCTGTGAAGGTAACAGAAAGACCACAGTTGAGCCTTTGTCTTGTTTCACTGCAGTGTCTCGCTGCTTTTTTGCAGTTTTTAAACATATTTTAAACACATTATTTAGTCTCAGGGGGCTCCAGCTCCTGATTTTGGGTTAGGGTTAGGCCGGTCCCTCTTAAAACCGCGAAAAATGAGGGATCACTTTATATATATATATATATGTATATATATATATATATATATATATATATATATATATATATATATATATATATATATATATATATATATATATATATATATATATATATATATATATATATATATATATATATGACAATGACAGTTTTTAACCACATATTTGCTGCTAATTAAAGCCTAAAATGACTAGCATTTTTAATTCATTAAAACATGCCATTTATACATAATGATATGATCACAGATCCTGAGGTGCAATTCATATTTAATCAACAGGTGTAAATACCCCCCAAAACAAAGAATTCTCTTTTTCCTCACAAGCTCGTCACTCCTATTCCCGCATGGACTGAGGTACATCCTGATTAGCAATCTCTCTTCTCAAAAGATAACTGACATAGTAATACATCCTATCATCATTAGTGATCACTCTCACCTTGAATATAAATAAATCTATCAAAACCAACAGGAGGTGGAGATTTAATACATCACTACTTAATGATCCAGACTTTGATAAGTATATTAAAAGAAAGTGGGCATCCTTCCTTGAAATGAATGATTCACCAGAAATAGCTCCATCACTTTTTTGGGAAACAGGGAAAGCAGTGCTAAGAGGACAGATCATCTCATACCCTGCTTGCAAGAAAAGGAAAGCACACAAGAATAAAGAAGCTTGGAAAAAAAAGATTAAAGAATTAGAAATCATAAATTCAAATATATATATCCTATACCTCAAATTCAGTTTGATCTGCACAAGTATAAATTACAACTGAACAAACACATAAACAAGAGAACTAAATTTCTTTTTCAAAGACGTGAATTATGAATTCAAAAATTAATCTGATAAGTATATGGCCAATTAGATTAAAATGAATAAGTAAAAATCAACAATTTCTGCATTTGTTAACGCATCAGGTAATACTACCTCAAGAAATAAATGATACATTCAGACACTTCTATGTGAACCTATATTCATCTAAAAATAAACCAAAGGTAGAAGACATTTCTAGACAATATTAATTTACCTCACCGTACACAAGACCAGGTTAAGGAACTGAATAAGCCACTTACTCTAATACAATTTCATAAGGCCCTCCACCTTGTGCCTAATAACAAATCATCAGGTCCAGATGGCTTCCCTGAAGAAATCACCCATATTTATCACACTAACAGCTGATTTAAAGCAAAAGTCTAAGTTCCCAACAGAAAATGAACCTACCCAGACTATTTAATTAAAATCATCATACATCACAAATAAACACAACAACAGCCACATTTTTATTGGATGCAGATAAAGCATTTGATGAAGTTAACTGAGAATTTCTATTTTAAACACTCAAAACATTTGACATATGTATGTCTACTACAAGGTACATGCATAGGTGTGCATATGACATGTGCAGTTATATGTACATTTGAATTATATAATATCCATTAATATCTATCCATTACATCCCTCCCTGTGAGCTAGACTTAGACTTACACACGTCTCGTATACACATGTACACACACACACTCTCTCTCTCTCTCTCTCTCTCTCTCTAATGGTATAGTGCAGCATAAACATCTGTCCTTTTCTGTTGTCCAGTTTTCTGTAATTGAGGCAGTTGTGGGGTATTTCCTTCTATCAAGGGTGTGTTCAGTTGGGGATGGGTCAGTGCATCTTTCTCTCTCTCTCTCTCTCTCTCTCTCTCCCTCTCTCTAGCATAAACATTTACCACACATTACATACACCACAACACGACTAACAAACATTGCAGAAGTCACCAAACTGCACACACCGCACTGCCACGGTCTTGTCTCTTTGTCTGTCCTGTCCTTTTGTGTTTTCACCATTGGGGATTTTATTTCCCTCTAACAGAATCTGGGTTTCAGGGGTTAATCAAATATGTCAGAGAGGACTGTCGAAGAACACATGAACTCACACTCACAAACATGCACGGCAATAGTAACATAGAGGATTAGTATGCGTATATATTTGGTTTCAAAAATATTTTGCCAAATTATGGCACTAACCATTAATATATATGCCGACAGTTGTAAAAAGTCCAGGGGGGACTGAATAAATAAAGAAAACAGTTGAGATACTTGGATGCAGTGTTTAAAAGTTTAGAGCATTGTTTAAAAAGTAAAGGAGGAAAAAAGGCTGATGGTAAACAGGAGGAAACATAAAAATGGCAGTTAAAAACACCAAAGACCAAAGGTAAAGCCAGGTTCCCACTTCAAGGATTTAACATGGATTTCACGTTGCAGACAAATTTGGGAGGTTGTTGACAAATGCTTCAGATTGGAGGCAAATTTATGCTCAGGTCAGTGGTCACGAAAAGCTATTTGTGAAAGCTTTATATATGTAGCTCTTGAGGCTTACTGACACATTGCACAGTCAGTTGGGGAAAAGTTGGTAAGCAATGAGTCACAAGGTGCTAAAACCAATGAGAAAAAAAGGTGAGGGGACTTGAGAGAGCAAAACTTGAAATGGCAGATAAGAATTTATTAAACAGAACTGACAAAGTTGGAAAAGTGTACAGTAAGTAGGAGAGAACTCTGATGTCTTTTCGGTGTTTTCAGTGATCAAGCATATTTAAGAAAATGTGAAGAGAAACTGCCAATTTTCTCCACCGAGCAGGTAAGCAAAACTTGTGGATCCTTTAATGCAAGAACAAGCAATCAGGGAGGGACTAGAAGCATGAAGGGGGGTTTGGCAAACAGTCGAGGTAAATAAACAACTACACTTGTGAATGAGAAAAGACAAATAGGGACATCTTGTTCAGCTGCATAAGCATGCAGGTGATTTGCAGCAAATCTGACAATGCAGTGTGTTCGTGAGCTTAAAGAAATAATGTCCACACTACAGAATATGATTAAACCTTAATGTTCAAATTTTGTTTTAGCAGTCCATTAGTTTTACTTTTTTTTTTTTTTTTTTTACTAAGATGAAATGAAAATATCTGCCAAATGTCAACTGCAACACTAGGCTTATGTTGGGGATAGAGAGTGCTACTTTAGTTATAAAGGGGTTATTAATTAGTGTCCCAAGACAGTTATTAATAACAGAAGAAGTTTATGCACAAATATAAGAAATTAAAAACCGGGAACCACCTGATAATCAGAAAACAACATTTAAACGGCATGTGCAAAATAACCACAAACAACTCTCATTAGAATATATCAGAATTTATGAACTCAAGTATTAATTAAAGCTGCAAGCAGCATTGATCAGGCCCTCGTACCCATCACTACCGCCCCCCCAGGTGTCCACCACCTTCCCAATCCAGTCAGGAATAAAGGCAATACAGTGATAATTCCATTTGGTTATAAAATGGAAAGGTTGCTGCTCAGCTTGAATCCAGACATATGAAAACAAAACAAAAAAAAAACATTAGTTTAATCTACTCAGAGCTGAGTTCTAACCTGCCATATCAGGGCTATAACTGTTACAGCTGTCTATTATCTTAAGCAAATAAAAAGAGTCAGAGATCTGATGTCCAGAGCAGATTTACAGAAACTTATCCAGCTTTCATCTCCAGTAGACTTGACTACCATAATGATTTTTTTGTCTGATAAAACAGCTTCAAATCATGATGAATCCTGTTGCCAGAGTTCCAACAAGAACCAGGAAAACTGAGCACATAACTGCTATTATGAGATCCTTTCACTGGCTACCAGTTATCTGTAGAATACACGTTGAATAATAATCCACCCCCCAGGGACCAATGTGTGATTTTGATTGATTTGACTGATTGAATTTTTCACATTTTTTGTGGCAGAATCACCCAAATCCTGTTTCACACACAACTAATGCCTTTGCAAAATTCAATAATAAAAATAATAAAATATATGAAATTCAATAGGGTCCATGCACTTTGGTGCTCCAGGCCTAAATATTGTATATTTGTTAAATATTGTATTTGGAAGTCCTGTTTTTGTTTCCTTCTACCTGTAGCTGAAATGATCCAAGAGAACCAAAATGATCTTGATTTGTTTTAGAGGTTTGAGACTGTGTGAAATGAGTAAAGTTTTTCTAGAATATTTTTCTCCAGAATATGATCAATAATGACCAAACATAATAAAGAAATTACAAACTGGACAAGTAAATAAATTGATGGTGATTTCTGAAGATTTCTGCAACACTTGTCTTCCTGTTACACTTCTATATTATAATCATTGACGTTAGTAATAGGATCCATACATTTATGAAAATGTAGTTTTTTTTTTTCATGAACCATAACTTTAACAATGCAACATTAAGGAAAGATTTACTTGTAAAATACATGATATAATGACATTCATTTTTCAGAATAAACATGTTACCTTCCTTTTTAAACATTTGAATAACACTATAATACAGTCAACAGTTATGATGAAGAACACTTTTCATTGAACAGTTCTTCTGAATTCATTTTAAACAAACAGCTAACACAGACATAACACATATTACAATCCATTCAATATAATACAGACATGTTTATACTTGTTATGTGATAATTGATTGATCTTTTTTCAGTGGGAGGAAACTGGAGCACCCGGAGAAAACCCATATTAACCTTTTTGTCGTGATCGGGTCAAATCTGACCGATTTCCTACTTCCATCAATCATAAATATTGTGTTTTACATTTGATTGTCTCAGGGCCTTATGATATCCTCCACACTAGCCATTTGAACATATATAATTGCTGATCACCATTTTCTCTGAATTTTGAGTAGTTTATTCGACTTTGTAACACCTGTGGTGTTCCAGGTCAAAAATGACCGCCATAGGAAATAAATGGGTGACCCTAGATTGTGTTCATCCATCAGATTGTACACAAACACAAATACACCACCACACACATAAACACACACACACACCACCCCACGTGAACCCCTTTCAGACTGAACAAATAGGTGTCTCCTCTTCTCACCTCATTCCGGTGCTTATGTGCCCATCCCCCCACATGAACCACACTTTCCAAACTAAATGTATAACACTAACACTTGTTCCACATTTCAAAGTCAACAATTAGGTGTTTATTACGAGAACCGTCTCTTTCCCAGGCTTATGTGCCCATCCCCCCATGTGAACCGCACTTTCCGATACAAAATGTATCATATCTTCTCAGAGACCCCTTATATATAGTTTTTTTGTGTGCATTGCCCTCATTTTACTATGAACACATTGGCTAGGCACCCGATCAGATGATTTCTTGTTAGAGAAGCTCTGGAGCTTTTATTTCAACCTGATGAACAGGGGATTTAAGTTCAACCAGAAATAGAGGAGGATGTCTTAGAAATAGAAGACAACATTGATCCTGATTTTGATCCAGACCATTGTGAGACCGACCAGTCAGCAGATGGTGAGGAAGAGGCACCTGTGATATTCCAGTCCAGTGGGCTCTAACGTAAATGTTCAGTACCGGACAGCTCTCGCCACTTCAGCACCGGACAGCTCCCAAAGCCCGGAGAAGTGGCTGGAGCTGTCCGGTACTGAACCTGAATGTTCAGCATCATACAGCTCCCACAGCCCGGAGAAGTGGCTGGAGCTGTCCGGTGCTGAACGTGAATGTTTAGTGGTAGTAGTGGTGGGAGCTGTTCGGTGCTGAATGTGAATGTTCAGTAGTAGTAATGGTGGGAGCTGTTCAGTGCTGAACGTGAATGTTCAGCACTGAACAGCTCCCACCACTACTCCGGGCTTTGGGAGCTGTCTGGTGCTGAACATGAATGTTCAGTAGTAGTAGTGGTGGGAGCTGTCCGTGCTGAACATTCACGTTCGAGCCCACAGCCCGGTGTAGCTGTGGGAGCTGTCCCGTGATATTCCAGTCCAAGGATGGCAATTTGCTCTGGTATTCATCCACCCAGGAAAGAGAAGGAAGAGCAAGAGTAGAAAATATTGTTAGGATGCCACTCCTGTGTGTGAAGACACCCCCCCCCCCACACACCCCCCTACACACACACACCACACATACACACACACACACACACATACAAATGATAGGCTCATGTTGATGTGTGAATTTGGTCACTGTTTTGATTTTTGTTACTTTCTTTTTACAATAAATGATAATTTTGGAATACAGTTTACTATTTCTGTGTCTATTTTATGTATATTTACTGCAGTTATTCATATAAACCAGTGGTCTGAGACATTGTTTACAGCTTAAAAAGGAGTTAAATAAAATTTGGTGTTAATCAGTGGTTTTTCTGTTAATGTAGGAGCAGTTAAAAAACAGGCCGGTCAAATTTGACCGGGAGCACTAAAGTAAGGGGGGAGAAACGAACACGACACAAAGGTTAATACATAAATACAGAGAAAACACACGGTGCAGGTGTGCTCAGATTTTGGCCTTTTTTGTTCTATTGACCAGGTATATTTACAAGAAAAAATGCAAACATAGATTTAAAAGATGTTTGTCCTCATGCCTGATATTAGTTTTTCTTTTTGTTTATTTTGTTTGTGCTCCTGCTCTTCTGGTGGAAGACGTTCACTCTCTTGTGCGATGTTTGTAGTGACCTGAGGATTTTGGATTTCCCTCCTGCTCTTATATTTGCGGTGATGCTTTAGTGTCAACATCTTTTTTAAACGCCTCCAAAAAGAAGGCTTCTTTGCTGCTTTGGGCTCAGGATCTGATGTAAGGACCTCTTTAGTTTCTGGGAGGAATTGCTTGTTGGTAAGTGGAAATTCCTCCGATTCACTGATTTTATCAATGACCTCAAGTTTGTGGATGGAGACCCCCTTAAGATCAGAGACATCTTCCGATACAGAAGCCTTAGTTTGAGTCAAAAACTTCTTTGACTCAGGGACATCCTCACACTTGAAAACTTCAGTTTTGGTGGAGATGTCCTTTGATTCAGAGAAGTCTTTGGCTACAGAAGCTTTGCTTTGGGTGGAGGTGTACTTTAATACATAGACCTCGTCAAATCCAAAAGTCTCAGTCTGAGTAGAGATGTCCTTTGAGTCAGGGGCACTTTCAGACAGAAAAGCCTCAGTCTGTGTAGAAACACTCTGTGGTTCCGGGGCTTTTTCTGCTGCAGAGGACTTGGGTCCATCTGCAGGGATTTCAGGCTTTTTGTTGGTGGTTTCTCCTCAGTGAGTCCTCCCACCTTCTTCTCAAAATCTTCAATGGTCCGTTCCATTGCTTTCACCTTGAAAGCCAGTTCAATGTTAGATATGTCCTACTCTTACAGCTGCTTTGTCACATTTTCCAGCTCCTTGAGAGCCTCTGCAGATCTGGATCCATCTTTCCTGCCTTCTTGAGGTGCTTTACAGGAGAGACGCAATTCGTCTACAGTGCGTTTGCACCATTTCAGCTCCTTTTCAGTGATGTTTCTTCAATGGTACTCTTCCTTCAAGCGGCTTTCCACCTCTGAAAGTTCTTCCTCTTTCGAAGTAAAATTGTTTCTGCCTTAACTCTCTTCTCTTTTTCTTCAGCAAGACGATTGTTAATACTCTGCAACTTGTTTGTCAGATTGTTGACTTGGATTAACAAGTTGTTGATCTGCTCCTGATGTGATTGTGATGGTTGTTTTTCATCACTTGCAGAATCCTTCAAGCTGAGGTCTTGCTGTTTGATCTCAGTGGCCTCATCCTGTGCTCTTAGTTGGGAGGCAGTTTCAAGGTTCCCGTTATCTTGGACCTGCTTATTTAGGTTTTTATTTAGGTTTTCTAGATCCACCCTTGGTGCTCGGGCCCTAAAGATGAACAAACAACAATTGGATTAAGATTCTGATATCTACTAAACTAGATGCCAACTGAGCGAAGGACACACAAATAAGCATGAAATAAAATAAAAATATAAAAGTGTATACATGTGTGTCAGAGAGAATATAGATGTGTGTGTGCGTGTGTGCGTGGATGTCGGTGGAACAAGATGGCCTCCAGCCCATGTGGTGGTGGTGAAGTACAAAAATGGCAGATGGAATCACATCTGTGATTGTCAAAACCAGAGCAGCTGCGCGCCAAAGAACGAAAGAAATCTTGAGGCCTTATTGCCAAGATGGATTGCAGTGCGAAGCTAGTAAGAGAAGAGAAAGAACAGAGAGTAAAATCAACAAAGCTGGAATGGTTTGTCACCACGAGCAACAGATATTCTCACATTTCTCAACAGATGCCCCAATGTGAAGCTGAATTCACATTGCACGCTCCGATCACTGAACTAGGAAACGGAGATGCAAGTTGCTTTCAGTGGTGAGAAAACACATCAATGACATCAGACATTAGAACGGAATCGATGGTCTGGTTCTAAACAAGTGTGACACAAGAAAAGGAAACTTGTTAAACAACAGTGTGGTCCTCCAGAGCACCAATGAAGGCTTGAATGGATAGGGCGGAGAAAAAAATACTCTCTTTCTCCCTTTCTCTCTCTTTTGGTTAGTGAGGAGATGCAGCGTTGATGCAGCTGTGGTGTCTTCCTTCCCTTCTTCCTTTGGCTTGAAGCTGTTCACGTGTTGGGCTGTGCAGGGGTACCTTTTCTGGGCATTGGTGTTTCCGTACATCAGACCTAATTCAGATCTTATACACCAGTGGCCCCCAACCTTTTTTGCACCACGGGCCAGTTTAATGTCAGGGCAATATTTTCACGGACCGGTCTGTAAAATGAGTCGCAGATAAATAAAACAAAATAAAATGATACGATCAGCATAAAATCTGTGGTATTTTTCTAAATATTATAAAACATGTAAATCTGCTGTGTATTCATGTGGAACTTTATTAGAAGTGTCCTCGTAAAAACAGAACATCGTTAACATCCTCTCCGGGCAAAGACACTTTCCGAAGACGTTGGTTTTTTACTCATTTTGCCAGCTTGGGGGTTTAAACGTATCACGTGACCAAGACACGGGTCTTGAAGTCTTGTCATGCCTCAAGAGTAAGTAATAGATGAATGTAATGGAGAGAAGATGGTCTTTTTTCAAAATAAGACATCATTTAGACTCGGATTACTAAATGAAACTGTAATAATATAAGTTTTTTTTTTTTTTTTCTCTGCGGCCCGGTACCAAATGATGCATGGATCAGAAACATTTTGACTACTATCACAACCAATGTGACTAAGGCTCTGTCTGAAAATGGCAATATAATGTGTCCTGAGAAATTTGATCATAGGTGGTGAGGGCTGAGCAGGTGTTTACACCTGGTATTAAAATGAGTGCCAAAGCGCATCTTCAGCAACTGGATCGGACCTTTGTGCTCTATAAGCAAAAACAACGTTCATATCATTTTTGCTTGATAACATGAAAGTCATAACAAAAGATATTTATAAAACAAATCAGTGTATATACAATACAAGAAAAGATCTACACAAAAACACAATGAAGAAATCAAATGACAAAGTGCTTAACTGCAGTTGTGTTCAAGCAATTTCAAATGGCTTGTTGCCAAAGCTGATTATGGTCGTTTATTTCGCGGCTCCTGAATTTGTCCTGGGACACTACTGTGTTGTTGTTGTTGTTGTTGTTGTTGTTGTTCTTGTTGTTGTTTTAGTTGTGTCGTGGAATGAGTTCAGTCCTTGTATTAGTGTTAGTAACTCAGGAGGTATTTTGATGCAAAGTCTAAGCGGGGTCTAATATGTGTACAGCTTAACACTGCAGCTGAAATTTCACTTTTGCTCTAACACCACTAAAAGCCCTTACTACTGCCATACGATTTCTTTTTTTTTTCATTAACTTCTCTCAAATAAATAATGACAGTGAAAAAAAAATACATTAATCTGTGGTTGCATTTGCCTAATGCTAATACCCACGCTGGTCAACTGATTATGTTTATCACACACACACACACACACACACACACACACACAAATAGACAAATTAAAAAACAAACAAACAAAAAAACTGCTTGGAATGGATCACCATGCTTTATTTGTTGCTAAGTACACAACAATCTAAGTACACAAAGCATAATTAATAATGATAATTAACATAGTGAGTAGTAATAAAAGTCAGTGTGCTGTACTACTATGAAGGACCTGTGTTACGCCTGGCGGTTTGTGGGGTGGTGGTACGGTTGGGGGGCGGGCGAGGTCACCCTTCCCCTGCCCTCGTACCGTACCCACGGCTTCGGCGGTATGTTCTGGTGGGACAGGCTGGTGCCTTACTGGACTGTGGGCCACTCTACCTTTCTGTTGCCTCTGGTGTGTGGGGAGGGGCTTGGTGCCTTGTCTGGGCTTGTGGTGGTGGGAGGGTTGGATGGGCTGGATGGCACCTGTAGGGTCTGGAGGGGAATCCAGTGCACTGGTGGAGGTCTGCTGCATGAGACTGGCCCAACACTCCAGCACCAACTGTGCTCCATCCTGTAGGCGTGGTTGTGGTTCCCTTTACACATTAGCACAAAAAATAAAAAATTCTGCTACAAGATTGAATTGCATACATACATACATACATTAGTTGGTTATACCAGATGATGGCACTGACCATGAATGTAAGTGCAGACAAAAAAAAAAAAATAAATAAAGATATGAATGGAGCCTTTGTCTTTCCATAAACTTTGTGTATGTGCCATAGTTCTCGAATTGTTTTCTCAGTATTTGTTTACTTTCTGGATTTTCCATTGCTTTCTCTTTGGATTTAACATGTGATGGATTGCGTGTACTTAAACTAAGCTGCCTTCAATCATAGATTGATTTCCTGGCAGTTTATGTTCCATTCCCAGGAACTTTTATTAAGGTTTACTTTTGATTATTCTATTTGCCTCGGTCCTCTTTCCTCAACACCCAATGGCAATGCAATAGAAGTGCTGGTCCCATGATGGAGCTTTAGTAGCTCCGTCTGATAGTAAGGTCAAACAGCATCAAACTAGAATATTAAGCAAATTGTTTCCATACATTCAGTTTTAATAAATTCTCATTTTAATTTTTTCTTCAGTAAATCCAATAAATACTCAAAAAAAAAGAATTAAAAGGAATACTCTACAGAATTCCATATGAGACAGGGATACAGTGGCAAGGTCCTAATTTGTTTCAGGATTCCTTCCTTCTTTGGTATGATTTGATCTAATTTTTATTTCATCTTTTTAAAGCCAATGTTGTGTATGTCCTTTATAAAATGAAGGTTTGATCAAATTAACTGATAAAATTGAGGTCCTGTATTGAATTCTTTGAAGACTGAGCACATGACCCTTAAACAGAAAAACTTAATGTGCCTTCAGTTCCCAGATGGCGTTGAAGTGTGAAGTTAAATAAAATCATGGTAGGGTGTATTTTTTGGTCTAGGTCAGTCTCACCCCACAGAGAGTGAAGGACGTTGGCTGTGCAACTAACTCATACTGCCTAGCTGGCACAAGTCTGAACAACTACTAGCACATAACCCTAGGAGATGATACTACATGTAGATCGTGAGGCAGAAGGGAGACAACAACAGATGCCATCACAAAAAGGACAAAGCACAACAAACAATTTGGTAGCGTTTTCTCCATAGAGTGCTGGCTTACAACAACGGTTAGCAATCTGCTCAAGCTATGGTGTGCAGTATATTACTTTTAACTCCAAAAAGAGTGTAATTTTGATTTCTCAAACAAATGAGGAGCAATAAATAAAGTTTCCCTTGTTCTTTGTGTTATGTTAGGAGTTTAACTCCTAACATAACACAATAACACAGTGATAGTCAGATATCTAGGTCATGTAGTAAAGGATGATCTTCGTGATGATGATAATGATGATGATATACAGCACTGGTTCTAGAAACTGTGTGCACAAGCAATCAATCAACAGAGCTCATCTCTGGTGTAGTTATAGTATTGCAAAAATGAAAAGGCTTCAGGTGGCCTTTAATGATGCATTCAGAGTTGTGCTTAAGTTACCAAGTGCAAATGACATGTTTGTGGCTCATAATGCGCCTACATTTCACACTGTGTTGAGGAATTTTATGCACTGATTTAGGTATTGGATAAGAAATTCAAAAAATCGAATGAAGGTTTTAAGTAGCATCTTAGTAGTAGTACGAAGATGCAGTACTAAACAGTACTACTAGTACTAAGTAGTATCATCTATCTACGTATACTATGAACAACAAAAATGCATGAGTGAAAATCAACAATAAAAATGCCATGTACAGTCTTTATATTATTTTGTTTTCTGCTCCACAAAGAAACTATCCGTTGACTTAAGACTTCTCTCTTTTCCATGACAGGGCAAAGCCGAGATGACCGAGAATAGCCATATGGCTGTGGCTAAGAACGAAGAGTGGTAATTTGTCAATCAAAGGTAGGTGGTTTTATAGAAGCACTCTAAGTGGTCAACAAAATGAGGGAAGCACTTTGTGTAAATCCAGTCCTTTTACCACATAATAGTACATACATATTTCTGAGATACATATTCCAGCCAAGTGGTAAAAATATGCCAGTACATGTAAACCTGTAAACCTGGACCACCACAGATGTGACCGTCCCCATTGCCTGAGCTCAGAAGAAGCATCTGCCCCTCTTCAAGTCTACAATAAATTATCAAGTGCACAGTCCAAGTAAGAGAAGCTACCTTTGTCAGGCCAGAGTATTGTTTGCAGTAGAAGCAGGGGTTAAATTGGGCCGGGGCTGTCCAGGGCTGAGCCCCGGCACATAAGCTCGGAGCGGATGGTATATGATCACGCACACATCAAAAGCAACAAACCCTTTTCACGATTTTCAGTTCTGAATAATTAAATATTGTTTTATTAATCAATAAACCCATCTCGTAGCAGCCTTTTTCATAAACTATTTTTGTTGACATTACTGAACTTCACCTTTACGGACCATCTGTCTCTGACATTGGCCATTTTAAGATACATTTTATATTCGTTTATTTTTTTGGTCCTTAGTCGCTTGTTTGGGACTTGTTTTCAAGGTCCAGGTAGCTTGTCTGGCAACAATTCCCTCCTCAATAGGCCACGTTCTCCTCAGTGGTAGTTGAGGCTGTCTACTATAATTCAGTTGACACAGCGTAGAGCGAGTAGAGGCAGGCAGACAAGGTACGTGACATTGAAAAGAGGTGCTTGAATGAACTGTCTGTCCATTTGGCGAGTTCAGTTTCCATAGTCCCCAGTTATTGACAGAAATTAGCCAGGGGAAAGGGGAGATGTCAGTTAAAGTTAGCTACTGAGATTGACCAAAAGTTGAGCCTGACGTTGCCTCAAGTTAGCTACCTTTGGCAAACATAAACAAAACACGTCTTGTGCTCTAGCCTTAATTCACTGTTGATACAGTCAGTTTCACTTTTATACAAGAAGGTTAATAAACTGTTTTGTTGTCTTGGGTTTTTAGAGGTCAGCAGCTAAAGATTAAAAATGAGGAAAGCAAAGAGGAGGAAGCTCATAGATTCCTTCAAAAGGTGGGCAGCAAACAACATATCTGTTAAAATGTTAATTTAAGGTACTGTACTGGTAGCCTGGTTAGCACCAGAGCATATCACAGGTCTGAGGACCCTCCTATTCTAAATCCCGTAAGGGAGTGTGGTTTACCTAAACCAGAGCCAATTAATGCATTTTCATTCACAAGTGACAAGATTTAATATGATATTGCTCAACCTACATCTGTAAAGTCAGCTAACAACTTATTAAAATGCACCAGAATTCAGCAAATAATTCAGAAAATGGGGGAGGACCCCCAGACCCCCCCACTAATCATTTCCTTCAGACCAATGTACAACAACCTGTACAATCTGTTACATTGGCCAACCAATCTACATTCAAACTGCCATAATGTGTGTGTGTGTGTGTGTGGGGGGGGGGGGGGGGGGGGGGGGGGGCACTACAAGACACACATAGGCCTACAACACACAGATAAGGTGTATGTCTCTGTGCAATATGATATGGTTATCAAATTAGAGGGTTATTTTCCAAAAGGTATATTGGGGCAGGGCGGCGGGGGCAGGGGCGGGTACGAGGCAGAGCCCCCTCACATAACCGACCCCAATTTAACCCCTGAGTAGAAGTATTGTACAATTTTTTTTATTTTTTTTTGTATTTTGCTGTTTGTTCATCTGTTGGACCACAGAGTACTCTGTCTTGCCAATGTTACTCACTGATATAATTTAAAGAAAAATGTGCCTGTGCCTATGTAGCATGTTTGACATCTGTTGATTGTGACGGTTGGTACCTGAATTCATGTACCAAAACACATCTGCTCCAGACTGGCATGTCAGTAGCAACTTTTGAGACTCAAATGACTGTTAAGTTATTAATTCCTGGTGGTCTACAGGTTTATTTAATATGGTAATCAAATATTATTAATTACAGTTGGTGTTCTTAATAATGCTTAATAACTATAAAGAGCTTCTCATTTCCACACCCAGGCCTGAGAAAGGCCTCTGTCCTCTGTTAGCTCAAAATGTTACCATTCCCCTGTCATCATATGGAAATGTATTTAACTTTATGCAATTTGTCTGGTCATGTAGATGATGCTTATTAAAGCTGAGGAGAATTCCATTCTCCAGCTGGGCATTGGGACTTCAACAGAAACTAATCCATTATAGAAAATCAAAATGGAGCAGGAAATAGAGCGACCTTTTTCAGTGAATGACACAGATATACAATGTCTGTCTAAAAAAGAAAAAATATACAAATTATAAAAAGCTTATCTTCTACTGAACCTCCTCTAAGTCCTCTTACAAAAACTTCAAGGCCATTAAACCATCTATTTAGAATCGGCATATGGAGGGAAATCTGCTGCCAGACTAGCTCATCCCTGGACAATACTGTTAATTATACAGATTTCAAAGTCACAATCAGAGGGAGAAAGTCTGGTTGTGAGGAAAGAATGCACGTTTCATGTCTCTCTTTGTAGCTGCCAGCTCTTCATGGAAGGGAAGAGGAAGGAGAGTATGCATGACAGACTTAAAATAGCATCAATGGGATCAGCTATCTTCTCAAGATCAGGGACTGAGGGGCTGCATGTGGCTCTTGGTGTTGGCTGGAGCCTGAAATGGAGAGAATGATAAAGTAAGAAATGTGTGGACCAGGGGATATGAGTTTAAGGGGGAGGCGATTAAGGGTGTTGAAAGAGGGAAAGGTATTGAATTAAAATGAAAGGTGAGAAAGGGAAGAAAATAAGGCAA
The DNA here is from genome assembly GCA_018398805.1 of Hirundichthys speculiger. Taxonomy (NCBI): domain Eukaryota; kingdom Metazoa; phylum Chordata; class Actinopteri; order Beloniformes; family Exocoetidae; genus Hirundichthys; species Hirundichthys speculiger. Next base: position 386,564 of record JAGFBZ010000582.1, read on the forward strand.
AGGCAATGAGTGGAAAGAGGGGGAGATTAGAGGATGAAAAAATGAGAAGAATGCTGGACAGATGGAAAGAATTACATTAAATGTGCAGGCATGAAGTAGATGAAGTAGGTGATGAGAAAGGATGGGAAAGAAGAAAGGAAAATGGAGAGGGAAAGGACAGCAATGAGAGAAAGGTGCCTGGGAGGAAATAACAGATTAAGAGTTAGGAGGAAAAAACAGAAGGAAGCATATAGAGCTTGTGCTGGCTGTCGGCATCCGTCTCTGAGATAAGAACTCCAGCTACATGATCTGTTTTCCCTCATTACAGATGAAAGCGTGCGCTCTCGCACCACAATCAGATCAGCTGCGACTATCGCCATTGTTGCTACTAGTCAGGCTGATTTTGTCAGCAGCACAGCTGAATGATGTGCACATTGCCAGGCATTGTGGAGCAAACAATGGTACAAGCCTTTGTGTAGAAACAGACGATCCAGCTTCAGCTGTGTCCTGCAGTCATAATCACATTGACAAGATTAGTAAAAGCACATTTAATCCCTTATGCCCCCCCATGAACTGCATGTGTCTGTGTGTTCTAGTATGACACATGGTAATACTATTCTGTATCTTTGCATTAACTACTAAAAAACAAACATGTATTCTGTGTTCCATGTGTAAATAAACTATTTGCCTTTCTGGAACCAAATTTAGGTTTTCAACTGTGCAAAGACGGTGAACCAGTGGTCATAAATTGACTAGAAGTAAAATGACAACCATGGCCCTGGAATCAATTTTGTTAGGCCAAAATTTAAAGTTTTGCAAAACTGGTGTATCATATGGATAGCTAAAGTGGTTTGTTGGGATAATAGTTACAATGGCTATTCACTGACAGTCTATCTATAGCAAACTAATGAACATATTAAATAATAATAATTGGATCACTTAAATGACTGGCACAAATGCTATATAAGTGCTAAAAAAAAAAAAAAAAAACAAAAAAAGTTTTCCCATGGCTTCTAAACTAAATTTTCTCCCTCAGTCTCTTTACTTCTGCCGGACTTTACCTGCTGGTTTAGCTGTCACTCAAGAGCTATACTTGTCAACTGGGATTAAGCGTACCAATAGGATGCTTATTGTCTTTTTTTGCTCCCATTCAGCCTCCTGTGTATTACTGTATCAGACTGGTTTCTAAATCTTCACATTGAAGGATATATGCAGCCTTGAAGTTGCAGCCTACAAGCTGATAAATGAATGGATGCCTGACATCCTCTATATCTTTTTTCTTTTCTTTTTTTCCCTTAGATTTACAAAGTTTAATAGACATATTGATATATGATTCCAAACACATCATGGAGTAGTTAGTCTTTTCCATAGCTGTTACTGGTGTTATTTCTTTTGATTAAGACAGCGCTGTGGATAAGGTGAGTGCAAATGGAAGTGAACACATACTGTATGTAATACGTTTTAGGATTTGTGTAGATGTTGATCTTAGCACTGCAATAGGTATAGGTATTTAAAAAAAACAGCTTTTTAATCACTTAATATCACTAAAAGTAGTCCTGCGAAAGTATCAGCTTTATTCTTATGGTTTCATGTTAGACACAATGCATGTTATGAAACTTTAATGTAAAAAATGCTTTGTTCACAGGTCTGTGCATAAGTCCACAGGGGACCATTCATGCACCTTTTGTGTCAACGGAGGGGTTTGGTGTGACATCAAGCACCGGAGGCACAGATACCAAACTGAGGAACACAACAATCAAGTTCAAAGGAAAGAACAATTGATTTAGTTAAGATTTCATGAGTGATACTTTCAGTCTGCATGAACTGCACTGCAAAATGCAGGCTTTGAAAAAGGGCACAATCTAATGGAGAATTTTTTTTTTTTAATCAAATGTATTGTGATGCTTTTTTGTTTTTTCATTTACTTCTCTCTAACTACCACTTGTGTTCTCGTAAGATGTTAGATGGTTTTTAGAGAAAAAAAAAGAAAATAAAGAGGACATAGGTTAAGTTCATACACCAAACCAAAAACATGGTTTACCACAAACTCTGAGTTCTGCACCAGACACTGTTCAAGTGTCTTTCAATTAAAAGTTATCTCTACTTTAAGAGTTGGTGAGTTGGAAATTGTTGGCTATAATTAGATGTGTTGGTGGGCTCTTAATGACTCTGATCATATAATTTACCCTGCTGGATATTTGTTGCAACATGTTATTGTTAGTTGTATGTTAGTGTGAGATGGGAGTTACTGCCCCTTTAAGAGTCAGGGGATAAAAGTGCTATGAAGCTGTCTTTGTTGTTGCCTAGAAACCTACATTGGTGGAATAAATGACTTACCTTTATTGGAGCCAACTGCAGAAATTGCCTAATTTTTTTTCATTACTTCTACACTGGTGACCTTGATGTTTCTCTCCTGGACATGTCTAGAGACAGCTCTGAACAATCGTGACAACAAATGTGGCATCTCTGAAACTTGTTGACTTCTGGGAATCATTGCTTGCTTTCCTCGGGACCTGGGTGGCACGTTTTGGCACCCTGTTTGACATCTCTTTTGAGCGTGATTGGCAGTTTACATCTGAGCTGTGGAACACTGTTGTGGAAGATCTCTGTGTTAAGCTCTTTCGCACCACAGTTTACCATCCACAGCCAAATGTGAAAGATTTCACCAGACCATGAAAGGTGCCCTTCGTGCCAGCCTTAAAGATGACTGCTGGGCTGATAATCTCCCATGGGTTATGCCGAGCCTCTGGACTGCACCAAAGAAGAACCTCCAGTCTTCCTCTGCAGAGTTGGTTTATGGACAACCTCTTTGGGTTCCTCACAATTATCTCCTTATCATCACGACTCCCTGGTCGCCTTCAATCCGACGGGCAACTTTATTGGAATATGCTAAGGTCTTTGCCCCTGTACCAACTTCATCTCATGGTTTTTCACATTCCTCTGACCCTTAGAGACTGCGCACAGCGGACTGTTTTCATAGGCCACGATGTCCACCGGGGACACCTGCAACTGCTGTATGATGGCCCTTTCCTTGTTCTGATGCCCGGGGACAAATATTTTATTGTTGAAATTGGTGGGAGGCCGGAGCAGGTCTCTGTGGACCGCTTCAAACCTGCCCACGTGGATTTGGATGAGCCTGCGAGTTTTGCACATCCCCGACGGTGAGGTCGGCCCCCACGTCGAGGTCTTGGTTCTGACGTAGGACCGGTGACCTTGCCTTGCATCAGTGGAGCTTCTGATTCTACTAGTGTAGGTGAGGTGGATGCTACTCTGGTTTATTGCAGAAGGTCTGTCTGTGTTGTTTGCCCTCCGGTGCACTGACTATTGCTATTGGCTGAATTCTGGAGGGATGCCTGTAGTGGGCTCTTAATGACTCTGATCACGTAATTCACCCTGCTGGATATTTGCTGCAACATGCTGTTGTTAGTTGTATGTTCGTGTGAGATGGGAGTTAAAGCCCCTTTAAGAGTCAGGGGATAGAAGTGCTATGGAGCTGGCTTTGTTGTGGGCTAGAAACCTAAGTTGGTGGAATAAATGACTTACCTTTATTGGAGCCAACTGCAGAAATTGCCTCATTTTTTTGAGTACTTACAAATGACAAGAAAATTCACTGTGGTGTTAGCATCATTTTTTCAATACATTTTCATGTTAATTGATTACAATTTCAATACATCATATACGATAGTGTAGGATCCCTCTTCGGACCTTTTATTCTATTAATTAAAGCCGCTTCTGCAGTTGTGAACTCTCACCTAATTTTCTTACAAACCTGGAGAAAACACCCCCCAGCAGATGAGCGTCCCAGCTTATCTGGTACCAACCGGACCCGAGCACCAAGCCATATCTATAAAACTCAAGAATGCCGTTGCCATGGTAACTCTTCCCTGAAGACCATTTTAGGGAACCCTAAAACATCTTCTCAGACAAGTTGGTATGTGGAGCGACCAACTTCTAAGGGAGGTCTGGTATTCATCACAACTTTTTTTCTCTCTGCTGGTGAGAGCAGAGCGCACCCAGGAATCTTGTACAACCCCCACCTCTCGTCTTCTGAACAGACGATGAAAAGTTTATATAAACATTTTCTTACAGGACAAAACTACTGTGATTCCGTAAAACTGTCATAACTGAGGAGAATACAACATTCAAGAACATCTGAAAGGAAAGACTGTGAAGTGGAGTGAAATGATTTTCTGTTTTAGACATTCCATGGCACCACAAGCTTTCTGTGTTCCCCAGGACAGTTTGTTAAATGAAGGTTAAAGTTATTATTCTTGTGACATAACTGTGATATTTGTGTTTGTGATGTTTATTTCATCCTGATATTAAGTTAGTAACGACTTAAAATGTTGTTTAAACTTGTGGACTACAAAAGATCAAAGACTTCGTCTCCCAGAATTCAGTGCGCCGGATTCCGGCGGGAAAATTTCCCATCTTCTGATTGGACAATGGATCCTACCCCATTTATTTGCATAAACGCTCATGAAATATTCGGGGATATTAAAAGCCGGATCAGTCCTTTGTCCCCTCTCTTAGCTCTATCTTACGCTCTTACTCTTACTCTTTGACGCTCTTCTCTTCTTCTCTTGTCTTCTTCTCTGACTCTGAAACTTTCCCTCCTTTTATTTTTTATTTCTTGAAACTTTGGTGGCACGGATAAAGACTCTGAAATCCCTTTTGGTTGCTTAATCTTAATTTTCTTAAGTTGTTTATCTTGTTTCGGCACCCTTTATCCAGACCTCCATTTTTACAGAAGCTCGATAGTCGTGCCGCATTGACTTTTGATAGAACAATCACGAGTCTCAACCAACGAAGTAGTTGTAACCTTTTTGCGTGCGGCTGCAGTGTCAAACGCGCGACGTGACACCCGAAAGCCCCGCCTAGAACTTTTGCCAAATCCCCAGAGTTGCATTAGTTTAACAAATTTTGATTTTTGTTGCCCGTCTTTTCTTTTGGGGCCGCACGTCAAACTTTAACGTGCAATCGATTTTAACTGCCGGTTCCTGTCGACCGAAGTCAGAGGCCAAGGGACGAACTCGCCTGCCAGACGGGAGAAAGCGGTACGACCCGCCGAGTCACGCGCTACGTCCGGAGACCTGACTCCAGGGACTTCAAAGAGAGCCATCGACCAGACACGTTCCCGGAGAGCCACTGCGAACTGTGCCAACCGATGCGACGACAGTAAGCGCCAGACTCGCCCAGGGTAAGGCTGACAGAGAATAAGATTTGGGTCTCCCAGTGTTGACGGTTCCGACCGTCCGTGCGTCACGGACCACGTCCGACCACGCTTCCCCATATTCGGCAGCTAATTAGTTCGAGAACTGCCCCTCTTTATTAATTTGTTCACTTTGATAACAGATTAGCTGTTAGCAACCCGTTCGTACCCGCCATCTTTTTATGACTTCTTCCTTCCTTCTTCTCTCTATCGTCACTTCCTGTCATGCGCTATAGCCAAATATGAAGAATTCGCGATGTTGATGTGCCTGTTTTATATATATATATATATATATGAATGTCTTATATGTTTTCGTTGTTCTTGTCTCTGTCTAAATAAATGTTGTACAACGTTTAGCGACTCTGATGATTGATTTACCACGGCCAATCCAACTCGTCAAGAACCCACTACAAATTGTGACTCATTTGTTCTTTTAAGTTTTCCGTCTTTTTACCAAAAGCCGGTGGCACCCCTAGATAATTATTAAAATATTAATAAAGTCACACGAGTCCCCCTACAATAGAAAAGAATGTTTAGTTTAGTTCAGCAAAATATTTGTCAATACCATAAAATTCCTAATTATTTCAGTTGAATGCTTAAGTACCATAAGAACCGTAAGAAAAAAAGTCAATAAAAAAAGACAGAAATATATTACTAAGGTAAATGTTTACTTTCTTGATCATTAACATTGTTAATCATTAAATGTGCATAAAAGTTAGATGAAAAGAAAGAATACAGGGCTTGTTCCATGTCCAGGAAACCGAGTCTTAATGTTTGTCACAAGTGTTTGCATGTTGAATTAAGGAAATCCATTAGAGGAGTCAAAACCCCAGTCCATTAGCCTGCTGTTATTCAGACTGATGTGCAATTTATAGAGTGAAGTACTTAAGTGGCAATATATACGTATGCAGGAATGGAGTTGTGTACGTTGTGTTTTGTTTTTATGCATTTACTTAAGGCAGTCACAGAACAAATCAGTAAACAGAAGTACTAAAATTATTATTTTTTTCTTTTTCTGAGCAGTTACACTCTAAAGCACAAATGTTCACATCTCCAGACATCCCTGTGAAAAGGTCCTGCATCAATTGATTTTATGTGAGTCTGCAATCTGCAGTCTGAGTGTGTCACACAAGCAAATAGGCAGAGAGCAAGGAGGAGCAGGAAGTAGATGGCCATGTGAAATGTTTTTGTTACCATTTTGTTGTGTTACATGGATCATAATATGAGCTACAAAGTAAGAACATTCACCTGAAAAGGAAACATTAGAAATACACTGACTGTGCATTGTCAAATCCCTAGATACCAGTTACTGTCCTGTGAGTGTAATACTGATTTTTAATATGAGTAAAAAAAAAAAGAATGTGAGCAGAATGTTCTCCATGCAGTTGATCAAAGTTGAATTAGTTTGAACAACCTCAAGACACTTGGGAACTGTGATATACGAGACCAACAGTGCATCATGTTGGTTTCATACCACCTTCTGTAAACCTGTCATGATTCCATGAGTGAATTTTTTTTTTTTTTAAAAAAGAGCTTTTTCAGCTCTTTTATTATGACATTCTGGTTTAAAATTTATCATTTATCATGTTATTGTATTATGTATTCATAATTTGTCCTTTAAAAATAAAGAAAATATGAGCAGTGAAACAGGGCCACTTTGAAGAGTACTCCGTCATCTTTGTACTCCAATCTGGCATCTATTTTTACCTTAGTTCTGACCTGTTATTATTTTTAGACATGTTGACTCACAAAAAGCGACTGGCTGCGCTGTCAACGGCTTGTGCATCGTTGCAGCTGATACCAGAGCGATGAAGCCAATGAGCACATGGCAGCTCAGTCAGGAAAATGTGTCATTAGAGCTGTTTGAAGGTCTTGGATATTGGACTAAATTGCTGTTCCACAGAATGTGTTCCAGAAGCGTCTATTATTCAGTCCCAAGACAGAATGCCAAATACCACAAGTGCCAAAACAGAATTAAAAAACAAAAATCTGACACCATTTCTGCAGCACTTTTGGCAGTTGGCTGTAACTGCACTTCCAACATCTAATTAGTTCTATCTATAAAATAAATCTTCAAAAGCACACCCAAATACATTTTGTATGCTTGGACAGAGACAACCGCACACACATAAAAGTTACCGCCTTTTTGCTCGGACTACAAAAGTAGAGAGGAAGCAGCTATTGTGTGTGTGAGATTATTATTACGCCATGTTTTAATACTTAATGTGTTAATTAAAATGCCCTGTGGGGGGAGAAAAAAAATCTAATATGCTTCATCAACTTTGTATGGAATCACCATCTCTTAATTCAGCAGGGTCTGAGCGCACGTCCTTCTGGAAGCATATTTAACCATCACTGTTTATCTGTGTAGCGAGATTACACCCTGTTACCTGCGCTACACAGATGTGACCACTTAAAAAAAAAAGGTTATTAATAATACCTACAGAGCAGTTTATTGTGCTATACATGAAATTGCAGGAAAACATGCAATTTTTCTTAGTAAAAAAAAAAAAATCATGTGAGAACGGGCCAATATTTGTTTTTTGTTTTTTTTTATAGTGTTCTGTTCTTAATATAAATTAATGTAATGTTATTTAGTATCATAATCTCAACTACACAAATTCTCATTTTGTGTTAAAATTAACACTGACATCATAACACATTTAAAACTAAAAACTTAAAATTAAAAATTATATATATATATATACAGTCATGGAAAAAATTATTAGACCACCATTTTTTCTTCACTTTCTTGTTCATTTTAATACCCAGTACCACTACACGTCATCATGTGACTAAAACAGACAGAAAAGAAAACACTGGAATGCATAAAAGCAGTGTTTTTGGCAGTACAACTCCATAGCTATTGATGTAAAAACTTAAGTGATTTAGGTCATAATCAAGAAAACCATGGAAAATGGTAAGATATCAGCTCTCAAATAAAACTCTTACAAGCAATCTTTGTGGTTATCATTATGATTGTCCAAACAAATGTACCTTTAGTTGTACTAGGCATTAAAATGAACAAGAAACTGAAGAAAACAAGGGTGGTCTAATAATTTTTTCCATGACTGTATATATATATATATATATATATATATATATATATTATATATATATTAAAAAAAATTTCCCTAAATGAGGGCTGTGGTGAGGCTTTCCAGATTTTGCTTCTGACTTAATGAGCCCATTGGAGGCCTCTTATACTGCAGATGTTTTCACCCTCATCTTTCCTTAACATTTTGTAAAAGATTCTTCATAAAGACAAGGTTTATACAAATGTCTAAATGATGTTAATTTGTTAGAAAAAAGTTCCGGTCATGGTGCCATGCTGAGCAGCTCTGATTCGTTTTCCAAATCCTGTAGTTTATAACCTCTGCCCAAACCTAATTGCCTTGTCCAGTGGCTATATTTTTATTTCTTGGCCTGAAGGCAGTACAATGTGCAAAAAAAAATGAGTCTAAAAGACCAGAAATGACCAAAGAAGATGAATGCCGCATGGAGGCCACTCTCACACCAGGCGCCAAAGAAAAACCAAGCCAGCTACAAAGTGAGTCAGATGTTGGCACGGTGACGGTCCTACAGGCCATGCAGCCCATGAAAGAAGATACATCTAACCAATTTGATACTGTCCTCACAGCGCTACATGAAGTTGGAGGGCAAATAGCAGAATGTGCTTGCATATCTCGAACTGGAAAAGTCTGTGATTGCACTCACCCGGAAAGTCGACCACCTGAAGAATCACAGCTGCCGATGCAATACAAGACTCGTTGATCTCCTCAGAAAAGTGGAGGGTAAAGACCCCTGCACTTTCCTTGAAGCCTGGCTCCCAGAGGCGCCGGAGATAGAACCGATGCAGAAACCATTAACCATTGAGATGGGAAGATTGAAAAATGCATCCGACGATACAACCCCAAACCCGAGAAAAATTCTTATGAAGTTGGTGGAATTACAGACACAAGGAGCGAGTAATGGCTACGGCAAGCACCAAAAGAGAAATTCTCTTCAAAAGCCACAGAGTAATGCTTTTCCCTGACTTCTCCATGGAAGTAAACAAACAACGGATTATTAATAAGCAGACCAAAGCCTGCCCATGCTGCAGCTTATACAGTATAGGTAAATAATGAAATTGATGCTATATATGTACATTTATGTGTAAATGAAGTCCTGAAATATTTTAATACGTTCACAGTCAATATTTCCTTAGCACGTTGTGAGGTTATGGGTGGATTTGTCAACTTCAACAGCTTACACATCAACTCCATCAGACATGGAACCTGATTTTCACTCCAAAACAAACTGTGTTGTACACTATCTAGTTGGCTTTTCCTCAGTTGCAAGCTGCCTCAAAAACCTCACTAAAATGCATAAATTCAGTCCACTATGGTTTAAAAAACTTATTACTGAGAGAAAATGTTGACACGATCCAGCTGTGACCTTAGGAATATTGACATTGCTTGTCTAAAATATCAAAAATTTTAAAACTTCCCAGAGTATGTGTGGTGGTGTTGCATTCAGCACAGCCAGGGAGACGAAAAGGGGTCCACATCACCTGAATTTAAAAAGCTTTATGAAAAAAGGACACAACGTTGGATCAGCAGGGGGTTTTTTGTGCATTGTTTTGTATTTTGTTCACCCTTCTTTTTAATTTTATACATATGTATTCACAATTTTAGCATTCTTTTAAAATTTTCTTTGGGCTGATCAATATTGTGACCTCTTGCTGAGGACAAATACATGGTCTTTCTAACAACAATCCACGCATTTAAACAACATTTCCAAATGAGGATGAAAATGTGTACTAATAAAATAAAAAAGGTATACACAGTTCCTTTGGATTTAACTTTTTAATCATGACGAATTTCTTGATTATTTATTATATATGTCATATTTTTCTATCTAAGTCTTGTTTTTCCCAACTCTCAAGAATAAAAGATTTACAGACTGAATGAAGATATTCATAAATTTTACAGTGACCTTTTTCTTGAACTGTTCGCTCTTGTACGACCATAAAAAAGACTGTTTGATGGTAACAGGTCAAACTAGAAAGACCATCAAATATAAATGATGAAGCAACTGAATCTGGTTGAGGCGTGGAGAAAACATCACCCTTCAGATATACAACTTTCCTGTTTTTCAGAACATGCTCAGCACATCTTACGCCGACAGTTAGTAACTGTACCTACGATCCCAGTGTCATTTCAGACCATGCTCCCATTTCCTCTTTATATATAGATTCCAACCTGTGCAATGGTCCTCAGGTATTCAGATTTAAATCTCACTGGCTTCTGGAGGAAGAATCTGTTAGATACATAAATACTGTCCAGAAAAAAAAAAAAATGAAAATGCTCTGCTGAGTTCAGGTGTACATCCTGAAACCAGTACCATACCCTGAACTGCTATTTTGTTGTAACACCAATTAGTTAACAAAGTGGGGGCCTGCCTCAGCTCTTGAAATGAGCTCAAGTGGATTCCACTGATAACTGAATGACAAAATCACCCTTGTCACACTTGTTTGTGCTGTAGCCTGTGTGTGCTACCAGTAGATTGTATCTGTGTGCACAAAAAAAAATCTAATTTGATTCTATATTTCAAGTGTTTAAAAAAATGCCCAAAGCACATTAATTTAAATGTTTTATCTGTGCTATTAATTGGCTTGTATATATTGTTTACCAGTTTTAGAGGATGCAAGAAGTTGAGAAAAGCTATGAAATAATCCCAGTAAAAAAATGTGTAGAATCTGACTGGAGAGAGCAGGAACCAGCCTGCCTTCTTATATGGATGCCTGACAGCCGCTGCCACCACTCAGACCACCAGTGATTTACATACATTACATTAATGCCTGCCCATATGAGATCCCAGTTACCATGGTGTGTGAAATCTGAAAGGTGAATGTTGCTCCGTGGACTGAGGAGCCTGTGATGTTAAACATGAAACCAGGGTCAGCAGCTGGACAGACAGGTGTCAGCAGACAAATGAGGTACTTTTCATGCATCGACCTGCTTCGTCAAGCTGGTTCGCTAAGCTGTTATAAAGTGATATGGCATATAATTATATGTAAAATATACACGTCAGGTCAAATCCTTTCAAATAATATTCACGGAGAAAGTGTATGTTGCTCTATACATTGATTAAATGAAAACATTTGAAATGAGCTAAAGATACCATTGTGTTGATGTTAAAACTGTTAAATTGAGGATGTTACATCAACGTACCCCTATTACATCATAGTCAGTGGCTTAAAATATGTGCTGAGAACAAGCCAGATGGTCACTTTCCTTTTAAACCCTGGATATTATCAAGAACTATTTTCATTCATCAGGCTTTAGGACAGGCTTCCTAAGTCCACCTTGCATCAGCTCAGCTCAGCTTCATAATCTGTTCAAGTTTTCTTTTCTTTCTTTGTACTGTAAAATTGAATTTGCAGTTGTGTATGCTGTGACGAGATATGTTTAGCAATAATGGTTTTCACAAGTGTTCCTCGGTCAATGCTGTGATTGCCACCACTGAATCCTGTGTTTTTAATGCTCATGTCTGGAAGCCTGAAGAGCTGCTTCTGTACTGATTTTCAGCCTTGTCCCTCACACTCTGGACTTTACAGAACCTTTGATATCATGCTCCATAGATGATATAATCGCCAAATTCTTTGCCATTCTAAATGGAAATGTTACTTTTAAAATCCCCATACAGCCTTTCAGAGTGTTGAACTTCTGTCATTTTTACTTCAAAAGGACTCAGCCTTCGTGGAGCGACCAGTTTATAGTCACTTACTGACCTGTTGACAATTACTTGCAAGATCAATCATTTCTTTTCCCTCGATTCTATTTCATTAATTTTTTGTTCAGTATTTCTCCTCATGTCGTAACTATTTAACACTTTCATCCATTCATCCATTATTCATACTAGGGATGGAACGGTTATCGGTATGATGGTAAAACGCGGTTAAAATTTTACACGATAACAATTACCGTTTATGTTTGGCGGTCGATTATGTAATATCAGCCTCATTCAAGTCTGCGGGCGACTCACGACTGTGTATTGCGTGAATTTGTAGCTTGTAACATCGGTATCGTAACATGAGCCATGGCGGAAAGTGGTGATAGCACAAGGACATTTACCAACCCACTAAAATGACGAAATCCAAGGTCCGTGCAGTTTTTGTTTTTTTTAAGAATGCAGAGGGACAACTGGTGGAAGACAATGAACCTGTCTGCAGAGCACTTGTGTACATTTTATTGTAATTTGTACAAGCAACTTGAAGGAGCTAAGGCTAATGCTTCAAGCTACTGAGATGTTTGACCAAGAGTAACCTGGTCGACGTGCTTCGCTAACTCAAACGTTACTGTTGCGTGTTAAGCGAAAAAGGACCAGAATGATGTTCTTCTAATGCAGTTAAAATATTCATTTATTCCATTAACTGATCCGACAACCAGGCCGGCAGTTAGCGCCACAGCGGTCAAAAACCTTTTGCCCTTCTGGGTCAAACATCTAACCAATATCAGGCAGCTACCTTTATACCTGACCCTCAGGTAACAACACAGCGACACCCACAGACGCACAGAGTGAACTACAATTCATAACAACATATGTGGCTCCCTTACAACTGTTTCTTTATTTGTACATTTATACTTATTTAAAATTCAGCTTTAAAGTCTAAAGTTTATTTCATTTGAACTTCACTATAATTTCTGTTCCTGATAATTGTTTGCATATTTTGACCTACTATGGTTGTTAAAGTGTTCCTTTTTCTGTGCCAGTTGTTTGCCCTTTTAATGTGAAAGTTTCATTTTGATGAAATTTTGGCTTCTGATGTTTTAGTATGACAAGAAAATCACAAGGTTTTGTGAACTTATTTAAATGTATGTGTTTTTTAGACATTTGTAGAGCAATTAAGAAAATAATATCATAAACTGTGATAATTTGGTCACTATAATCGAGATATCAAATTTTCCATATTGTTACATCCCTAATTCATACCTGTTAGTCCTACATGGGGGTCACGTGGAACTGTTGGAGCTTGTTTAACACTTTCAATGTGTCCCAAGTTTTGAAAGCAAGCCCATAGCTAAAGCTAAATCATCTTTACATCTAGTCATCGGTAAATGGACTTATAACAGGCAACTATATGTAATGATAAATGACAAATGATAAATGATAAATCTCAACAAGCCATTACTTTTGCTTAAAAAGATAAGAAGAGCTGGCAACTCATTTGGTTTTGACTCAAGGAAAGCATGTGGAACATTTTACAAATTTGTCAAAGAGCAAATTGTATTAACAGGCAGCAATGAGGAAAGTGTCCACAATGTAGCTTCAGGGGGTCACAAGCCATTATCTTTTTGATCCGGTCCCAAGCCAGGATAAATGCAGAAAGGCTGTTTCGGGAAGGGCACCCAACATAAAACCTATGCCAAACTACCATAGTAACTACCATATTAAAACCCATACCAGATCAGTTGAGGCCTGGGTTAACAACGACTGCCTGCCGTCGGTGCTGTTGACCTACAAGGTGCTGGTGGAAATTGGGCTACTGTTGGTTGAACACTAAAAAAAATGTGTTAAGTGAATGGAATAAAATTCTGGAAATAATTTCCACCCAAATCAAATGCTTTAATTTGATGAGAAATTATTTTGTTGACTGAACCAAATGTAATGTGAGAATGAATCAAGTCGAATCCAATAAAACAAAGCATCTGTATTTATCAGAAATCCAATTAAAACATGTGTAAACCCCCAGCTGGTGTCAAGTTTGGAAAAGAAAAACACAGAGCAAACTGAATTTGTTGGAATAAAACTTTACTTTACACCAGAAAAGGCAACACTGACTTAGAAAACACTTGAAACACTGTTGCTGTGAAACCACCACAGCCTAAAATTTAAAAGACTACCAGACTGTGCATTATGTCATGTCAGATTAAAGAACAAACAGCAGTTACAATTTCTGCCTGTCTGAGTTAGAAAACTGGAGCCCACTGTTTGATCCTGCTCCCAGTTAACACATTACTCATATTTAACATCAACATACAAAAAGTATTTATTTCAGTAAAACAAATCCATAGAAACTCAGGCAGACATGTTGGTGGAAACCTACCGTATATACATTCGTTCTTCGTCTTTAAAGATGGGATTCAATCTCAAAATGACTGCTCTTTGCCGGGGACACACCTCTGACCGTAGAGAGGGGCAGTCCTACTTCGGGATTTGCACACTACTGCTACCCTCTGTTCTGGAATTATAAGCAGAAGTGTTTTTCAAACTGAACCCATGAGAATTATTGTGTTGAAATAGAAATTATTTGAGTAAATTTAAATTATGTATTTTTTGCATAACATGCAACAACTTGAAAAGTGTTCAACTACAAAAGATGATTTTATTTAATAGAAGCTACATCTTCAACTTTGGATACTATAACACACACCCAATTTGCTTTTTCTGACTGAAGAAGGAGAGGTGAGAGGTGTGTTTGTGTAACTCCCCCTGAGAGGGGGAGAAATGTCCAGGACATGAGTGTGGGTGTGTTCACTTATTCAGCGCCTTTACTGGAATGGTCTGTCAACAGATATAACAACATTTGACTATAAAACTAAAATACAGCACATAGGAAAGTACTTGAGCAAATATTTTACTTATTACTCATATTTTGTGGTGCTTCAATGTTTTTGGTAGTGATGGTCCACACGTAGGATGTGAGTTTGAATGGAAAGAGACATTCTGGAATGAGGTGGATGGAAGTGATGCAGAGTATTCCTAGAGATGAAAGAGTAATTGGTGGAGACTTCAATGGTCATGTTGGAAAAGGCAATAAAGATGATGAGGAGGTGTTGGGCAGGTTTGGTATTCAAGATAGGGATGCAGAAGGTCAGATCGTGGTAGACTTTGCAAAAAGGATGGAAACAGCATAACAGTTCAGGGCAATGGAGAGTGGGAAAAAGAGGTGAAGAAACCTGTTGAAGCAGGTTGAAACGAAAAAAGTAACAGGTGTGATGTGTGATAAAGCAGTTTTGGCAAGACTGAAAGGAAAGGTGTACAAGATGGTGAGACCTGCGATATTGTATGGTTTAGAGACTATGGCAAAGAGGAAAAGACAGGAGGCAGAGGTTAAAACGTTGAGGTTCTCTTTGGGAGTTAAGAGACAGGATCAGGAATAAGTACATCGGAAGGACAGCGCATGTTAGATAATTTGGAACATGTACAGAGGAGGGATACTGAAGATATTGGTAGAAGGATGATGAGGCTGGACCTGCCAGGCAGGAGGCCTGGAGGAAGACCAAAGAAAAGATTTATGATTCAGTGGAAGAGGACACGACGCTGGTTGGTGTGATAAAAGAGGACAATGTCATATGGGGTAGCTCAGTTGGTAGAGCAGGTCGTCCAGTCTCTGTAAGGTTGGCAGTTCGAATCCCAGCTCCAGCTGTTCACATGCCCAGGTAAGGGTTCCCAGTGGGCCTGGCTGCGCTTTGCATGGTAGCAGCCACCAACTGGTGTGTGAATGGGTGAATGAGATGCCATTAAAGTGCTTTGGGGGCGTCTCATTCACCCATTCACACCTTCACCAGAAAGCCTAGAAAGTGTTATATTAGTGCAGTCAATTTATGATGATGAGTTACCATGGTGACCCCTGAGGGAAAAGTCAAAAGGGAAAAGAAGAATCTAAAGTGTCAACAACAGGGAGGTGCTGTCTTTCCATTTTTAAGACTACTCACTCCAAATAAATACAAAAACAGAAATTTCATAATGAGGGGGTCCAAAAGTTCACGTGTGTTCATTGCTACCTGGGTAGTGTGTGAGAGCTCATTCAACTTGTCTGTTGCTTCTGTCGCATCAGCAGAATGATTCGATACATTACAGACTGACTGGAGCGTTCTCACTTCTCAGTTGAAAGCATCCTGGCTCTTCACATTTCATTTGCCATTTCCCCTCACAACGGTGGCAGACAAAGAAAAAACAACTGTTATTATACAGCATTACCATAGGTGTTTAAGTGGACAACTTATTTATATATTAACACTCTAAAAAGACTTAAATATTTTATTACAGTACCATTCATTATTTCCTGTTCACCAAAATGAACACCTTTCACTCCAAAAAAGAACATGCCGTCTCAAAGATACACCTCATGGACAATGGCTGTCATGGACCGCTTAAACACTAACTTATAAAATAGCATTTCAGCACTCTTAAATATCACCAGCTCAACAATAGATGCTATAAATACAATTCCACACTAGTTCCCGTCTGTTTTATTAATTATAGATCATTCAAATGCAGATATTAGAAAGAAATGAAACTATTGATTTATACAGCTTAATATTAACTGTGTTATTAAGCACTTATTTTGCATCTGGGACTGTATCTTGCACTGTTGCACTATCATGAGGGGTTCACACTAACTTTGCGGTGATGCTCAGTGGTGAAGGTCCGTCTTACACTGCTTCTGACAAGCCTTCATCACACCATAAACAACCAAATTTCTGCCTGTTGCAAGACAAGTACGCCGCTTGTTTTGAAACTGACCAGTCCCCATGTATGATTTCACTGGCTGGCTCTAGCTGTGGAGCCAAAATTGGATTGTGAAAAGTTGTGAAAATAATTCCTCCAACTTTTGACAGAAGCAATACTTTGCAATATTTACGTGTTTTGATTTTAACGTCAAATAATTTTATGAACTTTATTTTATGAGAGCGAGTTAACCAAAGCCTCGTTAGTGGAAAACATGCCAATAAATTTGATTCTAAACAGTAACAATGATGATAGTCTTCTAGCTTTGAATAAAAAGTCACCAATAAATACGTAAGTTGAACAGAAATCCTTTCTCTGTTCTTTGCCTGCACTACTTTCATGCTCTTTCTACAGTCCGAGAAAGCATGAAGCTATGTCAACGATAAATCTTGCTGCAAAGTAAATGTTTTTTTTTTTCCAGGCAACGTGTGTTTTCATGCATAATACTGTGGCAGCCAAGAAAATAATGCACAAATACAAGAATTGAGAAAATTAGTTTACAAAAAAAGAAAAATTGAAAAAAACAGACTATATATAGCTACATACAGTTAACTTATGTTAACGGGTATAGATAATGGATGGATGGAGGTTTGCAGAGGTTGCCCTTGCTGTGTTGAGCGGTTACTAAAAATCACAGTTGAATCCTCCCAGAGTATTACAAAAATGTACCAAAAACAAAAAACACATTTTAAGCAGACTATTTTATCTGTAAAATTCCTCATAAAGTCCCAGTTAAAGTGAGCAAACAAACATAGAAAGAAAATTAAAAAAAAAGAAAAGAAAAGAAAAAGGGGAGAGGAAAAGTGGTGCCTTTAGAGTTGTAGAGGTCTTCACGGGTCCACTTTCATCAAACCCGAACCCAAATGGACCCGTGAAAATCGACCCGAAACCGATCCGAGCTATTATCATAAGTCCAGGGATCCGAACCCGAATGGACCCGTAATATTTGAACCCGAAACTGACCCGAGTCTTTAGTTTCCAACCACGATCCGAACCGAGTTGCCCGAATAGAACCAAGACATTACAGCCCATAGTTGCTCATGTTACAAAGTTATCTAGCGTTGAATAAAACTTGATTTTCTTACCTAAAGTTCTCTTCTTCTACCCGGTTCAGTTGCTACATAGGCTAAATCCACGTCGTTATTTTCTTTGTGGATACAGATGCTATTGGTAGCAACTGCTAACGCTAATAGCCAACACCAGTCAGGATGTGTCGTGAATATGTTCTCTCATCCAGTGTTGTCATGTTGGTGATTCGTTGTGCTTTACAGCTGCCGTGCATACCGGTATTAATACGCTACGGCAACACGATTGTTTCATGACAAACATGCCACATTAATTAATAATCATTTAACTACCTTGAGTCCTGACATTGGCTGCCACCGCCAATAGCTTTACCTCTCTCTAGTAAACGCAGACCCAGCCTGTCAGAGTCTTTTGAATGGACCCGAAACCCGATTCGGGTCGGGTCGGGACCTCGGGTTTTCGGGTTGTTCCGAAGACCTCTGAGTTGTATGAATATGGAAAAAAGTAAAACTGCTTATTTTATAATGTTTGACAGGAAACTGATGTGTTGGTGTTTTTTTTTTTAATTTTCTTTTGGCATTTAAAATAACAGGATATTTTATTCTAAAAGTCAATAAGAATGGATTGCCATGGTGCTGGATTGGTAAAAGCCTCAGCCTTAACAATTCAGCTTATTTCAGTCAGTGCCCTGAGTGTAAAGCTGGCAGGAAAAAAAAAGCATTTTATTGCACAAAAGCCTCAGGCATGTCCAACATGTGATTCTTCCTTCTGCCAGCCGATGACAAATCAGACACAGCAGCGCTAACTATTAGGATACTGCAGCAGAGCTCTCACTTTCATCCATCCAATTAAATGTACTCAGTCAGGAAGAGGTTAGATGCATTTACACAACATTCAGCTAATCATATTTAATATATTCAGTGATTAGATTTGTATCCTAAAGAGACAGAATGAATGGGACAGCCATTTTGTTGACAAGGCCTAATTTTTGTGAGACACATCCTAATGAGGCTCAACCCCATGATTTCCATCCGACTGCTGGGGTCACGGCTGCTATGACTCTTTGTTACAGTTCCTCTTTCATGTCATCACAGTGGAACTCCCAGTCTTATCAACTCCAGCAAATTATCTCCTTCTTACTACTGGAATAGACCAGTGCACTACGCTGCACAAAGACTTTCTGAACACTTGTATAAACGGAGGATGTTTAAGATTATTGTCACCATACATAGGAGTGGTCAACAACCAAAGATTGCTCCAAGAAAAAAGTAGTGACTAGTCTACGAGGTTACAAATGAACCCAAGGTAACATCCAAGCAACTAAATGCCTTGAAAGAAATGAAATTCCTCCATGAATCCACCTTCAGGAGAACACTAAAACACAATTGGTGTGTTTGACAGGGGTGTGATGAGAAAACCATTGCTGACCAAATAGAACACCAGCCTGCAGTATATTGAATTGTTCAAACGATTTAAATTAACTTTGATTAAACATCAAACTAACATTTTGGTACTGCAAGCCCAAATTCAGGGGTCCAAATGACAATTTACATAAACAAATCCCTGCATTCATGTTTCCCTGCACACAAATCCAATTTACTGTGAACTATAAAGCAGCATCTATGGGTAATGTCAACTCTGGTGGCATTAGAGGGTATTTCTAAAGCAACTTTATGAATTAATGATTAGAGATTGTTTTGATTTTCTGGCACAAGATGATGATTGGCTCATCTACTGCTTTAGTCTTCCAATGTCTATTTAAGAGAACAGTCACCATACCATGCTCCATCTGTATATCTGTGTCTTCCTCTTAATTATCTGCACACAAGGCTCTCTGATCACATTTGCAGGGTGTGTTCATCAGATAGGAGCAAAGCACAAATTTCCTCACAACTTAGAATCTCAGTTTTACATTGTAGTAAAATTACATTGCTTCTTTTCCAATGTTTCTATTGTCATGTATATTTGAAGTGTACAGTTCATGGCTATGTCTATACAACTGTCATATCAATTAAAATGTGAAATGTGAAAAAGTGAAATTGATCTCCTGCAGGTTTCATTTCAGGGCTTCAGTCTGACAGAGAAAACCAAAATGATGTCACTATATATCCTTCGCTGACTTACCAAGCCTATATCACATGACCATTAGTGGAAAATAACACAAACCTTAATAAGAGTGTAATTGTTTATGGCGGTATAGTGTAAAGGGAAAATTTTTCCAACGCTAAGTTTAAATGCTCATGTAGACATTAGAGGTCCTCATGGGTCCACTTTCATCGACCTAAACTCGAATGGACCCTTGAAAATTCGACCCAAAACCGACCCAAGCTATTATCATAAGTCCGGGTTCCGAACCCGAATAGACCCGCAATATTTGGACCCGGAACCGACCTGACCCGAGTCTTTAGTTTCTGACCAAGAAACTGATGGAGATACCCGAATAGAACCGAGACAACACAGCCCATAGAATCTCGGATTCTCGGGTTGTCTGTTTGTTCCGAAGACCTCTAGTAGACATAGATCAGTGTCATTTTAAGCTGCATTTTTTTTTTTAAGTGTAACTGCGCTAATATGAACATAGCACATATGAGAAAACTCAGGACTAAAGCTGTTCTGTATAGCACAATGACCAACAGAGGCCGCCTTTACCAACACT
The DNA here is from genome assembly GCA_018398805.1 of Hirundichthys speculiger. NCBI lineage: Eukaryota > Metazoa > Chordata > Actinopteri > Beloniformes > Exocoetidae > Hirundichthys > Hirundichthys speculiger. The sequence goes on from JAGFBZ010000582.1 coordinate 406,936, forward strand.
TATTCTAGCAAAGCACAGTGGTACAATGTAGTGAAACTAAGGGTTTACGTATTTACAAAAGCTGCAAGATTTATAGCATTAAAATGATCTATTTTGTACCTAACACCATCCCCCAACACTGACATTATCAATGCATAGACAATGACAATAATGCTGATGTAACAAAGGGAGTTATTACTTAGATGCATTCTCACTTTTTACTTTCTCCTGCGACATTACCAGTTTAATATAGACTACTATATTTCACTCACATTCATGGGGAAAAAAAAGATACGAGGTCAATTACTTCTGTAATAATTAGTTTTGCCAAGCATTTGAGATTCAGCATCTCCATATTTCCCTTTAACTGGCATGGGAAAGTAGGACATATTTTTTCTTTGTTGTACAGCAAATGGAAAACAAAAAGATGAACAGTGGACCGTATGGCATTTGGCAGTGGGTGACATATACATTATTGCTTTGCGCACAGCAGCAAACAATCCAAGTGCTGCTTTAGAAAGTGAGCTGTCATAGTCCTCGCACCCAGACACTATCACACAATAAATATCAATAAAAGAGAAAAAGAGAGATTTCCTCTGGGAGACTGCAGTCAGGTACATGAATTAGAAATGCCATCAGTAAGTTCTGAAAAAAATGGAGAAATCTGCAGCATCCTTTTCACTTCATTCCTGCACAAAAAATAAATTTTGCCTGGAGGGAGTTAACATGACTGACTGTAGATTTCTGTCAGCTGTAAGAGGAACAGCTGGATAACCATATATCAAGAGCAGAAACAAAAAAGATAACACCAACAGATAGAGGGTGGAACCTGCTAATTTACTGCTAAGGTTTTCTATCTGTATGTTTCCAAAATGCTAAAGTGGGGATGGCTTATAACCCACTGGCTTCCCTGGTATGATTAGCTGTAATCCTTCAAATGTGTTGACATTCTGAATCTCCTGCTGCAGATGCAGAGATTATACTGCAGAACATGAGATTGTTCAGCTGTTTTCTCTGCACAGTAAGACTATTTGAAAGCTGTTATCAAATACAAGGACCTAGCATTTTTTTTTTTTTTCGTTAAATAGGTATATGTACGAAACATGACAGATTGACTAAGAGGCTAGAGCAGGGGTAGGCAAATCCAGTCTTCGAGGGCTGGTGTCCTGCCTTAAATGTTTCCCTGCTACAGTGCATTTGATTCAAATGAGTGGGTCTTTAATGGTCTTGTGCAGACCTGGATGACAGCTGATGGTGATCCATTCATTAGAATCAGGTGTGTTGTGGCAGGAAAATATCTAAGACATGCAGGACAGCAGCCCTTGAGGACTGGGATTGCCCACCCCTGGGCTAGAGTCACAAACATACTGTAAACAGCAGCTGCGCTTCCTGTTGAATAGTCACATGAAACTCCAAGTCAGTTCTTTATAAACTTATTATCAAATTTTATTTCATAACTGGAAATAAACTCCAATACATCCTTCCATTAGCTGTTTCTGGCTGTATTAACTATAAACTTCTGGTACTTCCCAGATCCTCTAATGGCTATAATTGTTCCTGAACTCAAAAGGATTTATCAGTTATTTGAGATATTTTGTCTGTGGTTTAAAATTAAAAAGCATTTTGAGTCACAGCTGATCAGGTTGATACTGGGGTGAGGCTTTTTGGCAGCTTCTTGGTCTCATACTGCTGACTGACTGAGACAGAAGAAAGTGGAGAAGTGATTTGTCACATGCTGTAACACAGAAAAAAAACTAAACGTTACCTTGTTTTGCTGAAGAGTGATCTGTTCATTTTAAGACTTTGGTTAAGATAGAGCTTTCTGAAATTAAGTGGCTGAAATGTATTTTCTATAAACTGATAAAAATGTAATTATTATTTGTTTAGAATTAACTTTTTTCAATGAACTAACTCCTTTGGTATTCAGTATCAAACACTCACAGCATTCAGCAAAGTCAGTATTGTAGTTAAATAAAATTACCATTATAATTCAACCAAACACACATGTTCTAAACTGACAATTGGTGTGGATCCGAGAGTAAAAGGTTTGTCTAATGTGTATCTGCGTCACTCCAATAGACTAGCAACCCATCTCTTGCTGGATGACTGTTAAGATAGGCTCTCGCCGTCTTGTGATCTAGAATAGAATAAAACTGGTATTAAAAATGGATGGATGGACTATTTCTCTTTAATTTTGCTCATTAAAAGGTATGGTGGGAGATCTTTTTTTGCAGCATTTTTTACAATATTGCCTGAAAACCTTTTCACATTCCCATTGCACCCACTGAAATAGAATGTTTGCAAAAAAAAAACGAATTTTTTTTGTCCGGTCTAGAGGGTGTAATCAGAGGAACTCTGACCAATCAATGTACTGATCATCTTTACATTTATTGTCTGCCTAATACATCCATCAAATATCAATGCACTCCCCCCCAACCCCCATCTTGCGCGTTCACAGTTTCGTTACTCGAGGACCTCCACAGCTCTGGCAATCAGGTGAGCAGACACAGTGTTGCTATTTGAAAGCCAAAAATCAAGTTAGCTCGCACAGAGAGAAGAAGACGTCAACCGGCAGCAAAATCAAAGGGAAAACTGTTGTTGAAAAAGCAACAGCCATGCGGAAGCTAACCGAAGAACGAAACAGAACAAGAGTGGTTATCTGTACGGCTTTCCAGCCCTGGCGCCAGCTAAAAAATGAAAAGGGGCTTCAGACCGATGCCAAGGTGCCCAGTTACTACTGGATAGGTAAGATGATGCCGTTCTGATTATATAATATTTCAACATACTGATCAGTTACAGGTATTGTAGGCCTATTCACCCAGTCAGTGAGAAAATGAAAGATGATGACAAACTTATTGTCCATCGAGTGACATGACGAACATATTCCAGCATGTTTCGCTAAGCTACCAACTCTGTCAACTAGGCTACAGTACTATGTGTGCCATCGTTAGGTAGGCTGTTGTTATCCTTGACGGAGAAGACGCCATGGCTTGAAGTTAGCCAGCCACTCTGATGCTACTTTTTGTTGGCAAATCGACGTGAGTTCTCGCGAAGGCTTGTGAACTTCCGTGACCGCTCGAGACAGCGTGCACTCTCATGTAGTCGTGAATCGTGTGAAGGCGTGGTTTGGGAGGAGGGAGGGAGTGTATATTTTCAAAATCTTACTTGAGTTGGATTGCTGGAACCATTTTTTCAAAGATCTCCCACCATACCTTTAATAAGTCCAATTTGAAATGCTAACCACAGACCTCGTGATCTTGGCAGCAAACTCTCAGGCTTTGTTCTGAAATCTGTTTCTTTTTATATGAATCCTCTCCACTCATTAACAAGCCATTTATTTTGTTCTGCTTGGTCTCCCACTGGAAAAACACAGAAAACACCTTCTGACCTGCAGCTCATTTTGGCTTGACAGGCCCGGCTCTGAAAGGAGTCCACAATGCATAGAGTCAAACATCGATAGTGCTCATGACTGCATGCCCGTTTATTAGCCTCCCTATGGTTTCCCTAAGAGACAATGGGGAGGCTTATAGAAACACTTATGACTTAACTGCTGTTATAGAAACAGGCAGCTCAGGTGAACATGTCTGTTTTGGAAAATAACACAAGTGCTTTGTTACAGAAAGATAAAAAAGGCAGACCAAATTTTTCACTTTTAAAAGATATGTTTCTCCATTGAAGAGTACCCCCGAGAGGCATAATCTGTTGACAAATAATTCATTTCTGCTTCTACAGCCAAAAGCAATGCATTACACATGATTTTGCTACACCTCTGTTGAATGTATTAAATGGGTTTTTGACCATTGTTTCTGTCCGTATACAGTAATAAAAAGTTTTTGTGTTTGTTTTGACATTTTGGATACCAGAAATGTATTAGCTATTATTGAGTTTTGTACATAATAGGTCTCAAGAATCCAGGTACAAGAGTGGACTTAAGCTCAAATCCCACAGGGTCCGGAGCCAGCTGCTGCAATTCACGGTCAGTCTTGTTAATGAGAGTTGTCTCACCAGAGGTGCCAGAGAAGCATCCCAGAAGCGACCGTCTGCTCTGCTCCACTAAAAATACTCACTGAGTCAATTTGTGCACTGCAGATGGAGTTTGCAGGAAGTCAGACATGAGGATGGCATCGAGAATCTGGTGAATTTTCAAACTAAAACAGCACAAGTAGGTTCCTAATACACTGACATGATGTTAACCTGTGGAGGCAACAGGTAAACAATTCAGAAGCTTTCAGAAGAGATTTGAACCATGTAAAAGAAGGGGTTCAGTTAAAAAGACAAAAAGCTAATTTTATAAGACACTATTAATGCTTTTTAAATGTATAATTCAAGAAAAAACAAGACATGGTAAGATATGCATTTAAATGAATAACCATGTAATTCTCACGTGATCTCGAAACTTTCCAGTGAACCTGCAGTCTTACAAATTAAGCCGAGGAGACAGTGCTCACCGACACCCCACTTCTAAAATGTTCTCGGTGAGATCTGAGGTCAGAGCAAAACCCCAGCTAAACTTGACCATGGCACTTTTGTTCCCAGCACAACCATGGCTTTACTCATAAACCCCTGTTATGACTTTCACATGCTGGAGTTTTTCCCCAGTGATTGAAAGGGTGGCTCCTTTGCACTTTCAGATCAAGGAATAAACTCTGTTGTTTATATTTCTGCACCAAACGGCAGTTCTGTGCCTGGCCTTCTTGGACTTTATGCGGGGTGCTGGTAAGCATGGTGTCTGGATATTCTGTTGTTCTACTGTGGGACTTAAGTCCTCGAGTGGGTGATGACAGTGAAACATGAAGGGGTATTACTGGGAAGAACAATGTGCCTAGTCTGAACCTGAACCAAATATTTAAGCCATCATCTTCAGCAGTGGTTCAAAAAATGTATGTAGGAAGCTGAAGAAATTCAGTAGGAATGGATCATTTTTTGGACCTCAGCTTTCGCTTTAGGCCTATCGTTGTGAGTGATTGTCATGAGAAAAAAAAAAGACCTCCTGATCTTTGTTAGTTTTTTTGGGAACCCTGAGGCAGCTGAAAGGTAATGGCAGACCAAGTAAAATATGGCTTGGACAATTTCCAAACCAAAAACTCGAATGTGGGAGTCGTTCACTGAGGCTGTTGAGCATGGCAGTGAGATTCTGGCACACCAGCAGATGCTTTGAGAGGGTGAAGCTGTGCCTTGCCTGTACCGTTTGCAGTGGGTTGGAGGGATGGTGACCTCCCTGGGGCTATACCCCGGCGGTGGAAGGAATACTTTGAGGATCTCCTCAACCTAACTGTTATGCCTCCTTAAATAGAAGCAGAGGCCAGTGAATTTGAGGGGGTTGCATATCACTGAGGCTATGGTTGTCACAGTAGTTAAATTACTCTGCAGGAGCAGAACCTTGCAGGATGATGAGATTTGCTACCAGTCTTCTCAGCAGGCAGATTATAACTAATCTCTTGGTCATAGTCATTATCCACAATGTTTCACACACCAGCTAGAAAAGACATTTATAAATACCTCATGAGCTTTACCCACAAATTTGCATTGTATGATTATTGACCGCACCTCAGTGGAAGTTCAAAAGCACAGAACAATTCAACTTCTGTGTCCTCTTATTGTTGAAGAAGGGGCTCATATTTGATAATGTCTAAGCTATACGATGGGGCAGATGAAGGTGTTTTTTTTGTTTTGCATTAGTGCACAGGAAGTTGGGGCAGAGAGACAGAGAGAGAGTAGGGAAGGCACGTAGCAAAGGGTTACAGGCCGGGAGTCGAACCTGTGACCGTTGCAGGAGGACAGCAGCCTCTGCACGTGGGTTGCCTGCTTAAACCACCCAGCAGCCCAGATGAAGGTTATGTCATAAAATTAGCAGGAGCACGCGAAAGGAGATGGTCACCTGTCAAGCTCAAGAGCTCCCGACTGTGTGCACATTTTCTCTGCTTTTAACTCTTCTCCTGTAACCTCTCCCTCTCTATTACAGAGCAGAAACTGTAGCTTCCCAGCAGTCATGTCAGAGTTAACAGGGATAATGCAAGGTAATGCCTTTTTGATGACCACATCTTTGGCATCGTCTACAGAAGGTCACAGAAAACACACTGTTCTTGTCAAGCTTTTGGATAAAAGCACATACATTCACATCAGTGAACACACCTGTGTTTTTCCATTTTTCTATTTTTTTTCCACATAGAATAGAATTTTCCCATAGTATTTCAAAACTATCCTAATCACAACAAATCTAAGGATTTTTTTTTCAAAACTGCAAAACTGCATAAAATACTAACATGCTCATTTAAAAACATTGTTTGCAGTATGTGAACAGTTGCAGAATGCTAACATTAACCAGAACTTCTGCTACTTCTAGTAAAAAAAATTGAGAGTGCAACTGGTCAGTTTCGTACATACTGTATTAAATAATGAATTGGGCCACAACAGTAGAAATGATTACATCCGTCACGTGGCTGGCTCCCCATTTTCAAAATTGGAAGCTAGCCACAAATGCTGTAGCATGACTACTTTTAGAAAAATTAATAATGACAGCCATTGTAGTAGTATGCATTAAAATCTGCTGTATGGCAAGTACGTAGTACATACTGGAATGTTTGCTGTATGTACTGAATGACTTTCTCTGTAGTGTATGTATTAGATTAGAGTATACAGTATGCAAGGTAGACTGGTCAGTTAGTACGTCAATGTTTAAGTTTAGTTTTCAAAACTAATGTAGTATACATATGTGCTGGTCCTGGAGCTGTTGTTAGCATGTATACCTATACATATATGTAGCTATAATATATCTATGCTGAGGCACAAATGGAAGCCAGTCATGTTACTACTATAACATGCAAGGTTCTGGTCATTTTGTGCACAGCCCTCATGTTTTAATTTGGATACAGTTTTGTCTGTTTTATCCAACTTTTGTACACTATAGGCGTTCCTGCTCAAAAATGACTGGTCAAAATTAATGGGGGAAACCACAATTAGTGTAAAAAACTGAGCTCAAGTACATCCTCATTTGTCAGATGAAAACACACATGCGCGCACACACATGCACACACACACACCTCTGCCTACTATAGTCTCTCTCCCAATGGTACAACACCTATTGGCAGGTCTCACAGACAGCAGCAACATAGTTTGAATAACATTGAACTTTTCTCATGCCTTTGGTATATAATTCTTTTGTGAGGCCTCGCTTACACTTCATTGTATGGCATTTCAGATTGATAATTACGTGAGGCCCTTGATTATATATTTAAATCACAAGACTGGAGAGGAAGAGAGAGACCAGGAAACTGACAGTGAGGATGGATGAGAGGATGAAGGGTCAGAAGCTAAAGATGACATGGAATATAATCCAGACCAATAAATTATTGATGGAGAGGAATCCAGTGATGAAGAGGATGGCCATGCCAAGGCTGCTGTCGCGTTTAAGTCAAAGAATGGGAAACTTAACCTGGTCTTCATCCCTGGCTGAGAATCAGGGTAAGCTTTCAGATGAAAATGTCATTAGGATTTCACAAGAACCTACAACATATGCCGTTGAAAGTCCATTAAAACCATTGTGGAAAACATGACCAACTTGGTGAGGAATTGGATTCACAGAGACAGTTTGAAAGAGGTAACCCAGACAGACATCAAAGCATACATGTGTCTCTTGATATTGAATGGTGTTTAAAGATCCAGAAACAAATCAACAATCGGTTTATAGGATCAGTTTCCAGTTTTTTTCTGACTTGCTGCGGGCTTGCTCATGTTAGGTCACGTTAGGGTGATTTCAAAAGTCCATGGAAGCAATGGTTATGTTTTAGGTGGCAGGTCAGGTTTGACGTATTAAAGCTTGTGCTTCCCTCCTTGCAGAACTCACTTGGAGTATTAGTCACAAATAACCAGCCAACTATCTTCTTCTGAAACTTTAATGAAGTTCCATAGAACTGCCGCCATGTTTGTTGTGATCAGAACGCTGAGCTGCATGCTGCATTCAAGGTGTAATGTAAATTGCTCTGTTCCCTCGTTTGCTAGTCGTTCTTTCAGCCTTTTCTATTTTTTTCTATTTTTTATGTGTAACATGAGGGAAAATACTGCGAAAATCAATTCAAGTCAGCAACTACCAAAATTATGACAGAGTTAACAAATTGTTTTCTGGCATGAGAGGGTATTCTTCATTTTCCTAATTGAGAAATCGTTTTTCTGATTATGCCGACATCACTTGAACATAACATTCACTGCTGGTCATTCAAGTCTCAGAGGGATTGAGGTACTGCCGTGTTGACAAAAATATATATGTTATCGGGGCTATTCATCATGATATCGGGACAATTATTGGAATGACGTCATAATTTCCTGTTATTGGCCCGATAGTTATTGTGCACCCCTAGTTTGCATAATCCATACTGCGTATTCATATGGATATTTTAAGCAAACTGCAGATTGTGCAATTGTTCATATCCTGCACAACATCTGCACATTGCTTACTGAATTAGCTCATCTTCTGTACCAACTGTCTCCACATTATTAGTAGTAGAATTTGATTCAGGACATAGCTAAAACAGATACAGAGTGGTTACAAATATTTGGTTGATCCAAAGCTTTTTTTTTTAAATAGGAAATAGAAATAGGTTTCTTATCTACTCTTTGTTAGCTGTTGGTAATAACATTCAGTTAGATATCTTGTTTAGTGAGGAGTAGCAGTCACACTCACCCTCCTTAAATAATTTGCACACAGCTGCGAGTCTCTCACGCTTAAGTGTATAATTATCTCTCTTATCTGCCCCAAATAGGCAAATTAAGAAAGTACCAGCACAAACCATCTGGTTGTTTGAAAACTCAAGTCTCTGCTGGCACAAACACAAATGTATTTTCACCATGTTTCAACACCCATTAAAAAAAAGAAAAAAAAAATCCCCTTTTCTTGTTTTACAGTTTATGTATTTTTGCCACAGTCACTTGGGTAATGTGCATGTGCTTTTGCACTTTTCCTCCAGCTGCCAGTCAATGGGTCAGGCTGGCTGCTTTAACTTGTGCCAGCCTGGCCAGTATTTACATTAACACTATTTCAATTCAGATGAACGACAAATTCACGTCTAGATTTCACATCTAGGTGTGAAAATTTGGGTGCGAGCCTGTTATTTTGTCCTGTCCAAAACTTTAAGTGACCTTGGAACAACTTCTAACGCATCAACAATTCTGCTCCACATGCAAGTTAAGAATCCCCACTATAAAATAAAGCTGTAATATTGTGGATGATGGAAAGAAGTCTCTCAGGGATCTCAGAGACATTTGCATAGGTCATGTCTATCTTTAGCTGAGACTGACTACAGTTGTCATCGTTAAGAATCAGAGCCAGATGGGGTCTAACCTTGTTAATGCCCTTGATGACATTCTTTTTAGCTCTAATTAGCAGCTTTAAGACGCTTGTTACGTTCTTTTGTAGACACCTCTATTCACACACCATGGCTTATATCAGGGCCCAGGTTATGCTCCAAAGAAATCTTAGTTTCAGTAAACTAATGTACGTGCTTTATTTACACATTTATGATCTTTATGTTCTTTCTCAAAGTGAAGCAAGAACACGGGAATGGTAGACCATACAGTCAGTCAAGATTATTGGATGTGTCTGCACAATTTTTTTTTAAATCATTTTCTTTTGACATTGTAAATAGAAAATCAAATTACCCCTCTCTACATAGCAACATTTATGGTAGCCTAGACATGTGAAGGGGACTTAAAATGTCTGTAATTGACTCTCAAAGGCTTGAATCAAAATCAACTGGACTTACAATGCAGCCATTGAATCACCTACCCAACTGACCTCACAACCCTTGTGTCATCCACAAGTGGATTCAAGCCCTTGAGGAGTACTATGACCTGGATAAATGAGAATATACATGGCATGTGTCTCAGTAGCCATTTTCCAACTATCAAACCAGACCAGGCTGAGGCTTAAACCAGCTAATCACCCATAATGACACACCACCCAGGTTATGAGAATACATGAGACTGATCAACAGTGTTTGTTTCTCTGCAAACAAATGACTTTGGTGAATCAGTATCCCTGTGTTCCCTCAGCTAATAGTACTGTAGTTGGAGGATGGGACTTAACAGAAGCTGATTACAGTTACAAAAATCACAAACACAAACATACTTCTTCTAGATCCCCATTGTTTTAACAGTTTCTCAATTAAAACAAAACTGTTAATTGGCCCTTAATACAAGGAAGTGAAGAGTCTCGGTGCAGCTACAGATGTGTCAGGATTAGTGCTTCAGTCACTGAGTGTACTAAAATAACGTACAATTTAACATCCTCATTGCCAACAGTGAATGAATCTTTGATAATCAAAAGTTTAACTGTCAGAATAAGGCTCAAACAGTCCAAGAGCAATATTGAACTGTAGAGCAGTTAAAAAGATTTAAGTTAAATGATCAGAGATGATGCAAAAGGTAAGGAAGTTAATGTTAAACTGAGTCTGCCATCTCTGTGACAAATGATAAAGATGGTAGTAAGCTAAGCAATCCTCTCATAAACATAGTTAATAAGAAGATCGTTAAAATATTATAGAGATGAAAAATCCTCCTTCTACCTTAACATTGCCCATGTGTGCATTCAGCCCCATTCAGTACTGTCTGACTGCTCACCAAAGTGAGACCAGAAATCCAGGGCCAGGGCAGTCTGGATTGGCTCTGTTAAACAGTGGAAGTAACAATGGGAAAGCAAGTGGCCTGGCTCGGCCTCAATACGGTCGGCTTTGGCTCAGTTAAAGTAGTGAGAAAGGGGCTACTGACCCACTTGCACAGCAAAGCTGAGCCACCATCAGAGGCAACATGAGGTTTATTTCCTTGTCCAAAGACTCTTGAGCACATGGAGGGTCTTGAGATTCATCATCCAACCCTACAATTAGTAGAAAACCTTTACCTTCCAAGCCATGGCTGCTCCAACAATGTGATTTGTGAAACATTGCAAGTAATTGGTAACACTGACAATGGAATATGTTGAGACTGCAAAATTGCTAAATAAAGTAGTTGGCTATGGTTAGGTTTAGAGACTAAAAAAAGAATTTGTTTCATATCTGTAATGGGAGTCTGGTCTCTTACATTGCATTGTTATTGGCACATAGCCCTTGTGCTCTATTTAAATTATTAGGTGTTAACTTTTCACAATAAACATAAATAGATGTATATGGAATTCTGTGGGATACTGAGATGCAATACAAGAGCCCTGTGATAAAACCTAGAAGTGATAAACTGTTAGTTATCTGATGACTCGAGGCCAGTGTGGTGTAAGCTATTACAGTCTTGTTGATAAAGTAAATATGACTTATTCCAAAACAATGAACACAAGAGAAGCAGCTTTACATTTGGATGGGATCTCTATATAAAGAGTAAATTCACACGTGTAGCACAGAAAGGGATGCATTCACATTTTGTCAGCCCCCATGTTAAAGAGTTTGAGTAGCCTTTGAACTTATTCAGAATTGCTTGAGTTTTCCTAACTAAAGCGCAAACTCTTTTAATTAGGCCTCCACCACCAGCTACAGCTGTATTGATTGCCATTTCTTCACCATATGATTGATGATAGATGAAAGATCTACTTGTTTTTAGCCCTCAGACAGGCAATGCGTGACTAGCTATTCCATTAACATGGAGGGATCCATACTAACATTTAATCGGACACCTGCCTCCTTCTCTCACATTCCTTCGATCCGTCATCCCTCACACCTTTCTGTCACTTTCTCTCCATCACCAGGGCCTCTCCTTTCCAGCCTGTTTTCTTATTCCCTTTATATCTTCTCTCTTAATTCCTTTTTATTGTTTTTTTTTTTCAACCTTTGAGCTCAGTCGGTTTTGTCTTCAGTATTTAATAATCTACTGTCTTCTAACTCTTTTACCAGTACTACTGCAGAGATTTAAAATGTGTGGCCTCTAGATTTGACACATTGTTATATAATGTTATTCCAACAAAACCAGGGGTTTTAATGCTAAAATGGTGAGAAAAAAAGGAAATGACCTTGGTCAGGTGTGCACAAGATGCAATTGTTTGTTGAAATGAAGCTTCCTGTGTGCAGTGAACGAAAGCAAAATGCAAGCGTGTGCTGCCAGTAGAAGTGTGCAGGACAACATGGGCCCGATCTTCTGCCAAACCTCCTAAAGCCGCTATTAAGGGATAGCGGGTAGTGGGAGGGGCATTCCCCTGCAAAAGACGCAATCTTCCACCTCCCTAAACCCGTGATATTACCCGCGCTAACTGCTACATTATGCATACATTATTCAATTCAATTCAATTTTATTTATATAGCGTCTGTTACAATGACAATTGTCTCTAGGCGCTTTACAGAGACCCAGAGCATGACCCCCGAGCAAATATCATCAACTAAGATTATACAATTAAATCCAATCAATGATAATGGCAGGTAAAAAACTCCCACGTAGGGAGAAAAAAAACCTTTATACCAAACAGTGGCAAGGAAAAACTCCACTTTAAGAGGAAGAAACCTTGAGCAGGACCTGGCTCATATGGGGGGACCTTCCTGCCGAAGGCCAGCCGGGTAGAGAAAGAAAAGAGGGGAGACAGGACAGAGAGAGGATATAGGACAGAGAGAAGATGGAGGACAGAAAGAGGATGTAGGACAGAGAGAGGAGAGCACAGAAAAAGTAAAAAAAATAATAATAAAGAAGTAGTGGAATTGTTGTAGGGTGAATGCAAGCGAGCTATGGAGGGCCCTTGGGCGTGTGTGTCAGCGTAATGAGCCATGATAGGCTCTTGAGTATCAGTAATGTGCAGGTGGGGTGTGTAGGTGAGGTGTGTGAGAGAAGGGGGAGGAGGGGGGGGAGGAGGAGGGGGTTTGGGTTTAAGAAAGAAAAGAGAAGGTAGGATTTCAAGCAAAAGGATGCAATATATAAACATAAACAGATGGAGGCAGCAGCACTGGGATGAGATGGCCAGAGGACCAGGTCGCCGATCACCACGCCAGTCGGTACCCAAACACAAGTGGAGGAGAACCCCGGGATGGACAGAGGATGGAACTGCAAGTCAGCATGAAACCCAGGAAACTCTGGCCTGCAAATACACAAAGAGAAAAAGGGGGCAGAACCAGCACAACAAAACACAGGAAAGCAAAGAAAATGGAGCACAGTTTCAGTAGCAGGGTGCTCCCAAATAATTATAAATGAGCTGGAGGAGGAGGAAGGGAGGAAGAAAGGGAAGAAAAGGAGAAGAGCAGGGGAGACACCACTCAGCAGATCATGCTGGTGTCTCCCTGTAGCGTAGGCCTATAGCAGCATAACTATGACGAAGCTGTGATTAAGACGAGCTACTCTAGTCTTACTACTACAACTATAGTTATAACTATTAGCCCCTACACACTATAGTTAAGACTAATTGTAGGCTTTACTGAACAGAAATGTTTTCAATTTAGTTTTTAAAAATGGAGATAGTATCAGCCTCCTTAACCCAAACTGGTAGCTGGTTCCATAAAAAAGGTGCCTGGTAGCAGAAGGCCCGTCCTCCAAACCTACTTTTAGATATTCTAGGAACGACGAGTAACCCTGCACTCTGAGAGCGGAGAGCTCTTATTAGGAGCATAACATGCTATCAAGTCTTGTGTAAATAGCGCGGAGCTAGGCCATTAAGGGCCTTATATGCGAGAAGCAGAATTTTAAACTCAATTCTAAATTTCACGGGAAGCCAATGGAGGGAGGCTAACACGGGAGAGATGTGATCTCGCTTGCGGATTCCTGTCAGCACCCTCGCTGCTGCGTTCTGGATCAATTGAAGGCTATTTAGCGAGCTTTTCGGACATCCTGCTAACAGCGCATTACAGTAATCCAGTCTAGAGCTAACAAACGCGTGGATTAATTTTTCGGCATCACCCTGGGAGAGGATGCTCCTAATTTTGGCAATATTTCGGAGATGAAAAAAGGCAGTCTTGCAAACCTGATTAATATGCTGCTTAAATGACATATCCTGATCAAAAAATAACTCCAAGGTTTTCGCAACTGTGCTGGAAGCCAGCGTAAATCCAGTCAATCCATTCCTCAGGTGTTTGGGACCAAAGACAATAACCTCTGTTTTATCCGAGTTTAGAAGCAAAAAGTTAGAGGACATCCAGGACTTAATATCATTAAGACACCATTGAAGTTTAGCCAAAGGTTTTGTTTCCTCTGGTTTCATAGATAAGTACAGCTGCGTATCATCAGCGTAGCAATGAAAGTTTAAGCCATGGCTCTGGATAATTTTTCCCAAAGGCAGCATGTATAAAGCATTATTCATGGAAAATTCAAAACATTATGCATGGGAGTGGTTAGGGTATTCCACCTGTTTAACCAATCAGTGCGTCAGTAGCCATTGCCTTTAAGAGCAGGTTGCGCTACCCGCAAACAGCCATCCACAAACCATTTTCTCAAACCGGCATGGATGGAGGAGGGGCACAGCGCTTCACCAAGGATGAAATCAAGCAGCTCGTGCATGAGGTGAAAACTAGAGAGGGGAGAATATTTGGCACCCCCGCAGGTCCTCCCAGGAGGGATGACGCCCCGGCAAGCGTGGGCTGAGGTAGCAGAGGCAGTGTCCACATCCTCCAGCATCAGGAGAACAGTGGACCAGTGGCATCAGGAGAGCAGGTTGCACTACCCACAAACAGCCATCTACAAACCATTTTCCCGAACCGGCATGGATGGAGGACGGGCACAGCGCTTCACCAAGGATGAAATCAAGCAGCTCGTGCATGAGGTGAAAACTAGACAAGGGAGAATATTTGGCACCCCCGCAGGTCCTCCCAGGAGGGATGACGCCCGACAAGCGTGGGCCTACCACCTCCCTCTCCTCCCAATAGCAACAGCCAGTTCCACACATCTCGTCATAGCTATCGCACCACCCGTGGACAGCTGCGCCGTGGCCCACACCTGCAAGGGGGGAGAGGAGGAAGAAGAGGAAGAGGAGCAAGAGGAGGACAGTCATGACCGCATCGGGTCTGTCCACTGTTCACCTCATGCACGAGTTGCCCATCCTTTTGTTATTATTTACAGTGATAATATATTTCATTTTCATATAATAAAAACACGTACAATCAAGCATATCCATGTTCTGTGGAATACAAAAAATCATCTTGGACGATGTACTGGAAATGTAAATTTCACTGTGTTGGGACGCTGGCTCAGTGACAAATAAAGGCATTCTGATTCTGATTCTGATACCGCCATTCATCTCTCCTTTGTGATGATAACGTTATACAAAGTATTCCGCCATACATGACTCACTCACTCTCCCGTCTGAAATGTCGAGTGGAACCCAATCTGAATTCAGAGAATGGGCTGCCCATAGCCAGAAACATGTGAGAAACCATATACATGCATCCACATAGGCTACAGTTGAAAGCAGCATATCACAATACAGGCCTGTAATGGCATGAAGGTGCGTGATCAAAGGAGTAGTCTTAAGCTGAGGGCTCATGAGTGTCTATCCTGACTGTAACCATCCGTAAGAATTTTTTCCATAGAGCGTACGTAGGCTGTTATTAGAAGCCCTGCAACTGATGCACATAATACTTACCAGGCAGGCTGCAGATGATATGACTAGCGGCGTCTCCGTTGTTGGAACTGCGCCGCCAGCTGATCATGCATTGCCCCACGTCTTCCGGCACTACGTCAGCGTTTGGAGTCGGCACCTGCAGCTCAGCTTGTTGCCTTCTGTACTCCGCCAAGAGCTCGAGCACCCAAACATGCGCTCAATGATGACTCGTGTGCATGAGTGTCTCCTGTTGAAGGCGATCTGACGTGCAGTAGTGGCCCCCATATATGGCACCATGCACCACGTCGTCAATGGATAGCCATTGTCACCCAACAGCCACCCATCCAGAGGGGGGGTCCCTCTGAAAGACTGCCAAGATGACAGACTGTTCCATTATGAAGGCGCCATGGCTACCTCCAGGATGATTTACGTATACATTCATGATGCAACTCCATGCATTGCAAATCACCTGGATGTTGATGGAATGGGTTCCCTTGCTATTCACATAGGCACCACTGTTCCTAGCTGGAGCCCGGATGTGTGCAATCAACTGCACCAAGAACCCTAGGGAACCCATATCTTGCCAAGAAATCTCTCTTTACCCTGCTCTGACCCTCCGGC
The DNA here is from genome assembly GCA_018398805.1 of Hirundichthys speculiger. Classification (NCBI taxonomy): domain Eukaryota; kingdom Metazoa; phylum Chordata; class Actinopteri; order Beloniformes; family Exocoetidae; genus Hirundichthys; species Hirundichthys speculiger. Next base: position 423,014 of record JAGFBZ010000582.1, read on the forward strand.
ATCACAGGGATGCCAGTGATGTACATACTGGCATGGCGGACAATGCTGGCAGTGACTGCAGTTAGTGCCGTGCTTACGGCAGATTGAGTGATGCCTCCAATAGAGCCAAGGGACTCACCGGCGTAGAAGTAAAGGGCCACTGTTACCTTGACGGTGACGGGCAATGCATGTGGACAGGTGGCCGTGGTGTCCAGATCATCTGCAAGCAGGTGACACAATTCTGTCACTGCTTGATGGGGGAGGCGCAGTTTTGCCACGCATTCTCGCTCTGTAGGAAACAACAGGTAGCCCATTGTTGTCAGGGATTTGTGCAGCCGAATACAGCCCAGGACCTCTCCCTCTGTCACAGCTCCAAGATGGGCTACAATTGGATTAAATATTATTTCAGTTGACAATGTTTGCTTGGGGGTATGCTCTGGCTCTCTGTAAAGCACCCAGGGACAATTGACATTGTAACAGACACTGTACGAGTGGCACTGAATTGGATTGGATTGAATGTGGCCCATGATATTATAGCCTGTAATTCAGCATGATCTATTAGTGGGCCAGCCTATTACTGGCCAAATGTGGAAGCCGTTCTGTGTCGGTGAACGTTTTACAGTCTCCAAACATTCTTACACATCCTGTTCGAAGAGTATATCCCAATCAGACAGTAGGCTGCAGATATTTTGTGCGTTTACAGACGGGAACATCAAACCAATGCATTTGAACCAGCGTTTAACTATATTCAGCCGGCCACTTCCGTGTTTCCAGCTAACCCGATGTAAGTTTCTGTTGCAACTTGATTTTCGGTTTGATCGGTTTGATCTTCCTGCCCCTGAACGCTCCAGACATCTCTCCCTTCTGTTCGACACATTTAGCCTACTTTACAGAAAGGGTGTGTGAAGTGTGTAAAACAGCTTGGATTAGCCTACTTGGATATGTATAACGCTGATCGGCATGGACATGCGTCTTGGAGGGGGAGGTCCTAGCCTACACACACACACACATACACCATGATATATGAATATTTTTACACAAATAATTCCTGTAGGCTACCTGTAAGTCCCAGATAGTTGGTGCGCTGCCGGTAAACACGCTCTGTTTGTCTTTGGTTTACCTGGTGAGCAAGCCGATTTAAGATGATGGTTGCCATTTTCTCAGGGGTCCAACTGGGGCCAAGTAGGAAGCCAGGCTTTTTATGCAGGACTTGATTCAGCAGGTGGTTCTGTTTGTGCACGTCCACATGTAACTGGGTGGACGCGCAATGACACGATTTGGACGCGTTCTTTTAGGCGTCGACATGCCGGTTGCGCTTTCCACAAACTCAGTATCTTGTGGTACCGGTATCTCGCGGGTTTAGGATAGAGGGTAGTGGGTGGTCTGACCACCCGCTACCCTGTATCCTAACCCCACGATCGCAAGATACTGAGTTTGTGGAAAGCGCAAGAGACACACACCATTGCCGTGCCTACAATATGAGTAAGGATGTCGGCATAATGGGTAGCGGCTTTAGGGAGTGTAAGATTGCATTAGCGGTTGGCGGAGGTTCCTAAATCAGCAATTTGCGGGTAGTAGGTAGTTGGTAGCAGCTACCGGGAGGTGTACGATGATGCCTCATGTATGCAATAGTTAGAGGGAAGGAAATAACACAAGTTGTCATTCCATCTCTCCAAAATTCAGAAGGCAACACAATGTCCAGCTAATGTGAAAGAAATCGGTAATTTCTGTTATTTTGAACAAGGCTGAATTGGCCACTATCAATTCATCTGCTATAACTACTTCACCAGAGTGGCGGGAACATATCTTGTCCGTCATTGGTGGAGAGATGGGTTACAGCTTGTTCAGGCTGTGGCTCACCATGAATTATAATAAATCAAGTAATGTGCATCATGATGAGGGCATTTTTATGTGGGGCATTGCCACAGTACAGTGATGAAAAATATAAAAGATAGCTGTAATCCAGGCAAAGGTTCTGTTTCAAAATTAGATGCCTACAAAATATCTGTACTTCAAAATTTCCCCATTATCTAATTTGATTCCATGTCAGACTTGAAAGCCTCTTCCTCCCTTATGAGTGCTGTCTGACGCTGAGGCATTAACAGAAAAGCTTACACATTTGAATTTAATCTGAAGAGGGATGTTTTACAACACTAAATATTTTACCCAGCAAGACTGATGCTACATTTGTTTTTTTAAAATTGACGCCAGCGCAGAAGTGCCCAAATGTGCAGTTCCTCCAGTGAGCCACTACTACACTGTTTGTGATTCAAGAACACATGCTCATAATAGATCTGTCGGTTAATGTGATTTTAAATTTCTGTCTTGAAATAATGATGAAATTGCAGGACAGGGTATATAAGATGTCTTTTTTTTTGCTTTTAAAGAAACATTCAAAACTGATGGGAACTTTTTGTGATTATGTTCTTGTTCTGGTAAAGCCCATCTTGCAGCAGAATGCTGTAGTCACTATAGTTAAGTGGTTATCATTGCTTCTTCAAAGCTAGGATTCAGGGTCTATATCTGTTGGTGTCCTAGGGGCCTTAAGTTTACACACTATGTTTTTTGCTGGGTGCTCCAGCTTTCTTTGATACACAGTGAAGATAAAAATTCCTATACATTTCACATGCTTAATTTTCATCAAATGTGAAATTACAAATATGGAAATATGACCTGTTTTCTGTCAACTCACCTATAGTGGGCTTACAAAGAAAAGGTAAAAGAGCCATTCCGATTTCTTCTCACATCTTTGACAGAACTTTCAAATCCACACAGATCGCCAACAGGTAAGTATTGGCAATCTGCGTGATAAAAAGATTATGTTGTTGTTTGGGGCTAGAAATTTAATCAGTGATGTGTTCTGCGGTTCTCAATGTGGATTTAGCTAAACTGATGTGATCAAATGATTAGACGCACACAATTAGACGTGTGTTTGGTCGCCAAGAAAAAAAAAGAAAAGTGCATCCTTCTTTAACTCAAGGGTAAAAGCCCACTTCAACAAGTTTCTGCATTCAGTTTTCACTCTAATAGGATGGGAGAAACTCAAATCTCTGTTAGTACATAAGAGTACAACTGAATGGTGCTCAATAGTGCATCGAGTCAGCTTCATTCTGTTGCTCATTTCACATTTTGGAAAAGATTGGACAGGACCATAATTTATTTAAAAAGGTGCAATCTAAAACAAACATATAGATTAAGACCACCAGCCCCTACTAAAAGTCGTCACGATCTATGTCATGGTCCCTGTATTTATTCTCTCCCTTTCCTTTTTATCTATATCGATCCACATCTTTATTATGCCTGCTCCTCGCCGAGTCAATGGACACTGCACAGCATTTACACATCTTATCAGTTAGCATACATGCGCACACACACACATGCTCCACTTATACCCTGAAGTTCAAACCACAGATATGCCACAGAAGATACAATGCAGCTGTTTGTATGTCAGGAAATGATGTAATATTTATGGATAAATAAAGTCAGTGATTGCTGAATGTTTAATTCTTGCAAATTATTGCAGTTTTTGTTGGGTCATTTCCTCCGTGGCACATTTATCTTGTCAACGCTTAATGATACAATCTACTGTGATCAAGAGGTCATGGCTATTTCTAAGGTGAAGCCACCTAGTCGACAAATATTTTATTTAAGAAATCTACTTCTCTTTTGGTCCTCATCATTACTTCTGGCTAGATCACATATGATATAAAAACAAAAGAACCAAGTCTGTCTGTGGTTTCTGCCTGAGCTGTGGCTGTTGACCAGAAACTGCTGGCACACCTGTTTACTTATTCAGCAGTATATCACAGCAGATCACTCTGCCTCATTGCGAAGATCATTCTGCCTCATTGTAATGGTGTCTTACTTTATTGACCAGCCAGTTTATTTGGACTGTTTGTTGAATCTGTTTTGTAACCTTGATCCATTTGTCTCAGGTTACCTGCTACACAGCAACCAAACTCAGAATCACTCCACTTCAGCCTGCCTATTGCTTCATCTGTCTGCTTCTTCATTTCCTCTGCTCTCCTTTGCATAAACCAATTTTAACTTGGCATTTTAAAGCCTCAGTGTCCAATATTTATATAGGACACCAATTGCTTAAATTATAATACTGTTGTGGAAAAATCAATATATATACACACATTATATATATATATATATATATATATATATATATATATATATATATATATATATATATATATATATATATACATATATACACACACACATACATAAACATACATACATACAACTATATTTTTAACCACCAGCTGACTATAATATCTAAATAAGACTGAGAATAAGACTTGACAATGGGTAGACTTCAGCCAATTTTAAATATCCATTGCATATCATACATAGATCTCAGCAGACTGATGAAGAGTGATTAAGAGCATTAATAATACAGTTGTGTTAACAGAGCACACCAGAATACACATGACAAAATAAATGTGGTCAACAAAAAAAACAAAACCTTGCAGCTGTGTAAAACAGTAGGAAACTGAGGTATGAAACACAATACTTTGTCTGGTAGCAGGACCTAAGAGTTCACCACATAACATGGTTAGACAATAAAAGCAATAAGGAATAATATCTAATTTCCATCACAAATCCCCACTTTTGTATTGTAACCACAAACCCCACACTCAGACACATTCCTATGTTTATAAATCATCAACATAATACGTGAAGGATAATAGGTAAACAAGAGGGGATAATAAAAGGAACTTGCTAAACCACAACAACAGAGTATGCTATAAACATGTTGAAAGACCAAGGCCACAATCGTACACCTCCCGCTAGCTAAATTGCGGGTTTAGGAGCCTCCGCTAACCGCTAATGCTTCCCTAAAGCCGCTACACGCTATGCCATCTCTCTTACTCACATTGTAGGTCTGGCAATGGGCGTGTCTTTTGCACTTTCCGCAAACTCAGTGGTCAGACCACCCGCTACCCGCATCACAAGTTACCGAGTTTGTGGAAAGCGCAACCCGCATGTCGGCACATAAAAGAGCACGTCCAAATGGCATAAATGTGCGTCCACCTGGTCACATGTGGATGTGCACAATTGGCTCTACCACTCGATTACGCATCACCGTATTGCATACGTTTTTATTCTCTTTAGGGCCGAAGATGTCGGGTCAGCAGTTGTGGTGGATGTCGGAATAGTCATGGCCAGACATGTCAGTCTGTACAGCTGTGGCATGATCTCATTCAGATGTTTGCTGTGGAGGAAACCAAGGAGATCTTTGGGACATTTCCCCTCAAAATCTGTGATGGCCTACATCACAGTCACTTCTGTTTTTAAACAGGTCAGATCATCAAATAGAGCTCCGTGGCTCTGGTGTCAAGCTGGAAAAGGTTGGACGCGGGAATTTATTTCCGATATGTCTGAAACTGTTGGTGGTCGAGGAGGGACAGGAACATTAATTGTTCGTGATCTTTAAATGCGCATCCAATGATTCGCTCTGCAGTATTTCAAAAAGGCACATCAGCTGTGCCAAGTTGCACAGCTGTCTCACACTCCCAGCACACCCTGCTGAGAATATGTTCCCACGGCTCTGCCTGGGCGTATTTACCGGGAGCGCACCAACTATCTGGGACTTTCAGGTTGCCGATAGGAATTGTCTGATATTTTTATGTATGTATGTGTATATATCAGTGCAGAGGAAGAGGAGAAGGAAAGAAGAGGAGGAACCTCTACAGCAGAGTTCCGGACGAGCTACGCACGAGAGCTGCTCCGATCTGCATGAAAAGACGCTCCATAGTGGTTTGCGGATAGCGGCTTGCGGGTATCGTCAATGGCACCAGATAAAAGAACACGGAGAATAACTTTCAGTAGCACAACCTGCTCTTATAGGCAATGGCTACTGACGCACTGATTGGTTTAACAGGTGGAACGCCCTAACTACTCCCATGCATAATATAGCGGTTAGCACAGGTAAGATCGCAGGTTTAGGGAGGTGGAAGATAGTGTTCTTTGCGGGGGAACGCCCCTCCCGCTACCCGCTATTCCTTAATAGCGGCTTTAGGAGGTTTGGCGGAAGATCGGGCCCCAAATGCCCACAAATGCAAGCTGAGGAAGAAACCAAAAACAGCATAGTCTGTCACTATGGCCACCAGGAGCCAAACATCTAGTCCCAGAAGATGAGGGGCTATCAAAAGACTTCATGGTACTAACTACACTGACTACAGAGTAAAACCCCAGTGGGGATGAAGAATCATCTGATCCACAAAAATAAAAAAAACATACAGTTCAAACTCGGTGCTGGAGTCTGAAGAATATGAGGGCACAGCAGGCCAATCAGTGTAATGGAAGGATTCTGACATTTGAGCACTAAAGAAGTTATAGGAATGCACCACCCTGAGCAGCCAATAATTGATTTAAAACCAATCTATTCTAAGGCAAGACATCACGCAAGGTCCTTATCTCAACACAGAAGGCCTGGAAACTGTCAGTGAGAACAGCCGCAAGGTTCTCTAGGTCTAGAATCAAATCATTAATATAATGAGCCAGGTTAACGTACCCCACCAAAGGACAAGGCCCCCAAACAACTTTGTCCCCTTCGGAATACAACCAGTATGGGACAACACAGGTACACAAGTGGTAGAAAAATAATGAGGCTACCTAGTATGATGATACAGTTTATTGTAAAGACAAACATGAGGAAGAAGTTTTGCTAGATAATTTTCTAGATAGTCCGCACTGACCTGGAGGTCAAGATTGATGTACTTGCCACAAATTCACCCATAACGATGTAGACACCCAAATCCACCTGAATTAGAGTAAAGAACCTGTGGATTATCTGTAACACCGAAATGATGTATCTGGGTCAAAAGGGATGTCCAAAAATGAGAAATAAAGGAGTACCCATATGATGGAGACTGGTATTATATCATGTCACAAACACTGTGTCCCAGGAATTGACCATTGTTGTCAGGTTTTGAGGAGAAGATGGAGGACCCAAGCGCAGGAGTACGAAAAAAGGTTTTCATTTAAAAAAAAAAAAAAAAAAACAAAGTCAAAACTAAACCAAAATCCACAAAAGTAATCCAAATGGGTAAAACATAAAGTCAAAACAAACCAAAACTCCACAAAAGAAATCAAAACAGGAATCCAGGGGGCAAAAACAGAAAAAAAACACTCACTGGACACGAGAACAGATTCACAGGGCCCAAGACACTTACAGGGCACAAGGAGATGAAAATGTTTCGTGTTCTTTTATCTGGAGTCATTGAAGAGACTAAAAAAACAAAGACTAATACACAGTTCAAAATACAAAGTTCATACAAGGTTTTGATATGCCATGCAGAATATTTAATCAGCCAATGGTACACTGTCTTAAATGCCACAAAAGATGGAAGAGAATGCACCCTGTGTTCAGCGTTGTTCCCTCTTTATGGCCACAGAAAGGGGAGTACTGGTTCCCCCTCCTCTTTAATCTCGTCCAGATGGCCAGATAGGATTCCGCTCTCACTTCATAAGTTTTAAGCTGTAAACAATGTCTCAAACTAGCGGTTTACATGAATAACTGCAGTGAATATGCAAAAAATACAGGGGAGGGGGGGAAGTAGGAAAATCGGTTAGATTTGACCCAAACATGACAGTAAGGACATACAATACACTGACTTTCATTTTATTATTGCATACTAGGTCATCAAATTGGTGTCAGTTGAGTCTGGCAACTTGGTTGCCTGTAGGGATTTTAAGGTCCAGCAGGTGTCAGTATTCAGTGACAACGTGTTGAAAACGTTCCATGACGCGTCATCAACCAACAAATGTGCACTAAACTTTTGAGCCAATTCTGAAATCCGAACAGAGAAAATGGGCCAGAAAACAGAACAGGAATAACAGGACTTAAATGCACGGAGGGACAAATGAGAGGCAGGTGCAGACAATCAGGCTGACAAAGGGGAAGGAAGAAAAGCTGAAAAAAGCAGACTTTCAAAGTAAAACAGGAAACACTACAGACAGGGATCGATGCCAACTTAACACAGAGTAGGAAGGACAAAACCAAAATGGCTGCCATGGCTGACCCAGACCATGACAATTGTTTTAGCAGCTGTGTACATCCAAAAGGGAGCTTTGCAAATTATAGGATTGACTATATACAATAAAATATTAATCTTCACATTCTTCATTTGCATCGTAACATTTCTCACCTGAATAATAAACCCAGAATTGTCAGGAGTAGAAACATTACACTTCACATCTGCAACCCTTAAATTACCATAATCGTCCCAAACAGTATTCTGAATACCCGCAGTAAACCCACTAACTCTCCTAGTGTCTCCATAGGGGTAGAGGAGATACTGGAACGGAACTATGGGAAAAATGCAGCAAATCTGAACATACAAAGCAACCTGTAATACTAAAAATACTAAATGAAGTCAACCTTCCCTGGCTGAAGATATAACCCAAAACTCTGAGGTTGGGAAAATATGTTAGCAGTAGCGTTAGCATTGTCATTTTTTTTTTTTTTTTAAATTTCATTTTCATTTTTTTATTTTCATCATTAGCAGCAGAGTCAAAACCACAGTAACAAAAGAACAGTCAAGTAGGACTGGGTGATATGATCTTAAATCAATATCACAATTAATTGAACAAGTTATCTCCATTACTATTAATGAGCAATTATTATTGTATGATTTATTTTCCTCTCATTGATCACTGACAAGACTTTTGCTGCAAATTATCAACTATTAAAACAATGATATTTTCTTAATAAAAAGGAATGAATATCTTTGATTTTGAAATTAGTAAAAAGGAAGCACACGCAGATTAACTACATAAAAAGGTCATTAAATATTTCATTAAAGAGAAATAACTCATATGAGCAAGATTGTATTGATTATTAGGTTCTGAATGTCTGTTTAGAACAGTTTTCAATTATTGCTCTGTCAAGATTGAAGGAAAAAAAAAAACACAAACAGTCCCCCTAAAGCTAAACCCCAAATGTGTGAAGGGTTTTGTTCCAATGAGGACCCCATCATTGATGAACTCGCTGGTCATCATGATCCTCTCTTGTACAGCCGATGTGTGTGTGGATCAGTCTTTATTTTTTTAAATGTTCTCAAAAGGCCCTTACCGCTTATTGGATGAATTGCTTATTTATGTTTGTGCAGTAGGAAAAAGAGGATTATGTGGTTCTGGAACTTGTTTGCAGTAACCTGGGTGGATGTTGTGCAAGGGACCACTGACTAGATGGAGCTGGACTGCCTCCACCTGCCAGTTAATTTGGGTTAGCAGAGAATGCGGATTTTTGTAATACAACAACAGTATTCTCACACAGCTCAGCTGATGGAAGGATACATGTTCCTGGATGGTCCACACCCATCAGGCTTTTAGACACATGATCCAAACCATGAGTCAACTTTGCAAAATGAGGAAAGAACCATTTCAGCAGACAGGGTTTTGAATCAGCTGACCACCAGGCACGACAGGTGTCTCTCATCCTGTGAAGCAAAAGATTGCTTTGCAGTTAGTAAAGCAAGGATGTCCTAATCATTAGACGTCGCTCTGGAAACAAGAGAATCATGAAGAGGAAAGCGAGCAGCAACCCTCACAGCAGCATCCACCTGTGCATCACCTGTAGAAACCCAATTACCTCTGTAAACATGAGGAGGACATTTACACACAGCTGTTGAGCTCAGCGGGATGGTTTTCATCCACCTCATCAGCACCATAGAAAGGTTTATCATCAAGCTTCAAAAAAGGCCCTAGATTTCCAAATTGCACCAAAACTGTGCTTTGTCACATTTGGTAAGTCAAGAAGAATCACGTGGTAGCTAACACTTTTGCACAGGTTTTAAAACATAATTGCTAGACCCTAGGCTTCTAGTACTTGACTCCAAGACAAGCCCTTTTTTTAATGACTTAATGACTTGCGACTCGACTTGCGTATGGACTTGGAAATCAGAGATGAGATAAAATTTTCTCGCACTGACCCAAATAGAAGAGAAGGTTTGTTTCTATTTGGATACATCTGAAAAGGTTTGGTTGTCGTATATTTTTGGGGTCCTGACTAAAATACAGTTGTCAAACAACTACCAAGCAGCGACAAAATATGTTACACAATGTAATACATGTCGATCATGAGCCCAAAGTTTAAAAAAAAACTGCCCACTTCTGTGAAATTGAATGGAGGGTGCATGAGTATGTGGCTGAAAAAAAGAAATAAGAACTGTCCATTAACTGAGCTATTAGCCTGCTCAGTTGAAAGGCTTGAAAACTCTGGAGTTGAACTAACCTGCCACCATGTTTAAAATCCAGCATCACCAGGTGCAGATGAATGATAAGCATGTGGTGCAGGACAAGGCTCGACAATGGTGGATCTAAGTTTTTTTTTCTCAGTAAGTGGCAATCAAGGAGTCCCGTTTCTCATAGAGGGGCCACCTTTTTGTCCAACATCCTTGCACACAATCACATGTTTTTGGCAAAGTGTATGTGCATTTCACCTGTCACATCTTGTTCAATTTATGTAAGTGAAAATACATAAATAAGCAAAGTTTAGATTTTAACACAGTATAAATTTTGCATTTATATTTTCTGTGCATAGACAAAATACTTAACACATTGCTAAAAAACTAAATTAACCACAGTAAACAGTGTTGACTAAGGAGGCTGTTGCACTACTTGGCAGGAAAAAATAGCAACAGCACTAAGACCATTTGTTTACCAGATTCCATAGATTTTAAAGAGTCTGACTATTCTTGTAAAATTCTGTTTGTCATGACTCTGCAGATGATGGTCTTAAAGACCGATCTCAGAAGAAAACAGAGGTTTTATTGCAGAAAAAAGTCGTATTAATGATATCAAAAAATCCAAAGTTCAGAGTTCTCAGATAGGAAAGGCACAAGGAAAAGACAGACAATGGGATTCTGAGGACAAGAAAGTAGAATCAATTTTGATTCAGAAGAGACTCATACAACCGCCAATATAAGTAGACTCAATACCACAAAAGGAGAAGTTGTGGAGAAATTGAGTTTATAAACTAGAGAGATTGGGTGATTGACAGCAGCTGAGCAGCATTCCTGTTGCCATCTGCACAGCTGTGGAGGAGAGGGAGAACAGGGCAAGCAGGACACCAAGGAAACCAAACTGTAGGGAGGAAAAGGGGACAACAGAGGACGCCAAAGATGCAGGGCGGTGCTGTCATGACATTGTTGGGTTTGTGGAATACCAAAATTCTTTGTCCCATCTCTCAGGGTATAGGGGATAGAGAGATGGATGATTTACCTCTTACTACTTATAACTGGAAACCATATATATATATATATATATATATATATATATATATATATATATAATTTTTTTTTTTTTTACCTAACAATGCCCTTGAAGACACTGATGGAGAAACAGGGAAATAACTATACTACCTCAGTTAAAAGAAAGTAATACAGTATATGACATCCACACGACACATGCAACCTCAATCTGCATATTCATGAAGCTGGCACTGTAAGTAAATTGAACCACAGTACTCCCCATGATCCCTTTCCCCAACCGCCTGACCAACTTGATCTCCCAGTCCCAGCTATGGTGATTTACATAATTACAGGTGCTCATCTGACCTGGTGAAAACTGTGTGTCATCACATTGTCAGGGAATTATTTCCATCTGAAACACCAATTACAACGGGAAGGCGAGATTGCACAAACTGTTGTAATTAATTGGATAGAAGTCATGTTCAAGAATCTATCTGTACTGAATTATGAGAAATCAATCAAAGAAACACTAACATGATGATTACTTACCATGAAGGGTCTCAGAGAGTTCTTAGAGAAACATGTAATTAAATGAAAAACCAAGATTGTGTCGAGCAGTTAAACATCCTTTTCCTCTGCTCTTTTGAACAATTCTTGGTATTCATTCGCGGCCAATGAAGACTGAGTCTGTAGGAAATGGAGGAACTGTTCCCAATCTTTTAGTTACTCCCTAAAACAACCAGAGCTGCTTAAATTCTGAAAATGATTCATGCTGGTGATGGTTAAGTACATGACAGGTTTGAAACTCAGATTCAGTTTTTCAGATTTAATTTCAATTTTTCACGGATATGTTCAACTAATTCAGTTCTGTCGGTTTTGATTACTGTAAGTTATTCTATTATTCCTTTGATTTTCTACTTTAAAACCTGCACATAATGTCCTCTGTTGATCAAAATGCAATGTGTTAACAGACTTTGATTTATGGATGTATGAACTTTTTGAATAAACAGGCCTTCTTCAGATTCGTGCTAGTACGTCTAGAAACAACACATCAGTCAGCACAGTCTTAGAAGTTAAAAAGCAGGTTTCTTTTAAAGAGAGGATCTCAATATCATTGAATATCAGGCTGTGATCTCAGACGACCAACTAACTGGAGGCATTAGCGAGCCATCCAGCGAGCCAATCCTTGAGCATAAAACTTCACACAACCATCAGACTTCTGTTGACTTTGGTTAAATCAAGCTGTTATACCAGTGATTAGGCAGGCCGCTGTTAGCAATGACATTCAGTTCCTAAGGTTACTGCTGTTAATGAGTACAGTTCACAAGGCACAATGCTTTAATGTCTCCCTTGTTTAGTCAGGTTAGCTGTGATTCAGAGCTAGAAAAACACTATGGAAGCAGTGTGAACGTATTTGTGCTGTGACCTGAATTATAATGTCCTTGCAAATCTGTCTTCAAAGATTGTTCAAAGTCACCACATTGCAGAAAAGATTTTTAAGCATGAATGGGCATTTTTTCATGCGGCGCTACTGATCACAGCTATTTTCTCATCTATTTTCTTTCAAACATATTTGTTATGTTTGAAATTCTAAATTTACGTTATATTCTCTTTCACAAAACCACAACATATTGGAAAAAGAATCCATACAACTTTTTTTAACTGCATCCTAATTTCACTTCCAGAGAACCTGATCTGCCAAGGTGAGTGCCAGCGCTGTTCGGAAAGAGTCACAGATCAAGCAAGTGCTAAATATGTTTAGATTTGTCCCCGAGCTCGCTGTAACATCACTGTGCACAGCAGATGTCATGTGGTTTTGCTGTTGACTTTATTCTGGGTCAGTGGATAATCCAAAACAAAGAAATAAAGTTCAATTGCCATTCAATAGTGATATATCATTGACTTGATAACATTAAGCTGTATATAGGCTATACAAGTTTGTTAAGCCCTCAGTTTGTATTCATCAATACCTTGTTTATAAAAGCATCATGACTGAGATACTTGTAGAGACAAGATCAATATTCTTTCTGTTTTACTGTAGGCTCAAGCTTCCATCACCACTGATAAAGGTTTGTCTGCCAGTCTGCCAAGATTCCTGTTAACTCTGAAGGTCAGCGCTGCACACTGAAGATTTGAAACATGAACCATGATATTACTAGGAACCTTGTGTGATTTATAATTTTCCTCCCCCATGTCTGCAACTCCTGGGCTCTTTGAGACCCAATCACATGAATATGAGCTAAACTTGTTCACTGATATGATGCCAGTCCGCTGCTGAATTATGACATGAATCCCTTGGCTTGCTTGTGCAGTGTTCTTGACGAATATTGATTATAAGGTGTTGCTAGTTATAGACTGAAGGTAAATATTGATAGCCTGTCACATAACTATTGATCTTGTTGAAAGACAGCACAATGCAGCCACAAACGTCATTGACTTCAACAACCTTCAGAAATCAGGTCAGCTCATTCTGTGTATCGCAGGAACATGTGTTCTAAATATGCACCCAAAAAAGAGTGATGTAAATGACATAAATAAATAGACAAATAAATAAATAAATGATGGAGGCTCTATTGATTACCAGTGACAGTTTGGTCCCCAAACTGTCACCATCTTTGATTTCCATCCAAGATGGTTTGGTCCCCAACCATCTTGGATGCAAATCCAAGGTGGTTGGGGAAATGGACAGAGAAAAATACAGAAAAGAAATGCTAGGTAAGTTGTGGGAATTGATTTATTTTACAAACATTGAGGTGGTAGAACCATGCAGGTTTATAATTACAGACAACTCATTTTTTTTAACAAATACTTCCCAAGGTATAAGGACAGTAGATTAATGTGAATAGGGCTTGAGAGGATTCAAGGGCAGCTCGTATTTTGTAAGGCAGCTTAAATCAGTCAGAAAGCCTTGTTTGAACAATGTGTACAATGAAAGAAATATCAGCTCTCTAAAGCCTAAGCAAATACACCATAAAAAGATTTTCCTTAAGGGGATATATTCTGAAAAATGTTTGAAAGAGGCCTGTCACAGCTATGAAATACTGCTAGATACTTCTGTCAAACTGTAATTGCAGTTCATTTTACCGCAATTAAAAGTCAACTAATAATTTGATAATTCAGGTAAATTGCTGTGAAAAATATCATGTATTTAATTAAAAAACGTATTTTTTAAAAATGGAAATAACTAAACAAATTGAGGTTCGGGACGTGACGAGATTGTGTCATTAAAAAAGCATTAACTATGTGAACTATAAAATGATTAAATGGTCCACTATTGGTCTAATGGTCTATTAAAATATTTCTCAAAGACTATGAAATTGTGAGACTTCCATATTCAGCTGTTTTGAACTGAATGAAGATGATTATTCAACACATTCATGGTTGTCCTAAAGAGTTTCAGTTATATGACCCATGCTCCATTTGGACAGACCTATTTGATAACATTTAACTTAACTTAAAGTTTTGACAAAACAAAATACCTGTCACTTTGTTTTGGGTTTCCAAGGTGTAACATATGTTACATATGTAAAGGAACCCTTTCCGATCAGACACATTTAGCCACTTCACGTCGTGCATTCATTGAACCACAGAGGTTGGAGGTCCTCAGAGGTTTGCTGATTTTGCTTTAATGTAAACATCTGTTACGGTAAACATGGCGCTTTGAGGTCTAGAGGTCACAGGGGCCTGTTTGTCCAGAGCAAGTATGGATATCATTTCTGATAAAGCCTCCTATCTAACTGGGTTTCTCCTGTGTGATGCCATCATGGGCGCTGGGCAGGAGTCCTATCTCAATGTTTGGTCTTGTACATTCTGTTAAAGCTTAATGTCTTCTACTGTCAAGTTGTCATTTCCTGCAATTGCCTGCTGAGGTGCAGATCTGACCCTTTTTGTGTGCAAATGGAGAATAAATTCTGTGAAAATCCAGCCATTGCTAAGTCTTGTTATTTAAGGTTAATTGTTGATCTTACTCAGAATCCTTAGTCTTTTAGAGGCTAAAATAGAGACAATAGTTTTTTTCCACCACAACATCACCAGTGTTAATAAAGATATGAGCTCATAATACTCTCCCATTGCTCATGTTTTCTATGATCAAATATCACAAGTGAAAGATTGTAGTTTTACTTGGTGAACTGGCTGTCTTTGAATACCCAGGTTTGGGCAGAGCCTTGTGAATTCAAGGCAAATCTGTCTGGTAAAAAGTGAGATATTTCATGGGTTAACTCAAGGAGGGAATAAACTAATAAACTAATAATATCAACTGAATAAGATATATCACATGGAGTCATACTCATATCTGATTCCATACAGTAGCTACTGAAATCTTTTAGACTGAATAAAAGGGTGGATTAATCAACTAGTTTTCCATTTTTATCCATACATTTGAAAAACAAGTATAAAAAAAGAAAAAAATGACTATCCCACATAATGCTCCCACTGTTGTCCTTTATAGAAGTTTGTTTTCTGATGTCTCATGAATACATCATTGGAGCCCTAAATAACTAATTTCATCAGAGTAACACAGTTAACTTTCAGACCTTGGCATGAGTTTTCAACAGACCTATCAAAGTTCCCCTGATGCATAGAAATAATCATGCATTTAGTATTCTAAATATACCCAGAATAAAAGAGTTTATGAATTATTTTTACACAAGATTGCCTCTTTTTTGAAATTGGGGTCTCCCTGGCCTGAACTTAGAGGTAATATAACATCTCAGGGACTTTTATAGCCTTTAATTTTCTCATGTGACGTGATTCATTCAGTACTCCCTGAAAGTGGAATTTCATGGAGCAAATAGATTGAGACTGAATTATTCTCTATAACATTTTATTCAGAGATTACCCAATCTAGTGGAACAAATCCAATATTTAATAGTGTTAAATTCATTCTCCTTTGGATTTTGATAGTGCATTGATATTAAAGACTACATTATGTAATAGATCCATACTGCAGCACCATAATTGGTTCCTCATGAAATACACACACACACACACACACCCCCCACACACACTAACAGCAGAATATGTGTGATATAGATCGGGGACGTAGATCAGCTGTGTTGGCAAAAGAGTCAGCACGAGGTGAGGGGATGCGCCACGTGTCTTCTAACACTATTTTAATGCCCCTAGAGGAGCACTTTGTTGGACTGTATAAAAAGAATAGGACAAACTCCTGATGTGGACATCCCAAGCGACGGCAACATCAGGAAGAAGGAACATGAAAAGCTTGAGAAACACCAAGGGCTGAAGGAAAGAGCTGGAAAAAATGTGGAGTGTGAAGGCAGCGGTGGTGCCAATAGTGACCGGGGCATTGGAAGCTGTAACCCCGAAGCTGGATTGGTGGCTCCAGCAGATACCAGGAACGGCCTCTGAGATCTCTGTCCAGAAGGGCGCAATGCTGGGAACAGATATTCCTGCACAGAACCTCCAGGCTCCCAGGCCTCTGGTAGAGGACCTGAGCTTGAAGGAGACAACACCACCCAGGTGGACGATAGGAAGAATTATACACACACACACACAATTGAATAATCTTGGCTTTTCTTTTTGTGTATTCCATGTGATATTACAGAGGTGTATATACATTCAAATAGCTAAAGTTGTGATAAGGAAAAATGTATTTGCTGGCTTTGCATCAAACAGTATTAAATGTATTTGTTTACACAGTAAGACATCTGAGGTACCAGCAAATGAAAACAGTGTCCCAGACCTCTTAATTGCCATTTGGGGATGTTTGAAGCCCAAATGCTGTTTATTTGACCTCTTTCTGCTCTCATTAGTTAGACCACTGGGAGGATGTTCATGACCTTCTCATTTTGTTTTATATCTCCTGTGTGATTTCTTTCCATGTCCAGATGGCCCTTTATTTTCCTATACTTTGTTTGCATAATATTTGGTTCAGTGCCTTTATAATTTTTCCAAAATGTCCCTGCATAGCTGTAAATCTCAAAGACATCCATCTCGTTCTCTCTCATTTCCCCATGTTTTTGTAGGAATTGTTGTGATACGCTCTACGTACAAGCGAAGCACCTGGATGTTGGCTGACATCAGTGGGGAGATAAGGTACACATTCAGTCCCTTTTTCCTGAAGATGGAAATTGCTGCATATGTTATATCTCAAATGTGCAAACGCTCACAAATACAAATTGGGCAATCTTTTGCATTAAAATGCAGGCAGCTTCTGTATTCTAGGCACATCAATAATTCAATTCCTTGAAATGTGTTGAGACAAAGTGCTAGTTTAAGTGCATAAGAAAACTATAAAGGTTGTTGTGGTGGAAAACATTATACTCTGTGTTAAATATATATGAAATATATTGCCTAAATTGTGCATATCAGCTGAGAGCTGTAGTACTAATGAAAGGTCACTGATTGCCGGACACTGATTGTCACTGACAGTGTTTATGTGTTTGGCTGATTTTAACTTGACTTTAACCCTGACTGTCTGAAACCATGGTAACCACATCATGAACTGGGAGTGTTTTTTAAGGCAGTAGAAATGTTGTGGGGTATTTTCTTTAGCTTTTCTCACAGTAACAAACCTTCTTGGCATCAGAGCACACTCTTACCATGTCTTGGTGTGAATAAACACACAAGAGGAAAGTACTGGACTGTCATGTTAATGTCAATGTTACTTGCTCTTTCATAGCAGGATCAAGCAGCCCTGTAGAGGATAGCAGAGTGCAAAATGAAAGGTTTGTATATGATATTATGAGAACCATCTTGCAGAAGGCCACTGCATTTTAAATTAGCAAACATGTGACATATTGTGACACATTTTTCAAAGCTAATAACTGCAGTAGTATTGTTTAATTGAACTGAAACACAAATTACACTTCCATGCATAAAGAGCATTAAATGCAGAAGACAGAGGGAGAGAAGCTTGCTGAAGAAATGACTTTCTCTGGGAGTTTATCATTTCTTGTATAACTGGCTTGAATTAACAATGCTATCCTTGCTTTCCTCTAATTTAATGAAGGTCAATAATAACAGGTTGTTTTCACCGAATACATTTGAATATCTATCAGGAGGAAAAACACAGACCTAAGTAATAAAGTGAGTTATTTTTGCTTGTTTCAGAGCCCTGGTATTGCACACGCTGTCACACTGTCAAGACTTAAAGACTGGAATAAAGAATAAAGTCATTGTTAGCATTATTAGTGAGCAGTCCTTGAATTTTTATCTAACAGGACTTTTCAATTACAGTTATACAGTTTTAGAGGTATTACTATTTAAATCTTTATTTACTAAACTTCCACTGCAATCATCCTCCATGCTGGTGATGGTTTTTGGGTGAGCTATGCAGTTGTAGATGCACTGTATTAAAGAATGTGTTCCGGTTATCCCTTTTTTCACCCACAATGTTCTCAAAAGACAACAAACAGAAGCAGAAACCTTCAGATAACTGAGATTGTGAATAATATAAAAAATTACAAATACTTTAAAGCCAACCTGATGGATAGATGGATGGATGGACTTTATTGATCCCAAGCTGGAAAATCCTGCATCAACGTTGAGACACAACATACTAATAAGAAATATATATAAGAAGAACATTACCGATTATGTTACATGAAACAACAAACTAAAATGTCTGTGTAATTCATATGAAATGTTGAGGTTATGTGCAATCTATAAAATGTATAGATATTCAGCTGTGTTTAAGCATATCAATATAACAACAATTTTGAATCAATCATAAACTCAGATTCACTGTGTTGACAAAAAAAAAAAAAACAGCTATGCTGATCCAGCAAGCCATGAAATACCACTTTTGTCCTCAAGGTGACATGAATAATTGTAGCATTTGCTTTGCCTTTGTACGTTGTACAATTGTACAAGTGAAGAAGAGCACATTACACTGAGGTGGCATTGTGCTTGCATGATAATCATGTTGAGAGTACCTCCCAAAGAGACCATTTAGTAAGTGAGTCTCAAAGTCTCTCACAGACTGACCAGGGTGCATATCAGTGTGTTGTCAGAGGTCATTCATCACCACTCAATTGTTATGTGAGAACAACTCGCTAGCAAGCCACCCCTCATCTGCTGATGGATAGCTTATCAAGCCAAATATCTGAAGCCATCAAGGAAATACCCATATAAGCTATGGGCAATGAGAAAAAAAGAAATGGCCTGACATGAGAAAGAGAGTCTTGAAATTCAAGGCGACCCAGTAATCATAACACAACATGCTATACCACCATTCGAGGATGTCAATACTTCTTCATTACATACCAAGTTTACCCCACCCCTGAGAACTGTTATGTCTTACAGCAGGGACTAACAAAGCCTTTCTCATGGTATGCTGCCTTCATTTGGTCTGGAGTGGTACACTTACATATAGTGCCTTTAATCTCTTTTTTTTTAAATAAACAAAAAAAAACAGGCTTATCACTCTCAAGTTTTCAATACTCACATTAACCACAGCTGTGATTCCAACTGATGTATATAGAAGGAGATAAAATATTTGGTTTCCTCTAGTTTGCATATATAAAATGAATATAAAATTGTACTGTATAAAGAGAGATGCTACTGCGACGGTCCCTGAGTGTAGCGGTAGAGTGCTGCTGCGAGTGTGAGATGCTGCGCTGCCATAACTGTCGTACACGATGCCGGACTGCCACAACTATCTTACGCACTGCACTGGCATCTGCTGGGCATGGTCGTAAATACAGATGGTCGTAACTCGCCTACATCATAACTCTGACACTAAGTGTGTATGTTTGATGGTAGAAAAAGGGATAGCATCTTGACAAAGGGAGGCAAAAGCAGTCAGTGTGGCTTTGATAGACACCCTCACAGCCACACATGAAACATCAAGGTAACTTTGTATTTTCATTTATATCCATAATTTATAATTTGACCACATGATTGATATGCACAGTACAATACGCTTTTATGTCCCGCGGTATTTATGTTCCAATAGCTTTGCATTGGACTTGCAGGTGAGTGTGCATGCCTTTTAGGCAACAGCCCCGCCACTGCATGTCAATCTGCACTCGCCTATCACACTTTGGCCAGTTGGCTGCAGCTCATAGGCGCAGAAAAAAAAAAAAAAACAAGTAGGCATGGCCAGCGGTAGCGGAGAAATTGGGTAAAACTTTTTTTAATCACTGGGTGGGGGCATTGCAACGCAACGCAATCTTCCACCTCCCTAAACCCGCAATCTTACCTGCGTAAGATCCAGTTGTTACCAGTTGTGCGTCTTGGCACAGCTGTTGTGCATTTTAAAATACTGCAGAACGAATCAAAGATTACAAACAATCAATGTTCCTGTCCCTCCTCGACCACCAACAGTTTCAGACATATCGGAAATAAATTCCTGCATCCAACCTTTTCCAGCTTGATACCAGAGACAAAGATCTCCTTGGTTTCCTCCACAGCAGACATCTGAATGAGATCATGCCACAGCTGTACAGACTGACGTGTCTGGCCGTGACTATTCCCACATCCACCACAACCAGACATCCTCTGACCTCAAGAGGTTAAAAATGTCTGCGAGTAATACGGTGATGCGTAATCGAGAGGTAGAGCCGTTTGTGCACGTCCACATGTGACCAGGTGGACGCACATTTATGCCATTTGGACGCGCTCTTTTACGCGCCGATATGCAAGTTGTGGTTTCCGCAAAGTCGGTATCTTGCGATCGCGGGTTTAGGGTAGCAGGTAGTATGAAACTGTTGTGAATCCGTACTGAAACCGTGACACAAAAACCGCGGTACGGACCGTACCGTGAGCCACCTGTACCGTTGCACCCCTAGTGCACACATTTAGTTAGTCCCCTCAATATTGCTTTGTAGTGGTTTTTGGGAATTAATTTTCTTTTTTTCTGAGTTTGCAAGTGCTTACTGCATTTTGGAGGGCCATCAGAACCACACATGCTTCACATAATGGATTGGAGACCCTGGACTGCACCATTTTCCTTCTAGAGTTTGGAGAGTGGGAGTTTTAGTTAAATTGTATAGCTAAAGGGGTTTTATTACTTATGTAGTTTTTTTTTTTTTTGCTCAATTAAGATTACTTTAGTTTGTAGGTTTGTCTTCCCCCATGTGTCTATGTTTGTAGACTGATTACCTACTATGAATGTTTCCCTTGTGTGTCATTTGGAGAGGTTCAGTTAATGGTTGGTTTGGCTTTCTGTTTCTAATTTAGTTATGTTGCGTTAACCGTTTTTGTTAATGGGCCCCACTTATGATTTGGAAAACATTTTGAATTTTTTTTTTTTTTTTTACTTGTTTCTGTAAATGACTTGGATCCTTTAATGGTTAAAATTCTGTGTCTCTCTAGTCTATCCACTTGGTCCCTCACAGAAGCACACCATAACTTATTAACCCCTGCCTTTGTGTGTTTGATTTTATAGATGGTGTGAGAGGAACCCGTGTGATTTCTGTGGGATGCATGTCAGCCAGGAGGGTCCGTCTCTGTGGACTCAAACTAACTGAAGTGAAACAACTGCTGAATGAAGTCAGTGGGTTTCTCAGAGGAAAGATATTGATTTCTGATGAATGTATTCCCACAAGCAGAGCCGCAAGTGCAGGTGCTTTATTTATATTGTGTCCAAGACTTTATTGGTGAAGAGAAAAACATGCGGATCTTTCTTTTACTTGTTGGTGTCAAAATGCTGATAAAATGTCTCAAGGGTCTCCTGGGATATCACTGTTGGGTTCAATTTAGCGTTTTATTAAACTTCTGTATACCTGCAATTCAGACAGCATATTGTCCTTTTTTTTAACAGAGATGGATCTAAGATTGACTAAAAGGTATATAAACACACCGCCTGGTCTCAGGATAGAACATGTAATGGGTGTTTTTGTCCATGTGTGCAAAATGTAGTTGTACAAAGTAAAGGAAGAGGAATGTGAGATAATGTTTTACACTGACAGCTGCTTTGTATAGGATGGCATTCAGTTGAAATTGTGCTAACCTGTAAAAATCAATAAACAAACCCATCCACGAAAGGGTATGAGCCAGCACCCCCAGATAAACAGGGAGGATTATGTCAGGAGGGACATCTGATGTAAAACATATGCAAAAATCTTTTTTTTTGTTGGTTTGTTTTTTTTTCCCAACTAGCCCTAATTTCATTGCTTTTGAGCCTTTGAATTGTAGTTATTTGGTCATTTTATAGCATGCGTGGCAATTGATTGTCATGGAAAATGGAGATGTGACAAATTTGGAGCTCAGAGTGAGATGAGATTTGGTCATTTTTGACTAATGTTTGTAAAACTGTAGTGTAGAGGTCTTCGGAACAACCCGAAAACCCGAGGTTCCGACCCGACCCGAATCGGGTCTCGGGTTCATTCAAAAGACGTTACTCCGGGTTCGGGTCGGAATCGGTACAGTTAGTCTCGGGTCCGGTCTGTGTTCTCGGACAGGCTGGGTCCGCGTTTACTCGAGATAGGTAAAGAAATTGGCGGTGGCAGCCAATGTCAGGACTCGGGACAGTTAAATGATTATTAATTAACGTGGCATGTTTGTCATGAAACAATCGTGTTACCGTTGCGTGTCATTCCCGGTTTGGCCGGTAGCTGTAAAACGGATCGCCAACATGACAACGCTGGATGAGAGAACATATTCACGACACGTCCTGACCAGTGTTAGCTATTAGTGTTAGCAGCTGCTTACCAATAGCTTATGTATCCACAAAGAAAATAACGATGTGGATTTATTGTTGTTTACATCACGTAGCCTATGCAGCAACTGAACCGGATAGAAGAAGACAACGTTTAGGTAAGAAAATCAACTTTTATTCAACGCTAGACAACTTTTAACATGGGCAACTATGGGCTGTATTGTCTCGGTTCTATTCGGGCAACTCGGTTCGGTTCGTGGTCGGAAACTAAAGACTCGGGTCAGTTCCGGGTCCAAATATTGTGGGTCAATTCGGGTTCGGACCCCCCAGACTTATGATAATAGCCCGGGTCGGGTCAGTTTTGGGTCGAATTTTCACAGGTCCATTCGGGTTCGGGTCCATGAAAGTGGAACCGTAAGGACCTCTACTGTAGTGCTCTGAGCTTCCAACTCCTGAATCCATTTCATTAAACCAGGGCCTTTTACATCCTACTTGTCAGACTTGCATAACTGTAGGGTCTGTAAGGCTCAGTATTTACTTTAGTATGATATAGATGTATGAATGCAAAAATATTGCAACTGGGACCTTCTTCTTAGGACGTTCTCTGTTGTCACTGTGGTGTCTATTTTCGTGCCCTGCAGTGAAGTTCTCGGAAAACTGCTTCATTCAAAAATATTATTCCAAAACAGCAATTGCTGAAGGTGGATCTTATATGTAATGGGATGAATAGCTGACTGCAAAAAGAATAGAAGTGAGAAAAGTCTAGAACTGTGAGATACAGAAGCACAGAAAAAAAACAGATGCAAGAGACACCTGTGTGGCTTAATTAATGGAATTATTTGTGATCCTAAATGGTGGAGATGCTTTGTCATGCTCATATTCCAGTCCCCTAAGATGACTGTGTGAGAGGGCTCTTTTAGAGAAGTGTTGACTTGGCACTGCCCTTAATTACTTCAGGTTATTCCACCAAATGTTATACCAGCTGATTTCACTAATTAGCTTCCTTTTGTAGATAGCAGCCCGTGCTTGTGGAGATATGATTTGTCAGCAAATGCTTTGGACATGGATAAGGGTAGGACTGAATTATCTGTTCAGTGCCTGTGTTGTTGTAAGAAATATTTCCCTCATCATGAACTGAGACAGAATAAAGGATTATGAGACACATGGTAGAATCAGCTTAGAGTTTTCTTTACTTTGAAAATCTTTTGCACAGTACTGTTGGTATTACATGCTGTTGGCACACAATAAATGTGCAGAGGCGACATGTGACCACTGGAAAGGGTCATGTGAAGAAGCTCCCTACAGAGTCAGACCTTGATATCTTCATTGCTTTAGAATTTAAAGTGAATACTGCATCCTCAGATCTAGAACTCTGTTGTTGTTGTTGTTGTTGTTTTTGTTTTTTTTTTATTAACTGGAAATGTATTTTAAGACATCTATAAAGCTTGTTCCCTCAGTTACATATACCTGATTAATGATTTCATAGTTTTGGTTAAGTGGTAGTTACATTGATAAGAATGACCCCCCCTCCCCCCAGGAACAAAAGTGTTAAAGCAAAACCAATATAACAGAAAGCAGCAGAGAACCAAAAAACAAAGGGGAAAAACTAGTCTGCATGAAAAGTTAGCTGACAATACTCAAACATTTGCATTTCCCTCACCTTAATATCCTTGCAAAATTTCTTAAAGAGGATGTGTGACCTTCGCTGTTATCCTTTCTGTTGTGTTCAGGTCAAATCTGACCGATTTCCTACTTTCATCAATCATAAATGTTGTGTTTTACATTTGATTGTCTCAGGGCCTTATGATATCCTCCACACTAGGCATTTGAACATATATAATTGCTGATCACTACTTTCATTGAATTTTGTATCAAGTATCAATTCAACTTTATTGTCAGATATGCTATACATGCTTGACGTGCAGCATACATGAAATTTTAGTCCTCTCGGACCCACGGTGCAACAGGGTAATAATAATCGCGACAAGGACGAACAAACACACACTTCCTAAACAAAAAGTACACGAAAACTCCGAAAGCACCGTTCTGTCGGGACAGAGAGGAGCCGCTGCGTGTGCACGCGCCGCCATCTTGACCGTCTTGAGTAGTTTATTCAACTTTGTAACACCTGTGGTGTTCCTGGTCAAAAGTGACCGCCATAGGAAATTAATGGGTGACCCTAGATTGTGTCCATCCATCAGATAGTACACAACAACAAATGCACCACACACACACACACACCCACACACACACACACACACACCCCACCCCACATGAACCCTTTCAGACTGAACAAATAGGTGTCTCCTCTTCCCACCTCATTCCCGTGCTTATGTGCCCATCCCCCCACATGAACTACACCTTCCAAACTAAATGTATAACACTTGTTCCACATTTCAAAGTAAACAATTAGGTGTTTCTTATGGTAACATTGTGTTTCAAGAGGAGACTCTTCCTGGCAGAGCTTGGAAAAGCTTTAGTTACTCCTGATTCAACGGCGCCAGCACCTTCCCCAAACACCAGCCTCTGCCAGTCTGGTGAGGAGTCTCCAAGCTCCAGCCACTGCCCTGGCTGCTCTCCCCCCAAAACAGTGGCAGAAACGGAAGAGATGCGACCCCTGTGCCCCTAGAGACAATAAAACAAGTCTTATATGTTTCATATGTGATGCCTACATTTGCAAGGCACACTACCAATCTGATCGCAAAAAATGCCACTCCTGTGTGTGAAGACACATGCCACCCTTGTATTTTTTGTATATTCACTGCATTTATTCATCTAAACCAGGGGTGTCAAACTGATTCCTGAAAGGGCCGTGTGGCTGCAGGTTTTTGTTCCAACCATGCAGAAACACAGCTGACTTGTTTCATTCAATCAGCTGAACTGGTTCAGACCTTTAGTGAAGACAACTAGTTGATTGACTAGAACAAGTCAGCTGTGCTGCTGCATGGTTGGAACAAAAACCTGCAGCCACACGGCGCTTTCAGGAATCAGTTTGACACCTGTGATCTAAACCACTAGTTTGAGACATTGTTTACAGCTTAAAAGGGAGTTTAAAAAAATCTGGTGATGATCAGTGGTTTTTCTGTGAATGTAGGAGCAGTTAAAACAGGCCGGTCAAATTTGACCGGGAGCACTAAAGTAAGGGGGGAGAAATGAACACGACACAAAGGTTAAGCATGCTGGTGTGTGATGCACCGCATCGAGCTAATTGCAAGGCAGTCTTTTGCCATCTGTATAACCCATTAGAAATCACCGGCATAGGGCATTAGCTGGACAAAGGACCAACATTATGTTCATTTGGAATATTGCTTTAGCTTTAAAGATTTAAAAGCCTGAGGCTTAAAAAAAAAAAAACTTGTCTTCCAACTCATCACATGCTAAATGGTCTTTCTGTACATCCATATATTTCAGTGCAGTGCAGATATTCATGCAGAGCTGTTTGGTGTGTACATACACAGAGATCAGTAATGAAAAAAGATAACAAATCAAATAAAATCCTTTTACAATTTCCCCTGTCATTATTTAAGGAAAACACAAACATGGAATGTAGTTAATATCATGATAATGTACTGACCTTTGAATTGTACACGGCACTGGAGTTTCTGGAATTTCTGTCTGAGTTCTCAGATTTTTTAGCTGGTTTAGTGCTCAGCTCAGACAAAGTCATCATAATGGGTGACTTTAACATTCATATGGACGTTGACAGTGACAACATTAAATTAGCCTTTACATCTCTCTTAGATTCATTGGGCGTCTCACAAAAAGGGAAATAACCCACTGACTGCTTTAATCACATTCTGGATCTGGTTCTCACCTTTGGTATAGATACTCATCACTTGTTAGTGTCGCTGCTGAATTCTCTTCTCTCTGACCGCTTTTTAGTTACATTTGAGTTCAGCATTTGTGGCATTAAAACAGAAAATGAAACGTGTCATTACAGCAGATGCCTTTTTGAAGATGCTGTGAATAATTTTAAGGAGGTCATTCTCTCTCATCTCCCTATGGTGGAATATGATAGAATAGCTGAGGGCAACGACCTGAATTTTACTCCAGCAAATGTTGATTACCTTGTTAACAATACTGCCGATATGTTACATTCAGCCCTGGATGCGGTCGCTCCTCTGAGGAAGAGGGTTTCTTATCTTAGGAGCTCAGCTCCCTGGTATAATTCACATATTTGCATGCTGAAGCAGAATGCACGTAAAATGGAAAGGAGGTGGTACTCCTGTAAATCTGCGAACTCCCATTGTGCCTGGAAAGATAGTTTAATAGTCTACAAAAGAGCCCTTCGCCGGGCTAGAATATCTTATTATTCTTCGTTAATAGAAGAGAACAAACATAACCCATGTTTTCTGTTCAGCACCGTAGCCAGGCTAACAAAGAGTCACAACTCTGTTGGTCCATGCATTCCTGCTACTCTCAATAGTGAAGACTTTATGAGCTTTTTTAGTGGATAAATAAATCAAAATTAGAGATGAGATTGGCCAGGCCGAACTGTTGGCGGCTGTGGACGTCCCTGCAGCTTCGTTGATTTCTTCTGTTTTTGATTTGACTCAGGACTGTTTTTCTCCTGTGGGCCTCTCTGAGTTGACCTCAACTATCAGTAAAGCTAAACCATCTACATGCCTGTTGGATCCCATCCCAACTCGGCTGCTCAAAGATGTTATGTCCTCTATTGGTATATCAATGTTGGATCAGATTAACCTATCTCTACAATTAGGATATGTACCACAGGTTTTTAAAGTTGCAGTCATTAAACCTTTGCTCAAGAAACCATCTCTTGATCTGGACATCTTGGCAAACTATAGACCAATATCCAACCTTCCATTTATCTCTAAAATTCTGGAAAAAATAGTTGCTAGCCAGTTAGGAGAACACCTGCATAGAAATGATCTATTTGAGGTCTTTCAGTCAGGGTTTAGAACTCATCATAGCACAGAAACTGCGCTGATTAGAGTCTCCAATGACCTCCTCATGGCCTCAGACAATGGATTAGTTTCTGTCCTTGTTCTGCTGGACCTCAGTGCTGCTTTTGATACCATTGATCACGGCCTTTTGCTGCATAGATTAGACCACACTGTTGGAATTAAAGGGACAGCATTAGGCTGGTTTAAGTCATACCTATCTGACAGGTTCCAGTTCGTCCATGTTAATGATGTTTCTTCTACACGGACTAGGGTCAGCTATGGCATCCCACAGGGTTCAGTTCTGGGACCAATCCTCTCCACTTTATACATGTTGTACTTGGGAAAAATTATCCAGAGCCATGGCATAAACTTTCATTGCTATGCTGATGATACGCAGCTGTACTTATCTATGAAACCAGTGGAAACAAAACCTTTGGCTAAACTTCAAGGGTGTCTTAATAACATTAAGTCCTGGATGTCCTCTAACTTTTTGCTTCTAAACTCGGATAAAACAGAGGTTATTGTCTTTGGTCCCAAACACCTGAGGAATGGATTGACTGGGTTTACGCTGGCTTCCAGCACAGTTGTGAAAAACCTTGGAGTCATTTTTGATCAGGATATGTCATTTAAGCATATTAATCAGGTTTGCAAGACAGCCTTTTTGCATCTCTGAAATATTGCCAAGATTAGGAGCATCCTCTCCCAGGGTGATGCTGAAAGATTAATCCACACGTTTGTCAGTTCTAGACTGGATTATTGCAATGCATTGTTAGCAGGATGTCCGAAAAGCTCACTGAATAGCCTTCAATTGATCCAGAACGCAGCAGCGAGGGTGCTGACAGGAATCCGCAAGCGAGATCACATCTCTCCCATGTTAGCCTCCCTCCATTGGCTTCCCGTGAAATTTCGAATTGAGTTTAAAATTCTGCTTCTTGCATATAAAGCCCTTAATGGCCTAGCTCCATGCTATTTACAAGACTTGATAGCATGCTATGCTCCTAATAGAGCTCTCCGCTCTCAGAGTGCAGTATTACTCGTCATTCCTAGAATATCCAAAAGTAGGTTTGGAGGACGGGCCTTCTGCTACCAGGCACCTTTTTTATGGAACCAGCTACCAGTTTGGGTTAAGGAGGCTGACAGCATCTCCATCTTTAAAACTAAATTGAAAACATTTTTGTTCAGTAAAGCCTACAGTTTGTCTAAACTATAGTGTGTCGGGGCTAATAATTATAGCCATAGTTGTAGTAGCTAAGACTAGAGTAAGCCCGTCTTAATCACAGTTTCGTCAAAGTTATGCTGCTATAGGCCTACGCTGCAGGGGGACACCAACATGATCTGCTGAGAGGTGTCTCCGCTGCTTTTCTCCTTTTCCTTCCCTGTCCTCCTCCCTTTCTCCTCCTCCAGCTCATTCATAATTACTTGGGAGCACCTTGTTACTGTAACTGTGCTCCATATTCTTTGCTTTCCTGTGGTTTGTTGTGCTGTTTTGCCCCCCCCCCCCCCCCCCCCCCCCCTTTTTTTTTCTGTGTATTTGCAGGTCAGAGTTTCCTGGGTTTCATGCTGACTTGCAGTTCCATCCTCTGGTCATTCCGGGGTTCTCCTCCACTTGTGTTTGGGGTGCCGACTGGCGTGGTGATCGGCGACGTGGTCCTCTGACCATCTCATCCCAGTGGTCCTCTGACCATCTCATCCCAGTGCTGCTACCTCCATCTGTTTATGTTTATGTTTATATGGTCATTATATTTAGTCATTTGTGTACTCTCCTCTCTCTGTCCTGTCTCCCCTCTTTTCTTTCTCTACCCGGCTGGCCTTCAGCAGGAAGGTCCCCCCATATGAGCCAGGTCCTGCTCAAGGTTTCTTCCTCTTAAAGTGGAGTTTTTCCTTGCCACTGTTTGGCATAAAGGTTTTTTTCTCCCTATGTGGGAGTTTTTTACTTGCGATTATCATTGATTAGATTTAATATTATAATTTTAGTTCATGATATTTGCTCGGGGGTTATGCTCTGGGTCTCTGTAAAGTGCCTAGAGACAATTGACGTTGTAACAGACGCTATACAAATAAAAGTGAATTGAATTAAATTGAATTGGGTGTATTGATATTAGTGTGTGCACGTGTAATTAAGGCAAGGCAAGTTTAATTGTAGAGCACAATTCGTACACAAGGCAATTCAAAGTGCTTTACAGATGCATAAAATCACAAGATGGCAAATAGAATCATTCCATACAAGCATAAAAATAATCATTAATACAATTTTATTAAAAATTAATGTAAAAGAAAAATTTATTAAATTAAAAATGAAGAGTGCAGATAAAATCTTTTCAGTTGTCATATTCACATCTAAACAGAACAGTTTTCAGTCCTGGATCTGAACATTGTCAGAGTTGAGGCCTGTCTCACATCTTCTGGAATTCTTCCAGATTTTAGGAGCATAAAACTGAAATGCAGGTTCACCTTGCTTTATCCTGACTCTGGGCACCAGCAGGAGACCACTACCATGAGGTTTTCTCAGAGTCCGGGTTGGTTCCTATGGTTCTAACATGTTAGAGATGGACTTTGGGGCTAGACCATGAAGATACTTGTACACAAGTAGAGCTGTTTTAAAGTCTATTCTCTGAGTGACAGGAAGCCAGTGCAGAGACCTTGGGACTGGACTAATATGGTCGTATTTCCTGGTTCTAGTCAGGACTCGTGCAGCAGCGTTCTAGGATGTACTGCAGCTGTACTGCAGCTGCAGCAAACTGCTCACAGTTTTGCAGCTCTGTGAGCAATCTGGGTGTGGAATTAAGACTGAACAGGTGACAGGAGCAGCCAGCCAGCCTCAGAATGAAGAAGAGGTGAGAGGTTCTTCAAGATCCCGCTGAGCAAAAATCAGCCTAAATGTTGGCTAGCACCAATTTAACGGTATTTAAAGATCAATGAGTGGTCACATTTTTTTCCTCTCCACCACTACTGCTATGTTGCAAAAGAGTTGTGCACACTTAAGAAATACATTTGAATTCGACACTGAAGAAACATGTATTAAGGTCAAAAGACTCTATTCCAGATCTGTTTTTTTTTTCTTTTTTCTAAAAAAGGGAGCTCTTTTCTCCTACTTATAAAAAGGAACCCTGCTATATCCTCAGTGCCAGAACTTTGATTAGATTGTTGTGAGAATGAGCAGCATAGCAACATATCAAAGTAACTTTCTTCTCCCCACTTATTTTGGACTGTGTTGCAGGCCTGAAATGTACAAATGGATGCATAACAAAAGATAGGGGGTTGATGAGCAAAAATATCAAATATCTTGGATTCTCACTGTTTGCAATTAAATAAGTCAAATAAATGTAAGAATCATTTTCTTTTCTTTTTTTTTTTGAAAGAGTTTCGCACAGACTAGAGTTTGTGCTTCGAAATCTGCACGGTTATTTGATGTCTTACAAAAGTAATTTTCACATCTGTGTACACTCTTTGCAAATGTTTGGACAAGGATTCCAAAAGATTAGGTGACTATCCCTTCTGTGTATATGGATTGCGTAGCCACACATGGCTCTTTTTTCTTGCAGGAAAACTGAGATAGAAAATATTTTGAAGAGAGTCTTCAGCTGAGTAAATGAGCAAGGAAGGCATGGTCAGGTTATCGCTAAATTGCTCTGCAGAGTCCTCTGAACAGTTGATGGAACCTGGAAATCATCTTGAAAGCAACCCATCGAGCATTTATAGTAGTGTGGTCAGACAGAATCTTTTCTCAAGCAAAAGGCATAAGAAAAATGGATTTAATGGACTCTAAGAGCATGATCAAAAACATTTTGATAATGAAATGGTCATGTTATGCTTTTCTGTATTTTCTTACTTAGCTACAGTGCTGTTGCAATGAATTATCATCTTAGATGTGACCAGAGGCTTTAAAAACAAGGTAAATATTGATATCCTAAGCACAAAATACTCATCAGCTTCAGGTTGCTGAGTATGTTTTCTTTTTGAGAGATTTTTCCAACGTTAATTCTCTATAACAGGAATGTAGGCAACAGAACTTCCTTGTGTAGTCATATTCTCCAGGTGCATAGCTATTCTTAAAGTAACAAAAAAAAAATGTCTATTGAGAAAAAGGCAACGGTCATCACCTGGCTTCTTCCAGTCTTCACTGTGAAGCAGTATCATTTTGTGAGCAGGGGATTCACAGGAAATAGAACAGGAAATTGGCCAAACTTGAATGAAGGATGAATTCTACAGCATTTTAAAGGCTCTCCAAAAACAGGCAAATAGAAAGATACTTATGTATACGCATGTACAGTCATGGCTGAAAGTTTTGGCACCCTTGCACATCAAGACTGAACATCTCCAAATGTCTGTAAAATAAGTTGAAATTGACAAAAGTATTTGGTGTCTCAAATTCTTTATTAAACTAATAATGACACAGAAACTTTGTTTTTCAATCATAACTTAATATTGTCTTTGGTCCCAAAAAGGTGTCAAAAGTATTGACACCTTGAATTCAATATTTGGTAGCACATCCTTTGGAGAAAATGACTGCTGTCAAATGCTTCCTATAGGTTTCAGTGAGATGCCTACACCTCTCTATGGACAGTTTGGCCCACTCTTCTTTTGCAAACTGCTCCAGTTGACCCAGATTAGAAGGACGCCTTCTTCCAACTGCCATTTTCAGATCCCTCCACAGGTGTTGAATGGGATTGAGATCTGGACTCATTGCTGGCCACTTTAGAACAGTCCAGCGTTTTCTGTTGAACCATTCCTGGGTGCTTTTTGATGTGTGTTTTGGGTCGTTGTCCTGCTGGAACACCAATGATGTTCGATGAAGACCCAGCTTCATGACACTTGGTGAAACATTTTTCTCCAAAATACCTTGCTAATCGCCAGATTTCCTAATGCCACGCACACATTCAAGGCACCCAGCACCAGAGGCTGCAAAACAAACCCAAAAATATTAGTGAGCCTCCTCCATGTTTGACTGTAGGGAGGGTGTTCTTTTGCTTGAAGGCTTCATTTCTTTTCCTGTAAACACAGAGTCTATGTGATTTACCAAAAAGCTCCAATTTGGTCTCATCTGTCCACAGGACATTTTCTCAGAAGGATTTTGGCTTGTTCAGGTATGTTTTGGCAAACTCTAGCCAGGCTTTCTTGTGTCTGTCTTTCTCTATCTTCGATCTCTATCTTCCTCCAGTCTGTTATGGAGAACTTGCTTCTTTGAACCTAAAGGCACAACCAGTGTTTTTTGATGATATGCATGTCTGCCCACAGCAATGGAAGACAGAATTGTAAAATGATGCAACTAACCAAGGTAAAACGCTGCTATAAATTGGTTTGGAGGAGGGACATTATAGACACTAGTGTGTATATAGTATATCCTTACATGTAATGCTTAAAGTTATGCTTGTTCATAAACCAATACTGGAAATGCAATAAAATAGTCCTTCTGGATGATGTTTCTCAGCATTTTTTTAAAGGCCACCTAATTAGAAGAAATTTGAAAAACAAAATATTTTCCTGTCTGAAAAAAAAAAGGTTAATTACAGTTCTTCTTTTTTCTTGTGAAGTATCAAAATAAGTGCTCTCCCTCAATCAGAAAACCCCTTAAGCAGTCTATGTTTTTAATTTAACATTTTCCTACCAACTCCTTATGCCTTTATTAATTCAGTAGGATGTCAAAATACAAAAACAAACAACACTGATGGTGAGTCCTGCATGCCTGCATAATGACAATAAAGAGACTTGAATCTTGAAACCTCACTGAAGTTAAATGGCAAAATTCTAGAGCATATAAAATCAGTTAACAATGGAGATATATCACATGATGGTGTTTATTCTGACTAAAACATCAGCTTAAAAACTCTTGTTCTTGTATACCCATGCTGAGACGCAAGGAAAATGAGGTCTTCATTTTCAGTAACATGCTGTTGTTGGAAATTGATACAGATGTTAGATTTCTTGTGCTAAGTGAGGGAGAGTGAGTGTGTCCTTTGCCCTTCTTAATCTAACAAGTTTATTAGCTTGCAAAAAAACTCCAGATTTTGACAAGGGACTAAAATCACCAACTGTGGAGCACAAAAGGAGATAGATTAGGAGATAGAGAAGATAAAGAGACAGTGATGGATGTGGTGTGTGTAGCATGCTGGTGCTTGTGGTATTTGTGTGGTGTAATGTGGCGTATATACATGAATGTGTGGAGGTTTCTGTTGTGACGTTGCGGCACCGTAGGTGGGGGAATAGAGTCATTTCAGAGTCAAAATGGAGGATTTTTTTTTTTTTTTTGCTAAACTGTCCATCACTGACAAGAGGCTGGATGCTGATGACAACAGAGAGCCAACAATAGAAATGGGTCAGGCCTGGTTGTTTCTGAGCTCCAGCTGTCCTTTTTAGCCTGTACATGAATGAGTCAGCACATTGATGTGTATTGTGTATGTGTATTGACGTGATTGAGTGTATCAAGAGCAATTAACAACTAAAGAATGGTTCTCTAACCCATTACTGTTTGTTTGTGCATGGCTACCAAAGAAATTATTCATAATGATTTTACAATGGCTAATGTGGGTAATACAATGTTTGCTCTTACTGCCCTCAGCCAGACAAGAGCATTCATTATTCCATCAAATAGAAAGCCTGTTGTGCTTGGCTTCAGTGTGTAGGCAGAATAAAAACCTTTAGTTGCCACATTTACATACCAGGCTATGCTAGTCCGAAGAACTGACACATAGTGTGAGATGAGATGCTTTAGCGATTGAAGGTTGTCAGTTTGTTTTGTTTTCTAAATTTGTGTGTGTGCCTCTTTCTGGAAAATCCAAGCATGGCAATAAAAAGGACAGAACTGACAGTGGCTGGGCTGGCACACATCTTTTTGTTTCTGACGAACATTAAATTGATAAAGATGCATTTCAGGCCAGTAGAACTCACATCTCGAATGAACTTGGCTTCCCCTTTCCTTCTGCACGATCACTGAACTATTTACTTCGGTCCGTAGGCTGATCAAAGGCCTCGAATTTGAGATGGTTTTAATGAGATCTTCCGGCTGCAAATTACGCAGAATGGCCTAATTGCATGGGATACTTCTGCCCCACACACAGACTCACACACACCTTATTTCTTCCTTTTCTCTTTGTTGCTGCCTCTTTACTTGCCTTTTGATTTTAATCCATTTCCTTCCTCTCTCCTCCTCCCTCTGTCACTCTCACACACAAAAGCCTCTATTTTCAGCATGTACTCATTATATATGCATATTTGTGTACAAAAAGGAGAGAAACAGTGAGTTTTCTGTTGAAAAAAAAAAACATGTGCGTGCCAAAGAATTATACGCATGCGGTCTTTTTATTCCAAGCTGATTCCTCTGCTCCACACAAACCAAACAACATCTGTTGTGGTTCCACTGAATCATTTTGAACATGCTGAGCAACTTTAGGACAAACAAAGAAGTGAAACTGAGAGTTACCTTAATCTAGTAATTGGTATTCATTGAACCTCCCAGCCCTTTTCTGCCTGAAAGGTTAAAATAAGATGCAACCAACTGACAAAGCCTTCAAAAGATTCCCAGAGATTTAAGACACTTTCTCCAAGTCTTTCTACTCTAAACTTTTCCTGATATTAGCCATCGCTCTAAGCAGTTGATAAAATCATTGGGTTGAGTCTTTTTGCTTGTGAGATTTTTCTACAGAGTTACGCGTCGCTGTCTTTTATCACAGATAATTACTCCCATTGCTTCCCTTTATTCTGGTATGAGGTTGATGGATGGCTCTCTTCTTCTACCGACAACAGTGTTGTCTCATTTCCTGCTCTGCAGTGGTACTACCATCATTCTTAAAACATGTGAGTTCAGGCCTGAAATAAAAAAGCTGCTTCCATAAAAGTGGCACGAACTGTGGGGTAGCAGGATATGCAATCTGAATGCATGGAAAGCAGAGCACTGCATCGTTTCAGGTTGTTTCCACTCTGTTCACTTCATAATTTAAGTACACACATTATACACGTACATAACCTGTTTATTTTTACACAGTTGGCTCTAAACATTTGTTCTAATGACTTGCTCTCATGTTGGCAGCAAAAAGGTGCTTTTTCTTCATCAGGATCTCCATCTGTACTGGCTCATTTTGAAGTTTCAGGTCTGCGTAGTGTGCACAAGCAGGGTATACTGTATGTATTTACCATTATTATGTACTCATGTACAATAGCATCTATTCAACATATCCGAATTGTACAAAGCGCTTTCACAGGCATACTCATACACGACTTCTTATTCTACAAATATAGTCATAAAAGAAAAATACATGACATTCCTATTTTAATTCTCAACCTGTATGTACCAGAACATAATAATCATAATCATAATGATAATCATTATCAAAATGATAAAAGGTCCTTGCCAGATCTTTGGTCAATACAATACTTCGAACAACATATGACATAGGACACCTTTTCATATTTTATTTAACAAAAGCTAAGCCAGAATGCAGAAAAAGCATGTGAACAACTAATTATACCCATGGTTCAGTAGCTTTACTTTTTTATTTTTTTGTCTGCATTTACATTCAGGTTAGTGCCATTGTCTAGCAAAACCATCGAGTATGTATATGCAGTAGCTTTATGAACCACCTTATGCAGCAATTTCTTGAAGTAATCGTTTCAACTCACTCTTCTTTACACTAAATATGAATTCCTAAAGGATTAAATGTATAATTCAAAGAAACAGTGATAACATGCAATGGTAGAAATGCCTTTGTCATTGTTATCTGAGTGTGTTTCTGCTAATGAAATTATTGGTTTGTTTATATTCTCTAAATACAATGGAGTTTGTCAGTGCGAACAATGAATATTATTTCCTTTGTGTTCCTTTGAATAGCACTGATTATTAATTAAAGGTTAAAACATATTTTTTTAAATTTCAGTTTATAGTCTTAAGCCTGTGGAAAGGTTTCATTTTGAATGGAGAAATGATGTCAAGTATTATTACTAGAGCTTTAGTCCCATCTTAACATGCCATTTCAGTAATCATTATAGACTAGATTGCAGCAACTTTTGCTTTCTGTTAGAAATGTCAAAAAAAAATTGCCTCAAATTATATTATTCCTATGCTGATAGAGCAAGTGTAAATGTATAAGTTAGTCTTCTTTCATATTCTGTTAAAAAGTAGTGACTTGTGGTTTTTCCAAGTATGGAGCTGTTTAAAGTTTGTCTTTTGTGACAAATGTCATTTTTTCAGCACATGACAAACACCATTTAAATCAAAACGAGATTGAATGCACTTGTTAGAATCGTGGAATTTATCTTAGTTTCAGGTAAGTGCCTATTACCTACCTGAATCCAATCAGAATTGAAATACTAATTGTTCAACTGTATCTAACTTTATAATGTGTGTATGGTGCATACAGCAGTATGCAACTTATTTTTTATCCTGTGTGAATTGGTCATCAATATAACAGGCGTCCTTGTGGCAAAAATACATTACCCCACATTGCCATTAAAGCGCATTTTATTTTTACAAAAATTCCCAGCGTTTCTGGAGAATTAGTTTGTACAATTTCAGTGGATAGAAAAGGCTTCATCTCCCCACCTTCTGCCAGCTGCCTGTCCCATAAAACCACAATAACCATGGTTCGAGCCAGGGAACAACAGTAGGAAGGGTTCATGCTTGTGATGGTGCGTGTTTTCTGGAGAAGGAGGAACTAAGTGAAGGAGGATGAAGCGCTCCATGTTCTGTTGAAGTTTTGTTCAAATATTAATGGTAATGACATCATCCAGAAAACCCTCACCCTACCTTTAAATACAATTACATATCAGGAATGTTGAAAACTACTTTATATTTACTAATCTACTCTCTTTGTGATTTAAATAGTAGATTGTCTCGAAATACGTTCTCCTAAGATGTAATCAGTTATACTGATTTGGGCTTAGGTGTTAATTATCTGTATACTGCAGATGTATCTGTGCAGCCTGAATGTGTAAGAAGATCTGAGTTCCAGTTCATAAATCTTAAGGCCTTTGTGGACTGTCTTTACAACCTTAAGATTAATCATAGTGAGGGGTAATGGTGTTTCTATCCATTTTCTAATTGCATGAGCCATTATTGGACTCCAATGAGCAGCCTACAAGACAACCCCTTTCATTATTATTCTCTTCAATGGAATAATTACATGATAGCTGTTCCACTTTTCTCCTCCATTGAGGTCCTGGAGAGAAAATTACAAAGTTCTTTAATTTGCTCTTCACAAACTGGAGCTGCAAAGCAGCTGTAATTGATTGGCAGAGTGATAGATTGCACTGCAATAAGTCATTGTTTCTTGCTTGAGCTTTGTGTAGAGAGTGCTTTTGTACTCAATAGCCAAGTTTAAAATATTGTACCTGAATAATTTACTGTATGCATGTGTAGCGCTGCACAGAGGAAAGTTAAAAACAGCCTTGCCTTATAGTTATAGTATAGAATTGTGTAATGCAGAAGCTGAATGAAGTGGGAGTCAAATTTTGAGAAGTGTGTGTACTTAAAAAATTCCACCTGTTTCTTTGTCTTAATTATTTCAAACAATTACACTGAAATAATAATTTTGACAAAACAAAGAAATTCTCATCTTCCTCACATATTATGACCTATATGACATATATAACCTTTGGTTATGGAAATGCAGCCACCAGAGGAATTCAACATCTTCCTGTGACAGTAAATAAATACATAAATCGCAAGCTAAAGATTTGTGGGGAAGAGAAATACGGTTTTTTGGACAGAAGATATATTTCTTTTCTTTTCCAAAATAATCAAAGGAGCACTTCTTTGTGCAGTTCATTACCGTTTTCCTGCCACAGCTGGAAAAAAAAGAGTAAGAAAATGGAGTATGAGCATCCCAGTAAGACACACAGTGGAACACAACAGCATACTTGCTGAGAGAGGCAGGATGATCCTGCATCATTTACCTTCCTGAAATAAAAAACTTATAAAAGAGAATGGGAAAAAAATCATGTGCTATACATAAATGAATATAATTCATGTGTATGTGTTTTCTTACTCTTACTTTGCAAACTGAAAATACATATGCTATACAGTAAATGTAGCAAGAAAATGTTCAACCACACCTGGATACATTTCAATTACTGTGAATAAATGTGTTGGTGGTAAATCCTCAAACTATATAATGTTAAGGATTAAACATTCACTAAAAAATTTTAAGCAGGATTAGGGTTCTGTTTTTGTATTCTAAATTGAAAATGGATAAAGGCACCAGCCAAACGCCTGGATGCTCCAACAGATTTGAACTTCCAGATTACTTCAACCAGTATTTAGAGGAAATTGGCTGGTAATCATTATTGCCAACAAAGCAGAAGACAGCTGTAAGAAGATCTCAAATTGTTTCATGATAGGGCCTTCTTCAGTTCATAATGTCATCATGATATAGCAATTAATGACAATAATATTTAGGAGAATTGCTCATAGGATTGCTGTAAACCCTGTAATTCCCTCGTAGAGAGAAGAATGAATTCAAGTGAGAAAATTATAGAAGCAAAAAACACATTGTTTGCA
Source organism: Hirundichthys speculiger (assembly GCA_018398805.1). Taxonomy (NCBI): domain Eukaryota; kingdom Metazoa; phylum Chordata; class Actinopteri; order Beloniformes; family Exocoetidae; genus Hirundichthys; species Hirundichthys speculiger. Next base: position 462,164 of record JAGFBZ010000582.1, read on the forward strand.
TAAATTAAAGCAAAAAATTGAAAAGCCTTAAAATAACAGTAGAAACAAGATGATTCAAGACTCTCATACAAAATAGAGGCAACTTTTAAAGAAGATGATTTCAAAGAAATCAGTTGGAAAACTGTGTTTTTGACTTTGATTTAGATTTGCAGACTCCTTTTAATGTATGTAGCCAGTTGCAGCCAAAAAAAATCCAAAATTTTTAGCACAATTTCATGTTCTAAAATAATTCAGGAGATAGATTAAAATCAGTAAATTTCACAGACTTCTGGAAATGTCAACAAATATACAATATTGCATATGAATTGTTGCTCTTATGCAATATCACTTAAATATCACATTGTGAGAAATTGCATCACATGACCACAACATTATTTTTCAGCTGCAAAGTTGTTTCAATTAGTTTATTTCACCTTAGGGGGAAACAGCAACACAGAAAGATCATATTGATTCCAGAGACTGAAAAATCAACAACTGCACCTGTAATTGCTGAGAGAGGAGTTTGATAACCTGAGATCAATTAGCCAAAATTGAGCACACATATAATTTCTAAGTCGACCAACTGCAGGAATGTGGTTATTAAAGAATCTCTGAAAAATAACAGTACCTTTCCACAGTGGTTGGTAAAGTGTTGATAAATAAACATGTTCCTATGTCAACACAATGCTGCTCAGTTGGACCTCAATTGCCCCTCGGGGATAAATAAAGTTGTCTGAATCTGAATCTGAATCTGAATAAGTTCTAAAACTCAGTAAAGAAAGGTATTCTGAGTTCTACCGACTGACCTGTTTTTAATTATAAATGTAAAACTGTATTTTCAATTTTACACAACCTAACACTTTTAATTATATGATGGAATTATTGGAGAGTGATATGATTCTTAATTACCTGATATTTAGCCTGTTTGGCGTACTGGCTTTTGATGAACACTGTCTCTCAAAATATCTGAAAAAGAATTTGAACTTTGTAGCGTACATTCACCATGGATATCAAAGGACCATTTGTTTTGTTTTTTTCTTTTTTTTTACTCCTTTATTCATGGACATATTTTCTAGTATCCCCTTACCAAAACAAACTTTGTATGAGATCACGAATAAGCACCGCATCAGAACAGAGTGCCAAGAAACCCTTTCAACAGGCTGAAAACATTTTTTGCTTTTTAGTCTATTTTAATATTTAGGTTTTACAGCTCTACACTAAAACCTGGAGGAGAATGAATTTCTCTCCACTGATGCCATCTAAACTCTTTGTGCACCTATTTGTTGGCATACAAGGGACAGTTGATTTAGTACATGATAGAAATTAACTCCAAAATGAACGTTCCTGTCTCCATGCTGTGACTTTTAATTGCAAAACTGACATTTTCATTATTCCAAGTCAATGAATAGAAAGGTATTTCAGTTGACTTTGTAAAGTTATAATTTGTAGTTTTCTTTTATGGAATCATGTTGTGAATAGTGCCAAAGCACACAGATATCTTTTTATATCTTTATTCAATTTTTTTGTCATAGTAGGTTCAATCTATTTCTATGCTTAGGCACAAAACAGACTATATGTGGATCTTATATGTATATTGGGATTTAACAGCAAATTCTCCAAATTACTGAGTTGAGTCTAGATGAAGTTGTATTTAAAGAATCTCTTAACTGAAGTAAATTGTGTCAAAGAGTACGTCACCACTCATGCTAAGAAGACAAAAGGACACCTTGATGGGATAGATTTAATGTTTGCTATAGTCAGAAAGGCTAAAAAGAGAAGAAAGATAAGGTGACTAGAAATGAGAGAAAGGTGACTGACCTACAGAAAAGGGGAGGGAAAAAAGGGAAGAATTAATGAAAGAGGGAAGCAAAGGGGAGAGAGAACAAATCAAAGGCCAGCATCTTCAGAATGGTTGAGCAGCAGGTTGAGACGGAGGCAGCCTTCTGAGACTAAATGTGTTCTCCAGCTCTGGCGCCCTCTCTGCTGGCTGTGTCAGCCCACACAATGAGTGCTTGGTCTACCATAACATTCCTCTAGACACACACACACACAGTTCACATAGTTTTAGAGAATGGTTTTACTGCTCCTCTGACTTAAAGTTACCTTCAGCCTCCACCATGAAGAAAAAGTCCTGAGCTCCTGTTCAGGCCCAGTAGAACTGGTGTTAATCTCCTTCACTCTTCTCCCATCTCTTTCTCTCTTTTCACAATTTCTCTCTTTTCACGCATTTTACCCTACAAATGGCCTAATCCGTTCCAAGGCACCAAAAATTCGGATATAATTTTTTATAAATTAGAACTAATACATGAAATGACATTAAAAAAAACTGTACGAAATACATGTTAGAATTAGATTATTGCACAATTATACTAATGTAAAGAATAAAGAACAAAGAATAAAGTGGAAAGAAAAAAAATTGTTCGTTTACCTGGGTTGCTGGGTTACGCTCATACAGACAAGGGGCCCTCCTAGCCAGTGGGATGCCAGGAAGATGCTGAGCGATAGCCAATGGCAGAGCAGCTCTGACGCACCGCTTTCAAACCGAGATACAGAAGCCGACAAGTATGTTTATGTTCGGTGGACTCTGGGAGCTGCGAGTAGCACTGCATATTTTGAACATTTTTTCGCTTTCGTAACCTGGAATTTCTTTTGTATATGGATGCAATATTTTGCGAAGAGGCCTTTTGTTAGCTGGAAATTTCATTAATAGATACGTTCGTAAGAAGAGGTACCACTGTACTTGATATCATGAAGCTGCACTCCAGGTGGACGCAGTTCCACGACCCCTCCTTTTTTTTTTTTTTTTTTTTTTGCAACAATCCCCACCTACGACTGTATTAATAAACGACTGTGGAAGTGTGAGTAATCACTTGATAGCTTCTTGATATTCATCTATATGCAAATAGTTAGAACATTATATTTATTATTTATTTCATAATATTAGTATGTGCTGAACTGTGCTGTCAACATTTGCTTTCATTTATTCAGTGGAAACACAGCACAGTTTTTGCCAACCCAACAACATGCTAACTTTATAACAGGTGGCAACCATCACACTTCCTGACTGAAGCTCAACAAGGAAGTGCAGACGTTTGCTACAGTTCCTTACTGACCACCAGGTGCTGGCTGCAAAACAGAGTAAAACCCATTGTCTCCAATGTTAAAATGGCTAACTTTGCAGCAGAATTAATCATATTTACAGTTTGGTTCAAAAAGCGATTTTGTCCACACTAATTATTGTCCTATTGTTTGTCCTCTGGCCAAACAAGTAACATCTCTGTGCTTCAGACCGGCAGTCCAGCTTGGCTAATGGAGCTACTCATGGAAAATCCTTCAGGACTCTTTCAAGTGGAATTACACAGGGTCTTGACTGGTCTCTCTGCAGTGAAGCACATGGCAGACCTCGGTGAAGACAGCCAAGCTAAACACAGCTAACTTATGGGTGTTTTCCAATCAGCTTCTTAGCACTGCTGGTCCCACTTCCTCGCAACATGGGAGCGCACAGTAAAACAAAAAAATGGACATCCAGCAGTGGTAATTTTGTAAACTAAAATTTAAATGAAAACTTTTCATCGACGACTCTTTATTCCGTGACTAAATTATGACGAGAACGTAAATTACTAATGTAATTTAAAAACTAAAAAGAAATCTCTGTTCATTATAAACTGATGAGTAAAAACGTGACGAAAAAACTGACGGTCAGCCAGACAATCTGGATTACAACTAGTGTCTTGTTTTCCTTTTTAACCAATTAATTATTTTAATTTAAATTCAACTGTCAGTCTGTCGTTCTGATTGGATAACCTCCCTCTGCCCTCTACCCGGTTGGAGCGTTGAGCTCATAGATGTGTTGTTAAGCCTAACGAAAGGAATTATGAGCAGTTTATTTTCACCTGCGAATTCTCAAATGGAAAGAAAAAGGAAATAAGATTTATGGACAAACTTCCATTACCTTTGTGGATCCAAGGTACAGTAGGTTAAAAAAACACACCAATTTAAAAAGACACCTGAAGATGCGCCATCCTGGAGTGTCTGAGGAGGTAAATATGCATGTGCAGTGAGTTTTAGGGTTAAATTGGATGTAGACCTAAGTAATGTTAACGTTAAGCCAACGTTCAAACAAACTTGATATGCGGGTGTGCTTGGACTACATAAGAACCTGCTAACAGTTACCTTGCAAGACAACGCTTACCTTTAGCTAACTTTAAGCATTACATCACAACAAGCCAGGATTTGTGCTCATATCACAGGTAAAGGGAGTTGCTCACGAAGCACCTTTCCATTTTATAATAATGTTTTTAGCCCTTACATCTTGGTCAGAAAAAAGAAAACATTGGGGCAGTATAAATGGAAGAGTTATCTGATTATGTACTAAAAGTAGCCTAGCAACATATCTCCAGAAGTAGAAAAAGTGAATAATTTGACATTTACAAGAAAAATGAATTGTACTTTTTACCACACTACTATGAAATTTGATGAAGTAGAAGTATGAAGCATGCAGTACATAGTGAAGAGTACAGGGTAAGGAGTAAAGAGTCAACAACTTTTGATACTGAACTCGAGTACATTTTACCACCTGGTACTTTTAATACTTAAGCACATTTAATGTGAGGTACTTTTAATACCTAAGTCATTTTTGGGGGGAGACTTTTACTTGAGTAACTTTCAAGTAAGGTATCTGTACTTTTACTCCATTATGGTTTTCCAGTAATTTTTACAACACTGATTTTTTGACATAGTGCCAGATGTGTTATACTAGTTCTATATCTCTTTTTTTCTAATAGAGCTACTAAATTCTCAGCTTCACTAGCACCAGTGTTATGTGCAAAATGTTAAGACACAGCCCCAGTTTAGCCCTTCTGTTAATGGTTGTAATCTTATTTGGGATGACTATGTCCTTTCTGTTTTAGACTACTGTGCTAAACTCATTCCCCATTTTCCTGTCTCAGTACTTTTTATAGTTTTCTATATTGTTTTATCTATTTTTGAATAAAGTTTTGTTGAAATGTGAAAATGGGTTTGAAATTATTTTCTTTTGACGTCTTAAGAGGATTAGAGCTTTAGCCTTGCAGGTAAATCCTTTCTTGTACAAATATTCAGAAAATAAACGTGAAGTAATACGGTACACTCTTAGTTTAAATGACTAAACACAATTAAAAGTATGCTACAGTGCAGTTTTTACTACCATGACAGGCATCCTTTTGCAAAATCTATTACAGTATAACAACTGTCAAATTTTGTCAAAAGAGTAGATTGAGTCTAAAACTAAAACTGATTTGTAGTGACAAAATTTTAATGAAAAATGAAATGAAATGAAATGAAAAATACTTTATTTATCCCAAAAAGGGAAATTCAATGTAGTAGTAAGGGCTCTCTCTCTCTCTTTTTTTTTTTTTTTTTTTTTAAATAAAAAACAGACAGAAAGAATAATAATAAATAATATAATAACAGGTGTTAAGTCTTGTTGTGGAGGCTGATGGCTGCTGGCAGGAATGATCTTCTGTATCTTTCCGTCTTGCAACGGACCTGAAGAAGCCTCTCACTGAACACACTCTGTTGTTTGATCACTGTGTCGTGGAGAGGGTGTGAAGAGTCCTCCATCATCTTCATCAGCTTGTGCAGCATTCTTTTTTGTACAATCAGTTCCAGCGGCTCCAGAGTTACACCCAGCACAGATCCAGCTTTCCTGATCAGTTTGTTGATTCTCTTCAGGTCTCTGGTTCTGATGCTGCTGCCCCAGCAGATGGCTGCAAAGCTGATTGCACTTTCAACAACAGACCTATAGAAGATGTGCAACATCTTGGTGCAGACATTAAAAGATCTCAACTTTCTTAAAAAGTAGAGTCTGCTCTGACCTTTCTTGTAGATGTTTTCTGTGTTGCATTTCCACTCCAGTCTGTTGTCAAGCTGAACTCCAAGATACTTGTATTCCTCCACCACCTCCACCTCCTTTCCCAGGATGGAAACACTGCTTTGTTGATTCTTGCTCCTCCTGAAGTCGACAATCATCTCCTTAGTTTTGCTGGTATTTAATACGAGATGATTGTTACTACACCATTTCACAAACTGACAGATCAGTTCTTTGTACTCTGCTTCTTGTCCGTTGCTGATACACCCAACAACTGCAGAGTCATCAGAGTATTTCTGCAGATGACAGGACTCAGAGTTGTACTGGAAGTCAGAGGTGTAGAGCGTGAAGAGAAATGGTGAGAGAACAGTTCCTTGTGGTGCTCCAATGCTGCTGACCTCCATCTCAGACACACAACCTTTCAGTCTCACAAACTGTGGTCTGTTTGTGAGGTAGTCATAAATCCAGAAGGTTGTGGAGGAATCCACCTGGAACTTATGGAGCTTCTCACATAACAACGCAGGCTGAATTGTATTAAAAGCACTTGAGAAATCAAAGAACATGACCCTCAAAGTGCTGCCTGATTGGTCCAGATGAGAGTGGGCTCTGTGAAGCAGGTAGATGATGGCGTCTTGAACCCCAAGCCCATTACGATATGCAAACTGTAATGGGTCCTGAAAGGTGCTGACCTGCTTGTTGAGGTGGGCCAGTAAGAGTCTCTCCAGGACTTTCATGATGTGAGATGTCAGGGCAACTGGTCTGTAGTCATTAGGTTCAGCTGGTTGTGGTTTTTTAGGCACTGGAACAAGGCGGGATGTTTTCCACAGCACAGGAACTGTTCTCTGTCTCAAACTGGTGTTGAAGAGGTGCTGGAGAATCGGACATAGTTGCAATGAGCAGGTCTTGAGAACTCTGGGACAGACACCGTCTGGACCTGCAGCCTTGTTCTGGTTCAGTTTCTCAAGTTGTTTTTTGACTTGATTGCAGGAGACAGACAGAGTGGAGGGGGAGGCAGAGGAGGTCTCTGAGGTGGAGAAAGGTGATCCTGGTTTCTGGTCCATGACTGAGCTGCAGGGTGACAGAGTGGAGGTGTGACAGGAAAGCTGTGGGCTTACCGAGGGGGTGTGTTCTGTTGGGCTGGAGGCAGGGGGGGAACTGAACCTATTGAAGAACGTGTTCAGTTCATTAGCTCTGTCCAGACCTCCATCAGTCTGGTCCCCCTTTGCCTTGAAGCCGGTGATCTTCTTCATTCCGGACCACACATCCCTCACGTTGTTCTGCTGGAGCTGCCTTTCTAGCTTCTTCCTGTAGTCCTCCTTGCACTTCCTGGTTTGTTCTTTAATTAGTTTTTGTGTTGTCTTTAATAACTCCCTGTCTCCATCCCTGAAGGCTTCCTTTTTGATGTTCAACAGCTTTTTCAGGTCTCTGGTGATCCAGGGTTTGTTATTGGGGAAGCACCTCACAGTTCTTGTTGGAACGATGCTGTCCACACAGAAGTTTATGTAATCTGTCACACACTCAGTCATGGCGTTGATGTTGTCTCCATGAGGTTCACAGAGGACATTCCAGTCCGTAGCCTCAAAGCAACCTTTCAGAGCATCTTCAGCTTCATTAGACCAGGTTTTGATAGTTTTTGTGATCACTGGTTGCTGCTGAACGATGGGCTTGTAGGTGGAGGTGAGAAAAAAAAACCAGATTATGGTCAGATCTTCCTAAAGGTGGCAGGGCAGAGCAGCTGTATGCATTTTTAATATTTGCATAAAATAAGTCCAACGTCTTATTTTCTCTGGTGGAGCAGCTGACAAACTGTTGGAATGATGGTAAAGCTGTAGAGAGGGAGACATTGTTGAAGTCTCCAGAGATCGCCATAACTGAGTTTGGATACTGTGTTTGCAGCCTTGCAATAACGGAGCTGATGACATCACAGGCTGCGTCTGGAGCGATACCAGGTAGAATATAAACCGCTACCAGAATAACACAGGTAAACTCTCTGGGTAAATAATAAGGACGGAAACTCACAGCTAACAGTTCAAGGTCCCTCGTGCAGATCTTCTCCTTGACGGTGACATGTCCAGGATGACACCAACGCTGGTTAACCAGCACTGCAATCCCACCTCCCCTCAGCTTCCCGCTGAGTTGCTTACTGCGGTCTGCTCGGACCGTCTTAAAGCCGCGAACAGACACGTTACAGTCCGGGATGTGTTCATGCAGCCACGTCTCGGTGAAAAAACACATGAGACTACATTCTCTGTATTCTCTCTGGGACCTGGTTAGCATCTCAAGCTCGTCCGTTTTGTTAGCTAGCGATTTGACGTTACCCATCACAACAGTTGGAAGAAACGGTTTAAATCTCCACCGCTTTTCTCTCTGCTTCACTCCTGCCCTGCATCCTCTTCTCTTTCTTCTCAACTCCATCGGGATTTGTCGTGTTATTTCACTGCCAATCCTCATTTTAGAGAGTTTTAGCAGTTGATCACGACTGTAAACAAGTCCAGCGTTGCCATGGAGACACATCATAACAAGTATCGGAGACAGCCAAAAAGAGACAAAAGTATACAGAAAACTTTCTCGTGCCGCACAGCCTCCGAACCGACGTAAAAACCTCTTCAAAAAAATTGATAAAAATGACGGCTGTATTTCAAAGACAAAAAGAAAATCGAAAAAATTATTAAAACTATGTGAGAGCAACTACAATTTGCAGCCACCTTGCGGCGCATTCTAGAAAAAAAAAAAAAAAAAAAAAAACTTAACTAAAAAGAAGCAAAACAAAAAGACTAAAATTTGACTTTAACTGAATCAAGCCTTTGGTGAGAGACTAAGACTAAATTAAAAAGAAAAATTATTGTCAAAATTAACACTAGCATCCAGTCACTGTTGTGACTGGATGCTCTGTTGTTTACAGTCAGTTCTTTATGATCATTCATGTCAGCAAGCACATCAGTTGAACCTCAAAGGATGATCAGTTGGTCAAGTATTTAATCAAATTTGTAATGGAATATAGTTAAATGTATTCAAATATTATTAGTATATTAAATATTACTTTGAATTTATTAAATATTACTTTGAATTTGGTGTACTTTTTTTCTCACAAGGTAACATGCTTTATATATAAAATCACATTAATTACAAGTAGGTCTTTTTGAATGCATAATATAGTAGTAACTAATGACTGACTTTTTAAATTTGAATTAAATAAAAACTTAGAGACTTTCAAATCACATGAGCCAATAATTTAATCACAACAGAACATAGATAACATAAAAGCTTAAACTGAGAAATGTTACAAGTTTATGCACAAAATGAGTTCATTTCAAATTTGATTCCTCTAAATAGTTGGATAGAGGCATGTTCACCATGGTGGAGCATCTCTTCTTCTTTTCAGAACAGTTTGAAGACGTCTGGGTTTCGAGGTTATGAGTTTCTGGGGTTTTGATGTTGGAATTTGGTTCCATTCTTGCCTGATATAGATTTCCAGCTGCTGAAGACTTTTTGGTCATCTTTGACATATTTTTCATTTAGTGATGCACCAAATGTTCTCTTTCAGTGAAAGATCTGGACTGCAGGCAGGCTAATACCGAACCTGGACTCTTCTCCAATGAAACCATACTGTTGTAATAGCTGCAGTATGTGGTTTAATATTGTCCTGCTGAAATACACAAGGCCCTCCCTGAAATAGATGTTGTCTGGAGGGGAGCATATGTTGCTCTAAAACCTGTAAATACCTTTCAGCATTCTTAGTTCCTTCCAAAACATGTAAGCTGCCCATACTGTATGTACTTATGCACCCCCTTACCATCAGAGATGCTGGTTTTCGAACTGAACGCTGATAACACGCTGGAGGGTCTCTCTCCTCTTTGGCCTGGAGGACACAGCATCTGTGATGACCAACAAGAATTTCAAATTTGGACTCATCTGACCATAGAACACTTTCTCACTTTGAAACAGTCCATTTTAAATGAGTCTAGGCCCACAGGACACAACAATGCTTCTGGACCATGTTCAAATATGGCTTCCTTATGCATGATAGAGCTTTTGTTGGCATCTGCAGATGGGACGGTGGACTGTGTTTACTGACAGTGGTTTCTGGAAGTATTCCTGCTGTAGTGTTACGTGATGGGAAGAAGGAATCACAGACAGGTAGCTGTAGTTGGAACCACTATAGCATGGCCCATTTTACTTCATTAAGCCTCGAGCCAACTCTAAATACACATTACACACATACATCCGTCCGTAAGGGTAAGACGTCATCAAGTAATTTGTACAGTAGCTAACTAGGGACAATTATCTACCCATACAACACCTGCACCCATTTAGTAATGTCACTGACACAATTGTGCTGATGAGTAATGCACTATCGCCTGAGGGCCCCAAGACCACAGGCAGACAATAAAGTAGAAACTAATAACTTAGCTGATTTAACCTGAAACTCTGTAAAAGGTAGCCTTGTCCCTCACAGACCCACAGAGATTTGTCCAGTTTCTCTGCATCTTTTGATGATGTTATCCACTGTAGATAATGAGATTTGGAAAGCCCTTGCAATTTGACAGAAGAATTTCACAATCTTTTTATGAACTCTTTCAGACTGGAGAGCCTCTGCCCATCTTTACTTCAGAGAGACTCTGCCTCTCTAAACATCCCTTTTATAGCAAATCATGTCACAGACCTAATATAAATTAACTTTATGAGTTGCTAGATGTTCTACCTGCTGAATCTTATTACAATTTCATTTGATGCTCCTGTGCCAACTTTTTTGAGACCTGTAGCAGGCATCAAATTTGAAATAAGCTCATTTATTGGATAAAAGTGTAAAATTTTTTAGTTTAAATGTTTTTTTTACATTCTTTATGTTCTGATGTGAATAAAATGTTGGTTCATGTGATTTGAGTCTTAGTTTTCATTTTGTTCAAATTTAAAAAACATCCCAACTTTCACAGAATTCAGCTTGTACTAAATTGTTAGTTACAACGATATTATGCATTAAAATAGTAACTTATACTTGTAAATTGTTGTTAGTTGTAAATATTTTATGTGAAGCAACCTATCATTTTTACACACCTTCATCACATGCATGTTAGATGTTGTTGTGTACTGTATTATACAGTGTAGCCTTTATGTTGTGATTTACTGCACCAAGATTATCCCTAATTTGAAACTCAAATATGACCTATTTCTAATTTATATCTGGGGGATGATGACAAATGTTCAACTGCAGTTAATACTAAATACTAAATCAATACAATATAAAGGAACTGGGCAAACCCTCTGTCATGTCACCGACAAGTTTCTTAGGATTGAATTTGAATCTTTTGGACCAATACATGACTTCATCGCCACTCAACCCTATTTTATTCAAAAATGGGTGAAATAAGCAAGCCTGGCAGTGAGATGCAATAATCCCACTTTACCTCAGTTACCACAAACTAGCCATTTTGGCCAACCTTAGCTCATGCTAACTGATGCTACCTTATAGTCATTCTGATTAAATGTGTCCATCTATCCTGCTTTTAGATATCATTTCCGAAACACCTTCTGAAAGGAGTACAACTGCCAAAGCCTGATTGTGCTGTTTAGTCTTTGTTTCCTGATTTATCATGTGGTGCCCCGTTTTAATTTATTAACTTTGTTAATACCCTTCTGGTTATTAGCAGCTGTCCCTCAAGACAGTTGGTAATAACCCCCTTTATGACTAAACGAGCATGTTATACACTCTATTGCACAAGACTGCAAAGTAGCTGGATGACACATGTTGTGCCTATTAGTTGCATAATTGGTATCTTAAAGCCTCTCAGGTTACAGCATCTCGACGCAACCGGTGTCCTCCTGTGAAAACACGTCTGAAGCCATTGCTTTGTCCCGTGGCGCTACCGTGCCTCTTTGCGCTGATACGTACGTGGGTCACTTCTGGTACCGGTCGGCTGGGAGGCGTTAATCGGTCTTTTCCTTTTGCCGGCGGCTTACTGGAGCGTTACAGGATAGGCTTCTAGTGGCTGCTGGCCGACAGCTTTGTCGGGCCGGAGTAGGCCAAAAGAGAATGTCTTGAATCGGGTGGAGAGGTCTGAGGAGGAGAACCGAGGAGCAGGGAAAGAGAGATAGCTGAGGAGGTCCACTGTATTTATGCTGCAAGGATGTGACCCGCCTTCATTGGGGACCCCTGCTGTGCTGTGAGAGTCCTTATCCATTCAGGGGGTGTGACATCACTATCACACCTTGTTGTAAAACAATATAACATCACCAGGCATGCTGGGGATTTGAGTTTTATTGTTTCCTTTGTTTCAGACCATGCGGTCTCTGTAACTCATGGCGTGTGGCCCAACACACATCTCAATTGTAGCCGTCACAATACTGTAATAGCCACAGAGCACTTTGCTCTTATAGTGCAAACTCACTTGTGGCTGCTGGAGTTCCTAATTATTGTCAGAGGGTCACAAAGTCCTTTTCCTTTTCTACTAGAAGAGCTCTGAAATTAATTTTTGTGTAATTCAGTAGAGGATCAGTGAATTCAACTGTCAGGTTTATTATATATTGGTATTTACACCAGGAAGACATAAGTAATTCAGCTCATATAACTTTTAAATAGCTAGAAATGTGTTTTAGAACTTTTCAGTTTTACTATAGTTAACAAGCAAATCATATTCCAAGTATTGATTTCCTTTGAATCAATTTATATTTATGTATACATGTTACCTAAGTTTCCAGTGAACTTTAAATTCAAATGATATGTGCATGCAATTTATACTGAATGCGTATTGCTAACCCTGGCAGCATGCTTACTTTTGAGGTGATATTATGCAGACTGCATGCCCATATGGGGCTCCCCTGACCCAGAAAAACAATGTGAAAAGACCGGTGCATATCTGCAGTTTGGTAAACAACTTCCTAATTAGTCTCATTGATTACATGCATCTGGCTCAGTCATCCAGCCAGCATTCTGCCAGAGAATTCTTTCCAGTCTAAAAGCCTTTCTGGTAAAACACAAAATCTGAAGGCGATAATGATATACACCCTTATCACTCTGTGATTATAGAAACATCAGTGGGGAAAATATATATATATATTTTTTTTCATATGCAGTTTTAGACATTATATATGTCATTATATCATATATTAATACATACATACATACACACATTACATTAAATATATTTTAGATGATGATACACAATTCATAAGTGGTGAAGTCTTTCAACTAACAAAAAAAAATTTCTTTAGTGTGTGCCTTCCTGTGGAGTATGTTGCAATCTTTGTGAGCTCAAGTGCAACAAGGTTCTTCATCACCCAAGAGGTCTGAAGAGGTTCACAGGTGAATGCCAAGAGAAGTATCTTCTCTTTTATAATGTTTCATTAATAATGACGAGTCAGCCACACACATATATCTCATGAGTTTTAGAAGCAATAGGAGTCATTAAATGTGCGCTGTGTGAACCCCAGAAATCTATTGATTTTCACCAAATATATAAATATATTTGGTGTGAAACTACCTTTAATCTTTGGAGATGACTCTTCTCTGGGCTTGTGCTTCTATTTTAAAACCAGGCCAATCTTTGAGTGGTGAAAAATCTAAATTGAATTACATCTAGAAGACCTATCACTTAGAATCTATCAAGATGAAGAGTCATAATAATCTACCTGTGTGTGCTATCTCCATGTTCCATGTTCATATTTGTCAGTACATTATATGTAATGTAATGCCATTGTTGCAGATATTACTTCCATTAAGATTAAAAACTGGATACTTTCTGAGGGAAACCACATTCCCTCTACATTTCCTGTAGCGCAACAGATTTGAACCCTTTAAAAAAGTATTACCATTTATCTCTATTCAATGAAAAAAAGTTAGTTGTGAGGCTCTCAGTCAGTTGTGAAACTGACTTTTTTTTCGCACTGAAAATATTGTAACTGTCTTCTGGTTTTGACCTGCAGTTATGATGATTGGTTATTCCATTTTGAATTCCTCTCTAATTCTAGATGATTATTCTAGATTCTGACTTGTTATTGACTGTGTATCTGACTATATATTTTTCCACATTAGTATAATGCTATGTATACACTTTCTGTTTATTTCTGTCTCAGATAATTTTGAAAATGAGATAGATTTTCCTGAAAGCAAAAGTTCTGGATGCTGAATTAATTCCAACTGTGACCCCTTTACTGGTAATGTTATTAGAGTTGACACTGAATGTGTGTACATCTCAGCTGTTTGTTCTTCAGATAAGCATTTTAGTTGGCAGTATAAGACAAGAATAACAAGATATATTTAAATAATTAATACAATTACCATATGCATGCCACCTGTGTGCATTGCAAACAGCCCCTCTCTCAGTTTGGAGACATCTGCTTTGTGATGCCACAGCTGTTGATGAAGTCAAAAAAGGAGGGATCATTCTACATTTGTTTGTTCTTTATAAGTCTTTCCAAAATAACATTTCAAAAGTTCTGTGTGAATTTGTGATGTTGTAACACTTAAGATCTTTAAGACGCAACAAATGAATTTCAACTTGAACAAAGATATTGCAATAAGTAAAGAACAAACATCAGACCTGAGATTATAAATCTAGCATAATCTACTATAGCATGAGGAAGGGAAAATAATGTCTTCTAGTTGAATTACTTACAGCAATTGTGCCCCAAGAATCATAGATTGTGGGCTGTATTTTGCTTTGAGGCTGAAATTGGTATTGCACATTAAGGAACTTCTTCACTGGTTTCTTGTTTCAGTCCAACTGTAGTAAACAGTCGAATCATGTCCCACATCACTGAGACAAAGTGCAACTCATGTTAGAGGACTCCAGCATACTTCTGTTTATCCATCCATCCATCCATTTTCTATACCCGTTTCATCCTTGAAGGGTCACGGGGATCTGCTGGAGCCTATCCCAGCTGTCTACGGGCGAAAGGCAGGGGGTCCACCCTGGACAGGTCGCCAGTCCATCGCAGGGCACTTCTGTTTATCACCACAATACATTTCTTGTGTATGCAGGGAGACTTGGCTATGAAGCCCTTGCTGATTCTGCTGCCACCTAGAGTCCAGACGGATATCAAGATGTCAAAAAAAATTACAAATTAAAGCCAGAACCAAATGTAGATTTAACAAGCCTGCCAACATTAATGACAGGGTACTGTTATTAATGGTACTGTAGTATAATATCTTATCTTTTAAGTCCCCCCCGCCCCCAGCACTGACTCCACTCCACCACTAGGCTACTATGGTTTACAGTGACATCATTTGCTGAGACTAACAAATCATTTTAAATTCTTGGAAGTGTGCTAGTTTGCAGAAGAGTGCCTGGGATATTTGCATCATTTTTGTTTCATAGGTAGATAGCCAGCATAGTAGTTGGCTGGAGCGTCTCACAGCAAAAGATAATTACTCATTAACAAAAAACAAAAACAAAAAAAACAAGTGACTGTTATATTCAAATTGATGAGTGCCCTAAGGAAAAAAATTGAAATTTTTTTCTCTTTCTCAGTTCTCATTTTGGTAAACCTACGCTGCTCTTGAAATTCTCTCTGATGTTCAAACAGGAAATGTAGTGCCTGCTGAGGATCAACAGGCCTGTACGCTCCAGTTCTGTCGGGTTCTCACTCTGTGGTGTTAATGTACTTTTAGCGTCACTGCAAAGTGCAGATGAGTTTTATCTGGACCTTCTGTTGATATGTATTTCAGAAATCAAAATAAACAGGGCTATTGGACTGAACAGGAGTTTGATAGCTATGTTCTCAGCCTTAAAGATCCAAATGCAGGCCTGCAGCCATGTCAAACAAAAGGCGAGCTATGATTAAAGCTTGTGTGAGCAAAGAAAAAGTCCAGCCCTATTGTAGCCGAGTGGGAAATTAAGCGTTGCAATTGCTCATTAACGCCACAAGGCGGCACTGTCTCAGTGTGGGTAAACTGCTGGGTAGCGTCAGAGAGGAAGAAACCGGAGACCGGCATCTTGTGCACCGCGGCCCGGACACTGTTTTCAGGAGTTAATACGGGTGAATATATAAATAAAACGGTAAATATATAAATAAAACTGTTTATATGATATGACCGAGAGATATACGTTCCATCGAAATGCATGGGTAAGATTATGTAATGCTGTACATTTATGTGGCCGTAATTGTTAGTGTTTACAGATACAGTAAATGGGCGCGGAGAGAAACCCAACCATTGTTAGGTAGCTAACGACCAGCTGGTTATGACGTCGGTGCTGTGGAACAGATGCACTGGTTAGTATGTATGGTAATTCTGCATATTGACTAAGGTTTTGACCTGTTTATATGGGGTTGCTGACTGTATATTGTGGCCTGTTTTTGTTATAGAGTCAAGCACTATAGTTAATTTTTGCCTTCTTGTTCTAGCCTAAGAGTTTATATTTTTATATACACTGTCAGCAAGATTTATTTTTACACTCTTTTGCACTATGAACAGTAGTTAGGAGTTAAGGAAAATACTACTGAGTGGGGACTAGTGGTCCTGTGTAACGTTACTAAACAGAGGATTGTTGTTGAACTTCTCTGATTTGTGAGTTGTTTTGGTAACTGTGCAGCAGAGAATAGTCTCCAAGTTAGAACTTTTTATTTTGGTTTATATGGTAAAGGTTGTTAGGACACCAAATTCTTTTGTTCAGAAATAAAGACCCCTGAGAAAATATTTCTGTGTCCTGTGCTTATACTATTTAGCCAGGCTACACTATGATAAAAATAAATAAATAAACATGAGAAGCAGGCAATAACCCTTTGACATGACAATCCAGAAGTAAAGAAAATACAGACAGGACAAACGATAGCTCAGGTACAAAGGCTAGAAGAATCAAAGCACTGAGTGACCCCCTGAGACATGGAAAGGGAGCAGATAGGCTTGCAAAGCAGAAGACCTTAGAAGACTGCATACTGAGAAGGCTACATACTGTACATTCTTTGAACTGACTGAAAAACACAACACAGGCTGGGATAGGGTGAATTTGAGAGGGGTTCAGACCAGAGTCGTTGCTCCTCCACATCGAGAGGAGCCAGTTAAGGTGGTTTGGGCACCTGGCTCCTGGATGTCTTAGTGCATGTTCAACCAGACAGAGGAAGCGAGGCAGAGCCAGGACACGCTGGAGGGATTACATCTCTTTGCTGGCCAGGAAACTCCCCTGTATTCCTCTAGAGAAAGTGAGGTCTGGGCCTTTTTGCTGCTGCCCCAGTCACCCAAACTAAGAAAAGCAAGAAGGGCATTCTCCTAATAAAACAGAAACTGACACAAGCAACTGCTTTCAATATAAAAGTTAAAAGTTTACATATTAGGTTTTTATGTTTCTTGTTTATACGGCGACTCACTATGTATCCACAGTGTGAGATAAGATTCAGGGACCATGCAGCTTTAAACAGAGATAATTCCACTCAATGTGATTTGACAAAGAGGCCCAAGAAAGCAATGATGAAAGTAGCGAAGAAGACAAAACAAGTGAACAGGCAAGAAACCGTTCAGTAGTAAATCTCAAAGAGTGACTCAATCTCCATGCCTTTGGGGGGAGTTTCAGAGCTAGAACGTACAAAAATGTATTCGTGTCACTTCATATGGCTCAGTCCAATTTGTTCTTTGTCCTATAAGAGCACATCTTCTCTTCTGTCTACACTGACCCATCCTCACCATTCCTTGTCTCTCCAGTGCGTGTGTGCATACATACATACATACATACATACATACACTGTATGTTCTGTCTTCACTAAGGGTTGTTCCCACGAACGTAGACTCAGCTATACAGACAGCTAAACACTCTCCTAATCAAACTCCAAGGAACAGGCGGATGTGTTGAGTTGGACGGTTTAGTAAGGACAAAGTGTGAAACTGTTGACAAGACCAGAGATACATAAAATGTTGCATTAATAACACAAAATGATGTCATGAGTAATGACACTTAAATATCAAATGCACTGATTAGGTTAACATATAGTCAAAACATCACAAAATAATATGGCATATAAATTAAATCAACCATTACCTGCCTAGGTTATACATTTTCCATCAAACAGCTTTAAACAACAAAATATGTTACTTCCTAAAACAAATAATAATGCACACATGTTGCTTAAATAAAAAGAAACAATATAACTTACAGATGATGCCGCTTTAAAACTAGTGAAGGCATAGATGGCAACAGATGAGCACATGTGTGACTGCTCCTGGCTAGGTCTCAAGCAAAATGGTGCTGGGTAGGAAGTGACATTTAAACAAGTGACCTCATTTCCTGTGTAGCTCAGGTTAACAAAATAAAGAACATAAAGTAACCACTAGGGGGCAATAACTGCAGAAAAAAAATGTCTAATTCCATCACATTATATATATATATATATATATATATATATATATATATATATATATATATATATATATATATATATATATATATATATATATATGGGGTGATGCAACGGTACAGGTGGCTCACAGTACGGTCCGTACCTCGGTTTTTGTGTCACGGTTTCGGTACGGATTCAGTACAGTTTCAGACCACCTGCTACCCTAAACCCGCGATCGCAAGATACCGAGTTTGCGGAAAGTGCAACTCGCATGTCGGCGCGTAAAAGAGCACGTCCAAGTGACATTAATGTGCGTCCACCTGGTCATATCGCATCACAGTTTTCCTTGCAGACGTTTTTATTCTCTTGAGGTCAGAGGATGTCTGGTCAGCAGTTGTGGTGGATGTGGGAATAGTCACGGCCAGACACGTCAGTCTGTACAGCTGTGGCATGATCTCATTCAGATGTCTGCTGTGGAGGAAACCTTCTTTGTCAAGCTGGAAAAGGTCGGATGCAGGACTTTATTTCCGATATGTCTGAAACTGTTGGTGGTCGAGGAGGGACAGGAACATTAATAGTTTGTGATCTTTAAATGCGCATCCAATGATTCGTTCTGCAGTATTTTAAAAAGCCCACCAGCTGCGCCAAGACGCACAACTGGTAACAACTGGATCTTACGCAGGTAAGATCGCTGGTCTATGAGCTGCAGCCAACCAGCCAAAGTGTGATCGGCTGGTTATTGTAAGTGAGCGGAGGCGAGTGGACATTGACATGCAGTGGTGGGCCTGTTGCCTAAAAGGCGCGCACGCTCACGTGCAAGTCCAATGCAAAGTTATTGGAACATAAGGACATTAAAGCATATTTGTCCCGTGCAGGTCGTACCAAACGGTTCTATATTTTACCTAGTACCATTGCATCCCTAATATATATATAATTTCATATTATTTCCCTCTTCAATAATTTTGTATTACAAGAAGGAATACTTTAATACTTTAATCATTTTTTGATATTATAGACAGCAAATCAAATGGTTCCATCTTCAGTATGACACTGCCTCATCTCCCTATTCTGTATTTCTCCTTCTGCCCTCTTCAGCTATCTGCAATCTCATAATGAGAGCTAAATTAACCATGGCACATATCGTCAGAGCATGCAACGGTCATCGGTTTTGCCTCACAACTATTCAGTCATGTAATTGAATATCATTTCGATCAGGACACTTCATAACTGAACGAACCTCTTGCACACACATAGTGTCACACACACTTGTATCTGTGCACGTAGGCCCACACACATGCAGTTTAGACAGGCGTGCTCCACTTGCTGGTGCATTACGTGAAAAAAATCCAAAATACAGGAACTATTTCCATCATTCTGTCGACAAAACAATACAAACTTTGTTTCAATATAATGCTGATCTAAATGTGGTTATTCATTTAAAGGCAAGTGATTTCTATTGAACCAGAGCTGTGTATGAAGACTTTTGAATAGTTTTTTTTTTCCTTTTTTTCACAATATACTCACAATATTCAGTATTGACAGCTAGTGGAAAGTAAAGTGATATTCACTAAATGTGATTTTTGAAATGTATTCTGAGTTAGAATCACTTACTTTACCTTAATTCTAAGATTTGAAGTATCACAACATGATAAAATAAATAAATATATAATAACCTGGTTAGTACACTCTTTGTGCACCCATAAAAATTAAGGGGATAAGAAGAAGCCAGGTGTCTTTTATGAAATGATTTATTTATCATATATCGATTTATTTATCATCAGTGAGTTGGACCCCCTCTATAAAAGCTGAAATCTTGGTAATTTTTTAGTTTGGAGAATTAAAATAGAAAAGACATCAGCAATGATCTTCAAGATGTATTTGTTGCTACCAATCAATCTGGAAAGGGTCAACCACTTTCAAAACCAATTTGGAATCTGTTACTCTACAGTGAGAAAGATTATTCACTCGTGGAAAATATCAAGACCGTTGTCAGTCTTCCCAGTGGACATCCCAGCAAGCTCGCTGCAAGGTCACACTGCCCAACACACTGAGAATATGCAAAAAAAACCAAGTGCTATATCTCAGACTCTCCATCCATCCACCCACTCATCCATCAACTTCCATTTATCTGAGTTTGGGTGGCTGGGCCAGCAGCTTAAGAAAAAAGGTCCAGACCTCCCTCTTCCTCTCTTTTATCTTTTTTGTTTGCTTTACATGTTCATCTGTCCTAATGTCACACAAAGCAGTTTATTCTAATATATTCTTATAATTATTTTCCACTGTTCCAGAAGCAGCACCTTCTCAAATTCACCCAAGACTCACTGATGCTCCATGCTGCCCCCTACAATCAACTCCAAGTAAATCAGCCTGTGCAACCAGCTGTGGTGTAATTAATTTCTCATTAGTGTAGGCAATAATGACTGTCCCATAATCTTGCTCGCCTGATCTCTCATTCCCTCTCTTGCTGCATATGTATTCCCCCTCCCCGTCCGACACATGCTATCAGTACCCTGCTGGAGGGAAGTATTCACATCCATGAAAAACAAAGCAAACAAACAACAATTAGCTTCCTGTTGTCATTGTGAATGGTAGACCATCTCCTGCAAATTACCCAACACTGAGGCATCGGCAAGTGAAATTTTTCACTTTTGCTGTTTGGTAATGAATTATTTACGATGATGCTAATCATAACAGTTACATAAACACACACAAAATAAGTAATATCCATAAGAACTGAAAGAGATATTTTGGCCTTTGACAGGCCTTCACTGCAGCCATCTTCAATTGCTGCTTGCTTATCCGCCTTTCTGCCTTCAGTTTTGACTCTTCTTGGATTTCCTTCCCATTGCTAGCTCCAGTCAATCAGGTGCCAAATGTCAATTCAGTATCTGATGTCAGCTCCAAACCTTTTAATGTTTTATTTTTTTGTCTAGAATCAACCGCACCTCACCAATTAACTTTTTTTCAGTCAATTATCCAAATACTTCTGAGCCCCTGAAAATGGAGGTGTTTTGCTCAAAATGGCTGTAACTCTTAAATGGTAACTGTCATATTTTTTTGTGAAACCTCTTAAATTAGAGCTGAGTCTACACTTTGATCACATCTTGACTGTTTTATTTCAAACCCATGGCCGACTCCTCATCTGATAAGCTTCTACTGGTGTTTTGAGCAGGACATGTTGAACAGGAGTAACAATGGAGTGCAAGAAAAAATAAGTTTAAACCATTTCTTCTTGTCATGGAGAGTGTGAGATCAGTACGCCTCACAGGGTCACCTCTCTACCTGGCTTTCATGCATACAGACAAGGTCTGCAAATGGAACAGCAAGACTTAAAGATGGAGGGACTGCAGTGATTCTGTTACAGATGGTTTAATCCTGGACTTACATCTGTGAATGAGCGTCTCTGCCCCCCACATATTTAATTACTGTCTGTAAGTCTCTGTGCATGTTGTCTACTGATAAGAGTTCACCTTCATTACCTGATGATGTGGCATGTAACATCATCAGAACTCATTCTCTGGGGATTTCAAAGGAACCTCTCTCTGCTCTCAATTTATGAATTTTATTTAATCTTCTTTTATTTTATTTTAATGAAATTCCTTTTGTCTATTCAAGATTATGAAGATGGACCCACATCATGTCCCAGGATGATCTTTTCTTTACATCAGTCACAGCAACAGTTACTTCTTCCTAAAAAATAGGAAGCATGTTAGAGACCATCACAGCTCTCGGAGAACTAGGATCCAGTGGTTAAAAGTTGGAGCTAAAACCTGATTAAAGAAAGCTGAAAGGAATAAATATATTTCTGAGTAACACCACAGTCAGTGAGCCTGTACATGTTAATGAAGAGATGTGCAGCCCACAGGTGCTGACTGTGATTATCTCTCCCCTTGAAAACTCAAAGCACCTAAAATTGTCCTGAAGATAAGCAGGGACAACATATTTAATACAACCAAATGAAATTTCACATGGTCACATAGTTATGATATCTTCTTGAACTTGTTTACTCCACCATTTTCACTCACTGAGTATTTATTGGCCATTTCTTAATATGCATCTTTGTCTGTGCTTGTGTTCTTGTGAAACGTCATCAGTCTCAGCTGAAGTACTGTTCCAGTTCTAAGTCCACATCTGAATAAGTACGGCTGAAATCCCTGAATGTGTTCTTGCTCCACCTGTTTCACTCAGGTTGCATCCACTGTAGACTTGTGTGAACAGTAATGGCAGAGGATGAAAAAGTGTTAAAAAAAAAACGTTATCAGTGTTGTCTTGTTACGGAATATAGTTTGAAGATGTTTTCATTCAAGAATAAAGTTCTTCTAACTGCAAATTTGCAGTTAATTGATCCAGACAGAGCCTGTTTAAAAATTCCTCCAACGTTATTGCACTTTTTTTTCTTTTCACCTTCACCCAATTTAATTTATTACACGGCTGAAATACAGAAACATGAAACCCATTGAGAACTCATTATATGAAATAGCGTCATAATAATTTTTACAGTGCATAGACCAGTGGTGGTCTTAGCTTCAAAGGTGCCCTGGGGAAACCCCCCCCCCCATACGCTACCCCCATCATGTTCTTTATAAATGCATAGTGCATCGATGTTCTGGCCACCTTCTTTACTGCATACACCAAACTATGCCTGAAATCAAATGAAATTTACCAACCAAGATAGCCAGTGAAAATATATTTGGCTATATCTATAACAGATTTATGACATTCATGATTTATGATGAAAATACATTTGGCAATGTTCTCATGCATTATTTTTCCTCATTAAATCACTCTGAATTGCTTCAGTTTGAAATGTACTGAATAATACCCTTGTCTATCTCCATTAATAAGCAAAAATGCATTAAATAGTAAGTTAAATTACCACATTTGGATTAATCTTTCACCATGTAAAAAAGAAAGACGTTGGAAAGACATGTGATCAATCTGCAGCAGGTCTTTTCCAGATGAGTTTCCACCCCGTTTTCACTCACAGCCTAAACAGTGATCATAGATGATCCATGATCACAGTGGTGAAATAATGATCTTTTCAGAGACTGAGCTGAGACGCTGAGATGCAGATCACATTTGACCAGCGAAGAAGAGCATGGAAACTTAACCTCATTAGTTTTGCCCTCTACGCACACAAACTGTACACAGTAAATTTGAACCATTTGTCATTACCATTGAGGCGATCATGTGAAGTTAACATTTGTGAAAAAAGAAGAAAAGAAACCTATAGCTAAAAATCTTCAAAAATGATAATATCATAGTCACAACTAAAATAACAGAGGATCTAAAACTAAATCTAATTGTACATATTATACTTACTGAAGGTCAAACGACTGTTTAATGAATTCATTCATTGTGATGCTACTTGGTATTCATAGAGAAGACTTAAAGTTTTCAACTTACAGTGATGCATAATGAACAAGACTAAAAGAAGCTGCAAGCTGATTTGAAATCGGTCTGTGCTAAAGCCTGGTGAAATGGTAAATCTATTAGATGTGAAGTGAGGAGCAGAGCTGTGCTCCAAGTCAAAGAGTGATCAAAGTCCAAGTTTTATCTGACACATAACTGCAGTATCAGGGACAGTATTGCTCACACCAGTAAGGATGAAGAGAAGGCATGAAGGACAGGGAGGAAAGCAAAAAAGATAAAACATGCAGATGATGGGTGATGTGCAGAGAGAGAACGAGAGACACATTAACTAACAGAGCACAGGATGAACATATTCTCATGCTCTTGTCCACCTAATGGGGCTTCGGAGTTACTAAATGCAGGATTGGTAGTGTGTTTTACAATATAAGCTTCTTTATGTATTCATTTTGAACCACATAGGGCCAGATTCTCCCACCCACATAAGAGTTACGCGCGGCCAGTTTCAAGCTGCGCGCATCCTGCGGGTGACTTAAGTCTTCACTTTTGATATGTGCGGTAGGTGGAGCAACGTCAAAATGTAGGCGATCCCTGTTGATTTCACCTCCACAAGCATTCTCCCACTGACTTAAGCGCCCTTTTAGTTACGCACCTCTGAGGCTGTAGTAAGTCCAATGCCATCTGGAAGATTTAACATATTCCTCTTGAAGTTTAGATGCAGTTACAATTTATGCCACAGGTAGGCCTACAGAGAGGCGCAGATGTGCGTCTACCTGTGGATCAGGAAGTTGGCCCTGACCAGCAGGATGATCAGCCAGTGTTTCAAGGCCAAATACCTGTGGAGAGGGTAGCAAGAGTGCACCAAATGGCTGTTGATCAGCATTTCTACGTATGTAAACAGTTTTTGGGATACCGTTACACCACTGAGCTGAACAAGACAATATACATTAGATGTTTTTTTCTTTTTTTAAATTCAGCTTGCGACATTCCACCCCTTGTTCTGGGAGCACGGTGCCCGCCGTGTTGGAGAGTGCAGCATTGGTGCGCTCCCATGAATGCTGCTTCAGCTCAACCAACTCGGCCAGTACCACTGACTGACCTCAGGGAGTTGACCACGCTGGTCAAGTTCTCAGTCATGAACCGCCAGAACTGCTCCTGCTTCTGTCTCTGAACCTCCCTCCTCAGACATTCTTCCTTCGCCTGAGGTCGTCGGCACCGTGGTTATGTAGTGGTTCTGGCAAGGGATCTGATCGGTTCTGGTCCAAGTTTGGATTCTGAGTCTGGCTGCGGCTTGGGTTCATATCTCTGCTCGGTATCTTCGCTTTCACAATCAATGGTTGTTTTATAATTGAATCCTAATTATACATTGGGCAACGGTATAACATTCCCAAAATTTCGATCACTTGAATGGACATCTGGGCCCTGTGTCCTGTTGATGACTGGTCAAACTACTAAGTGGTTTCAGGTTGCACAGTAGGCACACCTTTGTGATTTTCAGGTGGAGTGGCAAACTTTTTTTGGGTCTGCCTCATTTTTTGAATGAATCATCCCTCTTTGTTAAGACCACCTCCATTCCAGACTCACGCAGGTGGGCTTATCTGAAAGTAGGGATGTGAGAATGCACCTAAATGGAAAGCGCTTGAGCAGGGGCATATACATATCGACTTATGCACTCATTGGAGAATCGGGCCCATCAAGTATTTGAACCAGGTGTGACTGGTGAAATGTACATACACCTTACCAAAAAATAAAAATGAAAGGAAGTATTGTGTACAAGGATGTTAGGCTAATACCTGACCCCCCTGGAAGAAGTGGGGTCCCTTGATTATTCCTTTCTTAAAAAAAAAAACCTAGATACACTAGTAGTGACTACTACAGTAGTGTACTGTCCTGCACCTGAGACTGCCCTTTGCACTGCAACATTCATCTGCACCATGTGAGGCTGGATTTAAACTTGGTGGCAGGTAAGTTCAACTTTCTGGAGATTTCCAAGGTTTTAACTGAGCAGGCTAATGGCTCCATTGATGGACAGTTTATTCTGTTTTTCAGCTACATACTCATGTACCCTCCACTTAGTTTACAAAGAATGTTTGAAAGTTAATGGGCAAAAAGCGTTTTTTTTTAAACAGCCCTCAAAACCTGCCCTTATAAGACTTATTTTTTGGCTCGTGCTAGCTGTGTATTGCATTGTGTAACATCATATTTTGTTGCAGCTTGGCAACTGTTTGCCAACTTTACAGGCTTTATCATCATCATCTTAGAGTTAGCATCAAAATGTCTTATTTCTTTCCTCACTCGCCCTACTTTTGATTATTTGGGACCTCACCATCCTTCTGGATCTCCCTTTGGAGCTGTTATGGCATTAGGTTTAAAGCTTTAGTTGTAACTGGCACCTTCAGGGGGCTGGCTCTGCACCACTAGCTTTTGTGAATGTAACAGTCTACATATTATAGTCTAGACCCCAAATATAAGACACACCCTAGCCTGACTCTGGACTGTTTCTCTCCTGTAGGGTTCTCTGTGTTGACCTCAACCATCAGCAAAGCCAAACCGTCCACGTATCTGTTGGACCCCATCCCAACTCAACTACTCAAAAATGCCATGTCTTTTGCTGGTACATCAGTATTGGATCAGTTAACCTATATCTAAAATCAGGATATGTACTACAGGTTTTTTTTAAGTTGCAGTAATAAAACCTTTGCTTAAGAAACTATCTCTTGGTGCAGACATTTTAGCAAATTATAGACCAATATCCAACCTTCCATTTATATCTAAAATTCTGGAAAAAGTAGTTGCCTGCCAGCTAGGTGACTACCTGCATAGAAATGATCTATTTGACATTTTTCAGTCAGGGTTCAGAATACATCAAACCACAGGAACAGCACTGGTTAGAGTCACTAACGACCTCCTCATGGCCTCAGACAATGGATGAGTCTCCATACTAGTTCTGCTGAACCTCAGTGCTGCCTTTGATGCCACTGATCACAGCCTTTTCCTGCACAGGTTAGAGCACGTTATTGGAATTAAAGAGACAGTGCTATGCTGGTTTAAATCATATTTATCTGACAGGTTCCAGTTGGTGCATGTGAATGACGCTTCTTCTGCTTAGATGAGGGTCTGCTAGGGCATCCCACAGGTTTCAGTGCTGGGATCGATCCTTGATCCGTTATTAGCAGGATGTCCGAAAAATACACTGAAAAGCCTCCAACTAATCCAAAATGCAGCAGTGCGAGTGCTTTGCATAAAGCAGTGGCAATTTTGAGCCATGGGCCATGCCATGTCTCAACAGAAAGGATGGTAGATCTTGTGAACACCATAAGACTTATTGTTTTCAATCTCACTCAAAAAAGTTTCGTAAGACATGTCCAGTATGCCTACGTAACAATGCCCAAGGAAATGTGAGACATGGGCCGGCTTGCTGCACGTGGGTGGCTGGCTCTCGGGTAGGTGTGGTGGTGTAAGGGCTGCCCCCTCTGGTTCCAGTGGTGGGTTGTGCAGGGGGTAGCTTGCTGTGGCTGGGGCACAGCTGTGGGCACACACCGAGGCACTCCACCCCCCATTGTTACTTCAACATCAGGCCCACCATGGTATTTCTTTCCATCTGGATCCCAATAAGAGGTGGTGACCCCCCCAGCTGGAGGGTCTGTGGAGGGGATGGAAGTCCGGTTACAAAGAGGGTCTTATCCAACAGGGCAGGACTGCCTCAACCCAGTGAAGAAACCAACTGAAGCTTACCATTACCGTACCATAGAAGTCTTACCATACAAGTCTTTAAACTGTGCTATTCTCTTAGTACATCTCAATGAATGTGAAATTGAGCGCACATTCAAGAGCACAACACTCTGCCCTGCCTCATCTCTCAAGTAGACCAATTTGAATATGATAGTGAGTATGAACAGGCATGGGAAACCCGCTCATCTGAACAAAGAAAATGACAAAAGCAAGCGGGCATCTGTTTTACCTCAAAAGGTCTGTCTTGTCTTCGTTGTGTTCTGTTTTGCTTCCTTCCCTATGTAATCCTGATTGTCTGCAACTGCCTCTCATTTGTCCCTCTGCCTATTTAAGTCTTGTCATCTTCCCTGTCTGCTGGTCCATCTTCTTGTGCCTCACGAGTCTGCCTGGATTCCTGTTTCGATCGATCACCATCGTGGATTTTTGGTTTGTTTGGACTTTGTGTTTTACCTGTTTGGATTACTTTTGTGTATTTTTGTTTAAGTTTGGACTTTTGGTTTTTGTTAAATAAATACCCCCTTTTTTTAACTCCTGCATTTCCTTTCTGTCCTCCTTTCTACCTAAAAAACCTGAGAGAAAGGACCAGCCAGTATGGACCCAGCAGGAGGGGAGCTGATCTCTTTTCTGGCTTTTTTCAGCAGGAAAGCAGCCTCGAATGGCCCCCCATTTGGAGGATTTTGGGGCCAGAGCAGCAGCTGCCACAGCCTTCACAGCCTTTGCAGTCTTCACTGGAGCAGCAGCAGCCACCACCGTCTCAGCCTTCACTGGAGAAGCAGCAGCCGCCTCTTCAGCTTCTGGCTCCCGTCCGGCGCTGCGGCCTTTCTACCTTAAAGACCTGACAGATTTTCTCTGAATTTTTTCTGCATTTGCATGCAAAAGGGGTCAGATCTGCACCTCAGCAGGCAATTGCAGGAAACAACAATTTGACAGAAGAAGACAGTAAGCTTTAACAGAAGCCTCCAAGACCAAAAAAGATAGGACTCCTGCCCGGCCCCCATGATCTCACACAGGAGAAACCCAGTTAGATAGGAGGACTATATCAAATAAATCAGAAATGGTGTCCATAGATTTCACTTTTAGTAAATCCAAACTTAAGTGTTTAAAAACAACAATTTTGTATGTATGCACAGTTAGTACATGAGGCACACCTGTCAAGTTTTGGATTTGAAAATAAGGGAAATTTTCTGGCGCCCGCCGCGAGCAGTCCCACCATCCCAACCAAGCTCCAGTATCTCTTACATTTTTTAGTGTACAGAACAGCTAAAATCACAGCTACACTACTTCCAGACCTTCAGCCAGATCTTTTGTTTCCTGTGTGCCATTAATGGACAGAGTTCAGGAAGTAGTGCAGCTGTGCATCAAGCCACATTGACATAATGTGAACATTCATTATAGCCTAAATGAAAACACAAAAGGGGTATATATAAAGAGTATTTTTTTAAGGGATTTCCATATTTTTTGTTCATTTAACATTGCTTGTATTTACATTTACATTTGATTTTCTTTCCACACATTGTTTTCATTTCATATTACTCTTCTTTTACAGTTTTTCATCTCATTTCACGTGATTTTGCTTTACTCTTTTAATGACTTGTTGTACTCATTTGTTGCAGACTTTGCATTCTTTATGACTGTTTTGGAAGAAGTGTATTTGTGGACTGATCCAGAGTAGTTTATTTTACATGAGAGAAGAGCGCAAACAATTCTGTTGTCTAACGACATCCTATTCTCTGTAACAATCATTTTTACTCATCACTCATCGGATGTCACACACTAACCTCGCGGCATCTACCACCTACAGTACCTGTAGTGGGCTACTGCTGTGGCAGCTATCGCGAGGCAAGTGATAGATCTTAGACTGGGAATGTTTTTTTTTGTTACTACTTGGTATTATTATTTTTTAATAAAGCAGGTTAAAATACGGGAGATTTAGAGGAAAATACCTATACAGGAGGATGGTGGGAGAGAAGAATAAAATACGGGACTTTTCCGGCCAAAAAGGGATACTTGACAGGTATGACATGAGGGCTCACCTTCTGATTGTGCTATTAAATAGTTATTTTTATGGCAGCATCAATACTAACAATGGCGGCTGAACCAGTATACAGTACATGCTATTTTGTATACTATTTTGTATGCACAATATCTAGTATGCAGCTGAAAATTATCCATCTGCAAACAAAATGGATGCAGTGGCAGCATGGTGCTGTTTATGTATCTTATTGAAAGACTTCAAGAAGAAACATTTCATTTACATAAAGTGGCATACCTGTTTCTTGGCTTGCGTCCTGAAGATAGCTTTTATTTTTATTTATTTATTTTATTTTTGTGTAAAGCAGTGGTTCTCAACCTTTTTGGAATGATGCTCTAAACGCCCCCCCCCCCCCCCCCCCAAAAAAAAAAAAAAATGTGTGTGTGTGTGTGTGTGTGTGTGTGTAAGCATGGATTTTAAATTGTGGAAATGGAAATAATAAAAATAACATCGAAATAATACTATAATACTTTAGTTGCACTGGGACCGAAACCTCTTCAGTTGTTCTTCTGGACTGTGAGGCTGAATTTCGAGATTGAATTACAAGACTGAATTTAAATTAAATTGATCTTTCTACAGAGAGAAAGGCCACACCGCCTTTTATGATTTTTTAATTCATCGTGACATTTGTAAATAAATTCCTGGAACTAAGAAAAAAAAATCCACCACAGCAGAATTTGTTGAAAACCTTTTTTATGGGTAGGCTAATTGAAGACACCAGCAACATCATGCACACTTCACGTGAACAGCGGTGAATTAACCAATCAAAACCTGAAACCACTCATGCGTCAATTAATGCGCCTTAAACATTTTAAACAGTCATTTTCGGAGTAGGCTACGGACAAGGCATGGCCTAGCAACGACAAAAAAAGAAGAAAAAAATATTTACAAAAGGGAACGACTGCTGCTCTTCATTTTTAGTGGGAGCCCTGTGCTTGGTGGGCTGCTGCCAGCTTTTTCACGTCTGGACACATCGCTGTGAGCTTAAGCCTGAGTGGACCAGAGCTCACGAGGTTCAGACGGTTTCTGTATTTTGTCTGCATGTAGAGAGCTCGGCTGAATCACTGTTCAGTAGAGTCTTTAGATGCCGAGACTTTAAATGCCTTGTCTGGATGTTTTTTTTAGAAAGATGCTCCTGTAATCGCAACGGCTTCATTGGAGAACACCTGCTCACATAGCAGCACATCTGCAGATGTACATTGCTTAGTGATGGAATAAAACCATAATTTATGTAATTAGCATTGTACTGCCGGCACTTTTTCTTGTTTTCCGCCATTTTTGATTGGATTGTAAATGTTTGTGATTAAAAGTGATTACGTAGTATTGATTGTGTATGTTTTCATTGGGAATGTACTCTTTTCAGGCAAGAAAAAAAAAAGAAAAGAAACCGATGCGACTACTGTGGTAGGATCGAGCCTTTGCTTTCAATATACAGTAGGGCAGCTTTTGTCTCCACCTCATGGCAACAATCTCTCCTGCCAGGTATTTCTCTGATAGAGGCTGGTAGAGGACAGAAAAATGTCTGCATCCCAGCCATGGCTACCACTCTCCATAGCTTAATTCTGCATGGCATCTAGCAAGAAACATCAGTGTGTGCCATATATTATGAGCCCCTTATTGTCTAAATAACACATGTATGAAACTTATAATTGACATCAAAATAGTAAAAGAGAATAAAACTTGTAGAATCAGCCAGAGTAGAGCAGATCATTTGAGGTAAACAGAACAAAGACTCATGTTTATGTTTATAACTAAGCCTTTTCATACAATGACTGCAGCGAATTAAAAAGCCTGTCCTCTTAGATTCTCCAGTGAGACTTTAGAAATTCAAACACAGTCTTCTCAGCACTACAACAGTGTGTAAATACCATCGACTGTGTAAGAAGAACAGGACAAACCCCCTTTGATGTCGCCCACAGGTTTCCCAAAGTCTCTTTTTTCTGGTTCTGTATCTTAGATAGGAGCCACGTCAATAAGAACGGCATGTTCAACAATGCCAGCTCACCTTTACACAGCCATATTATCACACATTTTGCTTAATTACACAAGCTGAAACAGACTACAGAGAACTACAGACTACAATTATAAGAAGTATTTCAGTGTTCCAGCCCAGCAATGTCTGAATGATACATGATATAATTAGAAAGCATGCAAGCGTGCCTCACTTTGTTGTGAAAGCATAATAATTCAAAACTTCTTATTATGAATCTTTTATAGATTAAATGCAGAAGCATCCCATGCTACATAATGGAACCTTTGATATTAGTGGTATGCATTTTCCATCAGTGTGTACTCACCCTAATTAGGTAAATAATACTGAGGCTTACTTCAAGATCTAATTATTATGGGGCTAAAGAGCTGAGGTAGAATGTTTATCTATCCATCCATTTATTTAATTATTTATAAATGCACTTTCAGTGCCTATAACTCTGAATAAAAAAATTTAAAGAGATGTTGCATGGAAGTGTAGAGGAGTTCATCTTAGAAAAGCTGGTACTCATGGCCATGATGTTAAATGTGAATAAATAATTTTGGTGGAAAAGGAAGTGTTTAGTTTCTGTGTGCAAACCACAGACATTTCTTGAGATGCTAATTTGCTTTGTGTTAACAAAGCAATGCAAGTGAGAAATCTTGGTCTGTTCGAGATGGTGGAAGCGTTTTTTTAATGTTACAAGTTTGTGCAACTATTTTCAGTATCTCTGTTTTGTCCATTTTTGTGTCAAATCAAGAATCCTGTTCAGAACTCCAGCAGGTATATGTACATGTGGAAGGGACGCAAACCACTGCTAACTAAGATTATAATTGTAAATGCATAAATGAACTGAGAGAATAATTATCCAGTTTATTTGCTCTGACTCTAAACAGTGATTGTTTACACATATTTGGCAGCTTATATAAATATGGGTAGCGGGGTGGCTTGGTGGTTAGTACTGTTGCCTCACAGCAGAGGAAGAAGTTTTCCTGGTTGCTGGTAGGAGCCTTATACCTACCAGCAGAGTTATATGTTCTCCCTGTGCTTCCATAGATTTTGTCTGGGTACTCCAGTACTGCTGCAGTCCAAAAATTGTTGATTGTAAAATTGCCCATAGGAGTGAATGTTGGTGTTTTTCTATAATTGGACCTATGGGGTCCTGCCTTTTGCAAAGAGAGCTAGGAGAGACTCCAGTTCCAGTAGATCTCCATGACCCTAAATAGGAACAGATAGCAGATAATGGGCACAGATAATGTATGTATATATTAGGGCTGGGCAACGATTAACATTTTTAATCGCGATTAATCGCTTTATTTCCCTGATTAATCACGATTAATCGCGTTGTATACGCAAATTCAAATAATGAATTCAAAAGTAGTGTAAAATGCACTTTAATTTAAATGTTCTGCTGCCATATGAACTAAAGTGCCATAACATTTGTTGTTCAAACATTTTTAACATCAACACTTGTCAGTGAACACATATTTAGTGTAAATCTCATCTTAAAAAATGTAAAATAAAATAAAGCTTATTGCCACTGCCAGGACATTAATGTCAAGTAAGTAAAATAAACCTTGGTGTCAAAGTAGGGTTGGGCACCGAAAAACGATTCCAAGTAGGAATCACAGATTCATGCTGACTTGCAGTTCCATCCTCTGACCATCCCAGCGTTTACCTTCACCTGTGTGTGTAGATGTTATCGGGGTGCCGGCTGGCGTGGTGACCGGCGATCTAGTCCTCTGACCATCTCACCTCAGTGCTGCTACCTGCATCTGTTCATGTTTATGTGGTCATTACATTCAGTCATTTGTTTGCTCTCCTCTCTCTGTCCTCCATCCTCTCTCTGTCCTGTCTCCCCTCTCTTTTTCTTTCTTTACCTGGCTGAAGGTCCCCCCTGATATGAACCAGGTTTTACTCAAGGTTTCTTCCTCTTGAAGTGGAAGTTTTTCCTTGCCACTGTTTGGCTTGAAGGTTTTTTTCTCCCACTGTGGAAGTTTTTATACCTGCCATTATCCTTGGTTTAGAATTCAATATTATAATTTTAGTTAATGATATTTGCTTGGGGGTCATGCTCTGGGTCTCTGTAAAGCACCTAGAGACAATTGACATTGTAACAGATGCTATGCAAATAAAATTGAATTGAAAAAAAAAGGAGAAAAAAAATATATATATATGTATATATATATATATATATATATATATATATATATATATATATATATATATATATATATATATATATATATATATATATATATATAATAATCTTATTATCAATATTAAGACAGACAACAAAAAAAAAAAAAAACTGTCTGGTTTTGCAGGTCCACCTTCAAGAAGTGCATGTTTGACACCGAAAAGCAAGGCATTTAAAATTGTGCATGGGCAAATATGGTCAATTGTTGTCGCAGCAGAAACTTGTCAAGAAACATTAATGGACTGTTGGAAGAGGAAGTGGGTAATGAAATGCCATGTTGACTGCAGTGCCTGCCCATGCCCACATGGTTGGCTGACTGACCACTTGGAAAGACTGCCATGGAACTTTATCTATAATTAGTTGCTTGCTTGCTGCTTGAGATGGGAAAAATATTCATTTAATTCTGCTTTATCCTGATAATGCAGAGCAGAATTTCCCCTTGAGCTCACATTAGACCTCCATAGAGATGCTATATTGACCAGAGGCTTCCATTAGAGGAAATGTTGCCAACTCCGGAGCCTTTGATATGTGAAATCATTTTCAGATGAGTGACTATAGTGCTGCTTCCCTTCTTTGACGTTAGAGCTCACACTAACTAAAGGTTTACACGCTCTATACACCTACATTAAAAAAAAAAAAGGCACTAACACAAGCTAATAAATGTTAAAACATACATTTTTGTGGACCAGGCCTAGATGAGTGTGCTGTAAAAGTGTGAATCAGCCTATATCGGTTCTTACATCCACCATAAAGTACAGGATGTTCTGAACAGTTATCATTTGACATTGCTTTGCTTTTTGCCGAAGCTCACAGCAAACCTTCTGCAGGTTGATCCGTCTAGGTATCAATGAATAATGCTTGCCAAACAGTTGTGTTAAATGCTGTACTTTCTGTGAATTTGCAGAAATCAGAGAACAGAGTGATCTATTTGGAACCAGTCTCCAAGGTACTGTTCTTCCAATAGCCTGGCGATCTATGCAGCCATCTTGCAGCAAATAACATAAATAAATGATGTAGAGTTTAACGGTAAAAAAAGAGAGATAATAGTTGGGACCGGGGTAGAGACAAAAACAGACAGCAGTTGAATGCAGACACCAGCAGACACAATCAGAGTAGGTCAAAAATCAAGGCAGGGTTGGAGAGAATGGCATGAAGGGCAGCTGATCGATTGTGGCTTCATAACAAGGAATAAAAAAAGAGAGGAGTCCACTGACCATAGATCCCACTGTGAGACTCCATTGTACAGAGCTGCTATATGCTGTAATTCACAGTCTCTCAAATAGAAAGGGGAGGAATTGATTGAAAACAGTCAAGGTACCCTGAACTTTAAACGCAAACAAAAAAGAGCACTTCTTTTTTTGACTAACGCAAGCAGTAAAGTCTATATAGAGTTCTGAGTTTTATTTTTATTTGACATATTCTTATTCCAGCAGTTTTGCAGGTTGCAAGACCCCACATCTGTTTATTCACTATTTTTATTGAGCAACCCCAGATTTCACATTTAATTGATCAAAGAAATGTTGCAAATTTTTCAAGTAAAGTTAATTTCTTGCTTGTAACATAGCTGATGTAACATTTTCATGATTTAGAACAAATAGGAGGTGTGGCAGAAATTGATTTCCTGCTTACTCATCAAAGTGCCGGATGAGAAACGGGCTGGCCTTTGTGCTTATGCTTAAGTGGGAGCTTTGTGTCCTATGATAAAAAAAAAGGAGAAATGTATTCACAACACACAGCCTCTTTCTTGCAATCTAACAAACATCATAGGTTCTAAATGTTAAGGTGACCCTGCTTAACACATGCAGGGAAAAACAAAAAAAAACAACAAATTTTATAGTCATAAATTGTGAATCATTACTGTCCAATTTTTAAAAAGATTCCTATATCTCAACTGACGAAAAGTCAGGACCAGCTCTATACCCTCACTAGGGTCCTGGAGGGAACGTGGGAATTTGCCCAACCAGTCCACATGTGTTTTGTGGACTTGG
The DNA here is from genome assembly GCA_018398805.1 of Hirundichthys speculiger. Lineage (NCBI taxonomy): Eukaryota > Metazoa > Chordata > Actinopteri > Beloniformes > Exocoetidae > Hirundichthys > Hirundichthys speculiger. Next base: position 497,546 of record JAGFBZ010000582.1, read on the forward strand.
AGAAGGCATTTGACCGTGTCCTGTTGGGGATACTCCAGGAGTATGGGGTGCTGGGCCCGTTGTTATGGGCTGTCTGGTCCCTGTACAGATGGAGAGGGAGTTTGGTCTGAATTGCTAGTTGCTGTTAGTCAGATTCATTTTCATTGACAGTTGGACTGACAGGGCTGCCCTTTGTCACCGATTCTGTTCATAACGTTTATGGGCAGAGATTTCTAGGCCCAGCCAAGGAGCGGAGGGGTTCCAGGTTCAATGATGTCGGGATCTCGTCTCTGCTGTTTGCAGATGACATGGTCCTGTTGGCGCCATCGGGTGAGGATCTTCAGCTCTTGCTGGAGCAGTTTGCAGATGAGTGTGAAGCGGCAGGGATGAGAATCAGCACCTCCAAATCTGAGACGATGGTTCTCAGTCGGAAATGGGGTAGAATACCTCCTCCGGGTCGGGAGTGAGGTTCTGCCTCAAGTGGAGGAGTTTAAGTATCTAGGCGGTCTTGTTCACAAGTGATGGGAGAAAGGAGCAGGAGATCGACAGACGGATCGGTGCAGCATCTGCTGTGGTGCGGACTCTGTACCAGTCTGTTGTGGTGGAGAGAGCTGAGCTAAAAGGCAAGGCTCTCTGTTTACTGATCGATCTTTGTTCCAACCCTCACCTACGGTCATGAACTGTGAGTAGTGACCGAAAAAACGAGATTGCAAGAGGCGGATGTGAGTTTTCTCCATAGGGTGGCTGGACTCTCCCTTAGAGATGGGGTGTGAAGTTCAGTCATTCGGGACTCAGAGTAGAGCCGCTGCTCCTTCACATTGAGAGGAGCCCAGTTGAGGTGGTTCAGGCATCTGGTTAGGATGCCCCCCGGATGCTTCCTTGGAGAGTTGTTTCGGGCATGTCCAGCTGAGAGAAGACCACGGGGCAGACCCAGGACACGCTGGAGAGATTATATCTCTCAGCTGGCCTGGGAACACCTCAGGGTTCTCCCAGAGGAGCTGGTGGAACCGGCCGGGGGGAGGGAGGTCTGGGCCTCTCTGCTGAAGCTGCTGCCCCCGCGACCCGACTCCAGACCAAGGGGGAGCTAATGAATAGGATGGATGAATGGCGTTTACTACAAAGATCCATTTGGACACCATAAAAAGTCTGAGTAGCAGCACCAGTTTTTCAGTAAGTGCTCCACGGCAAACCTCTGCCTCTAATCACTTCAAGCAAGTTCATGAACATCTAAGTTAACAGCTGTTCTTGGGCCTGTTGAGGGAACAATATTATTTATTATTTATTTGACTGGGAACATGATGATTTAATTCTACACAAACAAAAGTCATCTCAGGGCATTCTACAGAGAAAGAAAACAAGTTTACTAAGAAGCCATTAAAGAAATAGTGCAGTTTGATCCAATTATAATCCCAATCCATTCCAGTTTAATCCAATTCAATATCCAGTTAAAATAAATCAATTTTTAATTAAATTAAATTTTAGTTCTCTTCAGTCTCATCTATCCATCCTTTTCAGGGTCATGGGGGTGCTGGAGTCTATCCCAGGTGCCAGTGGGGTCCTCCACCTGTTCAGTCTAATTCAGTCCACTTAAAGGTGGAGTAGGTGTTGTTTGAAAAACGGTTCCAGCAATCCAACTCAAGTGAGATTTTGAAAATATACACTCCCTCCCTCCTCCCAAAGGCTCCGCCTCCTCCTCTCAGCTCACCCCTCGAAACCACGCCTTCACATGATTCACGACTGCATGAACCATAGGGAGGGAGGGAGCGAGGGGTGATATTTGATGGACGTATTAGGCAGCCAATCAAAATAGTGATGATCACTTTTTTGATTGGTCAGAGTTTTTCTCTGATTATACCTTCTAGACTGGACCAAAATGTTTAGTTTTTTTTGCAAACATTTTATTTCAGTGGGTGCAATGGAAATGTGAAAAGGTTTTCAGGCAATATTGTAAAAAGTGTTGCAAAAAAACAACACCCACCCCACCTTTAATTTTAATTGTATTCAGATAATATAAATTCCAAAAAAGCGACTTAAGAAAACCACAAGATTGCATCAAGTCTTTAATTATATTTAGTTCTTTGTCCTGGGCAAATACAGGGGTGCCGGTGACAGTGTGGAGGAAAAACTTTTCTGTACAGAACAGAGGAGCCACTTGCCTTGACACGTTAGAGAAGCGAGAGGACTGGACAGAGAGACGTGCAAAAAACACAAGCCATTGATGCCTACTTTAGGAAAAGAAAAAGACAGCTTTAACCCTATATCAGCCTAGCCACAAGTACTGAAAAGAAATTTAGAGTTATCCTTTTTTCTTCTCAGTCAATAATGAACTCTAGTAGCATGGGAAGACTGCAATGCAGGAGACAAAGGCAGAGTGATCAAACAAAGATCTTTTAATTAAACAAACCAAATCGCCACAAGGGCAGATAATCTAGAATGACAACAAAAGCAACCACTACAGGAAGTAATAAAACAAAACTGGAGGGAACACAGGAACACTACGGACACACACCTACAGGAAAAAGGGGACAGACAATACAGTAATCTCTCACACTTCGCGGTTAATGAGGGCTGTGACCCCCTCGCGAATAGTGAAAACCGTGATGTGGAGTACCCCCTCAACTTATCCAGAAGTTCCACTTTTTTGGCAATTGCCATCATTTTGCAACGGCGTTGCGGTTCTCTAGAGGCACTTGGGCGGTGTCCTTTGGGAACCATTTTGACTTTAAAACAGCACTAAACCTTTATCTCACGAGAGCAAGAGATGGGAGATGCGGGGACCCGTGTCAGTCAATCAGCGTACAGACAACCGATGGCACAGTAATGTTGTCCTAGCAGCCAATCACAGGCCTCGATATTCATTCATGGGGCATCCCATGTAGGCTCTTGTTGCTTCCTGACTCGTTCTTGATGTGATGTGTTTCGCTTCAGCCTCACGCGCTTGGTTTGAATTTTTTTCTATTTTTTTTTTGAATATTTTTTTTTTTCAGAAGAATTTTTGAAACCTCTGCGATGTACTGAGATCCGAGATTGCTGAGACCATGAAGTGTGAGGGATTATTGTATATACACAAAGGGGCTGGTGAGATACAGGTGTAATCAATCAGGGAAGACAGGACCAAGGAAGTCAACAGGAAGTTAACAAAACAGGGCGCACAGAGCGGCAGAAAACAAGAAGAACTAAGGTATTTTTCACACTGCCTCCATTTAGGTTGACCCAAAGGAGTTTTGGTCTTAAGTGTGGTTCACTTGGGTCAGTGTGGAACACAAAAACCATACTCTGGTGGGCTCTGGTGGGCACTAAAACAGCCGTGGTGAGAGCAGTTGGAGACGGGGCTCTCGGTCTGACTATTGAACACCAGGATGCACACCAACATGGGTGAAGACAAATTCAGAAAACCTCAAGAAACACAAAACACAATGATGCTTAGAATATCAGGCCTTAGCTTTAACTAGGTTTTTACTGATTTATTTATTTAGTTTTATTGTAATTTGAACATCTTTGCAGATGTAGAGAACAGCAGGTTTAGTCTAAAACAGCATTAACTGCAATACTGTGATCCCTTATTTTTCGCGGTTAATGGGGACCAACGCCCCCCCCGTGAAAATCAAAATCCGCGAATGGGAGCCGGAGCCCCCTGAGCCTAAAAAATGTGTTTAAAATATCTTTAAAAACTGCAAAAAAGTATCGGGGCACTACAGCGAAACAAGACAAAAGGCTCAACTGTGGTCTTTCTGTTACCTTCACAGCCTCTGGTCTCTGAACCGTAGTAATGAAACTGCTGGTATTGTGTTTTTTTTTGGCTCATAATTAGCAGCTAACATGCTAACAACAACAAAAGAAACAGTCTCTGCATAGAACTTGTAATATCACACAGGTTGTATTGTTCGGCTCCTGTCGGTTAACAGAGAATGTAAATCTATACACGCTGGGCTGCTGTTTATGCTCACTCCACTTTTCATCTAACCCCGTTTTCGTTTTGCCGTCACACGACACACACACTACATTTCCCGTAAGGCCACCTTTTTAAAGGGGCCAGGCTGGCTCACAACATTTCTTCGCTGTGAGAGAACGCGCACAACATCCTGTGATGTTACTGCGATTTTTTCTTGATTGTTTTTTAAATTATATTATATATTTCTGAAAAATCCGCGAATAACTAAAACCACGGAACATAAAGCGTGAATTGGCAAGGGATCACTGTATGTAGTCACTTTTAGCGTCAGTCTGGCGCCCTGTCTAGGGTGTAGCCCACCTCTCACTTGAGAGCTGGGACAGACTCCAGCTCCCCCAGGACCCTGAACAGGATGAAGCACTTATTCAGAGCACAACATTTTAAATAGCTTGGAGTTGTTGACTTAATGATTGACTAACACAAAACTCTTAATTCTCATATTTCTATCATATCAAAAAATAGCATTTTCTTTCTCTGCAATTTTGGCATCCACTTTTTTAGATATTAATTTAAGGATTAAATCAAAATATAACATGCCAGTTTAATGAATGTCTTTTCCCCATGAAACATTAGAAAACTCTGTCACCAGCTCACTTTCCAGTTGATCCCACACAAATTCTCTACTCAATCCATTTCAAATGCTTCTCTATCTGCCCCTCCCTTCTCATCTCAGCTCTTTGAAGTATAAACAGATTACTAACTTTGCAACTTTATTTTCCCAGTTGCATCATGCACTGCGCCTTGAGGTATCTATATTTTTCATAAGGCACAGTTTTGCTTTTAAAACTTCAGATGAACCTTAAACCCCAGTTGTCCAAAGTGTTGCAGTAGCCTGGGTGTAAGTTGAAACTGAAAGTACACCAACTTTATAATTATCTTAAAAAGGGTAATATGTGTGCACTGAAGTTCAAATCATTTTTTGTCATGGCCTGGTCACCCATGGCAGCCCTGTGTGTGTCTGTGTCTATAAAGTTGGCGTCTCTCCCTGTCTTTAGTGGTTCCTGTTTTTCTTTGAAAGGTCTGTCTTGTCTCCGATGTTTTCTGCTTTGCTTCCTTCCTCTCGTTACCCTGATTCCCTGCACCTGCCTCTCGTTTGTTCCTCTGTGTATTTAAGTCTTGTCATTTCCCCTGTCTTCCGTGGGTCCATTAGTTGTGTGATGTGTGTGGCAGTCCTGCTTGTTTTCCCTCTTGTCATCTCCCTGGACTTAAGCTGTTTATGTTTTTGTATTTTGGATGTTGGATTTTGGATTTTTGTGTTTTGGTTTGATAAACCTTTTGCTTTTTGGATCTCCTGCTCTTGGGTCCTTCCTCATTCACTGCATACCATGACATTTTTAATCAGTGCTTGTATATTTACAAATGCGTAGTAGTTTAAGCATTTTATAAGCAGTACCAGTTCTTAATTTGGACTCTGTTAGGTTCTTTACTCTAATGAAAAATTCCTGCAAATATATACAATTTCTGATTTATTTTTAAAAAATGTCCTGAAATAGACACATTCACAGGAGTTGATGTTTTTTTTTTTTTTTTGCTGAGCCCTCTATCAGGTATTTTAATTCCAGCACCATGCTCCTGACATGTACTTTTTTTGATGACTTTGTATAAAGAAGAAGCACCACTAGATTTTGTATTTTATTTTATGATTTCTAATGATTTGTTACTACTACCAGGTGCCTCACATCTCTGCTTTGAGCAAGTCCTTCAGGTACTTGGACATTTCTGTGTCCCACATAATCACATACTGACCTGCAATTACATGTATTGTTCTCTCTTTCTCTCACTTTTAAATAAAAAGTAAGTAGCTTGAAGAGCTTATGCTTATAAATGATGGAATGAGCAATGCTCGCACATCTGTGGATGGGTTTTGTCAAGTCAGTAAACATAGCTCTGATGTTGAATGCGCGCATGTCAATCAAGTCAGTCAAATGGGTTTGACAAGCACAGGTGCTGCAGGAACTGTCCAATCAATCACCATGAACTGCTGCATAATCAAAAGTAAAATGAGGAAATAAGAAAAAGAGTAGACGTTGGGGTTTGGGTCTGTGTCACAAGGTCATTCATTGCAACTGACATTTTTTACAGCAGTTCACAAATTATATTATTCAGTTGAAGTTTTATTATTTATGTTACTCGCTGCATGAATGAGGTCAGCCATGGCAGTTAGGCGAACTGAACTGAATTGTACACTAATGGTCAAAGGTATCATGTTTACTCAAAATCCATTTGAGCAAACTTTGATCAATGACTTTGCTTACAAGAATAAATCTTGACAAAGATAATCTGATATGTTTACTGTCTCTAAAAAATTTTTGTCAAAAAAAGAGTGCTCCAAAATACAGAGAAACTTGTATTCCTATCAGTACCAGCTCTTCTGATCCAGAAAATGGAGAACATTGGCATAACAAGAAGTCTGAAGAGCGACGTTACTGTTTTCCCCTGACCAAATGTCAGAAAGCTCTTTCGTAGTTAGAAATCTATAGATATATACAGTGGAGAAGAATCCTTCTTGAACACTTTGGAGCTTTGGTTCTCATGAGTACAGCAGAGTTCTTTCTCACACACACCATGATTAACACTTCATTTTATTACCTCCCAAAGGAGTTGTTAGATAATGAAGTCACCAGTGTCAGGAACAACGGGCAGATCTTCAATGTAAACAAGTCACTGTCACTTCTACTTGAGACTGCTCTTCATTCTATTAAGGATGTCCACTAAAACAGTCTCAAGGCTATAAAGTCAGAAAGCTAAAACAACTTGAAAATTCACTTCAGTTAAATTAAACTGACAAGAGAAAAAAAATAGAGCAGAGAACAAGAAACCCATAAAACACACAAAGCAAGTATCTGCAGAGAGGGAAAAGAATATTTAGATAGGAAATATTTCAGAATATGAATGTCTAAAGGCTTTTTCTTCCAACATTTAAACCAAAGAAAATACATTTTAGTAAATGTGTGAACCCTGTAGTACAGTATGTAGGCTACATTTCCATCTGTGTAACCAAAAGATTTCACCCAAGTTTAAAAAAAAAAAAACTACTTGCTCTACTATTTATTCAGAACATGCATTTATTCCAGACAGTGGTCTAAAGGGGAAACATGCGCTGTTCTTAGGACCTCATGATATGTGTTTTTGAAGTGTGTTCAGGCCCTTAAGCTATTGCTCATGGTCTACTTTCATGTGCCAAGTCAAATTGGTCTGAGTAAGAAGAGAGGAGAGAGTGGAGGTCTCCAGTGTGCCATCTTCAACCATAGCCTTGCTCCTGTGACAATCAGCGTGGCTGCTCAGAGCAGAGCACTACTGCAGGTGAGTGAGTAAAACGTACTCTGAATCCAGGGCAAGTAAGAGAAAGAAAATAAAACATAACCATGCAGAAGTTTGATGTTATCTAAGTACAAATGTCAGAATTTACCACACTGTAGCTACAAACCAAAAGATTACAGAGTTCCAGTCTTCATGCATGGGCTTCTGGAGATTCAGTTAGTTGAACTTCATTGTCACAGATAATTTTCAAAAGGAAAACATTGTTTTACTGAAACAAAGTGTTAAGATCCTGTGTTTAGACTTATTACTTAAGTCTAAACACTTACTTACTTATTTACTTTTTTCCATGCACTTATTAACCAAAATTATTTTACAATTTTTTCACAATTTTGACCAAAATTGTTAACATTTTCCAACATGCCAGGGGTGGGGGATGGGGAGGGGGTCTCATATGAAAATACTATAGTCCCAGTTTGAGCAGGCACAGACCTTTTGAATATATAATGTAAGTGGAAAATCATTTTAACCCTTCTTTGTAGTATATGACGCAACCTTCTTGTAAAGCAAACTTCTATATGCTACTATTGATCAATCCATCCTGTGTGTCAGCTGTGAGAAATTTGAATCCATTCTTATCCTATCCTACAAAACAGTTTAAACACTGGAATATTGGTGTGATTCTTCACTTCCACAACATTTGGGTTAAGGTCAGGTTTCTGACCTGGCCAGTCTAACACATGGACTGATTCTTCACAACTATTTTTTAGTACTGTGGAACACCTTCTGTGTTTGGGGTCAGCTCCCTCTTGCATGGCAGACTTTTGCTAGAGATTCATTTCCTGAAAATAGGATCAGGTATTTGCCTTTAGAACTACAACTACTGGAGGATAAGAGCCAGTGATCCTGAACAAGAAAAAGCAAGTATAAGCTATAAGATTTAGAAACTAAGGAGTAAGTAAGGAACATGCATTTGTGGGATGAGCAGTACAGCTGAGTATGTGGGTTGCGCTCATGAAAGATTTGCCAGATCTTCTCTGCCAATGCTAAACAGTTTTTTTGTTAAATGTATTAATTTGTTAATATAATAAATTAAAACAGTTAAATTGCTAATATGTTTTGTTTTGTCAGACTTCAATCATCCAATCCACCAAACAATAGTCAACACAAACACAAATTTCCTTCTTTTTTTTATGCTTGCTTTATATATGTTTATCTACCCATTGTGTGCATTGGGATAATTTCTTGTGCAATATCAAAAATATTGTAAAATAAATTACAATAATATTTATTTTCATTTGTAACATTCTAAAGGCTGTGGAAATACAAACATTTAGGTAAGACAAATCCACGCACGACTCCCCTATATTTGTACCCCTCAACGGTTGTCAAAAACCATTCTTATGATGGCCATTGTCATTCCAAATGAACCAGCCTTCTGTATCCATCAGTCTTTCTCTCAAAATGCAATCTCCTGCTACAGCTGTTTCTGCCATCATAGCATCTCTCAGTCATTGTGTTTCTAACTGAAAGCCTCACACCGTTTCAGTCCAAAACAGTTTGGAGAGCAGCCCAACAATGTGTAAATTGATGCCTAACTCTCATCTCCTTTGCTGATTGGGCTTCAGTTCTTCAAAGATTAGCACCCTCTGAGCATCTTGGATGGGGTTACTTTGGCCTGTTTGACAGGATTATGGTGATTATTATGTCGCACTAGTACTCAGTGGCTGCCTGAGTCATTGCCTCTGAGCTAGTCATGTGTCTATATTTAGGATTTTGTTTGACAGGTAAGGTTTTGGGCTTTCTTTTTTTTCACTCAAACAGAGCAAAAGTCAAGGTAATTTACATCATTATCACAAATTTTGCCATTTTTCCAGTGAAGAAAAACACCAATATCTGTGGAAATGTGACACCATCGTTTAGTTTCCCATTTTCTATTTTTGTTTGTCAAAAGTTTAAAAAAAAAAAAAAAAAGCTGTTACTGCACAAGCTCTCATTCTCAAAAAAGACTTCGGATAAATGATGCAGGACAGTTTGACCAGATGTTGTTCAACATTTTCAACATACATCAGCTCCAATTGAAGTGATATTTCACCATAGGTTGTTTTTTTTCTGTTCATATAAACACTCGAAATCCCTTTGACCATGAGGGTGAAAGTTTCGTAAATGTATTTGTTAGACAATCAGGGGCCCACATGGTTTTACACTGGTTTTAAAGACGCTACCCGTTACGCCGACTCCCTTACCCCCCTTGTACATGTGGCAATGGCCGTGTCTTTTGCCCTGTCCGCAAACTTCAGTATCTTGCGATTGCGGGTTGGACCAGAGCTAATGCTAACAGACAACTCATCACCCTCCTTGCCGCTAAATCATATTATTATGAATTGCAGAGAGATTTCATGTCATCCCGGCAGTCTTTCAGAGGGACCCCCCCCTCTGGATGGGTGGCTGTTGGGCGACAATGGCTATCCATCAGAGGCGTCACCTGGCCTGGGCATCCGGGGCTCCAGCCCCGGAGGTTTAGCCCTGAATGTTTCGATGTGACAGGCTGACAAAAATGATAGGCACAAAAAAAGTTTTTCCAATTTTCAACGAATGCATCACAGGATGACGTCTTAACATGAGACCAATCAGATAGGGGTTGCATATGCTCGTCTCAACCTCTGGCGCCAAGAAGTTTTCACTTCAAGAGAGACAGGAAGAAACATAAAAAAAAACAACAACAATGGATATACAGGGTTTTTTTCTTGTCAAAAAGGACATGGAGGCTGACTCGGCTAGTGCTCACGTCTCTGAGGAACCGCCACCAGAAACAGGTAAATAAATGAATGCCCAATTCAAATTCAGTTTGTGAAAGGCACCACATATGTTATGTAAGGGGAAATATCGGCCTATGTTCCAAAAGGAAAATGAAACGACTGCCACACTGCAGTTTCCCCTCTCTTTATGTTTTGTGGTGTAAGAGTTCAAGAAGAAGCAGCAATATGCCTCCCTTTTGAGGGGTCATTTTCTGGTTATTTTGCTTGTTGTACTGATCCACTGCTGTCCCTAGGTGGAGATATTCTTAATGTGTATTGTTGACTGTTTTATGTTGTATTGTTATGGCCATGGTGGCAAATGAAGTTTCCCCTTTGGGGATTATTAAAGTTGAATCCATCCATGAATGGCAAAATAATATTTTGTATTCCACAGAACACGAAAATGAAATATATTGTCATTATAAATAATAACAAAAGGGTGGCCTTGTGGATTTTGTAGTCTTGTCTTTGTAGTCAAACCTCACATGGACTACAGCAGCAGAAAACCACACTGAGTGTCAGCTAAGAACAGGAACTTGAGGCAACAATTCACACAGGCTCACCAAAATTGGACATTAGAAGATTGGAAAAATATGGCCTGCTATGATCAGTCTCAATTTCAGCTTGGATGGTAGGGTCAGAATTTAACATTAAACAACATAAAAGCATGGATCCATCCTGCCTTGTATTAATAGTTCAAGGTGCTGCTGGTGGTGTAATAGTGTGAGGCATATTTTCATGGCTCACTTTGGGCCCCATACTAGTTGAGCATTGTTTAATGGGCCTACCTGAGTATTGTTGCTGACCATGTCTGTCCCTTTTTGACCACGGTGCACTCATCTCCCAATAGCCACTTCTAGAAACATAATGCACCATGTCGCAAAGCGCAAATCATCTCAGACTGGTTTTTTGAACATGACAATGAGTTCCCTGAACTCAAATGGCCTCCACAGTCACCAGATCACAATCCAATAGACCAACTTTGGAAAGTGATGGAACAGAGATTTGCATCATGGATGTGGAGCTGACAAATCTTCAGCAACTGCCTGATGTTATCATGTCCCATATGGACCAAACTGTCTGAGGAATGTTTCCAGTACCTTGTTGAATCTATGCCACAAGGAATTAAAGGCAATTCTGAAGGAAAACAGCGGTCCAACCCTGTACCAGTAAGGTGTACCTAATAATAATAAAGCTGGAGAGTGTAGTTTTGTAGCATCTTCTTTAGTTACTATTGTGGATTCATCATTCAGCTGACTGCACATAAAGGACCTTATTCATGAAACATGAACAGAATTGATTTGTGTAGAAACTGTGAGCAGAACTACATTTAAGAGTTTCAGCATTCATAAAAATGTTAGTAGTGCTGAGCTTTTTGTAGCTAAAAACAGTCTTCTCCTGCCTCTGACCAAATATAGCGTCTGCATAAATGAGGAGCGCACATAAATATTGACATTATTGTCTTATATAGTCTGTTATTCTCACAATATGCAGATACTTTTAAGCCAAACGAAAACTTCGAAATATAACATGTTTTCTGTCAATTGATGTACATTTCGCATATTTGAGTTTCAGGTTGTGTTTCTTAAAGATCGATGGGTTTTTTAAATGGACTTGATATGCTGACAGACACCCATGTAGTGACGATGGCCGTTATAGACTGCACCAGCCCTGTCATAAAGCAAAGGTTTCTCAGATGTTGCATGAGTGTTTTGCTGGTATAGTGTATATCTTTTTTTGCATTCTAAACCATCTCAAACCATTTTCAGCTCACCTCTTGTCGAATATCTGCATTAAAACACTTGCCAACGCTGCCCACTTAGCTAGATTAATGAATATTTCGAGTTTACTCCAAAGGTTTTGAGATTACGAGTAGCGCAATAGTCTGTTCTGCACCTTTTACACCTCCTTATATGGTGGTACCTGGGTGTGGTTTATGCTAATTAAGGATCTTCATGATCACAGGTCTCCCAACCTGTGATCAATAGGAATTCACTAACGTGCGCAATTTTAGCACTTGTGTTTATCTGAAAATTTGATAAAAGGTGATTTATGTGCAAATGTACTTTTCGAATTTACAAAGATTTCATGAAGATCAGTGTTAATAAACCAGCTTGGAGGACCTTAACTTATCTGTGACTCATTTCTTTAGATATTCAGTAAGAAATAATCAATGGCAGCCCAAGCTTCAGTTAAGTTTAATAGAAGATATTGCATATGCTTGTGAGACAAGTTAAAAAGCGAGAAAGCAAAGCAGGAACCTGACCTAGTTATTAATAATTTACAGAAACAGTGTGTTCAGTAGGATGTGATTACTAGTCTGCTGTACACCATCTTCTCAAACCCCCCTGTGTCTCTCAAACACCTACACACATGTTACTGCTGCAGGGAAAGAAGGAAAATAAAGAGAGGAGATGCCAGTTTTGAAATGTCATATTTAAGGTTGAGGCAGATTGATTCAGATTGTTTTTCATGACAGGTCAGATAAATGCAAATATTAAAATTCCCAGACCATTCCTCTCATCTTGCCACATGTCATAGGCAATCAAAGTGAAAAACCTCACAAATCTTTAATGTTAGGTAACTGTGAGGGGCTAGTTTATAGATTTTAGTCATATCCCACTCTAGATCCATGACCTCATGATTCCCTTGTCACATTTAGCAAGGGGAATAAGGATTTCCCAAGCATGTAGACAATCATTCTTTTTTCGATTTCGTTTTCGATTTTTAGTAAATGGTACATTGTATAAAGAGTTTTCGACAGAATAACAAAAAAAAACTATCAAAAACAAACAGCTTTTCACCTTCTGCAAGAATAATGCCTTCTGTTTTCAAATATAGAAATCCTTCACAGTGAGTCAGTGTCTAACGCTGATGCCTTTAAGTCATGCCCCTGTTCTGTTCATGATAGCCGACTGCGTATGTGCATTTTTACTTTCACCATCAATAGTTCAATCTGTGAAATTACAGACTAATTTTAAGGTGAGCAATGAACAAAAATACGCACATAAGACTTAATTGGTCACATAAATCATAGGTTAGTTCACAAAATGAAATGAGGAAAAAAGAAGAAAAGAAGAACTTTTTTTCCTCTAACAAGTCAAAAATATGTCAGATCCAAGTCGTAATGGAGACAGAATAAAGAGAGTAAACATAATGCAATATCAATCATATATAAAATATATATTTCTAGTATAAGTTCATATATATTTCATGAAAAGCTTTCAAATATTCAAATATAAACCAAATTAATAAAAGTTTATAATAAAAGTAGGGCTGTCATTTGATTTTTTTTGAAATTTTTAATCGCAATTAATCGAAAGATTTTTTTATAGTTAACTCGAGATTAATCGCACATTAACCACATTTTTTAAATGTTCTGTTTAACTATCCATTCATTGATCATCTATACCCATTTTGTCCTATACAGGGTCACGGGGATCTGATTTTTTTTTTTAAGCCTTCAGTTTGAAAACCGGATGCTGTCGTACTCTTTGGAGGCTTAATTCATCAGCTTCTTAGTGTATTTTGTCGGGCTGCTGCTTGACCGCAGTAATTTGCTGACGGTCCCTAAACTCCACGGCAGCAACAAAGCACTCAGAAGGACATTCAGTGCTGTTCCTGAGAGTTTTTGCTCCACTCACTGAGCTTGGAGGGTTGATGACACTTGTGAAATGTCTGGCATACTTACAAAGTGATACCAACTTGGATGAAATCGGTGCTGTTTTTGTAACCTGGTATAGCTGTGTCAAGCACCTGGTTTATTTGTGTAGTTTGCTGTGTGTGGGTGTGGTGTCCAGGTGCTTTCAATCAGCTCATGGGAGCACTGCTCTAAAGCAGCAGACAACCATGCTCTGTCTCTGTGGTTGGTGAACTCTGTGTCAGGTAACTGCAACTTGGTGGACTGTAATTTTACCTTTTGCATGTTTAAATTTATATTTTGAAAGAACAAAATGTTAACGCTCTCTGTGGTTGGTGAACTCTGTGTCCAGGTGTGCAGGGAGAATGACTGCAGGCTTTGCCCCGAAATATGGTCTGAACTGTGAGCCACAGCAGAACTGATCCGAATCAGTACAAGCTCAAGCGTTGCTGGCCTGCTTGAGGACTTGACCCACAGACTGCATAAGACTTTTTATACAGACCCTATCTCCTCCAGTGAGCTCTCCCCCTTGGCAATTAGCACACCTGTATTTTAAATGTCTTTTTAAATTAGTTCAAATAAATGTAACTTTTGGTAACTTGACTCTTGCATTTTGTCCAATTAATGCTGGTGGTCAGATCAAAGTAACCAGTGTTACATTTTCATGACGCTATTAAAGTTTAAAGAGAAAAAAAAACAGGTGAATGTCAGATGTGAAACTAACTTTATCGTGTCCTGGGGTGGTATCTCAATTCACAGCGCCAGTAAATACAAATAACCTTTTTTCTTGTTAACAGACCCATCTGGCAGCACCTTAAGGCGAAACCTGCCGTTCATAAGACCCTTTTCTGTCGCCATGTCTGTCCCACACGTTGACTGTAAATACACTTATTGGCCGAGGGTCATATTTACAGAAACGTATGTGCGTTAATCTCGCGTTTAAAAATAGTGGCGTTAAACAGAATTTGCGTTAACGCGTTATTAACGCGTTACCTTTGACAGCCCTAAATAAAAACAACCATTCTGATGGGGAAGAGTTGCTACTGTGCACCTTTTTGTGTATTATGCCAGGAGCTTAAACATGCATTTTATTACATACTGCCCCCATTTGGTCTGGAGTGGTATAGGTAAATAGAAACATTTAAAGGTAAAGCGAAATACATGCCATAGATTACATTTCTGTATGGGGAGGGACGCCCAAGAAAGAGCCATGAAATGTTCATTTTCCACACAGTCGTAATCTATTGTAATTAATTCCTGGTATATTTTTAACACTTCTGTCAATACTTGCAAATAAATTGCATGAACAGAAAAGGGAACAGTGTGTGCAGAGTGAAGCCTGAGACAGAAGCATCTGTGTGTTTCAGATTCCCTCCCCAGCTCACAACAGCAGTGTGTTCAGTGAGAAAGACTGCTGCCACATTCAATACGCTTTGACAGGATAATGAAAATATTGCATTGATTTTTAAAAAAAAAATTTTTGTCTTCACATTTGTGTCATAATAAAGCAAGCAAAAAATAAAAATGAATAACCACATTTTAAAAATCAGGAGACACTGTTATTCAGTTGACCTCCGATGAGAGCTGAAACTCAACAGTAAATGATTTGTTTGTTGTCCGCGATTGATTTGATTTGATTGAGACATCACAGGGATAAATACTTGTTTATTTAATTCTGTGAAGTCTTGTGGAGGTATGAATGCTTGCTCATCATTGGAGGAAAAGTTATAAAGCGTGAAAACACTTGTTATTAGAAAGCCTCATTTCCACAAACAGTGAAAAATATCAGATATGGATGAGAGATATATAACATCAGAGGGGTGTATGATGAAAATAAGAAATATTTCATCATGCAGTTCAGCTAAGAAACAACAGCATTCATATCAGTAGGATTTGATAAAGACGGTGGTGTATGATCATACCCAAAAGCGGAGAACTGTTTAAAAAAAATGTAATATCCACTCGGTAAGGGCGTTTCTGAGTTGATTACCAATGAGACATTCAGTCAATCAGCATCAGATGAAACGCAAATGACAATCACTTTCAAACAAGTCACAGTCAGTGAAGATGATGGGCCTGTCTTCATCATCAGGTTTCGAGCTTGCACATAACACAGCCCTGTAAGTGATTCATTGCTGCTACTTGCGGCAGACGGACTGATTTCTCTTTCCACCAGAGCACCTATTCCAGTTCTTATTACCACATTTTATGATCATAACTCTCAAAGTGTGCATCGTCTGCATCCCATAACACGGTGTTGTGTGTCTTTTGATGCTCTGTTCTGTACACCTTTGTGCAATCTGTTTTGCTCCCAGCTGAACCATAAACTGCTGCTTATATTCACTGAAAAGGATCAGCAAAAGCAAAGCCTATTTCGCCAAATAACAGCACATAACCATTTAAGATGAATGACCTGCCTCCTTCTGATAAATCTCTGATATTACAAATGTGGAAGAGGTCTTCATATTTTCTTTCATTAAGCCTGAGATGGCCCAGAAGACAACTCAGTAGATTTCAATCTACATGTCATTATCACCATGAGCGTCCAGACGATTTTTGTTGCCCCTTGAGACATCTGAATTATAATTGGTAAATCCGAAAGGGAGACAGAAAAACATTCCTCTATATCTTTTACATTAAACATTATTTATATACTAAGAGAGAAACTAATTTCAATCAGAAGAATGTGATTGTTTTTCTAAAACCTAATAAATTAGACTGGAGGTCATTTTAAAAAATTCTCTATTTTGTCTTTCAATATTGGCTGACAGAGATGAAAAAAATTATAATCCTCTAGGTGGCAGTAATGTAGCGCATACGTCACATAGCTCCAAAGCAAAGATGCTACGCATCCATCCCTTCATGGCTGATGTGATGCAGGTTAAGTGGAATAAAAACAAGAATAAAACAAGGAAGAATGTTGATGTCCTTAACCTCACAAGAATGTTATTATGTTCCCGCCATTTTGGCCAAGAAAAGATCAGTACTGATCCCTACAAAAATGTGATTCTGTCTGCTTTGTCTTAATAACCAGAGGAAGCAACTAGCACAAGGAAGACTGGAAAGACTAAAATCTGCAAAGCCCCAGATGCGTTTTAGTGCTGCCCCCATACTCCTCATGGTCCATGGTACTGCAGTTGGTTGTGTTATGTACCATAATATGATAAAAAATCATTTGGCACTAACTTTTATATAAGACTGCTTTAGAAGTTCTGACTGAAGTTGTCATTGAAAATCAAAATAGTACCCAAATTGGCGTGAGATGTCAAATTACATTTGGAAACCTGAAGAGAGTGTTTGTGTTCTTTGAGGTGTGATGAAACACAAACTAGATTTGACATCTGGTTAATTATCATACATCTGAAGATATATCACATGCTCTTAGATTGCGATGAAAGACGCAGCACGAAGGCACACGTGTGACCGTAAACTTTACACATGTAATATCCATACCTGCACAGAAAAACAAGATGAATAGCACTAGCACTCCAGCAACATCTGCAACATCTGTGAGCACATCCTTGCACCTTGCATTATTTGCATTCTTTTATTCTTCTGTTACACAGCACAGTTAATGTAAACTAATTAGGTATCGGTATTAAAGTGCCAGACCAAGAAATTGATTTCATAACGAGGGGACAGTACACAGCACAAGCTCATATCATCGTATCTATTGTCCTCAACTGCATCAGTGAATGCCTGTGAGGATAAAAGATCTGAGTCTCCTGGGAGGACTTCCTGGACGATTTCACATTTAGGAGCTGCCTGAACAAAATCAGATTGTGAGGCTTGATATAAACAGGAGACAAGCATCATTTGACTACTAAACATATAAATATATGAACAAAGTTGCAAATGAAGGAGCATTGTTACCAATGAGCCCAGAAAACGGACCCTCAGTTCACTTTACACATTCGTGCATCTAAAACCAGCACTTGAGAGCTTCTCACTTGGAACTTAAAAATATAGAAAGTCATGGAAAATAAAGGCATGGGATTTTCTTATTGTCTATCTAACAGACTATACATCAGTACATCACTACATTTTTCTTATTCATAGAATTACATAATAATCCAGTTGTGTGACAACTGTGCAAAGCATTTCTTTTAATTAGATATCGATTTGAAACATCAGTGTATGTTCACATCAAAAATCTTTGATCTCTCTGACTTTTTTGTGGCATAATGGTGCCAGATTGGCTGATCTGAGCATTTCTGAAACTGCTGATCCTCTGGGATGTACGTGCACAACAGCCACTAGAGTTCATTCAGAATGGTGTGAAAAGCAGAGAACAACCAGTACTGTGAAAGGAAACACTTCGTGGTAAAGAGAGGTCACAGGAGAATGGCCAGACTGCTCAGAGTTGACAGAAAAAAAATACAGTAATTCTCATAAATGAAGCTTTTGTGTAACTTATGTAAGGTAGATCTGTTCCCTCACAACTTCCTTTATTCCTGGCTCGTTTTTTTTCCTTCTGCGACTCTTGTAGCATGTCGTGTCATGTTCCCACTACTACACCAGTGGTATTTATCCAACTATGACTCCACCACCAGCATCTCAGCAATGAAAGTTCCTGTCCTATTCCTTGTCTTGTAATTAATGTAACGCTCCATCAAGTCGCTCCATCAAAGTCACCAAAATCCTTTATCTTTACTACATCTAAACATTTATTCCATCCTTTAAAGTGATCTCTCCTGATCTCTCCTGATCCTGGCAAGCAGATCATCATATCCCTGAAGCAGATGGGATTGAGCATCACAGGAATGTCTTTGGCTGGGAACATCTACCATCAAATATCGACAACATCTCTAATTCGTAACATTTAATTTCTCTCTGATCAGTGCAGCGACATGCTAGAACTGAAACATTAGACTATTGGTAAGATGTTATAAGCTTTGGTTTGGTCCCTAGAAATGAGCAAATGGAGAGGGACTGACATAAAATAAACCATGTAAGACAAAGATCAGTGCAAAACCCAGCAGAGAAAATTAGTCCTTTCAGATTTAATATTTCTGCACAATGCATTATGCCTGCATAAAGCTTTGTGATTAATGCACTTAGCTTGCTCCCAGTCTGCTCCTCGTGTCTGTTATTACAAACGTGCAATAGGCGATCACAGATACATCTATATAGCATCATAAATGATGATGCTGCCACTGTGGGAAGTGTCTCGCTCTGTATTCATAATCCATCGGCTGCCTCTGCAGCTGCTGGGGTTAAACAGGGTGTTATTTGATAGTAGAAGTCTCAAAAAAATGACAGTTTTATGCTATTTTCCCGCAATATATCAAGAATGACAGATAAAGTAGCTTCTTACCTGTGCAAGTGCGTCCTCTCACCAAATTTTAGCAAGTCTGTAACGTCTGCAAGAGATTTATTGCATTGTTTCGGAGAAATCTGAAACGGTGGGTTCAAAGCGCTGCCATTTCAGCCCACGAAACTAGAAATAGGAACTGATTTACAGACTTTATTACAGACAGTATGATCAATGCAAATGTTTCATCAAGAAGTACATTTTCAACATGTAAATTGACTCATTGACTGACTTCACCTGATATCATCAACGTCTGTAACATTATTGACCGCAACACATACAAGCTGCTGATATTCATCATATGTCAAGATGTCCTCTACGGTTTGGCTCTGTCCACCTATACATAATTATTGTGCATAGATTTGGTGGTAATAACCCAGTCGGTCATCTCTTCTGCCCTCTCCCACTGCAATCTTTTGCTATGATCTTCTTCTGTGGTGACAGGAAAAAGATGAGCTTACTCAAGTTTTTTTTCTATCTTCTTTTTTTTTTCTTCTCAGCAATAGATTAACCAAATATTTGTATTCAAGACGGCCTGGTCTTCTGCAGTATTTGGTATGACACTTGAGCGCTTTTACCTGCCACCTTATCTCCTAAGGTTACTGCAGGAATGAGGAGGCCGAGTACAAATCCGTGACCTAGTTCTCCATCACTTTGGGTACCCAGTGGAATACCGAGTGAAAATAGTGGCTGAAATAAAACAATTCAAAGGCACAGACCTTACTTCAGCATCAGTGGCAGATTTTCTGAGCACATTGGTCAAAGGGGGGAAAAAAGGGTAGAAAGCTCCTTCTCTTGCAGGAATTCTTGATGCTCTTGCTGCTGGGGCCCTTGGCCAAATTTCTTGTCAGCTTTATAGCTTGCTCTTTAACGTAATGTAAGGCTAGCCTGTGTGATAGGATAAATAATGGAAGCTACAGCACAGAGAGAGATCCAGACCCAGGGAAAATGGATTCTAATGGTCTAAAGGCACTTGGTCTGGTGTGACTTTTAGCTACTGACACCATATTGGAAGGTAATCAGAGGTTTTCACTGTTGACACAGATTTTGATTGATATCTAATGCCACTGGATATAGTGGAAAATGTTATTTTTGGCATTCACTGGAACATATTTAAGGGCTTCAGAGCAGTTCACATTAGGTTATACTTCATTTGAGTTATGTTTCTGAAAGATCTCACACTACCTGGTTTTTAATGTTTGTTGTCTATTTCTGTTCTCTTTATTCAACAGCACAGGAGCATGATGGGAATATTAGTTTCACTGGGCCCGATAGGCAAAACCAACCAAAATAACACATGCTGTATAACAGATATTATAGATACTGTATCATGTTACAACTGACAGCTAAGTCTCGCACAGTTGCTGGTACTGATGACATTGTTAGATTGCTCTGTTCCAATGATCTTGATAAGTTTGCTATAAAGTAAGTTGAAAATGCCACCATTTTTCCTGCAAACAAAATGTTGGACATATAATTGATATATCACTGAGTTTCGGTATACATGCAAAACCTTGGGTGTAAAAATTAGGGATGCAACGGTACTCGGTAAAATACCGAATCGTTCGGTACGACCTGCACGGGACAATACGCTTTTATGTCCCGCGGTATTTATGTTCCAATAACTTTGCATTGGACTTGTACGTAAGCGTGCGTGGCTTTCAGGCAACAGGCTGCATGTCAATGTCCACTCACCTCCGCTCACTCACAGTGACCAGCCTATCACACTTTGGCCGGTTGGCTGCAGCTCATAGACCCGCGATCTTACCTGTGTAAGATCCAGTTGTTACCAGTTGTGCGTCTTGGCGCAGCTGATGTGCTTTTTAAAATACTGCAGAACGAATCATTGGATGCGCATTTAAAGATCACGAACAATTAATGTTCCTGTCCCTCCTCGACCACCAACAATTTCAGACATATCGGAAATAAATTCCTGCATCCAACCTTTTCCAGCTTGACACCAAAGATCTCCTTGGTTTCCTCCACAGCAGACATCTGAATGAGATCATGCCACAGCTGTACAAGACTGATGTGTCTGGCCGTGACTATTCCCACATCCACCACAACTGCTGACCAGACATCCTCTGACCTCAAGAGAATAAAAACATATGCAAGTAATACGGTGATGCGTAATGGAGAGGTAGAGCCGTTTGTGCACGTCCACATGTGACCAGGTGGATGCACATTTATTCCATTTGGACGCGCTCTTTTATGCACCAACATGCGAGTTGCGCTTTCCGCTAACTCTGTATTTTGCGATTGCGGGTTTAGGGTAGCATGTGGTCTGAAACTGTAACCAAATCCGTACCGAAAACCATGACACAAAAACCGAGGTACAGACCGTACTGTGAACCACCTGTCCCGTTGCACCCCTAGTAAAAATAGGACAAGGACACAGTTTTTATGACTTCACCTTTATTCACCTTCAGAAATTTAAAATAAAACAATCAACATGTGATTACAGTATAGATTTCCAGCTTTAAGTGGTTTCATATCGTATTTACCATTTAGGAATTGCAACCATTTTAACAAAGGACCTCCAGTTGCTTTCACAGTATGTTTTGGGTTTTTATCCATCAACACCATGATACCTAGTCCTTAATTTATGTTATTATTTGACTGAATATGAGCAGAGGCTATAGCCCTATACACTCACTCTAGAATTAATCTTGCAATTTATGTCATCAGTCACGCCATCAATAAAGACCAGTGAGCCTGTTGCATTGGCAGCCATTCATGCCCAATACCAAAACAGAGCTTCCACCATGTTTGACACATGGTGTGGTATGCTTTTGGATCATAAGCTGTTTCTTTCCTTCTCCATACTTTTGTCTTCCTATCATTCTCATACAGGTTTATGTCGGATTAATCTATCCAAGGAATCTGATTCCAGAACACGGAAGGCCTTGTTGTAGATTGTGACGATGATACAACTACATACGTTCTCCAGAGTATTCTTGACCTCTATCAATGTTGTAAAGGGGTGTTTCTTTTTCAAGGAATGGATTCTGTGTCCATCCATTTTGTCTGCCAGGCCTTTTAAGGTTGTTGAGCTAGCCAGTGCTGTTTCTGTTTTTTCTCAAGTCCTTTTGCTTGCTCTGTTACAGACTTGCATTAAGATCTCCTTTGACTTCAGATTGATAGTTCCAGTTAAATAGCTGTTAAAGGTCAACACAGTACCTCATGGGGCTCCAATCCCAGTCCTCGAGCGTCAGTGTCCTGCAGGTTTTGCATGTTTCCCTGGTTTAACACACCTGATTCCAATGAATGGCTGTCATCATCTTGTCATCAAGGTCGGCACATGTCTGTTAATGACACAGTCACTTGTTTCAGGGTGTGTAGATGGAGGGAAACATCTAAAACCTGCAGGACACCGGCCCTAGAGGACTGAGATTGAAGACCCCTGCAATACCTGATATCAACTTTAGACCTTTTCTGTTTCATTTGTCTGGAAGTTACAGGGGAATGGACTTCACTTGGCCAATAAATGTCATTTTATTCATCTGTCCAAATACTTTAGAGTCCATGAAAAATTGAAGTATTTTGATTAGAATAGCTGTAATGGTCAATACCATATTTTTGTGTGGCTTCTTCGATTGAGGTTGAAAGTCTGTGCTTTGATTACATAGTTTTTGTTTTGTTTTAAATCTACTGTGATGTATGAAGGCAAAAAAAAAAATTTGATTTTCAAAATAATTCTGGACATAATAAGGTTTTGTACATAGTTACGAGAGCTAGAGTCTAAAGACACAGGATCAAAATTTTGCAGATTGAGATGCAAAGTCTGTTGCCTCACGGCAAGAAGGTTCCTGGTTCGAACCTCAGCAGGGGCCTTTCTGTGTGGAGTTTGCATGTTCTCCCCGTGTTTCCTCCAGGTACTCCGGATTCCTCCCTCAGTCCAAAGACATGCATGTCAGGTTAACTGGTGGTTCTAAATTGCCTGTAGGAGTGATTGTGAGTGTGTGTGGTAGTTCGTCTACATGTGTCCCTGTGATGGACTGATGACCTGTCCAGGGTGGACCCCTGCCTTTCACCTGAAGTGAGCTGGGACAGGCTCCAGCAGATCCCTGTGACCCTGCATAGGATTAAGCGGGCATAGGTGGATGGAGATGGAGACTTTCAGTGCCTTTCAGACCTACAGGACTCCATCCTTTCACTACCCTGAATCCACAATCTTCTGCTTTTGGCAAAGACTGAACAATGGGGGGTGGGGGGGGGGGGTTGTAATTGCCGGCTGTGCATGACTTTCTGCCTCATAGTTGTGCAGGAATCCATCCATAAACTGATGCTCATGTTTGAACCTGGCTGGTTGGATTTATCATGGCTTGTATTGGGTTAATACATTCTTGCAAAAGAGGAAGTGTATAATTGCCCGCAGCAGATCACTCAAAGCTGAGAACTACAGAGTGAAACTGTTAAAACCTTTTACCACTGAGGCGATAATGTTTAATTTTGTTTTTCCCTTTTCTGTTAAATCCTTTCTAAATGGCAGAGTGGGATTGTTGACTGTAGTTGATTTGGGGTGTAATGAGTGAGACGTAACGACTGGATATGAGATCCAGTCATTGAGTCATTTAATTTTCATACTGGTATCACAAACATCCATAATTCACTGTGAAAACACAAACATTAAAGGAATAACTCCATGCCACCACTTGTTAAAAGATGATGCTTTTGTATTTATGGTGACTGCTGGATACAGATCAAATAATGTTTGATATCGAAGTGTCTCTTCTAAGTCTTTGAAAATCTTTGACATATGCATGCTGCATTAAAGCATAAAATCACTGAGTCTCACTATTTTTAGAGATTAGGTCTGTGATATGTCTTTGATTTTTTCACAAAATATGATGGTGCTGTTATAAGGAAACACTTGTAAAAGTCAACAATACTTTGAGGCATGATTATCCAGTGCTAACCCAGTATTATACAAAAGCAAATTAAGTAGCTCATTTAAAACGATGACACATGGACCCAATAAAATGAACATTACAAAAGCATCCAGTAGTTTTATTGAAATGCAATGACAAAACTGTGTGATAAAGCTTCAAAACAAGTTTGAGTGGCAGTGATTTATTAATTAGACATCAACATATAATTCAAGAGCTCAGGCGAGGAAAACAGAAAAAAAAGGCAAAATAAAAGAGCAAAACTTCTGAACAACCACTTGGCTCTATTTTAAGGCTTCATATAATCTAGCCTGTGATATGAGTATGTTGTTGTGACAGAAATACCTGAAATGAGTCTTAACATGTAGTGGAGACACTATTGATTTAAAATTACCACAAAAATAAATCTTTATTGACTTGGTTACCACAGTGACAAGTTCCTCTCCCAAGTGGCGATGACAAAGGTTGCACTATGATTCCTTCATTTGAGCACAACCTTAAGTTAACTGTGATTTTTCAGTTAAAGTTTAACTTCCCAAACTGCACATTTTAGAAACCCGGCCATGTATTTTTAGTAACCTGAAATTAACAAAACAGGAAAAACTCTGGATGTCAGCTCTATGGAAGAGAAAAAGTCAGGATTTCTTGCTTAACAGTCTTTTAAATGTGTGATGTTCTGCTGACATCCTCCTCTGCCAGCAAAAGTGGAATTTAATGCTTCTTTCTACTTTCTCAGTTAAGCGAAAGAAACTGGTTCACTGACTTCTAACATAACTCTTCTACCACTGCATGAACTCATGAAGCTGAGGAGACTTCAATCAGCAGAACTTGGGCCACGCTGGCATCTACAAAAAGGCCGTTCATAAACTGCATTTACTTGGGAAATGAACGCAAATTAATGTGAACAGAACCCTTTTTAAAACATTTAATTAATATTTTTTTAGGTCCAGATTTGAACTTTTGTGATGATCTTTTGGTTTGACGACCTTCAGCTAACGATTTTCGTCTCAGACAGAAAATGTTTTAGCTCTAATCTCAACAACATTGGACCTGTTGTTGAATATGGCTGGCAAAGGCCATTTTGGCATACATTAATCAAGATACTTGGGATATATTATAACATCAGCTATAGGTTTTTTTTTTTTACAAGCTTTGGATTAATTTGCTATTATTGCGTACATGTACAAATTCTCCTTTTTTTAGATTTATAATATGCTTTTTCCTACATGTGCTATTTCATTATTAGTTTGGTTGAACTGTTGTTAACCAAACTACTCCTCAGGAATATAAAAAAAAACTATACAGTCATGACAAAGAAAGAACCTAGGAATCTGAGTGCCACCACCACATAATGCAGTACGAAGGATGTTGTACTTATTTCACCAGTTCCCTAGTGGGAGAGTTTAGATGGAATATAGAAATTATGTGGGGCTTCAACAGTTTGCATCATCATATGTCTGTCCACCATAGCTTTGATTTTAAAAAAACAAACAAAAAAAACATTATTTTACTTTTCAAGCTTGTGTAAAATACCTCTGTTTATTTCAGCATCCTCCTTTATCTTACTGTCACTCTTTCTTAACAAAAGACTGATAATCCATGCAAAAATCAGAATTTTGAATGCACATAAATTAGTACATTGCTGGCTTGAAATGTTAGCTTGACCAGTCAACCTAATTTTTTCCTGTTTAGATGTCATTGGATAGGAGTTGAACCAATCAGAGAAATGAAGCATGTTGTCAGCTCAGCAACAGCCAGAGGAGTATCAACAAAACACATTCAAAATGTTGGACAGTGAAGTCGCTGAATAATGCCAGCAAATGGCAGCTGTCAGTTTTACTGTAAAAACCTGTTGATCAAAGGAGTCATTAGCAATTGTGCAGGCATATTGATTGCTTTGAAAAGTGGCTCTTGGTCATTGCATAAAGCCTGTCCTTACCCTTTTGTGATTGGTTTGGTACCTTTTGTACCGATAGAAATGGCTGTGAATGAGAGGGGTTCCCGACCTTTATCACAAGAGAGGATTTTACTTGAAGTGAATGACTGGCCCTACTATCAAAATGAGGCCTCAAAAAGGTTTCTAACTTTATTGCTAACTAACAAGAGCAGCTTTGGTCAGGTAGAATTCATAGAGTTCAACATTTCTGTGCTACATCAAAGCCTTCGTCAAGGCAGTAATTTGTTTGCCACATTTGGGTGGGGCACACGAAAGCTTTTACTATTTAACACTGTCATGTTTCCCTTGCTTTTATATCTCACTGTCTGATTTTTCTCTTTTTGAGATATTTCATCTTAGCCTCCCTATCATGCCGTCTCTTCTTTCCTCCGTTTTGATAAGATGAAAATAAAAACAGCAATTACCCTTACAAAATAATCACGTTGAAATAACGAACTTTTTTTTTCCTTTCCTCTAGGGTATAGACAGAAGAGATAGGAACAGGGCAGCTTTCTTCATAGATACAATGAACCTCGAAATGTTGTATCATTTTAATTAAATTGATAACTCTGGGTTTTATCAGAAAGAGGGGTGCCGTTGCAAAAATAATGTGAAAACAAAAAAGTGATTACGTGTGTTATCTCAAGCCACATTCACTGCACACAGTAATTGTATTTTATGATTTTGTGTCTGCTGCACAGTAATAATCCCCATTACCAATGATGGCTTATGTTTCCTAGAAGTGCTTTGAAACATCCCACCAAGAACATTTTGGATTAGAGCAATATTGCCACTGAGACAGTTCTGACAACCCGATCGGTCACACACTCATTCACATCTACACACTCACTCGCTCGCTCCCTCTCTGCCAGACATGGGTTTCAGCCAAATGGTGCTATTTACTGGAGCAGGACTGGCACTTCTCCAGACCATGGGGGTAGCAGGCTTGGCACCGCAGATCACTGATGGACTCATTGAAGCGGTTCGCCAGCATGGACAGCTTGCTACCGTGACACAGGGAGCAGGGAGCGCAGCCTGAACCACCACAATGCTGGCAGCTGTCGGGCTCCTGGAGACAGGAGAAACACATTAGAGGAGAGAAGTGGAAGAGCAGGACGAGCTGTGAGGTGAGGCAAAGGGTAATAAGGGGAGGAAGAGGTGGGAATGTCAAGAAAGATGCAGGACCCAGGGAAAAGGATTGAGCTGTAAAAGGATGCTGAAGTTCACAGCAAGGGGAAAGTCTGTACCTGTTTATAATGTATTTATTTTATCAATGTTGAATTTCCCTTCTGGGATTAATAAAGTATTTTTCATTTCATTTCATTTTCATTTCATTTCATTTAAATGCCATCATTACAGAGCTGCTGTATGTGGTGTACTCAATTCTGATTGGCCACCAGAGATCAATCTCTGTTTTTCTCTTTTTTTTTTAATTTTTTATTTTGCCTTTGATGATGAACTGCAGTGCCACCAATTCATTTTCTATACCTGTTTCCTCCTCTATATGGTTGTCTGAGAGTCTATTACTAGACTATATAAGAAAAACTGGGCAAATAACTTTTTTTTTTTCAGAATGTTTTTAATTCAAATTTTAAATGTTTGTTTCAAACGTTGTTTTTTTATGGCAACATCGAAACTGATGTCTGCATTTAACTGACGCACAGTTGGTACAAGCTCCCTGCTGCTTAGGGACTTGGGCTGTCTGATACAATTGACGGCACGACAAAGCTTATTCTTTTTAAAATCAATGACTATACTCTGTTAGGTCTTTATTCATAACTTAAAAGCTATGCTTAGAAGTCAAGACTGCGCTAAGCGCTATGTAGCATAAGCTATAACAGCTCACCATTGACTGCATGTGTTATCAATCAAAAGACCACACCCCTAATTAAGAATACATTTGTTGCTTTATATAACTTTCCTTGATGCAGGGACACAAAAAAAACACAGTATAATTGTCATGGCTGTGAAGCCTAGCTATGGAAACCAGGTTGAACCAGGCTGTAAATTTGTTTTTCTTTTTTTCTTTTTTTTTTGCCGCAAAGTTGGAAGTTTGTTTTAACATGACAGTCGATAAAAATTGATTTTCTCTTGGGAGCCATGCCCTGGTAGTCAGCTGAAGAAAGGCAACTTTTCTTAAGTCATTTTCACGCAGGCACTATTTAGGTTGACCCGTAGCAGCTTTGGTCATGAGCTTGGTTCATTCGGCTCAGTGTGAACACAACAGCCATATTCTGAGGAACACCAAGACAATGGCCTGTACTGACCGGTCGGAAGAGGTCATCTCTGTACGGCTGTCTATGAGCTCTGCTGCGGTTCGTTTGTGGTGTGAAACCAAGTCTAGGGTGTATAACAGATGTTTGAGCTAAAAGGGCTTCCATAGTCTGCTGGACCCGTGCTTTATCGGTTGAGAAGGAGAACATAAATCCGGCAAAATAAGCAACGGCACCAGGATAAATGACTTCCAGCCACTTTGTTTACAACCCCCTTTACCTTCTCTAGAGTAGAAACAAATAATATAGAAAAAATTGTCAAACTCCTCTCTTCAAGGCAGTTGTCATGGAAACATGACGCTCTGCCATAATTGCTACTGACCAATAACAGCACTGACTGTGGTCACGACTTGCGGTGCAGCGTTTTGGGTGGAATGAAAACAACTTTATGTGAACACAAACTGAACTGACTGAAAAATGATACAATGTAAGTTGGTGCGACACCGAGACCACAACAGGGTCAGCACCAACATATGTGAAAACGACCCGAGTTCACCGCAGGTCCACTCAGAGATGAATGTGACAACCATCCACGCTCACCATTCCAACCTGGCATGCATGTTTCTGGACTGAGAAACCAAAGTACTCCAAAACATAAGTAAGTAAACAATGATAACCATAAAACACAGTTACCCAGTTCAACGTATCTCAAATTAGTATTTACTAATTAAATGCATGTTGTAAGTCGTTAAGTTACACAATTCTATATATAAGGAGAAACTCATTTTTACAGCCACAACAAGAGAATATGTACAGTGAGGTTACAATTAAGTCCAGTAAGAAAACAAGCTTCCTGATGTCATTAATAAACAGGTTATATTTCTTAGTAAAATGTTTTCACATCAAGATTGGACGAGAGGTCCAGACACATGGGTGGCAGTGTTGTGTTGAAGTCAAGTCTGCACCACAGCCACCCCTTCCAAATGGAGACTTTGTTGCAGTTGTACTACATCATATTTGCAAATTGTCAAAAAAACAAAACAAAAACGGCATATAGTTCTTGCAAAGATATTTTGTGTGGGGAGTTTGTAACTGCCATGTACACATGAGGATGTGTGAGCAAACATTTGTGGCTGAAATGCACAATGAATAATGAGCAGTTGTGCTCAGCGAAAACGGAACAAAAAGCAGTGGCTCCAGTTGAGGGTCAGCGTAATTGGTGATTCACTAGTTTTACCAGACATCCATGTATTTTCAAGTCAACCTGGCTGAGATTCAAAAGGGAAAAGCTCCACACAAATTTTTGGCTTTTAAAGAATGTGAATGCTATGAACCATTTCTTTCAGAGGCAGAGAAAATGGGAAAATAAGAAAAGAGATGAGAAAAGGATGAAAGGAGATGGTGGTGGAAAGAACAGTAATAGGCCAAGGAGGTAAAAGGGAGATGATAATAGCTGGGTGGGTATCCATGCTGGGCTGTAAGTGGCAGGAAGATGCTGCAAGGACAGAAGAAAACTGTAGACTCATCAGTATCTGTTCACAGTTGACAGATAACACTAGGACAATGGCTT
Organism: Hirundichthys speculiger; assembly: GCA_018398805.1. Lineage (NCBI taxonomy): Eukaryota > Metazoa > Chordata > Actinopteri > Beloniformes > Exocoetidae > Hirundichthys > Hirundichthys speculiger. The sequence goes on from JAGFBZ010000582.1 coordinate 527,095, forward strand.
AGTGCTTATTGCAGCAGGAGGAGGCGGAACAAAGGAATGAAATAGAATGGAGAACAAATAAAGTGGTGGTTACAAAAAAATAGAGTAGATTGTAAGGTGACAGATCAGATGATCCTGTATTTATTCCCTAGAAAGCAAAAATGAAGTGAAGAAAGGATTACTAAAGATTAGAGAAAATAAGGAGAGGAAGGAAGGGGCGAAGGACACACAGTGAGGCTGAGATTATCAAGAAACTGAAATGGGGTGATAAAAACCTGACCACATGATGGGAATAATTTCACCACAGATCATTACCTTGGTATCTGTATCACTGATCGGCTTCTCCTCCATCTCCACGCCCTCCTGGGTATAAGGAGCTCTAGACCTCCGCCTGCTCCCCCTCTCCCTGGCCTTCGGGTATTCCTCCAAGTCCAGCGGAGGCACTGAGTGATACCGCAACATTTCATGCTTCTTCGGTGGTGCCCTGATGATGCGTAGATTGCTAGTGTAGATGATTATCTTGCCAAAGTCCAACACCGGGGCCTATAGGATATTAATATGTCGTATAATCTTACATCCAATCATACAGACGATATATGTTCCATCCTCATAGTATTTTATTTATTTATTTTTGTTTGGCATTTCCTTTGTTTCTCAGTACTGAGAGATGGTATCCATGTGATAGGATTTATGTGTGGGTGAGAAGGGGATTTCAAGTTGAATGCAGCTGAAGAGTCACAACACTCTTTGCAGCTGGAGCCTCATGAGGCTTTTGGTGGTTTAAAATTGTATACTAATCATGCCTCTTTTCACATGGAATTACTCCAATATATTTAGATCCAAGAATGAGACCTCTCGTATGCAACACTGCAAGCAACTGTGGACTCCTTAATTATTAAAACTGCTTATTTATTCAGTTATTTGTCTTTTTTGGGATTTAAAAAAAAAAACAGTTCAAGCACTCGCTGTCCCCAATAATGCACATTGTGAGATACAGCATATTGTGAACATACAAGAGAATGACAATGAAAGTGCTGAAATCATATAGCCATGAAGTCATTACATGATCACTGTGCCGTCCTCTCAGTAATACCCTAAATGGATAAACTGACTCTAGCTGTCTTCCACTGATAAATGTGATAAATGCCGACTTGGTCAGCAGGGCCAAGCGAATCTTTGTTTACAGGATAAAAGAATAAAACCAACATGAGGCCAGCGGGCAAGGCACCGCGGCTGACCTTCCTCTTAGCCTGCTGCACTAATGAATCCACTGCTCAGTAACAGTGTCCTTTCACTGTCAGATGTTAAATATAATGCTGTTCCACCATTTTCTATCTGGACCAGCAGATGATGCTTAAAAATCTTTTATTCTTCGTTTACATGTAGCTCATCTGTTTATTTCCACAAATGCGCAGTGCAGTTATATATGTTTCTCTCCTTCTTATTCTAACCCTTTTTCAAATCTGTGCTTTCCGTGTCTGAGTATTGTGAATGGTTTGTACACTTTGTAATGAGGCCTCCTGATGAATTCTGCACTGCATTGAAAATACGGTGATGTATAATGTTTTCATAAAGACATTTAAAAGCTGGAGATGTGTTCTGGTAGACGGGACCTTTAGGCCCAGGACACAACCAAGTGGCAGATTGTGCGCACAGGTAAACAAGACAAGAGGAGAATTAATTTTAATCAAAAGTATCAAAATGATCAGATTTTTTATGTAATAATTTGCACACAGGGCAAAGGTGTTACCGTCAAGTTGCTTTGCATACCTTATCTCCTTCTTCTTCGTCAGTCTTACAGTCAGCTGGCTTGTAGCTCCCCATCCCTCTGTATACATTTATTCTTTGGGCAATGAGCCCCGTTGGAGGACAGACACCTGTTTACAGGATAAAACATCTCAGTGTCGAGTAACAGCAACCTGATATTTCACAATAACACACATGTTCTGTCTTTTATACATGTTTGTACATTAATTAATCTGCCCCTGACTATTTGACCCATTGAAGTCATCAGTTACCACTTCTAATACTCTCAGTTGCTAAGTAATTCAGTGACAGCTCACCCATTTAAGTAAATGAAGCAGTGTTTAATAAAAAATTCACAAGTCAAAAAACTCCCCTCACATTTAGCTATGGTTGCTGCATATTGTTCACTAGAAAGTGTGTCACCAAAAAAAAAAAAAAAAAAAAGGCATGATGTCTCAGCTTCATAGCTCTATGCTTTAACAGGCGTTATCTATTCGTAATTGGTCATCTGATGTCACAGCTGGCGGATTACTGTGCTTGATCATTTTCAGAGTAGTCTGTGGGTGCGTTAATGTATTGCAACAATGTAGGTCAAGTCTTCCTGTTATTCCATTAATGCAGCCAACAGAATCCTTCCAACTTCCTGTTTCTCTTTGAGTAAGAAAAGACCCTCGAAATATGTTTCATTCCTGGGCAAAGTTACTGCAAAATGCATCTTATGACAGTTAGCGACGAGCTCTTTGTGGGATGGCGGACCACGGGATGGGCATTCCTTTTATTTATTCCTTTTTATGATTTTTTTTTCATGATTCATTTAAGAGGTAAGTAAAGCATTTTGCACAGACACCTTTGCTGTTTAGTTTACAGCAATCACGATGTCATCGGTTTCTCTTTCGTTAACCTCACAACCAGTCCCTGGAGGAATTTTGACATGGAGTTTTTTTCTGGAAAGTCAAAGTTTATTGCAGAAATGCTTTCCAGCTCTGTGCATTTCATGCATAATTTGAGCATTAAATAGAGGATGCGCAACGGATCCCAGAACAAAATTCTTAATGTGAGCTAATGTCACAGCTAATGTGAGCTCCAAAAGTTAAGCTGAAGACAGCCAAATGCTACACTTCAAACAGCAGTCCACAAACCAGTGACTGATGTTCCTGTGCCTTTCATCATTTTGATCCCAGCAAAAGAGTTACTGATAGAAACTGCAGATATCAGGTTGATTTACATCTCCACATATTTTGAAAAACGCATTTGCCAGACTGTTCCATAACACAACAATGCATGCAATTATGCTGTGAAGTAATATGCTTTATAGCATGTTTAAAATTCTTAAAAATCAAATCTATATGACCCATGTTACAAGAATTTCAACCTTGTCATTGGTCATGTTACAAGGTCACAGTGAATTATCCTTTGCTGGTACATACCATAATAATGGACTTTATCAAATGCATCCAGACTACTCCTTTCAAAACTTCATCATTATAAAGTTCACTCAGTACTGTCTTCTTAAGATTTTTGAAAGCACAATAGATGCAAATACACCACACAAAGAAGTCTTGATTATTTAATCATTAAGACATTTAAAAACACTGCCACTATACTTAAATCACATCATGCAAATCAGACCTCAAAGTTGGATTTCCACTTTCAGCTCCAACATTCACATCTAGCAGGTCTAGGCTAATTAGGTTACAAAAAGGGCCAGTCAAGAACACGTGTGCTGCACAACGATAAAAACGCACCTTGCTGGTCCCCTTGACTGTCCTCAAACCCACAAAGCTGCTCCATCTCGAGGTGGCTGGGGGGGATTTTACGGTGGATGAAACTGTGAGGGTATTTCTCTTCCGGACTGTCCAGCTCCTGACCGTCCTCATACACATGCTTCAGAACCCGACCACTGTAGGACGACGCCAGCTTGAACCTCACCTGTAGTTTTAAGTAGGTTATGACTTTATTCAGCTTCTCAATAGGTTTTAGTCATTTAAAAGATGCATCAGCACATAATAATAGTGTTACCTGTATAGCCTTCTGTCACAGAATAGACTTGAGTAAGCTTTGTGAGAGCTGCTTCATCTGAGTACATACAAATATCTGCAGTATGTCAGCTTAAGCTAAAGTCCTGTCCCCTCCTCTTACTTTGCAGTTACACAACACGACGTAATCTACCAGTTATATCTCAGGTTATTTGAAAAAAAAGAAAGAAAAATGATCTGAGCATGTCTTTTTCTCAAGTGGCGCATTTTCAGAAGTATTTCAAACGTATAAATTTGAAAGACAGCGGTGCTTTAAATAACTTACCTTCCTGGGCTTGGTGCCTTCATAGCGCTGGTTCAGTTTTCTCTGGAGTTCCTCCATGGTGGATGGCAGCGGAGGGGAGGCAGAGAAAGCCTCAGTCCATCTAAAAAAGCTCCTCACCTGGGGTGAAATGACATCAGCTGGACACTGGTGCCTGCTGTGAAGAAAGAATGTTAAGATGGATGAATTTGGGACTGGACTGATATTCAGCGCGATGGAAAAGAGCCCAACTGAAGAGCTGTGTGAGAGAAGTGGGTGGATGTTACAGATGGGATGAAAAAGCTCTTTTTTTTTCTGTGTCCTGCCTCTAGAGTTTGACTGCACCTTCTGTTTTAAGGGACCCACCTTTCCAGCTTCCCGTGCTGAATTATTCACCGGTAGATCATGTGTACAAAAGCGTGGTTGAGAAACCAGAAGCCCCATCATCAAATAATTATGATCACCAAAATAGATTGTATTTAGAAGCTGTGCGCAGTTCCTGCATGTTTGAGTGTGTAAGAAGGGAGAGAAATGGAGAGCGAGGCAATGTACGTGTGCATGTGTATGTGTGGGAGTTGTTAGATAGTGGTAGGAGTCATTGGAAATACTGAAACACTGAGAATAAGCCATAAAAACACACCTCCAAATAACAATGACTTTGGTTATCATTGTATTACTAACCCCCCCAATCCATCCATCCCTGAGCTTGTTCATTTGAATCTTATGGAGTCCAAGTGAGTCTGATTAATGCTAAAAGCATCCTTTTGATTGTTTTCTGCCTATTCTGAGGTTAACTTAAAATTTCAGTCTTATTCTTTCATTCAAGTGGTAAATATCTTTCCTCTTATTCATTCTTATATGTGTTTCTGTCACTGGCGACCTGTCCAGGGTGTACCCCTATCTTTCACCTGAAGAGAGCTGGGATAGGCTCCAGCAGATCCCCGTGACCCTGCAGGGGTATAGATAATGGAAGGAAAGATGGATGTGTTTCTGTCAATGTACATGTGTACCTATTTCGGATTATGCAATTATCTAAACGTCCATTCTTATCCATGACTCAAAAGTGCTGATGACAGTAGGGATCTCTCTGCGCCCTTAAGAGGCCATTTTATTGAACAAATATAAACCAACAATTGAATATCATTAACCTCATGCATGTAAAGATCAATCTTAGAATTATTGTTACAAATGACTGCTATTAAACCGACTGTGAATAGATTTTTAAAGAGAGCAGCAGAGGGAGGGTTTGTAAGCGGACCGATCTCCTCTCATGTCTCTTCCCTGACCGAGACTCAGCTTAATCAGATTGCAGAACAAGCACGTATGGTTACTCAGGCGAGAAATTGTTTTGGCTGCATTGCAATGAAGGAACTGTTTAATGTGCCAGGAGTCGTGCTGCTTTCAGTTTAAATGATTGCCACTAAATCTGTCTCTCTGTGTCTCCACATTAGCAGTTCATGTATATTCTATTATTCCAATTATCCCTCCCCAAACAGAATATGCAGTATGAGCTTCAACACTCAGGTACAGCACATTCTCTGTGCAAGCAATAGATCTTCAGTTAATCCATCATGAGTTGCGGATGGCACAGACTGAAATTCCAAAATAATTGTTTTGTATTTCCTCTATTGGTGATGATGTAATTGGACTTAAGAGTACAAGCCAAGCCTCATTGAGCTACGTATTTAAAACCCAAAAGGAAGCCTCTGCCCCAGATGGCCTGACGCAATGTCTACACGCCAACTGTTGTTGATCTGTACATTGCAATCAAAACAAATCCATTGTGGATTGGATACACGAGTGTTTTTCAATCTACTGCCATTTTGGCTTGAACTATGCACATAAGTCAGGCAGCACACTGCATAAACGTTAGCTTGCTCTTTTGTGACTGTAGGAACTGCTAAGGTAGATTATTTCCCCTCCAAGGTCTATAAGTGCCTGAGGGATAAGTGTGTATTTACTTGGAAAGTCTCCCGTGAGGGGAGCATATATATTTACTTCCTTCTTTCGTGCACTCGCCAACATCCTTGTCTAAAATTCAGAGAAAGGCAAAGGAGGTGAAAGTTACTTGTAAAAAAAAAGAAAAAAGAAAAATGCTCATTATTTTTGCTTCTGCTCTTATTGATGCCCTCCCAACTGGAATGAGCAGTGCCTATTATCAGGCAACAAGAAAAGAAAGATCAGTAAGAAACCCTGATTTCTTCACAGAGGCTTTTATCATGAAAGTAGATGATTCTGGGAAGGTACATGAGTGGGAGAAGTTTATAACTATGAAATGTTGTGATGGCCTGCTGTTTAATGCACACACAAAAAAAAAACGGCAAGAACTTTGTCATTTTAAATTAAACTGCTTCAATGCCCTGTCTCGCTTTATCAGCCCATCTGAGATCGCAGTTTTTGACAGTTTTCGCTCTGCTCTCATGCAGCAGGGAGAAAGGAGCAGGAGAGGAAGAGCAGCAAAACATATGGAGGTAAGTGAAATGCTGAAAGTAGAAATGATACGAGAGGAAATGGGCAGAGATTTGGGAGGAGCAGTGATATTGTCGATGGAAAGGAAAGAAAATATTTGTGTTAAACAATGTTTGAGGACAGTTATGTTACATCCCTTATGAAGAGTCCAGGAAAAAGAGATAAAAATAGATTAGGATCCCGGAGAAGTGATTGGGACTGTGCCATTTTCACAACTTTTACCTCTACATCTGCAATAACTGAATGAAGTGTTATGTGTCCTCCGTGGAAGGGGTCTGCAATCATCTTCAGGCCAAAAAAAGGATATGAAGACAATAAAAATCACTACATTGTGGATATTTTTGTGGCTGTTGGTGATTTCTTTTCAATTCAAATGCAGACATTTTCCAAGGCATATACAGACATATATTCTGCAAAATCTGTTCTGGTGTCTTTGGATATATTTCTGCACTGTCTAAAAAAATCTCAATATTATAAAGTAAATTATAAAGTAGGAATGGACAAGTTAACTTGTTATTATCGCATTAACTCATTAATTTATTAACGCCGACATTTATTTTATCGCGTGTTAACGCATGTTGCTCACATGCTTTTGTTTTGAAAAGTCTGTTACTGGCTGCTGCCGAACCGGAAAACAATGGCAGGTAAACATGCAGAAAAGCTAAAACAGACATGGAGAACGGTATAAATCCGTGAACTTTACAGTTCAGGTAGCAACTCAGGTAGCAATATTAACAATTCTGTCTGAAAACAAAAAAAATTCTGGACTGCAACAAAACTTTTGCGTCATTCCTCCATGTTCCATCAGATCTGCTCCATGTGTTCACTGTCGTGCTGTTCTCTTACTGGTTACTTCAGTGCGGCTCCATCTAGTGGCACAGATGTGTAATAACAACAGAAAGTCCAGTCCTCGATTATAAAACAAATTTTAGTTCTGTGGCCCGTTTTTTCATTTCCTATTTTTGACCCAAGTCTAAAATTGAAATATAAAAAAACAGGCATTTTTTCATTTTTTTGTGTTAGATTAAAAAAAACGAAAAATGTAATAAAATGTCACTGACAATTGAAATTTGAAAGAATGAATGATACACGGATTGGTAAAGTTACTGAACTTTAACATGGACATTTTCAGTTTAAAGTTCTCCCAGACGGAAGATGAAAAATGTTAATCGTTGCCCAGCCCAATTATAAAGTCAATATGCATAAACATGAGCATAGTGCAGTATGTCAGGTTCTTTTTCCCTGCCAAAAGTTTAAGGCACCCTGGGAGTTTTACTGATCCAGTCTCCATGAGTTTTTTTGAACCTGAAGAAGTGCTTCAGGATTGTGAGGAGTCGTGATCGAATGCTTGGCTTTAGAAGAGATCTGTTCAGTGTAAGAATCGGGTTTCATCGCGGCTACCCCTTGACTCTTGTCTCCTAACTGTACTTTATATGGACAAGATTTCAAGGAACACCTGCCGCAAGGAAGGTGTTCCTCCGTTCCAAGGTCAAATCTTTGTTTTTTGAGGATGATATCCACTTGGAGCCATCTCAGGAGGGCCTCCGGGGCTCACTTGTGTGGTTGGTGGCAATGTGTGTCTGTGTGTGTGTGTGTGTGGATAAGCACAAATCTGACATGATGGCTCATTCCCAGAAAAGGATTGCACACTCCCTTTAAGATGAAGGAGTAGACTTCATCTCTGGAGTCGGACTTGAGATATCTTGGAGTGTTGTTCACAAATGATGGGAAGCGAGCCTGTGTGATCTACTGCAGTTCGGGTACTGCTTCCAACCTGCACTCACTCTGCCATACCTCAGTTTTGAAGGAGGACGACAGTGATGAGGCATAACTGACCCCTTCCCTCACCTATGGCTATAACTCCAGTTAATGACCCTTACAACAATATTGCTATGCACAAATCAAGTTTTCTGTGCAGGGTGGCTGAGCTTACACTCGAGTCCAGAAGAGGCTCAGAATATATTTAGCTGCTCATTCACAATGAGAGGAGCTGGAATTTCTCCTGGGCTCTTTCCTTTTTAAAGGCTAACAGACACATCCACCTGCACTGGAGCGACGGGGACGGCCCAGCATTCACTGAGTTCATGCGGCCCTCCGCTCATAAACATTTAGGACCATAAGACTGGGGAGGCTTTGGTGTCAGTGCTTCCCCTGGAATTAAAGGAGGATAGTTGTATCTGTATGTATATATAATGCACATATATACTGTATACATATACTTATATGGACATACAGACTGGTGTGTTTTTTTAAAGTCACTCATAAGAAATGCATAAATGTAAAAGTTATTTAAGTTTCCAAAAAGAAGGAAATGATGACAAAGCCAAAACCTTTAACACTTAATTAGTGTCATTCTGAAAATCTGCTCCACAGCAGCAGTGTTTTAAATAGAAGTACTAATGTATTTAAACTTCATTATCTTAATTACAGTGTCTATCAAATGATAGATATTCCAAGTCACAGTCAAGTTAATATTTAATATTTCAGTGGGACTGTTTTTTTTCCTTCAATATCTCATTTTAATTAGCTGCGTGTTGTGATGATGGCCCTAAGCCCCCATGAAACCTTAAGCTCTGTGCAGGAGCTCATGTCTGGGATGCAAGAAAGGCCTCCTCCTGCGACCACTCCACTTCACTGTAATTCCATCTCATCTCCAGAAAAAAAAATGGGAAAAAAAAAAAAGAAATCTAAAAAATGATGCATGACCGTCTCGGCCAGCTGCAGTTTCTGCCAAAATGAGATGCAGGGCAGCTGCGGGGAGAATGGGGATGTGGAATCGGCAGATACTCTGTCTATGGTGTGTAATTTTGTTGCAAAACACGTTTGAAGATTTTCATGGTCGGTAAAGTGACCGCAGATACGTGGCCCGAAGCTAATTGAGCTAATCGAATCCTGCTGCTGAATTATTTTTATTTTTTTATCAAAGTTTTAAAACAAAGAAATAAATAAAGTACAGGCTGAGGAGATGTTTTGATTGTATGATTTAAAAAAAATTTAAATATATATAAATCTCTAAATTTGACATAATTTGTGCATTATGTTACCAGCATGTTGACTATATTTCACAAGAATTCGTCTGGTGTTCAAGATGTTTGATTAAGAGATGGCAGCATTTCATTAGTGGTGGCAGTGCAGAAGTGAATCATTTGGATTTATCCTCCAGGAAGAATGACGCCTCTACTAAACTTCAGTGTAATCGATTCAGGTCCTCCCACATTCATGGCTTTTGATCACTTTGTGAAATGTGTGACGAGTAGCCCAAAACCGTATCACGTAAGCACCAGATGATGCTGTCAGATCCTCTGACATGAACAAGCATGAAAGCTGTTTTTTAAGTAACGCAGCTTATGAGCTCATGGACATTTCTGAAACAATTGCTTATTTTTATGTAACTGCTTCTCGTATACAAGATACAAAGTCTTTTTAGATAAAAACAAGTACAAAAAAAAACCAAGAGGTCTGCGTGAGATGCCTGCCAGTGAGCCCTTATTATTTTTACTGACTTGAGTATTGCTTGTTATTTTTTACTTTCAAACTTAACTTTTTATTGACAGTAGTTTATCCGTTATGGAGAATACTAGAATCAGTGGAGTTAGAGTTAAGACTTGAATGATGACAAATAATTGAGATGGTGTGGGCCCTGAGATGGACTGGTGACCTCTCTGGGGTCTACCCCTGCTTTTCACCTGCAGAGTACTGAGACTGACTCCACACAACCCATGAATGGATGGATGGATGGATGGATGGATGGATGGATGGATGGATGGATGGGACATGTGGTGACAGTTAAGTCACCCCCAAATGCATAAATAACACAGAGCAAAGAGGAGCTGTGCAACGAAAGCAATGTTTGAATTTTTCAGAAGTGACAGGCATCATTTTTATCTCAAAATGGAATTAGGAAAACCTCTCTTATTAGCACATTGAAGGATGTCAGAGACAAACGCATAACTCACATTAAACATATTAAAATGGTCCATCTCAGGGATGACTTTGATTGCATGAGACTGAATTTTGGTACAATGTAAATGGGTTTTGAAGTATGTCTGAAGGACATATCCGTCAAACGTCTCAGACATCTTGAGTCCAATCGCGCAGTAAATTAAAAAAAGAGAGAAGGGGAAAAAGAAAAGTAATTTAGACACATACACACACTTGTTTTTTGAGAAACTAGACATTTTGTTTTTCACTTAAATGACAGTGCTCCTTCTCGAAATGTGTCAAGTACAAAAGTTTTGTTTGTTTCCAAAAATAGCCAAAGGAACAAAGAAAAAGCCAGCCGGCATTTAGCTGTCTCAGCCTCCATCTGATGGTTTTCTGGGCTTTAGAGTGCCTCATTTCAAGGGGATCTGGCTGCATTGCAAAGACATGGTGGCAGATGTCACTTGAGTAGAGGGAGTTTACTCCAGAGTGGAATCAAGTAAACAGACAATCCTTAATCCAATATAAACACGGTCGAAGCACAGAGAAAGAATCTAAGAATTAGAATTAATGTCTGGCATCACCAAATGTGTGAGCTGTAAAATTAGAACAGATGTATGCATTTATATTTTTGATGTTATACTATAAGTAAATATTAATTTTGTTGTGCATTTAATTCACAAATGGAATTCTATACCCTAGCAAGGATGCATTACCATGGTTACTGGACAGACAGCCAACATCCATATGCTGAAGTGCACTAGGAGTGGATTCTTAATAAAAGTATTCAAATCTTAGTTATCCAAATGGAAACGTGTCTGTAAGGCAGTGGTTCATGAAATTGTAAACTTAGGGATTTCTTCGGGTCAACATTCCTTTAAATATGTCTAAAAAAAGTATAGAAACTAGAAAAGCACTTGGGGAGCACAGACCTCCGCAACAGTTCCCCCATATAGCGATTTACACCGTAAATATTAGTCGTACATATAGCACTGACAATATTGTACCGCTAAAAAAATACTATATCTTCCTTAATTTTGTGATGCACACAAAAATAAATAATAATGCTATAAAGATTTCATACAATATTTGTTTCCAAAGTCAATATATTGAAATTAGAACAACCTCAATGTTTTTATAGAGATCGCAATAAAATCCGCCTTCTGGATCAGACCTTGGATCAGCCTTTGAAATTGATAGAGGTTCCCATTGTCAATCCTGAATGAAATTTCATGAGTTTTGGGTAATAATTAAAGGGAGATATTGAGAAACTAAATTTCGACCCCATTGACCGCAATGTTATCGAAAATTTGAAAGTGATCCAGAATCCAGGATTTCTTCTGGATCACACCCAAAATGAGATCAGTTTTTCCTTTTCACATTTCTGACAACTCCTGAAAATGTCATCAAAATCCATCCATAACTTTTGGAGTTATCTTGAACACAGACAGACAGACAAATAGTAAAACAGATAAACAAACAAACAGATAAACGCCAGGAAAAACATAACCTCCTTGGCGGAGGTAAAAAATGAAAAACTGGGCTCAGTCCCTCACTGACTTTTTTGTGGTCACGCTGACTACCTTTCTCAGTTATCCATTACTCGCTCAAATATTTACATGCTTCTTCAGAAAACATTTTTTCTACTTTGTCTCATTCACTTTTTAAATGGTCAAGAAAAAAACAGTTTAGAATCTTTTTGGCTGAATTTAAAAAGAAAGAGATAAAAACACACAAAATGTTTTTCAACTGTTCAACTATTTTCTGGTGGATTGTAAGCGTAATTTGATACCATTCCGCCCCCTACATGAGGCTGAGTGACATGGACTCTGAAATGACAAACCAAAAACTGTTCTATCCTCGTTGAGCCACCAGCAGAGCTTTTGGATCTCTTTACTGTGGAGGAGATTTTCAAAAGATTTTTTTCCTGGTGAATGAGTGAGTTGAAACTGCTTGGATGGATGGATGGATGGATGGATGGATGGATGGATGAATAAATGGATGACCATTTCTGCTGCAACCCGCTCCTGATGACAATACCCATGAATAAAGAAGTATTATGCAATGTATAGTAGATTAAATGTCAGAAATTAATTAAACTGAAGAAAATCCTCATATCTTTTTCAGATTTCCCCCTCCACAATCTTTTTGCTATCTTGATTTTGCTATTTTTTACAATTAATTTATTCATTTATGAATTCTCTAGCAGGGGCCTTTCTGTGTGGAGTTTGCATGTTCTCCTCATGCTTGCATAGGTTTCCTCCAGGTACTCCGGCTTCCTCCCACAGTCCAAAGACATGCATGTCAGGTTAACTGGTGGTTCTAAATTAACCGTGCGTGTGTGTGGTTGTTTGTCTACATGTGGCCCTGCGATGGACTGGTGACCTGTCCAGGGTGTACCCCTGCCTTTCACCTGAGGAGAGCTGGGATAGACTCCAGCAGATCCCCATGACCCTGAATAGGATTAAAGAGGTATGGATGGATGGATGGATGGATGGATGGATGGATGGATGGATCGCGAGGGTTTTCTGCTTCTGCTGTTCATCCTTGTTGTCTGTCTTTCCCTCTTTTACTGTCCGGCAGGATAATTGGGCTAATTATGGTATAAGCATATATAGGCAGCGGCAGCGTTCTGTACTCGACAAACTCAGTCTAATTCAGCGTTTCAACACGTCACCGGTTTTCAGATTCATATATGAAGAGCTCATTGTGAGCTCTATTAAAGCCCTACTGTGTGATTTGGATTAATTTGTGATAATTATATAATACAATCATTTATATATTTGCGAGCAAAGGTACGTTTTTCTTGGCAACTGAGAAGAAAAATGTAATCTTCTTTTATCTCAAAAATCTGTTCCCATCGGCTATTATTGGGCATAAACACAGTGCATGTATAATGTGACCACGCAGGAGGGTTGTGCTGGAGAAATGACAAAGTAAGCATCTCCTCATATTTATTACAGCACAGGCTGCTGAAAAATTATTGCTGCAGGTTTTGAGTTGAGTTTCAACATCACACAGCCCTCATAATCCTGAATTAAGGATATGGAACAATACATAATTCAATACAGCACTATGGATATTATATTTGTAATATTTATCATTATGCTGTTTGTGATTCCTGTATAATTTGGGTTCTGTAAATAAAAACTGGAAATGCAAGACACATTTGCCAAACATCGATGCACTTAAGAAGAAACCAAAACTTAATGCAGGAAGAGGAAAGCAGTTATGGGCTTTCTGTTCCATTTATGAATGTTTCTGTGGGCGTGTGTGTGTTTTGTTTTTTCCTTCCTCTGCCAGCTAATGTCTTTTTTTTTTCTGCACAACAAAAAGCCGCTTACCATCTCTTGGTTGGCTCTGCTGTCTGCATGCCCATTTTACTAATTTAGTCTGTCCATTTCCCCCTGAATTCTGCATGATAAGCTGAAGCACAACCGCACTCACACAGGCACACGTGAGCCATTTAAAAGTCTTAAACGTTTGCTCAGGCCTACCGATGGATTTTATTGGGATACATATTGTAACATTTACCACAAGGTCTGGAGTGCAGCATTATGAAAAATGCATGCACAAAAATATGAGCAAATGCATCAAAGACACAAAAGTGAAGGGAATGCACTTTTAATTTGAAAATGTTGCATATGCTGAAACTTTAGAGCTTTAAAGAAAAGAGGAGGAAATACAAGTACTTTGGAGAGGAGGGATGCCTTACACCGAACTGAATTTGTGAAAGACAGAAAAATTATACTAGAACCCAGAGGTTAGTCTGAGGTAACACTGCCATGATGCGCAATCCTCAGAACTGTTTATGCAGGCTGGTGTGCAAATAAATTGGCAAACGTTATGCCCACCTTTGTCGTGCTTGGCTTTCAGGCATCACGTTGCAACCAAGTAACATTTTTTGAACTAGATATTGGTCTCAATACGCTTTACAGTACATCTGCTTACGTTCATCAAATTTGAAGATGACATACGCTAGAACAGAACATTGCTCTGGACCAGATCAACACCCAGAAATAGAACATCTTTGGTTTAAAGATGATTTTAGTGAACTAATATTGTTGCACTCTGATATTAGATACTGGCCTGGTGCTGCATTTGGAGGCATTTCCATGTGCTGCATACATTCAGTATCACAAAGATTAAAGGTGCTGACTTGGCTAAATACAACAGATCTCTATCTGAACGAGCGTCTGTGTAAAAAAAACAATCCTGATTCATGGTGTCCCCACTTCACAACACACAGGATCCCAATTAAAACACACACACAACACACACTGGTCCTTCATAGGTCCTAAGGTGTCAATGGCTCACCACCGTCAGAACCCCTTGGCAGCATGAGAGGGACCTACATACATAACTACATTATATGAGGAGGCTGGTTTAAATCATGTGACTGCACATTATCTGTTTCATATATTTACAGAATTCACAGTGTTGCAGATAATACTTCTAATAATAAGTAATAATACTAATAATACTGGACTAATACTTATTTATGATGATCAGCTCAATTTTTTTTTTCCTGTCTTTCTTTTCTGGTAACCATCATTATTTTTGATCTCTTATCCACAGTCTTATTGTTAGCTTGTAAAGCATAATGCTTTTATTAACCTTTAATTTGGAATATTGAGCTCTTTATTTTTTAATCCATTAAACGTGTCTGACACATGCGGCAACTCAGTCAGCAGTGTTTAGAAAACTGACACAGAAAACACGAAACTAGGACATACAGTTCATGTACACAGAATAGAGGTGGGGGAACATCAGAGTCATAAAAATTACATCAAATCATGATAAAATTTAACATTAAGCTCCCATCATCACATTTTAAACAGGGAAATTCATAGTGATGAGCATTTTAAATTTTCAACCAGCTCTGCCTGCCCTTAAAACTGTCCTTGAATTTATTTATTCATGTGGTTGTTTGTGGTTGTGGAGCCAGTTTCAACAAAACTCAGCAACGTTGGTAAATACAATTCTTTCTCATTCCATACAGGGATTGAATAAATAGGAAGGAAAGAGTTTTTTCTCTCTTTTTCCTTAGCTGAGACACTACCGCACCATCGGATCAGCCCAAGAATAGCAGATCTGGCCATATGGGAAACATTCCTGCGCGCCATCAAGATACAGTCGTCACATCTGCATATGCTGACACTGATTTTTTTCCAAACATTAAAATATAAAATGTCAGCTGCTGTGTTACTAACTATAAATCTATGACAGTGTGTGTGACAGATCACTGATCAGATGTGTAGAAAAGTACAGATTTTGATTTACCACTGAGTCTTGACTGATCCCGTCTCAGTGTAGATAGTAATCAATAGCCATGAATAATTACAGAAGTTGTGACATGTGCATAAATGCATAAAACTCTCCCTCGAGACTTCTCCAAGCAGCTGAAAGAAAATACCCAATTAAAGCCCCTATAAAAGCTCAGATTAGCTTGTGAGACTCATTGCAAAGATAAAATTGGGCTGAGTGCATCTAACAATCTGGGTATTTGTATCCGCTGTGTTGTTTAAGGAGCAGTTCTGGTGCTACGAAGGAGAGCCTTATCGTCAAACCTTATTCTAAAGAAAAAAATGAAAATAAAAACATAATATAAGTACAGAGAATTATTAGTTCTCCAGCTGTTGGATAATTGCTGTTAATACATTTGGCCCTATATAATATTGACAGTATATCTGTGCCTCTACTCTCTCTGTCCTCCATCCTCTCTGTCCTACATGCCTCCTCTTTTCTTCCTTTACCCAGCTGGTCTTCAGCAGGAAGCACCTCACCTTATGAGCCAGGTCCTGCTCAAGGTTTCTCCCCTCTTGAAGAGTTTTTCCTTGCTATTGTTTGGTTTAATAGTTTTTCTAACGCTAGGGGAGTTTTTTTTACTTGCCATCGTGTCTTTAATAATATTACTTATGATTAATATTTACTCGGTGGTCATGCTCTGGGTCATTGTAATAGATGCTATATAAATTCTCAACTCTCGCACCTCTCACATTTATAATTTAAGAGCTGGCAGCCCTCTCTATAAACCCTTAAATGTGGGGATATTTCTGAGCACAGCCATGAGGGACAGGCCACGAAAAATGGGCAATGTCTAGTGACTTATACTTTAGTCACCAAACTTTTGCTAGTGCTTGTGTCAGCACTCTCTGATAACATTTTGAATTATAGAGTCTACTTTGACAGTTTAGAACATCTGAACGTTGCGCTTTTGTCCAGTTAGCCCAGGGGTGTGTTTGTTTGTTTGGGTGTTATTGAAATCAGTTTTTTTTTTTTTTTTTTTACAGAATTAGATTTTCAAGTCTGCTGAGGTCGCTGTCAGTTACTTTGGTCCTGCTCACTGGAAAGAGCAGCCTGCTGACCTCAGGTCTGTCAGCACTGTGTCTGCCTTCAAAGCTCATTTTAAAATACTCCTGTTCTCGCAGATCTCTGGTTATTCACTGTGCTTATGTGTGTGTGTGCTTGTACTCCTCTTCACAGTACAGTTTCTTATTATACAGGCTGCCATTATTGTTGGAAGGCAGGTTAGATGCACATATGGCTCATGCATTAGCTTTTGATGTACTATAAATCACCATTTAAATATGATGTAAAAATATTTGTATTTGGTATGTTTATGTATAATATGTATAAACATATGTGCATGGATGGTGCTTGGTCTCTCATAAATCCCCTTCCAGGGACAACCATATGAGGAGGTATAAAGCTGAAAAAAGAACAAGCAAGAAAAAAAAAAATCAGATGTCGCAACAGAGGTAGTTTTAACTAAAGTTAAGTAAAGAAAAAATATTTTATTTAGCTTTTTTTGCTGACAGGGACCAAAGAGATGCAGCCTGGAAAAAGCTGGCTAATGAGGGTAGAAAATGTGTCTTCTGTCCGATGAGGCATCGAAGAGGTGAAGCGAAACTGGTTTGATATAAAATACAAATACTACAATCTCGGAAGCTAAGCTCATACTTGTTGCGTATGTTAATGCCATATATTATGGCAGCCAGGTCATTTGTTGCTTTTCACACATTTTCAGAAACAATGGGAAGGAATAGAATATATAGCTTGTTAATTTCCTTCATTCTAGGTAATTTAAAGTGTGTTGGCCCACAAACGTTGTGCTCTTTCTGTGGCTTCAGTAAATCAATCCGGAGACAGAGGCACGTTTCAAAGAACAATTTATTCACATCCCGCTTTGGCCCAGAAAGCACATAGAGCCGATTAATTCAACCCAGTGACATTTTCAAAAACATAATCTAAAGTCTAAACTTGCAAAATTTCCATCAATTAAGATAAATGTGTTATATTACGGAGTTATTCTCTGTTTAAAACGTGTTTTAAAAAGTATCTGTATATTGTGAAAATAATAGTCCACATATTGCCATTAATGCTGTTAAGTTGACAAGAACAAGAAATATTTATGTGGACTTCTTATTTACAGAAGCTCTACACATGGTCAGAGGCAGGAGTAGAGTTTGTTTATACCTGCATAAAGTTTAGAACTACATACAGTTTCATGAGAGCCAAAACGGGTCAGTTTTGCTCTGTGAACTGTCCAAGAACAAATCCGTTCTGCTCATGTTTCATGAACGAGGCTCATCCAGTTTACATGTAATGACATGTGTTATATAAATAAAACTGCCATTGTATGCATTGTAACTACATATCACAGAAAAAAAAAGCTGACACAAGTCATCTTCCCGCTCACTGATAAATTCTGACGCTGAGCTGAACAAGATCACGTAGCATCAGAGAGAAAGAGGCCGTCTCCCAACTCTTTCCTGCTCCTCAGCTTGCCCCCTAACTTCTCATTTCTTCTTCTCCTCAGTGCCTGATCTCTCTTTTTTCTCCTCCTACTCCCTCCCTGATTCGCCTGTCACACTGCCACATCCCCCAGGTCTCACATATTCCTCCCTTCCTCACACAGCAAATTCCATCTCTATTTCCCTCTCTGTGACACACAACCGCTCTGCTTTTCTCGAATTTATACACTGGGCCTTATTTTACGGCGCATGGGCTAAACATCCTGACCCTAGTCTGATTTTAACATCAACCTCTCTGCTTTACAAGTGTCTTTAATTACACTTGCTTGTCTGCATGATTCGAGAGCAAAGATAAACTCTTGACACCATGCCAAAAAATATAGGATGGGGGGGACGACAGAGCAGAGTGGAGGAGAAACAAAGCAAAGGACTCTTTGATAAGGAAGCAAAAAGAAATAGATGATGGAATAAAATAGGAATAATAGTATTCTTATCTGTGATGTATCTAAGCTGTGGCTGAGGGTTTCTGCCTTAAATCTTCAGAGGAGAACCTCCAGTCTCAAAGCAGAGCAGTAAGAGTCTGTCAGCGTTTATATAGGAACCGATTAAATGAGAAGCCTGTGCCAGCTGTGAAGAACTTTGCACAACAGACATTCAAAGTACAACTTATTAATTGTAACTACAGTTATATCTCTAAGACCACCATGACATGCCTCCTGACTTTAATGAGACAATTTTCTGATAACTGGGCTACTTCACCAGATTATACACTATCCTACTTATTCGGCAGTAGAAAGAAGCTTATGAGGACACAGTTATTTCAAAATGATTTACAGTGATTGCTTGTTCCAAGTGTCTCTTGTGCTTCAAAATAATTTTTGATAAGCCACAGTGTGTAAACCATGGGGGAAACACTTCAATACATTTCTACAGCGTTTTGGGTTCAGAATGCATAATGCATCTTGTGTAACCCTTTTGGGATTGGGTAAATTCCTCTGAAATGTTGTACGAACTGCCTTAATAGTGTTGCAAGCTTTTGTCATTCCATAAGGGGATAAGGGTTACACATATGAGGGAGCGCTGCCTCTAATCAAGTGTAGTCTTTCAATTTGAGAGCATGCTTACTTATTTTCATGCTCAGATATTGCACTGCTCTCCCTCAGCACTCTGCTCTCACATTCAAAGGTCTATGCTTGCGTGCAAATATACTCTGCTTCAGCTCAATATTGTCTACATTCAGAGTAACTCCTGCATGTACAAATGTTCTGTGCTTCAGAGTTGGCCCTTTTATTTGGCCTGAGGCCTCTTCAGTGCACAACAACAGAAAAGAAAAAACTTCTCTTAGATTTCCCTTGTTCCCTCTTGGACTGCTTTAAGATGACCCTGTCAAATTTTCCCAACCAAAGCATGCAGGATTAAAACATAAATGAATAAAAGACACAGACAAACAAGTAAGCATATGAAAGCAAAGCCTAAGGTAGCAACGGCAGGTGGTTGGTTCTCACTCTGAACTCAAAGAAGAAGCAGAATTACCGAAGAGACAGCCAGAGGACATGGATGCCAAAATGACCAGTTGTGACAAAGGTGCAAAACCAACTTGGCCTCACCGAAATATATTAAATGATCATTACCTCTGAACACCTCATCATTTGGTAGGACTCAAAGTCAAACAGCAGCTTTTGCTGGTGCTGTGGTGAGGTGGGAGATATGTAAAAGATCCCAAAAATTCCACCGTCAAAGGCATGAGGAGAATGTGGTAAGGGTTGGAACAGGGCAGGGTTATAAGTCCAATGGGGTAAAATTATTTATAGGCATGCTGATTTTTTTTTTTTCCTAAAGCTATTTGCTTTTGTTCTTCATTGGTTGATTATGTTTGGGCAACAAATATTGTAGCATAAGACAGCAGTGTAAATGACAGCGACAGTCAAAAGAACAACAGCAGTTGCTGCACGTGAAAATTAAATGTGTGTAAAAACTCCAACCTTTTCATAAAACCAAGGCAGTGGAGGAGAAGCTTGTCACTTTCTGTAGAACCGAAACACAATCACATTATTGGCATTACATGAGAGGTTGTCATCATTTCATGTGCACATTTTTGTGAGTCCAGCCGGTCCCATTGATGCCTGCATCAGCTCCTCTCGTCAACATTTTTCAGCTGAATATGAAAGTAGCCCAGATATGAAGAAGCTCTCATTGCTTCATGGCGTTTGATGAGGAAGAAAAGTCGAAATGCAGAAGGATGAACTCTGTTTTGGGTGATCCAGCCAGAACAGGTATCATGTTGTTGGGCTGCATCGTAATGACAGAGTGACGATGCCTGAGCACACGGTTGTGAAACAAAGAAACCAACAAATGACTAAAAACCCCAGCAGGCTTTGCAGTTCTCATTACCTCGCACCTAGGTGTGAGGTGACGTAGTCAAGCCTGCCATTGAGCCTGAACCCTGAAACCCGCTTGGTCCCTGACATGCTGATGCTCAGCTCCACAATAAATTCCAACACCAACATCGCTCTTTCTGTGCTGAGGCCACACCCTCTCCAAGCTCCTGCTACAGCTCGATAAGCCTCCAGCTGAGGGCCAGCGTTGGATCTTATTAACATCTCTGGTTCCTAGGAATTTGTAACCACATCTCTGATGCTACAAGAGTAATACATTAATTTACTGATGATAGATCCAAGAGCATCAATTAAAAAAAAAAAAAAAGATTATCATTCATTAGATTTTAGTACATGTAAACATCATCAAAACATGTTATCAGGTGGCCTTTTATCATCTACTTTTATTTAAAGAACGTATTGTTTATGATTTAACTGTCTAATTTAACTCAGAATAAAAGTGTAAAAACAATACTTTAGTTATTTACTGCGATTTAATGTGAACGATATTGTGCCATATGGATTGGTTGCTTCTGAATCAAACCGAATCAGTATCATATTGTGGCAGACTTTGTGACATTGGCAAACATCAAATCGCCAATCAATGTCATATCATATCATGATGAAACTTGTGATTTTCATCCCTAGTTAGCATCCGTAAACCACACATCCAATTTAAGACTTACCGTTTAGTTTGTTTCCAGCTGTTTCAGCTGGTGCCCTGTTATTGATTAATAAATAGGGTTAATACATTTCTTCTGACGACTCATGAACTTTTAATACTTGTATGGGCTGCTGTATTTTCTGATTCTCAGCAACTTGTTTCCTTGATCTTTAGTTTCTGAATTGAAAAATGATTCCACTGAATGCCTTTAGCCACCCGCCCACACCATCTTTTCTTTTCTCTCTGGAGGGAACTCCATAAGCCCAGTTGGGTCATGTTTACATAAGTGGGAAGCTAAAGGGCGTTCAGCTTTTGTCTTTTAGGATTCAGCTTTGTCTTTTACCTTTCTAAACATCCCTCGTAGTTCCCTCTACATCATAAATAGTTTTCCCTCTATCCAGATGCTTTGGACTGCATTAACTTCTTGATCCAGGTTCTCTGGTATGTAGTTGTGTCAATATTATGCAGAATCCTGTTCAGCAAAGTTATATATATATCATGTGCTGTGCCACACCAAATAAGACTTGGGAATTTGGTTGTCTGTCCCTTTGCTAGTCCAATATTTTGAGGTTCCAGTCAAGTCTTTGACTTATTAATGTTTTTTACAAAACTAGACATTACTCAGTTAATAGAATGAGCTATATCCTCGACTAACACTGTAAATAAAGTCTCCTTCAATGGGGAAAATTTCCACAACTAATTTTGACATATATTAAACAAAAAATGCTGACTACATACCAATTAACATATTTTTTCCCTCATTATCTGAAGCTTTGAAATGAAGTTTTGCAAAGTTGTAAAGTAGTTACAATATTCAGTTATCTGCACTGAAATTACACTAGCAGCAGCTAAAATATATTTCCAGAGACCCTTTCTGCAGTACTTTTGGGGAAAAAAAAAAAAAAGAAATTCTTTACATTCTAATCTTGTCAGAATGCTTATTTCATCCAAACTATTCCCAAGATACGCTCTCATGTAAGAGAGAGGGAGAGCAAAGGTGATGGATTATGCCATTATCCGCAAACGGGTTCCTGCACAAAAAAATTTGTCAAAATCCTGACCTTGGCTGCTGAAACAAATTGTACCGCTACCTTGTAGTGTCACTGAAGTCCCACCCCTCTACACACTCATTCATGAACACACACACAAATATTTCCTGTTTTTTTTTGTTGTTGTTGTTCGTTTCCTTCATAAAGGCAGAAAACTCAGAAGTAAACATATCTTTTTGTAAGATGAGAAGATTAAAATCTATTGGTAAGAAAATGGTGCACTGGTGGCAGATGAGTGCAGTGAAGCCTGATGGGATAAAGAAAAAGATGTGATACTGAGTAAAAGAAAGTGGTACAAATCTGACTAAACTGGTTATGTGCATCTTTTGTTTGTATTGTTTGTTTCTCCAATTTCAGTTAAAAACTAAAAAAAAATCATTCAATTCGATTCAATTTTATTTGTATAGCATCTGTTACAATGCCAATTGTCTCTATGCGCTTTACAAAGACCCAGAGCATGAAAAAAAAAAAAACTAGGAAAAAAGAACTGTAGCATGAGGGAAATATATTTATAGTACAAAATTACCCTTTATTGCATGACCCAAGCAAGGAGAAAAAAGACTAACATGTAACCATTTTCATTTGTCCTTTCAGACGGCAGCCTAATTTCTGCTTAGGCAGTTATAACCATGCAGAGTTCTTTCAAAAGGGCTAATCAGGTTCCTGCTGCAGGGATGTGATCACATTTGAGCAGGAGACCGGATAAGAGATCTCAAGGACACATGTTTTTAGAAAGCCACCATTTAAACATTTTCCACTGCGCATTTAGATGATTATACTGTGCTGGTCGCTTTCAGATTTTGTGTATTTCAAGCATAATAAATTTGATTAAAATGCTCGGTTTAGCCATTTATCCATCAAGCTGTCCCATTGTCAACACTGCTGTTTCTTTGTCAGCGTAGTTTAAGATAGTGTGAAGTAACTTGTTCAAATTCATAAGAGCGTGCACGGAGACATTATGTATTCAGCAGGGGCCTCCATTTTTATCTGGCCTCTTTATCTGACCCCATGACCTCATATGGCCCCCATTTCTTATCCTTGGTGCAGTTCTTTCTGTAAGTATTTACTCTAACAGTGAGGAGAAAACATGGTTTTGGTGTCATGAATGAAGCATAAGAACAGCAGACGTTTCTGGAAGCATTAATCTGAAGTGCCTTGTTGTAGCAGGTCGAAAATTCATGGTTGACTCGGTGGAAAAATAGACTTCAAACTCTTTGTTGCCAAATTCTTTCTGTTCGGTTACATTTTTCATGGGCAGTGCAACAGGAAGGTCAATCTGAAATGGCCAGAATGTGTTTTAAAGGTCCATTATTATTTAGCTCTGATCCCTATTCATTTGGATCAAGCATCACAATAGTAGCTTTATTTGAACATGATTAAAAAACTTTCTGGGTCTGCTAGATCAAGTAGCCTAAAATCTGTTTTTTCTGTGTGCTGCAGTGAGTACAATGTTTAGTCACCCCTCCTTCTGTTTCCTGGTCAGTCTGGGTGTTCTTGGTTAAAACCCTAAACCAATCAGGCATGTTACTGCTAGTTGAGAGCCGCAGTGACAGAGACAATTGAAAGATCTTTCTTTTCGATCCAAATAACGTCTAACGGGGCTACAGTATGGCTGACCCCAGTAGGGATAGATATTTGGGCTTGGTTAATCAGCTTGGAGTTTAGACGGTCAATCTGCATATGGAAATTCTGCTTGAGTGAACAGAAAGTTATTTAGAAAAATAAGAAATAAAAATGGAAGCTTCATCAATCTTGAACTCTTTAAATGACAGTGTGTGTGAAAACTTGGTATTACAGTGATCTCTTATTTTTCACGGTTAATGGAGACCGGCACCCCCCCGCGATAATCAAAATCTGCGAACTGTGGCCAGAGCCCCCCAAGCCTGAATAATGTGTTTAAAATATGTTTAAAAACCGCAAATAAGTAGTGAGGCACTGCAGCAAAACAAGACAAAGGCTCAACTGTGGTCTTTCTGTTACCTTCACACCCTCTTGTCTCCAAACTGTAGTAAAGAAACCACTGGTATTGTGCTATTTTTGGCTCGTAATTAACGGGTAACACACTAACAACAACAAAAGAAAAAGTCCGGTTTTCAGGCACTTTATTCTGGCACTGCAGGAACTTGTAACATCACACAGGTTGTATTGTTGGGCTCCTGTCGGTTAACAGAGAATGCAAATCTATACACGCTGGGCTGCTGTTTATGCTCACTCCACTTTTCATCTAACCCCGTTTTCATTCTTCCGTCCCATGATACACACACTACATTACCCATAAGGTTACCTTCTTAAAGGGGCCAGGCTGGCTCGTGACATTTCTTCACCATGAGAGAACGCGCACAACATCCTGTGATGTTTTCGCAATTTTTTCTTGATTTTTTAATTATATTATATATTTCTGAAAAATCCACGAATAACTAAAACCGAGGGACTTAAAGCGCAAATTGGCAAGGGATCACTGTACATTTTATTCCACGTTGAACCATTGGAAGTCAGAAAAACTATATCGGACCTTATTTGTCACATCGTGCTGGGTAACTTTTGCTCAAAATCATTAGATCCCGAGAATGGCAACCAGTAAGGCTTGTCTGGTACGATTGTCCTCCATCAGTGGAGGACATACTTAGGATACCTTCCATCCAGTGCATCATTCAGAACTCATCATCATCTGCCCATGGCTTTTCAAAAAAATCTAGTATTTATTGAAGAGACAAAATAATGTATGGGCATAGTGATGAGCTAAAGAATCAAATATGAAGTGACATTTTTTGATAGTCGCAGGTAAAACCACTTCCAACACATGTCCTGGAGAAATCCTAGTGTGGTTTTCACTACATGTAAGGTAACTGTAGCAATGTATTTGTATAACTTTTACATAAATAATGAATGGCTTTCTGTATTTATTTCTTGTAACTTGACTGCATGCCATTGAGGAAATGGAAACGATAAGCAATTAAGTGAATTAAGAAAACAAATAATTAATGGAACAATTTCTAATCCTTTGAATCTTACTGACCCGGTTGATACAGGTTACGGAAGAGTACACTGGGGTAAAGTCTTAGCCACCCAGGTCATGGAAACTCAAAAGCTTCCATCAAGGCAACTGAACTTATTTGCTCTTGAAGATGTTTAACCGTCCATCCAGATGGCTTTGTCAATGCAGGTGTCAATCGAGGCTACCGGCGTACTGCAAAATAGTGCTGTTTCTATCCACTAAGAGGGAGTAACGTGTTGTATTTGGGGCTTTTTGCAAAAATCCAAAATAAGCAACAATTATCATTCATTTCACATAATTTCCTGCCTTCAAACAACCACGGTGTACTACTGTGATGCTGCGGAGCGTAAATCACATCGATCCAAAGTATAGAAGCTACACATCTATCACTTCACTTGGTGTGACATGCATAATGTGGCCGAAAGATCTCTCTGCGCAAAGACAAGCCCTGATCCGGCGTGAGGGGAAGGACAAAACGGGGAAGAATGTCAATATGCTGAACGTCACAAGAAATTCGTCAAGAAAAAGATTTCATCAAGAAAAAGATGGCTATATGAGTGGTGATCATGGTCAGACATGATCATGTCTGGAATAACTGGAGGAAGCCAGTAGTACAGGGAAGACTGGAAAAACACAGATCTGCAAAGGTCTGGATGAGTGTGAGTGCTGCTCCCTCACATCTTCTTCCCAGGTATTTGGGTAGCATCCATTCAAGATCTAAAAGAGAATTGCTATAAATGGCACTTTACAGTATCTTATGGTTTAAGTAAGGAGTTAATAATATGCTTACATACATCTTTGTAGTATTTTCTTTTTCAAGTATTTTCTGATAAATAAGGTTCAAATGTAGTGAAATCTCAGGTCACTAAAGTCCACGTCTCTGAATTAGTAAAACTATCGAATGAAATGTGACCTTATTGTCACAGGAGTGTGGGGGGAGTGGAAGGAGCACCCAAGTGCAGGAGGTTCACAAAACAAAAAAGGACTTTATTTAACAAAAAATTCAAAATCCAAAAATGCAAAAATCCAAAATTCCAAAATTCCAAACTTAATTTGATCACAAAAAGAGGGTGACGAGCACGGTGCCATGCAGACCAACATGCAGGGTGTAAGGATGACAATGGACCGAGATGAGATGAGATAAAAGCAATGAGAAGGGAGAAACTCAAAATACATTGCACAGAAAATTCAAGCCCAGGAAACAAAACATGAGTCTACTTAGTGCAGTTACTATTTTTACCAGGAGCCAGGTGTGTTGAATGCAAGACTTCAAAATGCAGTGTTCCATCTTTCCTTGTCATTTGTTTTTCCAGCCTTCATATTATGTCTGTCATTGTCTTCTTTCTTAATCCTCAGCACCTGCTCAATCCTTTATGCACAACTTTGAAACCATTTTTCTCCTCCTTTGTCAATCAATGAGGCTGAGTTTGGTGCGTCAGGATTGTCCTTCCTAGTTTGCATCTTTAATATAAATAATAATTTGGTTGTCTCCATCTGCTTGCTTTTTACACTCACCTTTATTAGGTACACCTGTCCAACTGCTCATTAACGCAAATTTCTAATCAGCCAATCACATGGCAGCAACTCAATGCATTTAGGCATGTAGACATGGTCAAGATGATCTGCTGCAGTTCAAACCAGCATCAGAATGGGGAAGAAAGGTGATTTAAGTGACTTTGAACGTGACATGGTTGTTGGTGCCAGACGGGCTGGTCTGAGTATTTCAGAAACTCCTGATCTACTGTGATTTTTACTACAACAATCTCTAGGGTTTACAGCGAATGGTCCAAAAAAGAGAAAATAATCCAGTGAGCGGCAGTTCTGTGGACGCAAATGCCTTGTTGATGCCAGAGGTCAGAGGAGAATGGTCAGACTGGTTCGAGCTGATAGAAAGACAACTGTAACTCAAATAACCACTCGTTACAACCGAGGTCTGCAGAAGGGCTTCTCTGAACACACAACATGTTCAAGCTTGAGGCGGATGGACTACAGCAGCAGGAGACCACACCAGGAGTCACTCCTGTCAGCTAAGAACAGGAAACTGAGGCTACAATTCGCAATGGCTCACCAAAATTGGACAATAGACGACTGGAAAATCGTTGCCTGGTCTGAAGAGTCTCAAATTCTGTTGCGACATTCGGATTGTAGGGTCAGAATTTGGCATCAACAACATGAACCAACTGAGCATCGTGTCAATGCCACAGCCTACCTGAGTATTGTTGCTGACCATGTCCATCCCTTCACGACCACAGTGTACCCATCTTCTGACAGCTACTTCCAGCAGGTTAACACGCCATGTCATAAAGCATGAATCATCTCAGACTGGTTTCTTGAACATAACAATGAGTTCACTGAACTCAAATGGCCTCCACAGTCACCAGATCTCAATCCAATAGAGCACCTTTGGGATGTGGTGGAACGGGAGATTTGCATCATGATGTGCAGCCGACAAATCTGCAGAAACTGCGTAATGCTATCATGTCGATATGGACCAAATTCTCTGAGGAATGTTTCCAGTACCTTGCTGAATCTATGCCAGGATTAAGGCAGTTCTGAAGGCAAAGGAGGTCCAACCCGGTACCAGCAAGGTGTACTTAATAAAGTGGCTGGTGAGTGCCTATCTATTCTGGTGGTCTCTCCTGTCACTTTTGTATATTTTCCTTCTCTTCTCTCAATTTTTGCACAACTGTGAGTTGTACTAATGAGAGGTGATGACTGATGTAGGTGCTAGCTGTGAGATGGAGTCTGCCATTTATTTTTCCATTACTGCAGGGCTTGCCTTGGGCCAGGCTCACCTTGATAACAAAAAAAAAGTTAACGCAAGAGATTTCAGCCCATGCTGTGCCAGCTCATGCACCTACACTACTGCCTCCTCCATACACAAACGCACACACGCATTTCCCACCCTAGTGTTTCTACTGACAGTCTGATATTTGCTGTTATCCCAGGGAGTGGGAGTCAGAACAAATGTCTGTAATTGAATCCCTGTTGTCACTGTGTACCTCACGTCCTCTTTCTCAGTGTGGGAACAGTCTCTTACTGCCAATCTGCCTTGTGAAGAGTTTACTTCTTTTCTCTCTTTGATTATCTGTCTAAATCTAACTTTATATCTCTCAAGCTTTATCTATATCTGCTGCATCTTCTCATCTTTATTTCTTTAAGAGTTTCTGTTCTTCTTGAGGCTGTTTTTCGACTTCCCCATATTTGCAATTCCTGTCACTCTGAGCATGAATGGCACAGTGCACACATCTGATTTCACTCAAGCCTTTGCAGCGACTGCTAGCTCTGCTGCGCAAGTACATTTATGGATGTAAACGCCGCCATGTGTGCGTGTACGTATTTTGTATACGCATATGTTTCCTTTGTACATTGACTGACACATCAGCCAGTCAGCCTCCTCCGTGCCTCATCGCTCTTCATTGTTTTCCTGTTCATTTGACTGACATGTCATCCTCAGAAGATGTCTGCATGGCATAGGAGCTCTAGATTGGACACGCTTGTGCGAACCCAGCCTGGGCTCTGTCTGAAGACAGACAGGCAGCTTGCGTCTGGTTTATTTATAGTCTCCCATACTTGTTCACACTCTGGAGACTATGTTTTGATTAGACATCTCACACAGGAAGATCAGAGCCCCAGTGGTCTAACATTACCTTTAAATTTCATTTCGGTGTTCTGCATTTAAACTCTGTTAAGGTGTATCAGATCGGGAGAAGAACAGTTCTTCAACTATTGTCATTAAAGACAAGATGCTAAAATGAAAAGATGTGGTGGAACACAGTGATATCTGTCTTTTCCATAGAGCAACAACATATGTCTTTACATTTGCAAGTTAGCGTCTTAAAACTAACACAGGGAAACATTGGACAGTCAATGTTTTCATCAAAATGTCATTGTCAATGGAGATAAAGCCAGATCATCAGGGTTGGAACTGAGCACCCACCACTCGCCTAAAGTGTTTTTTTTTTCTTTTGATTGTTTTGTTTAGTGGCAGGTTAGTTTGCTCAACCTACTACACACTATGAAAGTTATACAAAACAAATACTAACCCAGCATTGTTTTCTTTTTCCAACATTGCCCAGTGTAGGATGTTTTACACAAGACAAAGGTTAGGTTGACACAACACCCTCGCAACACAAACCTCTCAAAGATTTGAATTGAGGCAACTGGATTTCTGTCTTTTTTTGTTCTTGACGATGTTCCACCTTCCATCCAAAAGATTTTATCAAGAACTGACAAACCTTTGAGAGTTACTGTGACCTGGATGACTGAGAGTCTACACCAGCACAAAACACTAAAGAACAAGCTGTCGCTTTTTATCTTCCTACATAGAATAATGTGGCATTACGTGTCAGGACTTTAAAGATGTACAGACTGGCAAAAAAAAGCAAGAAAGACAGAAAGCAAAAATGAAAAATTAAAAAGTGCTTATTGGAAAAGTGGGGAACATTTTGACTAGTTAGTATATGATGGCACGTTGCCTTGTCGGCTTTCAGCCTGTTGTTTGTATTCCTCAAAATCTCTTTATAAAGTCAGTGTTTGGAATTATTCAGGATCAGATCAAATGAATGACTTTATTGTTTGGACAAAAAAAAAATAATTATTTGGAAGCAGTTAAAGAGCATGTTATCCAAGTGTCACATCGGTGTTCAGAGCAACATTGAAGGAAAGCAGGCACCCGAGGAAACGTTAGGAACATGAGGACAGAGTGTGGAGAAGATGGAGAAGATGGCTCTCTGTTAAGAAAAAAAAACTAGGCATTTTGAAAAAGAGAGAGCCATTTTGAGATTACAAATGACAGTACTGTTTTTCATTATTGCTTCATGAAAATAATACGTGCTAAAAATAAAAGTTTGCACGTGGATGAAAAAGAATGTGCATAAATATAATTTAATTTATTACATTATATCTCACATGCAGTGGTTTGTCATTTTAAGAAAATGAGTTAGATACTAATAGTAGATACTAATTCGTTCCAATGCCAAATTAGAAAAAAATTGGAGGATATGAAAAATGTAGATAAATAGATACATCGATAAATTAATAAACATACCTTTTCTTTGCAGATAGTATAATCTCAACAGCTAAATTTCATTTGTTAATACACATCTGTTTTTCATCATTATCATTATTAATATTATCTCTGTTTTATCATTTCTCTCCTGTGCTATATGACACGATCACAATAGTTTTATGATTTACAGAGCACACTTTAAACCGTTACTATTGTGAGTACTGTCTACAAATTACATGGTCTCTATGGAAACTCTGGCTTTTTCAACAGGCAGTAGTCACTGCAATTATGTCTTAAAAAACAGTTCATAATAATATTTTGAAGCCCTTGATTTGATTGGGAGAAGGAAAGATGTGGACTGGTGGAAGAAAGTAACTTCATAAAAAAAATTGAAAAATACCCCTCACCAACCTGTGAGGAAAATGTTTAAAGTTTCACTTGTGACAAGAAAACACACACATCTAGAGATCTGTGATCAAATGAATGGATTAAGACTCATATTCTGACATCACACTGAATGATTGAAATATCAATGTCTCATCTCCAGCTTCAGGCACAGACAGTAGTCAGGTATACTGTTTGAATATGAATAACGATAATTAGAATAGCTTACTTTAAAGCTAATTGAGAAGGCATATATGGCTATATTTTAAAATTGGTCATCATGGTGGTACTCAGAGAGCTGAACAGTTTCTCAGGTGGTACGCAGTATTAAAAGTTAGAGAACCACTGATCTACATTAAGTTTGAGCGGGTTTAGGCATTTTAAGCCACTGCTAGGATCCCAGCCCTCTCTCTCCTATTCTCTTTTGGTTCCAGTGTGTAAATGTGTGTGTGTGTGTGTGCACTCTTAGATTTGCTTCTCCCTCTGCTCCAAAGGCTTACAATGCACCTGGCTCTCTACTGCTCATCGCGCTCCATATTAAATACCCTGGTCTTCTCTCCACTCATCGCCAGATCGTTCAGTGTCTTTGTTTGGTATAGAACCTCAGGCAACACATCTTGTTTGTTCTGTTTTGCTACTTTTACTCATTGCTGCTTCTTCTGTGCCCTCAGGATTTTCTATTGCGACTTGCCTGCCAACCATCTCCGAGATCCACACGCTCCAGACAGCCAGCCCACCTGTCTTTGTTAAATAAAAAACATAAACATGCTTCAGAAATCAGAGTCCTGCACTTGAGTCCTGCTTAACATAACGGAACAACTGCATGGTTAGGAAACTCACATGGCATGTTTTAAAGTAGATACTAAATACAAATATCCTGTTCTGACTTACTGGTGTTCAAAGGCTCATCCTCTCAAATAAAAAAGAAAATAAATCTCCTATCAAGGTATGGTACTTCTAAAGTTGTTCAGGGTCTTACTTAAAAGTTATGGTTTGTCACAAAGGACAATCAAGTGTTGCTATTACAGCCCACATTAAGGGTGTTTTGTCATCCTACATAGTAACTATCCATGTAGCCTAACTAAAGCCAGAGTCCCACAGAACGTGGAAAGCACCTTGCTCCAGTTTTTGCTCCATCATAAAGGATGAATTCCAATTCCTCCCTTAACCCTCAATCTCAACCCTCAATCTCAAAAATGCACGCGCCCACGAAGTGCAAGTGCTATCCAGATTCTCAGAGCGTCAAGTTGAGGGTCAAGTTTGAGGGCTGTATTGCCTTCAGTATTGAGATTCTCCGGCATCACTCTTGGAAGTAAGGGCTACCCAGAAGGCACTGCGGGTTTTTGCCAAAACATCGAAAAAAGCTAGCTACAAATGTAAGTATTTTCGTAGTTAATAAAGATATAAATGTTACGAAACCATAGTCTTTGTTTTATATATATATATATATATATATATATACACTGCTCAAAAAAATGAAAACACATCAGATTTCAATGTGAAAAAAAATCATAGTGATATGGACGGGGTGATGTGTTAGGAACAAAAGGATGCCACATCATTTGATGGAAATGAAAATTATCAACCTACAGAGGGCTGAATTCAAAAAAAATTACAGTGAAAAAAACGTGGAAAAAATGATGCGATGAGGCTAATCCATTTCGCTGAAATTTCATTGCAGCAACTCAAAATGGTATTCAGTAATTTGTATGGCCCCCACGTGCGTGTATGCATTGTGAGTCACTGTGAGTGAGCGGAGGCAAGTGCACATTGACATGCAGTGGCAGGCCTGTTGCCTAAAAGGCACGCACGCTCACGTGCAAGTCAATTGCAAAGTTATTGGAACATAAATACCGCGGGACATAAAAGCCCGTGTTGTCCTGTGTTCCGTGCAGGTCGTACCGAGCCATACCGTGTATATGTGTATATATATATATATATATATATATATATAGATCTATATATAGATATATATATATATATATATATATATATATATATATATATATATATATATATATTATATATATATACATATATATATATATATATATAATATATATATATATATATATATACAGTGCTAGCCACTAAGCACGGTGGCTTAGTGGCTAGCACTGTTGCCTCACAGCTAGAAGGTTCCTGGTTCGAACCTCGGCAGGGGGGGGGGTCCTGGATTGAACCTCGGGGCCTTTCTGTGTGGAGTTTGCATGTTCTCCCCGTGCTTGCGTGGGTTCTCTCCGGGTACTCCGGCTTCCTCCCACAGTCCAAAGACATGCATGTCAGGTTAATTGATAATTCCAAGTTGCGAATGGTTGTGTGAATGGTTGTGTGTCTGTATGTGTGACCCTGCGATGGACTGGCGACCTGTCCAGGGTGAACCCCTGCCTTTCGCCCGTAGACAGCTGGGATAGGCTCCAGCAGATCCCCGTGACCCTTCAAGGATGAAACGGGTATAGAAAATGGATGGATGGATATATATATATATGACATGCATGGTACCATATATATATATATGGTACCACTAAACGTCATCATGTGACTAAAACAGACAGAAAAGAAAAGCAGTGTTTTTGGCAGTACAACGCCATAGCTATTGATGTAAAAACTTAAGTGATTTAGGTTATAATCAAGAAAACCATGGAAAATGGTAAGATATCAGCTCTTAAATAAAACTCTTATGAGCAATCTTTGTGATTATCGTTATGTTTGTCCAAACAAATGTACCTTTAGTTGTACCAGGCATTAAAATTAACAAGAAACTGAAGAAAACAAGGGTGGTCTGATAATTTTTTCCATGACTGTATATATATATATATAATGTGTGTAAGTGTATGTGTATGTGTATTATCTTATTCTTTTACTTTTTCTTTATCGTCATGGTCTTTTTGACAGACTGGACGTAGCTTTGGCGTAAGGCCGCCCCCCACAGTCTGAAGATGTTACTGCACTTAGACTTACTTTCGAGGGCGAAGATTGAGGGTTAAGGGCGAGGGTTGAGATTGAGGGTTAAGGGAGGAACTGGAATTGGCCCCAAGTCCCACGGGTTGGCAAGGGCCTCCCGCTCTGCTGGATTCCTAAGAGACAATGAACTCACCCGAGGGTTTTGAGATCACGTGACCATTCCGCACGAGTCTGCAGCTTTAAAGGCTTATATTTCACCATGTCTTGTTCTTTTTAGAATTATACATTTTAAAAAGGCTGAGGATTAATAGGGATTTCATTATATTACTTTAGTTAATAATATTTGCTTGGGGGTCATGTTTTGGGTCTCTGGAAGAAAAGAGCCCAGAAACAGTTTGTATTGTAATAATATGTTATAATATCATGCTACCAAGCAAACCAACACATTTGTTGCAGTCTGGATCAATCCAACACACAGCTAAGTTGTCGTTTGTCGCAGAAGCATAAACCATGCTTTAGTCTGTGTTCCAAATGGGATAGTTTCATGATCCACTCTGAGGCAGTCCATTATGTGTTCAGTGTTCCTTACATGGGCAGTCTGTGAATGAGTGCCATCCCAGATTAAAACTGTCACTGTGCTCTTATTGGAAGCAGACGATAGAAAAATGACAATGGCAAACTTTGAGGGCGTGAAGTGTCCAGTGTTGCATATTCAGTCTTCTGATGATTACGAGCGTACCATCTGGGTACTTTCTCCATGACAAAACTGTCGGTCTCAATGACCTTCTGTCCTCAAAAAAGTAAGTGTAAAAGGGAAGAAAGTGTGACATGCAACATAGCCTCCTCTTGTAGTTTTGGTGAGGCTGCACATTAGCTTCTCTCACTGAACCATCTCCCCTGACTTCCATGACCATCATCTCCTTGGTCTCCTCACCCTCAACTTCCGTATTATTCCTTACCATTTCCTCCCTTAAAACCCCACTCCTTTCTTCCTCCCCTTTACCTCTCCACCTTTCTTTGATGTTTTTCACCTTCTACTCCTCTACTCTCCCCCATTATTACCCTTCAAACAGTTCACATGTGCATGCAGTACACATTGCACGCCTGTCACAGAAGAGGGACCGCTGATATTTCATTTATTAAAAAAAAGTCTTTGAAATGTGTGCTTGTGTAGTTGTGTGTTAATAAGCTCCACAGAGTTGTCTGTTGTTTTGATGTTTAATTCTGTTATTTTGCTGAATTCTGGTGCAGTCACCGTGCCTGCTTTTCTGCTTTGTCTGTGTTTAAATAAGCATTGCATTGGAATTTTATTTGCTGCTGTAATTCTTATTTATTTTTAATATTTGGACATGAAAGCTGATTAACTAATGTTGCAGTTTTTTTTTAGTCCCAGAAGAATTTCAAATCAAACAAGGACCACAGAAAAAGGCAGCCTGCAGCCTGATCTCTCTATATTCTCATGAAATCCTCAGAGAAGAGGGAACTTTGGTGTTGCCACGTTGTATGAATATTTGATAGGAAGAATCCATATCAGAAAATACAAAAATGTCAAGGAGTGGCTAAATGGGATGGTTGAAGAGTGGTGGTTGAAACTGAGGATGAGCAGAACAAAAAAGAAGCATATTAAGAACTTGAATTGGTTAATAATTAATTTATACTTTTGGCTTTAATCAGTTATCATTTCATGAAAACTTGAATCGTGTTTTGTGAAATATGTTGTGAAAGATCCGCTTGACAGTACATACTAGTCTGTCCTTGACATTGCTCCATCACTTATTATTATTTTCAAGGCTCGAAATGAACATCCCATACTTCAAGGGGGCCTACATGGTGGTCTTGGCTCCAGATCCATTTTCTTCTCTTTCCATTCCACATTATTGAAGTAACTGAACACTTGAATATAGGGTTGTTCATCAGTGTAAACACATAGCTTTATATCTGTGTAATGACATAGATTAGTTACAACCATCATCAGTATGTTGTTCACACTTTGTTCTGCATGTGCATTATGCAGTTTTGAAAAAACTGTGTTCACAGTTTTTCCTTACATGTATGACAAGCAGACATCAGCTCCTGGTGTCTTTTTTTTATTTCTGATATGGTCATCAGCTCTGGATATAGTACGCTAACAAAGTTGTATACTATTAATAAAACGTATATAGCAGCAAAATGTTATAATCTAGGTAGCTAATAGAGTTGTTATTTTGTCTTTTTGGATGCCCATGCTGTTTAGTCATAACAGAAACTAGAAAAGCACTCGGAGAGCGCAGACCTCCACCAAACGCAACAATTCCCCCATATAGCGATTTACACCATAAATATTAGTTGTACATATACCGTAGCACTGACAATATGGGACCGCTAAAAAAGTACCATATCTTCCTTTATTTTGTGATGCACACAAAATAAATAATAATGCTATTAAGATTTCATGCAGTATTTGTTTCCAAACTCAATATATATTAAAAATTAAACGACCTCAATGCCTTATAATTTCCATTTATTTACACTCCAAAAAACCAACATTGTTTTTTTTATGAAGTAAGTACTTCACTTAGAAAAACAAATGACAAAAAATTATTTTTACAATTTAAAACATTAAAAAATGAAATCCCGAGTGTTCATGTTTTGGGCAATAATTAATGGAGATATTGAGAAACAAAATTTTTGGCCCCATTTACCGTAATCACGGCACGAAAAGATGAGTTAATGGTAATATGCTGACATACCATTTAACCGGTAGTGTTTGTGTTTGCTGGGTGTATGTGCATGTTATTGGGAATTTACAGGTGAAAGAAGTTTACTGTGAAATACGGCCATTTATGAGCTGTAATCAGGAATTTATTCGAACCCCCTTTTTTGCCAAGGGTAGAAGAACAGCAGGGGACATTTCTTTTCAAAAAGCCCTATTCTTTAAAGAGGGGAGGAGAGGGGAGGGGAGGGGAGGGGAGGGGGAGGGGAGGGGAGGGGGGGGGAAAACCCCCCCCCCCCCCCCCCACCACCACCACCACACCCCCCCACACACACTCTCTCTCTCTCTTTCTCAGGTGAAATGTTTTTACCACAATAAACACAAATTTACATCGTCTAACCAAAGCAAGCGTTTTTGATATTGTAAATGTAAAGTAGGGCTTAATTAGTTCTTTTTTAATTTTAAAAAATATCTTAATCTGAATCTCAACTAAAGTTAAAGTGGATCCCAGGAACATTCAATAATGACGAATTAGAAACAATTGTATGGCACAAAACCAGTCTTTATCGAAAATTTGAAAGTGATCCAGAATTGAGAATTTTTTTCCGGTTCACACCCAAAATGAAATCAGTTCTTCCTTTTCACATTTCTGACATCTCCTCAAAATTTCATCAAAATCTATCCATACCTTTTTGAGTTATCTTGAACACAGACAAACAGACAGACAGATAAACGCCGGCAAAAAGTAGTAACTCGCTGATATGATCATGTGTGCAATGTTGCAGGTTATTATAGTGTGGATTCCCTATTATGCTAACAAAATCATCATTTCAGAAGTTACACATACTGTATGAATTAGAGATCGTTATAGGTAATTATCAGTGTTCTGCTGCTGTCTATATTTATAATCACTTATCACACACTTAGGAAGAATAGATGGAGGACTTGCAGAGAAGGATTGAGACGATGAATTCCAAAGAACTCAGTTCATTCACACTCTCCCCTTTTACT
This sequence comes from Hirundichthys speculiger, assembly GCA_018398805.1. NCBI lineage: Eukaryota > Metazoa > Chordata > Actinopteri > Beloniformes > Exocoetidae > Hirundichthys > Hirundichthys speculiger. Next base: position 564,329 of record JAGFBZ010000582.1, read on the forward strand.
CTGCATCATTACAGCAGCTTCATAGTACACACCTACACATTTTTCCGCACTGCAGCCTTTTGACATGTCCCCCCCCCCCCCCCCCCCCCCACACACACACACACACACATATGCACACAGACTTTTAACCTGCTTGCAGATAACAGAACACCTAAATCAAAGGCAGCATCATCGAAGCATGTGCACCATAGGAACAAAAACATTATGCAACACAAGGCAGCTTGTAACATTGCTTCATGCCATGTCAGTCTTGACACATGCAGTTTTATGTATATGTACAGGCTATAACATGCTGGGTCAATCTGTGCTGGAAAACATAGAAAATATGCAAAAACAAAAAACTGCAGTGACAAGACTGTCACACTTAAAATGGCCTGGAGGAGATTTCGCAGCAAGGATGATGATGGGCGACAGCAGAGCAAAGGCTCGTGTTTGAGAGGAAAACATGAGCCTCTTTTTTGAGGAAAACAAAACATGCATAAAAAAGATGCACAAATCTTCACAGGAACACTGATGAGGTGATTGTAGTCACAAATAAATTGATTTAAATTTTAACATTTTTCATCGGCACAGCGTACATAAACAGAGAACCACCTGTAAGACTGGAGGCAGGGCCACCCCTTCCTAAGCTCACAACAGGCATCTTGTGTAGGGCCTGATGCTGGAGAGGACTCATTTTATGCACACCACATTGCCACCAGCACAAGCAGTAACAAGGGTCTAAAGCAGTCTCTCCCAATGCTGAATGTGTCATAACAGCTGTGTGTATAAAAGGAGAGAAAAGAAGGGAGGTCTCTAAAGAAACTAAAGCAGGAGAAGCACTGCAAAAGCCAAACATGTAGTACCCACCCCCTAGCCTCATAGCCTGAAAGACAATGACTGTTCTTGAAACTATATTTTACATCCTTCATATACAATATATTACACAGTATGTACTGCATACTGGTCTAACGGTCGTTAGTGCATAATATACAACCAAAAAAACATCTATACTACAGGATGAATGGAATCTGTAAGTCCATTTCCACTGTTGTAGTGCATTGCATCATGGGATATGGTATGCAAGGTGGACTGGTCAACTACACAATGGAAGCACTGGGAAGAAGAAGAAGTAGAAGCATATTAGTACAGTAATTTTCATACTGTACAACTACTGGCATACTGCATACTATATAACACATTTTGACAAAATCACAGTAGTACATATCATATGAGGTTAAAAAATGTGTGCGTCAAGTTGGCGTATCTCCCTGTCTTTAGTGGTTCTTGTTTTACTTTGAAAGGTCTGTCTTATCTTCATTGTTTTCTGCTTTGCTTCCTCCCTCTTGTTATCCTGATCCTCTGCACCTGCCTCTCACTTGTTCCCCTGTGAAGTTAAGTCTTGTCATTTCCCCTGTCTGTGTGGGTCCATTAGTTAATGTTTTGTGCTTGCAGTTCTGCCTGTTTTCCCTCTTGTTGTCTCCCTGCAATTTAAGTTAAGTTTGTATTTTGGAATTCTGGATTTTTGGATTTTGTGTTTTTGTAAATAAACTAGGACTGGGCAAGTTAACGCATTCATTTATTAACGCCAACAATTATTTTGTTGCTCAGATGCTTTTGTTTTAAAAAGTCTGTTACTGGCGGAACTGGAAGAGAATTGGCAGGTAAACATGCGGGTTGAGATATTGAGAAACAAAATTTTCCGGCCCCATTGACCACAGTGGCCACGGTTACATGATGTTTTTTAATTCGGAATTAATTATTCTGAATTAAACAATTCAGAGATTAAACTATTTTCCTTTGAGTTTACATGGAAATAGTCATTCCGAATTGAGGTTTACATGGAAAACACATTTGATCGGCTTTATCGAATTCCGCTTAAGGTCTGGGGGTTGGGAAGGGTTCTGATTGGATAGGGGGGGCAGATGTCTTTACGTATTTTCGTCTACCGGAAGAAAACAAACTTACTCGATTAGCAAAAACACGGAGAAACCTCCTTCATTTAACCTAGCCGCTACAACTTTGAAAAGCTCATAATTTTTATGTTTCCTGTCATCTGTTCTTTTAATTATTTCCAGTTCCTCCAAGCTATTTTTTAAATAAATCGTCTCTGCTCTTGACCACCGTTTACTGCGTGCTGCCATCTTGAAACTTTATTTTGAAAACAAGCCCAGCGCGGAATATAAGCGTCATTGCGACAGACGGGCAAGGGAACGAGCATGTGCAGAAAGACCAGAATTATTTTAAAGCGGAATGAGTGTATACATGACCACGGAATTATCCTATTCAGATTTAAAATCAGAATAAACCAGCCACTTACTTCGGAATTAAGTTTAATTCGGAATGGACATTTTCATTTTGAATCAGGTGTTTACATGGTAATTTTTAATCATTTTAAATCGGATTTAATTTTTATATTGAATTGAAGAGGAATTAAACTTCCCATGCAAACGCACTGAATGTTATCAAAAATTTGAAAGTGATCCAGAATCCAGGATTTCTTCCGGATCACACCCAAAATGAAATTAGTTCTTCCTTTTCACATTTCTGACAACTCCTGAAAATTTTATCAAAATCCATCCATAACTTTTTGAGTTATCTTGTACATAGACAAACAGACAGAAAGACAGATAAACACCGGCAAAAACATTACCTCCTTGGTGGAGGTAATTACATTAATAAATGCATAAATGCACTGATCACTGGTTCATCAGCAGGCCAAGAAACAAGAAATCTTGGAGTAACTTTTAACTAACTTAAATGTCAAGTAAAATGTCACAAAAACAACAATGCACAATTTGGAAAACATCTCTAAATTGAGGTCATTTGTTTCTGTTAGCACCATCGAGAGATTAATGCATGCATTTATAACTTTGAGATCAGACTATTCGAGTACTCCCCTTTATTCATGGTCATATCCCAGCAGGAAGAACGGAGATGCGTCTTAAACAGAGACAAAGAATGTTCAATGAGATGTTTATACAGTACCAGACCACCATGAGAGGGAAATAAGCACATTTAACAAAATCAAGAGAATTATGCTGACATCCATGAGACCGCACTTGTTAGCATAAATTATGTAGAGCAATAAGATATCTGACAGCTTGCAGAAGACAGTGTTCTTGAGATTTTTTTTTTTTTTTTTAAAGAAAAATTTAAATTCATCAAGTGGTAAATAGATGAGCCATAGAACAACAGCCCTGTTTTTTTTTTTTTATAGCGCTCCACAATTCAGGTTTGCACTCTTTGCATCTGCAGATTAGATACAACACCAGTCAAAAGTTTGGAGACTTTGGAGTGGGAGAAGCCCCTGTAAGTGAGAGCTACTGAGGGCTGTGACTGTTCCCGCTGCACAGCGAAATGGCAAGAAGTCCTTCTGGCAAACTGGAACATCCTAAACATTCACTTTGAAGTTGTCATAAGTAAGAAGCCATCAACCTTCAAAGAGAATGTTTATCCCTTGAGGTTTTTCCGCTGGGTGTTAAAGACTAGTGCTCTGTACCACCACTACGCTATGTAGCTCCTCTGAGTGTGTGGGGAGGAATCCCGAAAGAAGACTGCACTGTTGCTGCAGGAGCAGGCCTCCCGGACATTTATTGATCAGTTCCAAAAATGCATGAAAAAAAATTTTTTTTCAAGTGTTTAACTGAGAGTGACATTGCTGATATTTAACATAACGCAGTTATATTTGTAAAAAAGAAATAAAATCTGTACAGTTGAAATAGTGTTTACATATAGATATCCAGTACTTATTACACATGTATAGACAGATGGAAAGACAGATATGCTGTATGTGCTGATTTGCTTTAAAAATATATATACTTGTTTTTTTCTTGACTATTGAACATTCGAGAAAATATTCAGCTGGACCACTTTTGATCTCATTTGCTTGCTTTGTGTTGCATCATCTCTGAAATAAAATGTGGATACATCAGAGCTAATCTGAAGTTTTCTCATGCACTTGAAATGTTTTTTCAATCACAGCTGAGCGCTATGGTTTTGGGTTTCCATTCTCGTGTTTTTTTTAGTTTATTCTTGTTTTCTTGTGTCTTGTCTTGTCTTTGCTGGTTTTACGTTCCTGTTTTAGCTTAAAAGTTTGTTTCTATGTTCCAATTCAAAGGCTGCATGAGAGCAAGTACAGTTGAAATCCCTGTGTGATCCAGCGCTGCTCATTTTATCGAGAATGCATCAAGTGGAGACTTGTGTAGACATGAGGCGGCAAAGTATCACAAAATGCATTTTGAATCAACAAGGACTAAAAGAGAAACTTATCCTTTAGTTGTTCCGTCACTGAATGTAGTTTTAAGATGTTCTTGATGCAAGAATATAATTCTTCTAACTTCAGATATGTGGTTAAATGCTTAAGATGGAGCTATTTGAAAATGTCGTCATTTTTGTTGAATGAAGGACTTTGTTTGATCGTCACCAACAGATTCCCTCTTGCTGGATGTGACATGAACTAGTGACAAATAATAATGAGTCAGTTCATGTAAATATATGAGAATGCTACATTTTAGATTTTTCTTTCCACAATACCATTCTCAAACTAATTTGTGACCCCTTGAACATATTCATATAGTTCTTGAAAATAGTAAATTATTGAGAAATTGCAAGTTACTATGTCAAACAAATCTGGTAATCTATAATGTGTTCAAGAGCAATCTAATCACTAAAAGATCTGCTGTTGCAGTAGTTCTCATTATTTTATTTGTTAATTTATTTTTCCAGCTGTAAATCAAGTTAAATCTCCAGGTGCTTATTATGGCTACTCAAGGAGTAGGGAAAATAGAATTGTTTTGACACAGGGGAAAGTCTTTTATTTGGTGAAAGGCAAAAAATAAGCATTTTATTCTAAGAACACAATACCCACAGCTCAGTCGAATGATTAGAAAGTAATGCTCTGGCACTTTTAGCAACCCTGTGAAAGTAAACAGCATCATGAGAAAAAAAGATGACTACACTGTTGTACAGAGAAAAACATGGCCATGGACAGGATTGGGCACATGGACAACGAAACAATGATTTGAAACTAAACAGCCAAAGCAGTCGAGAAAAGCAAAGCTTCAGACTAAATTCAAACTTTCCGGACAAAACTTAAGAACAGAATAATAACAAAGAAGCCTTTCTACCTCAAAGACCTGGGACCTCATTTATAAAACACCATGTATGCACAATTTGAGGCAATAGTTTAAAAGTAGTTTGCCATCAGATGCATGGCTGTTGACCAGCCTCGCATATCTTGCATAGTGCACGCCCATATTCAGCCATGAATGATCAATGCAAAACACCTCATTAATGTTGATGCCCAGAAATAAGGCTGCAGATCAGCAGCTTGTAGTGAGTCAGGGAAACAACTGAAAGACCAGGAAAAGAACATTTTTCTGACATGGGAATGAATTTGCTTCAGAGGCCAGTAAAATCTTTGAGGTCCTTACATAAGAGTCCTCTCACAGTTTTAGTCCATCCATTGTCAACATTGTCAATTCTTATGCTAATATAACTGACTGATTGACAACAATTAAAGGTGTCAATAAGAGAGGTATTTATTAGGTCAACCCAAATTGTTTTTTTTTTCTGCCTGCATTTACATTCATGGTTAGTGCCGTTGTCTAGCAAATCCATCTAGTATGTATATGCAATTTTATCTTATAGCAAACTTTTTTTTGTGTGAATGTGAAGGGTGAATATGTCCTTCATCAGTCCTCTTTGGCAGTAAATTCTAATGTCTTTATTAATATCTTAAATCCTGATTTCATCAGAGAGGACTAAAAAAACACCAGCAATGAAACATTTAAAGACAAGACAATTAAAGAGACACAACAGTGAGGGTGTGGTGTGTGCTGGGTTTTGAAGTGTGAGGGGTGTTGTGTAGTGGATTGTGTTGTGACAGCGAACAAACTTAAAAGATAATATGTAGGAAGCAGAAACTACTAACAAGAAAAGTGGATGAACACCTTCTACCAAGCTATAGACCTGTATATGGAGAATTGATGTAAACATTATTGATTGATTGTGTTGAGAGTAGAGGGGGGGTGTTGGGTGAGGGGTGTAAGTTACCACCATTACCATCACCATTCTCCTTATCTTAGTCCATCTCAAATCTTCCTGCGGGTGAGAAAACGCCAGCTAAATCCCATCACCCCAGGGCCAGACTGGCCCAAGAGTGCCTTTCCCCCCCGACCCAAGAGGTCAGGGGGCAAACACCCCAGAGGCATAAGTCCACTGACAGGAAGGCCAGGCAGGGCCCCAGAAGGACAAAACTGCGACTGGGGCCTGGCCACCCCCCGGCCCCCACACCCACCAGGCCCCAAGCCCACAGCAGCAGCAGCACCACAGAAAATGCAGACCCAGTAGCAGTCACCCCAAGCAGCCCGGGGACAGCCCCAGTGGCCAGGACCCACGACCACACCCCAAATCCCCCGCAGGGCAGGGAAGGACGAAACAAAAAAAGAGGCAATACGGCCGGCCCACCCCTCAAATTGTTTAAGTTAACTCAGCCTGTGTTACTGATTGATTAGGACTCATACTAAGGATACTAATATAATAATAACTCATATTTGCACAGTATGCACAGTATCTCACATGAAGTTGGATTTCTTCAAAAAATTTTAATAATTTCATCTCTGAACTGAAAAGAACTGTATTGCATATCTGCACCTAAAATCAGGCAAAGGCAAGACAGTCTTTCCTAAATTATTCCACACCCTGCATCATCCTGGCCTTTCAACAGCTGCTGCACTCCAGAACTGATCACAAGTGCCAGAAGCCTCCCTTCCGCACTCAGGGGCTGAAGAATGTGATGATGAGACATTGCAGATGGAATATTGAGCAGAATTTGATTTTAATTTTGAGTTGGCCTCCCTCTTTTACAACTGCAGGGTGCTTATGCAGTAGAAATTGTTCATCTGCACTTCTGATTTAAATGTTTACGATCAAGCGGATCTATTTGTAATGTGTGTTGTGAAAGAAAACAACATGTCCGCGAGGCTCTCACGTTTAATTTCTACATTCTGACTCCGATCCACCACCCATGTGTCACCAATTTTCACTGTCTATTGAACTTTACTGTTAAGACTTTCTTCACAAGGACGCATATTTTCCCATCAAGGTTGTTCTTATTGATCCCAGCCTTTGGGTGGTAAGTGGTGTATGCCTCCTCCAGCCCTCATTTTGTCTGTTAACAGAAGAAGACTGGTCCAAAGTCTCAGTGTTGGCATCATCAACTCTTGTCAGCAAATTGTATGAGAATAGTTTGATTGTTGTGATGGCAGACAGAGGCTTTGCAACTGATTAGTGAGAGTGCGTAAATGATTTGTGACATGAGATTTCAATACAATTGTAAAACAGATACAAAAATGTCATATTTTTGCATGTTTATTTGTTGCACATTATTATAGCCCTGTCTTATGGCATGCCCATGTCATTATCTGACAGAAGAACTCTACTGTTTCTATAAAAATTCATTCATTCATTCATTCATTCAGCTTGGTGGTTTAATCCTTCCATCCATGCATCACTCATCCAGTCATCAAAAAGGTATGAAACTGCAAGGGGATCCTCCAAACTCCACACAGAAAGGCTCCAGATAGAATCCAAACCAGAAGCATGTTCCTTTAGCTGAAATTTATCAGTTACTACTACAGATGATTATATCTCCCAACGTACGTAGTTATAAAAATCTACTGCAATATAAAAATGTTACAATTAAATTGATTTTCTGTAAGTGATCCATAGGTATTCTTAAATTGTCATCATTTTTACTTGCACAAAATGCATATATTTAAAAAACTCCTCCCATATACTTCAGTATGACTCATGACAAAATTGTAAACATGGCCCATTTTTCTTTATTTTAATCAACGCTCGAGGAAGGTCTGGCACCATTCACTGTACTGAATGATACACAGCTTATTTCAGGAAGAAAAAAAAGAACCTCCCTTTTCTTGTCCTCTATGGAGTTTAAGAATGAATCTTTCAGTACAGAAAAGAGACCTGCTGAGTCACAGACCCAGCAAATCTCTTGTATTATAATCCCTTTGTATGACAGAGATTTTTCAAGTCAAATCATTCCCACAATGAAATTCCACGCCTGTCTGTCATCAGCATAAGCAAATTTGTGCAACCGCTTAATCTGAGAGCTGGCAACAAATTCAAAGTGTCCATCATGACATACAAGCACATACAGTCCAAAACGAGGCTACTGTGCTCAGCAGCAGAGCACACAAACTGCCAAACCTTCTGGCTTCAGGCGAAGCACTGGTTGAACGCCCCGCATCAACTAAAATCATCCACAAGGATGGTGCAGTTGAAGCAAGAAAACTGTAAAACTGAAGGTACCCAGAAGGAAGGACAAAGATGAGACATAAGCGTATCAAACAGGCGGCGATATGATGAGAGAGTACGAGGAAGCGTGTGGGGGTTTGTGTGTTATCTAAACCCCAGGTGATCCTTGTTGTCCTGGATAGAAGCATCACCAGGGAGGATGACTGCTCCAGCTTAGCAGGTCTTTCCCCTCCTCTCTCTTATATTCCCCTTTTCTCTCTCTTTTTCTCTGAAATGTCACACCATCAGGAGTCAAAGAAGAACTAGAGCAAATAGCATAAGAAGGTTACAAGAAGAGATGAAACTATTGACATGAGACAGGGGAAGAGGGAAAGGCAAGAAGAGAGAGGTTATACATGAGATGGAGAAAAATCTGGTGATTTGGGATGTGAAGTGAATTACGATAAAAAGGGATTCCAGATGCATAGTGATAGTTTAAACGCTCCACATCTGGCGACCAGTATGAAAGAACATGATCTATATTAGTAAATGCTGTGTTCATCTTCTGTTTGTGCAGGTGAAAGTGAAGAAAATTATGTACTCAAATACTTCAAACCTTGTGCTGGTTTAAGTTCAAGATGAGCACAATCATGAGAAGTACACTTCTAGATACATCTGTGCACATCACATGCACGCGCCCACACACAAAACACACTTCCCTGAGGGGCTGTTGTCGATAACGGCTCGTGCTCTACACCTGATGCCTCTGTGGGGATAGTCATGTTCATGCTGAAACAGCAGAAATCAAGATCCGCAGAGATGTTTTATGGTGCTTGTCTGACTGCTGACTGAGGAAGGGCTTCACCGTTCCAGATCTTGACCTCGACTACTGCTGTGGAAATCCCAACTCTGACCCCACATCAGCAGTTAAAACTGATGTCACCCTGCTGAGCAGTTGCATGAAATGAAGGCGTGGGGTCGCCTAGATCTAAGGACAACACTGCCCTCTAATGGTTCAGACATGGAAGTATACATGGAAGGAATGACGTAAGGGCTGGGGTTGTTTGAGTGTGTGTTTTGGTATGAGGGATTATACAGGGTTAAAAAAAAAAAACCTTAAAGTCAGAGTGGTATTTCATATTTTGTGGATTTCATCATTAAGACAACGGTACATCGTAGTATATGAGGAAAAAATGTTGAGTTGCCAGGTACAAGTAACTGAAACTAATGCAGACTAATGCATATGTAAAAGAACTAAATTCTGGTTTATCTAATGGTCAGTGTAGCTCATGGGGATGTTCAGCTTCCCTGCATTATACAAAGGGGAACAATCTGCAATTCCCTAATTGAGATAAATGAGCCAGGCAGGAAAAATTAAAGCACCCTTTAGTATCTGGTTCACTTTTCTATCTTGGAATTAGATGTTGCAGATGAATGCATTTAGGAAGAGATGGAAGATCAAAACTTCAAAACCTTCTGCAGATAGAATCTAAGAAATAATTTCAAACTAGATTCTATGAAGAGAAGCTGGAAAATTACTGCATGACTAAAAATTCATCATAAAAACTGTGGCTGTTCAAGAAGGAGAATTGCTGAAGCCAAGAGCAGCCCGTGACTAAAAACTGAGCCTGTGCATGCCAGTTTCCAAAAAAGCGTCCTAAATTTTGTCTGTGCGCACACAGTTCTTACTTTTGATCAACTGAAGGTGAAGTGGAAAATTGTTTTTGTGGTCTGATGAATCAAATTTTTCAAATTCTTCATTTAAATAAGAGTCCCCTGGGTCCTCTACTTGCAGAGCACAGTGTTTATCCAACTATATACATAAATATATACATATTTCCAAAATCTTCCAGTTGCACAGTCTTGTCACAGAAATAAATGATGCAACACAGTGTTAAAAATCTCTATGCCCCAGTTTTGTTCAAACTTGTTCCTGCCATATAATTAAAAATGCACCAACAATGACATATCTAGAATAATCTATTAAGACACAATGGGGAAAAAAGGTTTAAATATTTGACTTACAAAACAAACAGACCTCCATTCATCAACTCATTTGAGAGCTATTAAGCTGAAGCAGTAACATTGCCATGATGGCTCGTGCACTGCAAATCATTTGTCCTTATCTATACACTTCCACAAGATGCATTATTGCTCCGCTTATTACATTAGCTGGTAGACATCCGCCTCTGCATCCCCTTTGGACATCCCGCTCAGTGAGCAGCATTTTCTCACATCCCTCTCTTTGTGGGTCTGTCTGTGCTTAATTGCAGGAGAGGAGACAAAAGTGTTAGAGACGGAAGAGAGAGCCACCAGCGCCAACCGGATCTGTGATCACGATCTCTACTGTTCTCAGCCTTTATACCTTCATTCTGCTGGACTCTAGACTCTAACCACTGGGATGCTTTAAACCAAGATTTGGATCAGTATTTTCTTTTTTTCAGTCTGCATTCAGTTGTTATTGATTATTCCCTTCTTCTTGATTCGTCCCCCATCCCTTTACTGCAGCCCTCCCTGCTGTGACTCTGCCCCCTACTATAGTTTCCCTCAGCAAATGCCCAGGGTCATACTGTCTGTAACTCTCCTACTACAAGTCTGAAATGCAGCTTTTCAGCAGACATCTCACCACTTTCGCCTTTAAAAATCAAGAGTTGCACACTGCCAACCCGTCTCCCCTTTCTGCGTATATTTGGATTCACTAGCTCTGTAATAAATGGAAGCAAGGACATCTATAGACTCTACATCCATTAGACTAAACCAACAACAGACCAATCATATACAGTCAGCGTACTTTCTTAAGAATGGCAGTAACTCTAAAGCATTTACATTCATCAGGTTAAATCACTGAAATGAGAAGGACACTCTTTGTAACATGATCAGATTGTGTTCTCTGCATCTTTCCCTATTTTTGACTCCAAACCAATTTTCTCTCTTTGCAAATTCCATTTCAGGCAGCTGCCAGGTGGGAGATCACATCTGTAAGAGTTAACAAATTACATATTTGCCCTTTGAGGATCCATCTGCTTAGTGAATAAATAACATTTTCATATCTGCTCAGTCTGTTTGGCATTTCAGGTTCAGGGAACCACAGCAATCAGGACTGAATTAATAATATGATTGAATGCCTCAGGGGGAATAAAGAAATACATGGTTTTAAGAATAACAGAGGTAAGAAAATGAGCTTCATTATCCCCCAACTGGACTTGTAATGCAAGTTATACTGTCTCTGGTGTGCTTCTAAATCAAGCAGGTTGTTCTGTATATTAAACAGTAGTCTCTTCCAATATGCTTTCTTAAGAAAATAAATTACTTTTAGGTCAAACATGACTGGAGAGAGTCTTTCTGTGCTTCTTAACTTGACTTGTGTTCTTAAATGTAGCATTCAAATGAGATGCATGAGTCGGGTCTGTGCTGCAGACGTTGAGTTGTGCTCCAAGGTTAAGAGGAGACTGTGTTTCCTCACTTCTTCTTTCCTGCATGTCAGACAGGAAATGAACACATTCATTGTTCTGGTGATCTTTGGCGTTATACAAAATGAAGGGTGTCTGTCCACACAAGTCATCAAGATTTCCCACTTCATTCATTCCTCTTTCTATCATTAAACTCCCCTGATGAAGTGTTGTCAGCAGGCTTCATGTAACATAGGCCAGGCAAAGCAAAGAAGACACTGCTTTTGAAAATACATCCTGCCTTAGGCTTCTTCAAATTTTCTCTTTTTTTTTCTTTCTTTTTTTTTTTTAAAGCGGCAAGTTTTTCCCCTGTCATACTGGGGTTTTCACAGAAGATGACTAAGGCTGACGATGCCTCTGTAAACAAGTGTACCTTTGATGGTGTCCTTTAGTAATGTTAGAGGAAGCCTTCACCGATGAGTGGAGTCAGGCGTTTACCTCCACAGAGGCTGAAACCTGCTACACTCTACTGATTTATTTGTCTGGTTTTTGTCTGATTTTCTCAGTCTCTTTGACTAGAATCAAAGATAGTGGGTTCGCTGATTTTGAAGATGCCTATGGCAGCTAATGGGACATGTCAGTCCCATCATCCCAGCATCCAGTCTCCATAAAGACAGACGGCATGCTTATAAAGACATTCACAGTTAAGCAATGTTTGGTGGTTTTTGAAACTAAAGCAGAAAAAAAAAACAGGATGTTAATAATTGTTTTATTCATTTATTAAAATAATTTTCTGTCCAGCAGCAGTTTAAAATAGTTTTATTGTGAAAATATTGCAAAATCCAAGGGAGTTTTAAGCTCATGCCTTTGAATCAGTGAATATTCTTGTTCTTCAAGCTGTTAATCAAATTCCCTCCTTTCTAGTGCTATTGAATGTTAAACAACGGGCCTACATTATTTCCCAAGGGATTCTCAGGGACATTTAAAAGTAACTTCAAACTTTACAGCATTGATTTCTCTCTACTGGTTCTCACCAATCTCTGTTTCAATGTAAAAGCAAAGGCCTCAGTCGCTTTCGACGCTTTCTTCAGGAGCATTCAAGGGCTGTGGACACATGATACGTCTGAGTCTTCATCCTCTGTTTCATCTCTCTTATCATCTGACATACAGCCAGAGGGTAACAGCAATACACTGTAGTCCAGTCCTCACACACACTTCCCTGTGGATGCAGGGCAGCAAGATACACACACATACATGAAAACGCAGAGAGAAAAAGCACATACGCAGACACTACAATGCACATTGAGAATAAAATGTATCTTAAAATACATGAGAATACAAACAAAGAAAGTATATTCCAAGTATATTCTAAAGTGCGAATGGAAATCGCATCATCATTTTGTCACAAATAGAGCAATGTTTTGAAAATGACAAGTCCCTTTCCTGTGTGAAGACTGTCAACAACCAAACTGATTTTCTATTTCAAAAAGTTTCTATTTTAATGAGTAAAAAGTCTACCTTTGGTGTGTTCAAGGACAAGTAGCACAAATCTTCACCTCCCTCTAAGAAATATTTATCTGTATGCAAATGCACACACTCACCCGTATCTTGTAACGCTCCCTGATCCCGACCCGAATGGCAAACGTGGATCCTGGGAGGAGAGGCATGCACAGACACTCTCCATACTGGTGAGCTAAATTCATGTCTAAACAGCACGGCGCCAGAGCCCCGAGAACACCTGCAAACACAGTCACACATGTCAAGGTTTGTCCTGGAACCATTTCGGGCCCATTACTGTTGTCTTTGTACACGCTGCCCTAAGGCTTAATTTTAAAGAACTATAACGTGTCCTTTCATTATGATGATTTACAAATTTATCTGCCAATTAAGTCTAATAACTCTGATTGCCTGCAGACATTGTTAAACTGGATGAGTGATTTGAAGAACTGGTTGGAAATCATTATGTTTGGCTCTGCTGACCAGCTAAGGAATGTGGTGTAATTTTTGATAGATCATTCAAATTTAAAAACAGATTAGTTCTATTGTAAAAAGCAGCTTCTTTCAGTTGAGACTTAAACACTTAAAGTTTGTGATGTTTTGTGTTGTTCAAGCTATTTATCAAAATTCCTCCTTTCTAGTACTTTTAAATGTTAAATAACAGATGTATTTTATTTCCCAAGGGATCTTTGGAGTTATTTAAAAGTGAGTTCAAAACTTTTAGGATTGATTTCTCTGACTAATCTCTTTCCATTGCTAATCTGTTGTAAAGGTCCCTGTCAACAGATTCTTCAGGAGCATTTAAGTGTTGTAAAAACACAAAATACGAGTCTTCATCTCTCTCAGAAACACATAAGTAGTCAGTCTTGCATGATTCAGTACGCATGGATGCTATATAGGACTGACTAGATGAGTCCAGTGAATGGAGGTCTGGGTGTCTGGTGGATGGACACCTACAGTAGTTCTAGCCAGCGGAGGTGGCTTAGTCATATATTTATACATATATTAATTTTAGAAAGTGAAAATGCAGGACCTTTCTGGACTTCTCCAAGTTATGTCAGAATCAACCATGAATAATTGCAGCCCTGATATATATAAAAAAACATGTTTTAATGCAGGACAACATACTATCCCATGCTGTATAAAACACTACAGACTCCTTGACTGGCAAGGGAAATAATCTTTGAGCTCACTCTCATCACTTATTACATTTTTTCCATATTGCATTCTGTGGAACACTTTGGAAGAATTCATTTTGTACTGTCTGTAATAACATCACCATGAATTACAGTTGTGTTTGTGGGTGTCTGCGTGTGCGTGTTACATGTCATCTTGTCTCCACAGACATCAAACAGGCCAGTGCTCCAGCCTCCTCCCGTCTGCGTGATGGTGGTGATGGTTGTCGTGGTGACACCGAGGCCGGGCTGTGTGAGCACCGGTTCCGCCATTGCAGGGACCGTGTTTGACGTCCAGTTATCTTGACTTCCTGTGGTGAAGCCCCACGCTTCCTCGTCCTGACACAATGATGCAGAAACTGACATTTCTGGTCTGAAATAACATTGAGAAAATCTTCAGAGAACTGTAGATGGATTAATTATAAACTCTTAACACAACCTTAGAAAATACAACCCCAAGTTACGTTTATTTTTTTCTGTTTAGCTTTTAAAGAAAGTTAATTTCATTTATTTTCTTTCACATCATTTAATATAAAACTGCAGTGATGGCAAACATATTAAACTTTTTTTTATTTATTGCATTAAATTCAATAAGATTAACTGCAGGTACAACAGATATAGAAAGCTCGTTTTTTCCCCTCCATATCATGTTTCATAGCAGAAAAGAATAATAGCATAAAAAACAGGGTAAGACAAAAAGCTATTGTTTGTAATTCTGTTGTGTACTGTGCTGACAGTAAAATGTATTGGTAGGGACATAAAGACACTTACTTGTGTGTGACTGTTGGCTCCTCCATGACCAGGAGCTACTATCATCCAGAGGTGGGTGAGACAAGGAGGGAAGAGGAGAGCGAGCAGGGAGTCAGCAGGAGCAAGGAGGTGAAGCACGGGGCGGAGTGACACTTTCCCACTGAGAGGGTGTGTGTCGGAGCAGATAAACCAGCAGTCAGATGGCTCAGCCAGAAGCTGCAGGACTGAGATAAGTCTTGTAGTTGTCTTTATGTCTGAGACTTTACAGTGCACCCCACTAATACAGCAAATGAAGAAAGGGCAGATACACATCAGGGAGCATGAATATGAATGCCTGGGATAAAATAATGCAGATGCACACTTACACACACACACACCAGCAGGTTAGAAGATATTTGATTCAGTAGGAGAAATGAAGCAAATAGAAATTATTTTCATCCGTACAAGAGTGGATATTAAGTATAAGCTCAAACAAAAGCAATCAAGTCAAACAGTTTCCTTGGCCCGTGACGTTTCTTGTATTTGCAATTTCAACCAGAAAATGTGACACTTCCCCTTGAGGTAGAAAAACAGGCCTGTGTGTGGAGAACTGAGACGTGAAAGATTCATCATTGAACGTGTGCCTTTTGTATAGATGGTTTGTGCACTATAGGTGGGAGAATAAATATCAAAGAAAAGGAGAAGGGGACAGCTTTGTACGTGATGCAAGAACATGTAGTGAAAGTATCACTGGTTTGAAAGCTCAGTTTTAAAACACCTCCACTCATGTGGACGGCTAACACTTACATGTAAAAAAAAAAAAAAAGAGAAGAATAATCATAATGGAAATGTATTTTACTGGTCTTCATTTTAGTATGCAGTGCACAAAAAGTAAAGATTTTCATTTTCAGTTTTCATTTAATGATTGGCTCTTGCTGGAGAAACCCCTCAAACGTTTTTAAACAACTAACTGAAACTGAAAGATGCTTGTGTAGTTGTATTACAGAAGGGTAACCAAAGGTTAGTTATCTGCAATCCTTATAAATACATAACATGAAACTTTCCCAGCTGAGTAAGTCAGTTGATATTTAGGCATTATTCATTTCTTTATAAATTTTCCTAAAATTTTAAAATGTGGAATTTCCAAGAGAAATATAATTTCCCATTTTCCCTGATAAAAATACTACAACCCCAATTCCAAAAAAAAAAAATCAAAAAAGAAGTAGGGATGCTGGTTAAAATACAAATAAAAATAAATTGCTATGATTTACAAATCTCTTAAAACTCTTATTTTATTGACAATAAGAAACACACCAAGGGTTGAAAGTGAGACATTTTACCATTTCATAAAAAACAATAGCTCTGTATCAATTTGATGGCATTAACGTGTCTTTAAAATGTTTTTAAAAAATGGTAACTAAAAGAAATATTAAAAAACTGTGAAACAACTGCAAAAGCTTTAAATGTTGATTCTGAAAATATGAAGAAATCTCTGCGTGTACAAGACAATGTCAAAAATCAGCGTTTGGCCCCATGATCTGGAGCCTCACAAGGCGCTGTGTAACAACAGGCATGATTATTATTATCAATTAATATTATTATTATTGCTGTAGTATTATTATTGCTTAAAAAAAAGAGAGAGAGAGAGCCCTTGCTACAGTGTTTAATTTCCCTTTATGGAATAAATAAAGTATTTTTCATTTCATTTCATTTTTCATTTCATTCTGCTCCAGAAATCAGTACATGGGCTCAAGAACATTTCCAGAAATCCCTGTCTAAGAACAGAGCTCATTGGGAAATCCACAAATGCAGGTTAAGGTTCTGTCATGCAAAGAAGAAGCTATTCAGTATGTGAACATGATTCAGAAAGGGACTGCTGAGAGAAAATTCAAAATATTCATTTGTTTTTGGAAACCACTGTTTCCTCGGGACTAAAGAAGTCAGCGACCATCTGGCTTGTTATCAGGGCTCAGCTCAAAATCCTGGATCTCTGATGGTATTGTGATGCATTAGTGCCAACAGAATGGATTTCACATCTGGAAAAAGATATATTTAAACAACACACTGTATGCTCCTCGCAAGACAGCATCTTCTTCAGGGAAGGCCTTGCATCTCTCAGCAAGACAATGCTAGACCAGAAACTACATACAGAAGAAATGCTTTGTGGTACAGTCCGGCGCTGAACCGGCCTGCCTGCTGCACCAACTGAAAACATTTGTTGTATCATAGAAATGTGACAAGAGCCGAGACTGATAAGCAGCTCAAGTCCTGTGTCAGGCATTCGTCTCCCAAAACTGTAACAACTGGTCTCCTCAGTGTCCAGACTGTTGTTGAAAGAAGATGAGATGTTTAGTGGTAAATATTACTCTGTTACAAAATTTCAATACATCATCAAGACACTTAAAATCCTCCTTATTTTCGATGGTATACTCGTCACTTAAATGATTTTTTTCTATGCTCTATTGTGAATAAAATGTGGGTTTATTTTTATTTTTTAATTTATATTTTACACAATACCCCAACCTTATTTTTAGAACTAGGGTTGCTCCTTTTTAGATTTTACAGGGAAGACTGAGCTATTGGTGTCTGAGAACATGTCCTACTCCAATGATTGTTGTGACAATGGCCTTTGAAGGTGGTGTGGTGGTTCACACTGCCACCTCACGAGAAGATCACTTATTTTCCTGCGAAAGTTTCTAAAATGCCTCAACTCTTCACCTTGAAACACACGTGGTTTCTCAACATGAATTCATCAACTTTTTTGATCCTGAGCTTCAGCAAGCATACTATCGTCATATATCATGTCAGTATTAAAATATTTGACATCAGCTGCCTGCTTACCTTCAGGTTGACAGAAGGATGTGCACTTGTATGCATTCTAGTCATAAATTATTGTCCTGCAGATTTTTTTTCACAAACAGCCATTAGCCGGCAGTCAAAACATTAAGAACTGATTCCTGTTTGCATAGCCAAACAGAACTTGCATTTTTAACTAACGTTAGCTAACATTTTTATGGAATTGTTCTGTTAACAAACTGATGTTGTGTGAACGCTTGAATGTGGATGTACAGTGGACTTTGTTGTGTCGTTCAGACAAGATTCATCACACAGTTGACTTGTGGACATAAAGTCACTCTCAGTATGCAGATCAGACCGTAAATATGACACCTGTTGTTAAGAGCACCCAGAAAACACTGACGACATACCCACAGCAGCACACACAGGTCTAATCTGGGCTGCTTTTGGCACTCAGGGCTTAATTACCACCGCAAAGAGTTATGTGGGCCAGAAATGGCCCTAAGGTCATGAGCTGAAATGAACATGAGTCACCAAGTATAATAAGGGCCGAATGAGGCTCAAAGGCCTAAAGAAAATGCATATTTTGGCAATGTCTGGTGGGTCCCATTTCATAAATAATTACTAACTTCAAGTAATGATCTACATTCTCAATTAACTAGAAGGGTTTAACTAATTTTTTTCTGTGCCCTACACAGCAGCCTCACCAGAGCAGTATTTCACTGAGACCTCACCACCCAGACTGCAAAGATAAAATTCAGCATACGTCCAAACCATTCCACATTCTTGACCCCAGCCCCATTCTCCTGGGGTAACCTGCCCCATTTATCATTTGTTTAGTTATCATTTGAAGAAATAGAAGAGGGAGCACCAAAGGTTTATGCCTCATATTTTATTTCTTTTAGAAAAGCCAGTCAAGCATGATTGACAGCTAGAAAATTGGAAAGCTGTCTAACAGGCTGACAAGACATAAGAGAACAATATGCCTCACCTTTGATGTATAAAAACAACACAGCATTACCATCTATATGACATCAGGCATTCAGGAGGATGCAGGAGCGGGCTCACAATGGAAATACATAAAATGAGTAGTTGTCCAGTGACAAATATGAAATGGCGCTTGGTATTTGTTCAGTTCTTCTGAAAAAAGACCTGTTTTAAAGATTCATTACACTTTTAATTGTTTATTTACTATCCATCATTTCAGACAGGAAGCAGAGCAGACTTCAGAGCGAAACTGCAAAATTTAACAAAGTTTTTTTTTTACACTTGAAAGCTGTGTGTTTATATTTAGTTCTCAAAAGTGAAAACTCTTTATTGATCCCTTAAACACAGAATTGTATCAGAGAAACTCAAAGAAACACAAATGTGAATGCCTGTTTTATAAAGGTTCAGAGCTTAGCTTTGATGATGTTGAGGTAACTTTCAGCAGTGAGACCCTTTAACGGACTGTAGATTAATGGACAGAGACATAAATTCTACAAGATAGATATGACTTGAAGAGTCATATTCTGTTGTTTAAAGTCAAAATGACCCATTTCTTTTTTGTAACATGCCATGAATCACATGAAACCTTCACAGAAAAAAAAAAAAAAAAAAAAAATCACAGCTGAATGTGCTCCTGTATGCCTGTGTGAATGCAAATGCTATTCTAGTGGATAAGATACACCAGAGTGTCCCCAATGTCTACAGTGAGACCACTGTCAGCTAGAGTGACCCTCTTCTCCTCCAGATTCACGTTGAATACAGATTTGTTAGAGATGTCCAGTTTGCCTTGCTCCTCTTGTCCCAGGACGGGTACTCGGCGAGGCCCTAGTATGGGGTCCTCATACCTCATCAGCTTCACTCTGGACAGATCTGATGGAGAGGAAGTGGACAAAGGTCATATAAATGAGGCAAAAGGAACAGCAAAATAACCTCAAAAAGTCCAAGAAAGAGAAAGATGGATGAAATACAGGATGTTTGGAAGTGAGTGACAACAAAGGAAAAAAATCAAATATGCAGGAAAAAATGGAGGGCAAATGTAAAACGCAAAAGTGATAAAAATGACTGAAAAATATGAGCACAGAAGAACACAAAAGAGCAATAAGGAAGAGAAAAAGCACTGACGATGGATGGAAAAAAAAAACTAGAGATAGGATGTCATATGAAGAGGATTGAAAGGGATGACAGGCTGTACAGAAAACTAGGTCATGCTGTGTGTTGAACTGCACCTATGAAAGCTGTTTACTGAACATTTCTCGGTTTTTTCTTTTCAAACCTGCCAGCTTGTTAAAAATAAAAATGACACAACACCAAGCAGTTACTGGCCTCAAAGAAGATAAAACAAGGAGTTTTCTTATCAGCGGACTACTTAATTCACTTATTCATCCATGTCTGATGAAGATGGTACCGGATGCACTTTCACCATTTGTTTCATTATGATTGTCTGGGTGGAGAATCTTTGTGGTTCCTAACTCCTTCAATTTCCAACCAAGACCACTGTGCCCCAAAGGACACAGAAAACAATGACTCGTTTTATTCATTTATTTTATTGTGTTTTTATGTAGATGCCTTTACTTTTAAAAGGATGCCAAATTTCTTTATTTTTTTAGTAAATATTATTTTGATTTTTCACGACCTCATACTCAGTGACTACAGTCATGATGTCTATATTAGTTTAGTGAGCAGGCCTTGGATTTCAAGACTGGAATTGGACCAGGGTTTCTTCAGCTGGATGGGTTTTTGTTTTATGGTATCTGAAATGTGCCTAATCATCTAGATGTGCCACTTAAAACTACACTGCACCCAAACACTATTCATCACCAATGTAAACACTGACAGGGATGGCAGATGGTAAAGGATGGAAACATATGGTTAAGATTAGACAAGATATGTATGTATATGACATGCTTCCTAACTGGACGAACTTTCAGGGTCTAACACGACCCGGTTGTCCTAACAATCTTACTGACCTTTAATGAGTCTGTTGACTTTGGCTAGCCGGCGGATGATGCTGTCTCTGCCATCTCCCTGCCGGATGTCAACCTTTGTCGTAAACAGACCATTGGACGGTTGAGGATTGATCCAGGGACACACTCACCCCAGGCTAGAGAGAGAGAGAAGTATGACACAAATACACAACACAAACTGAACGAGCGCACAACAATCATTTTTGTTCATCACCGTTATAAACACTGTTGGGTAAAGGATGCCCATGCACAAGAAAAGTACAGACACAAACATGTAAAGACAGGGTAAACGAAAAAGATCAGAAAAACAACCAAGTAATCTACAAGGAGCCGAAAGCACTTACCTCTGATCTGAAAACACTGAATGGTTTCCCAGGGCAACAGTCCTCTTTTACTTTGTCATCTGCCTCAGATGCAAATAAGACATCGATCTGCTCCAACTGTTGAAGTGGAAAATATGAGAAAACATATTAGCACTCAACTTTGCAGTAAAATCCACAAGTGTGTATAGAGGTGCGTTGTGCATTTGGTATGCACACTGGCACACGCTGGTGTTAACCAGGCTTCAGCAGAAATCTCAGACTTAGCATCTGTCCCTGTATCAGTCTGCCACATCTTCTCTAGGGATGTGAGAGAAGACACAGAGCAACAGGATTGTAGGATGGAAACAAGAATAGTGTCCAGAGGTTATCTAAGGAGAATTCTAAAAAACAAACAAAGAAAAGAAAAAATGAGCTTTGTAAAAATCATGCACACCTCTTCTCTGCTGAGTATTCTTCTCTTGATGAAGTTTTACTATGAAATCCAAACAGAGTTGTCAGGCAAGCAAACTACCATCCTTCACCAGAATCAGTACTTAACAACAAAGCATTCTTCTATATGATCTTGTGTATGAGCTTGTCTTTGACTATGATTTATCAGAAATAGGAATTAGATTCAGGCTATTCCTTTGATGCACATCATGTCAAGAATTTCTTGTGGGTGATTTAAATCTGTGCTGGTTTCCCAAAAGTATCTTGGACTTGGACTGGAGTTTTATTTTTTGAGATGCCTAAGCCTTTGTGCAGACAAAAGCATTAAGGGATTTCTTGACTCACGACTGAGCACAGAATCATCTCGTATTCCTTTTGCAGAAGAGTTGGAACTGGATTTATCTCTGAGCATATCAAAAAACTGCATGTTACAGTCTGATACTTTATGTAAAGACAAACAAAACCCAGTCAACTTCTTCATCATTAATTGATGAATACATTTTATAGAATATTGTCAAACTCCCCCCCTCCAAAAAAAACAAAACTGAGCTCCATAAAACCTTGAGGAGGACAGTTTTGGTTAAAGCTGAGAGGTGTTGAATCTCAACTGACCTCCAGGGAATTAGTTAAGTAGACCAGGTTCTCCATGAGAACTGCCCGCTCATCGAACTCCAGCTCCAGATCCAGAACCCTGGGCCCGTTCTTCTCCAGGTTCTCCTAAAGAACAGAGAACACAATAATCAAGTGTGAATGACTGAAGCTACTAAACAATCATAACTTATTGAGAATGGATTTTTTTTTAATCAGCTTGAATATAATAGGAAATCCAATATGTCTCTTTACCAATGAATAATCATTGTATAGAGACTTTATTTTGTTGATGCTGCCTCCGAGACATTATGAAAAAATCTTTTTCGGGAAAAAACAAACTGTGAAATAAGGCTGAAAGACCAGCTTAACATCCAAACCACGGCTGAATACAAAGCTCATCATTACTATTTAATTGGGTTCATTCTTTTTTTTTTTTTTAACTAAGCAGTGAAGCTACAACATTTGAAGCCCACAGCATCTAAGCGGTGTGACTTCTAAAAATTGAATAAGATACAGATCTCTTATCTCTTAGCAACTTTACCTTGACTTAATATATTGCTTCATATGACAGAATAAGTTTGTGTGCAGTGATACATCCTTATGCCATTTTTAATACAATATAAATGTATGTCTAATAATTACTGCTTATGGATTAAAGAGACACCTCAGCCAGAAATAAAGCACTTAACAGTGTAATAAAAATCTAATACAATTTGTATGCAATGCAGCAATGAGAAGCCAGAATAAAATAAAATGTCAACAAAAACATACAGAACTGGAGCCAAGTTGGGGGAAAAATATTAATGAATGTTCCACAAAAAACATGGTGTTTCATAATCAATAAACATAGAAAACCCTGCGAGCCGACTATTGCAGGAGCATTGTAACACTTGCAAATGATTTCATTGTAATGCCCTCCATTTTTGACACAGAGATCAAAAAACCTGGTGGCTGTAGCTCAGTTGGTGGAGCTGGTCACCAGTCACCAAAAAGGTTGGCAGTTCGATCCTGGCTCCGACTGCTCACACGTCGAAGCGTCCTTGGGCAAAACACTGAACCCTAATTTGCCCCCAGTGGACCTGGCAGCGCCTTACATGGCAGCAGCCGCTCACTGGTGTGTGAGAATGGGTGAATGAGAGGCAACATATAAAGTGTTTTGGGGGCACCATGATGGTGTCTCAGAAGCGCTATATAAGTGCAGTACTATTGTACCATAAAAAGGTTTTTCAAGATACAAATTCCTGTTTTTCATTCATATTAACAGGGCGAAATGTGGAACACTCAGAAATGGGGCTGTGTGCAAACATAAAAAATAAGCCACCTTATGGACACATTGTATAAACAGCTCTTTTAGGCAGTGAACAAACTCAAATCATCCAATAAAACCAATGGGAAATAGCAGGGTTAATTCAACTTATTAAATCTAGACAAGGAATGGTAGCTTGGCTTGATTTAACAAATATGGCTGAATACAAAACTCATCAGGACTATTTAATTTGGTTCATTATAGTAAGAAGAAGGAATGATGGCGTACCTTGATCATGGCTACAAAAGGCATGACTCTCTTCATGTATTTCTTCAGCTCAGGCATCGCTCCCAACTCACTTGCTATCACCTTGTTGTCTGGAAGGGCCCCGTTGTTGCTCTAGTCAGATAAAAAATGGAAATGGGAAAAAAAAAACTAAACCAAGCAGGACACAACAGAAAAGGTTGTACAGAGCACTCAAACGAGTCACAGTGGTAGCTTACACAATCAGTTCAGACAAAATTATGAAAATGACAGGCCAGTACATTTTGATGCAACGCCTATACCAATGAACTTCTGCACCTTTACATAACAAATGAAGAAGCTTTAGGCTGTTTACAATTCAAGACTCTGTGTCTATTTCTCACCTTGTAGTGCTTTCCAAGCAAAGATAAGGCACTGTGCTGCCATGGAGGATAGCTCTTGGCCACATAGATGGTACAATGGGAGGGCCTGGCAGGGGGCTTCGAGTCACCTTTCTGTTGAAAGAAATTGAAAAGGATATTCATATTATGAGGAATAATGCCTGGATTAATCCCATCTACGTAACTGTGACCTGTGAACTTATCTTACATAACAGCTATCAAGTCTATTCTAACACTGTTCTGTAATTGCGTTTCCATGAATTTGCCCTGATGGGGAAGAACATTGCTGCTACAAATAAAAATTTGATAAAGCATACTAAAATAGGCCTTTATGCCATCAAAGAAACCTTTAATACAAATTCTGGTGCCATATTTTTACTTGAACCAAAGATGAAGCTCATTTTGCTCCTTTTGAAGAATCAGTTGTTACTCTGATTTGTTTTCAATAATTTTCTAAAATATATGCACAATTTTGGGATGTAAAAAATTGTGGTCAAATGCCCTTTCCTCTCTTCCCCTCTTAGAAGAAAGTGCAATTAATTTACCCCCTCATAAAATAGATCATATTAATACAAAGACTGTTTCTCTTTGCTTTCTTCTTCCCCCATTTTCCCACCATCCTTCAAGTCCCACCACCATGGCAACACAACATTTGAAGCAAATCAATAACGGCGGCCTGGAAGCCTCAAACATCATCTAAAATCTTGTCAATGCTTGTTTTGTTTTTCTCTCAACTGCCTACAGCCATGTATTGAGCTGCCAAACTATCAACTAACAATAGACAAACTTTCCTGCTGTGAGCACAACACAGATGTAAGACTTCAAGTGTCTCTGAAAGGATGCAGGATGCTGTTGGAGACTTACAGGAGCACAACATCAATAATCCACAACTGCTAAAACACACACCAAAAAAAACCAACAACATATTTTTCCACTTTCCTTTATTTTTGAATAAATAGTCATTTATGTCAACAGTAAAATAGCTCAGACTCACTGGGACGTGGGTTTATTTATGATAATTTCCTGATTAAGTTCACTTTTGTTTACCATAAAAACAAAAAAATACTGAACAAAGAGCTATCAATTCTGTAATCACTTTTCATTTTCACAATGAAGAAGCTGCTGCAATTGTGAAATCAAACAGAGGCAGTGAAGCTTACCTTGTTTTTGGGAGGAAGCATGTATGCTTTCAGTCTCAAACGGAGGTCGTGTGCCGTCTCCATCAAGTACTGGGAGGAACGAATCAGAATCTCATCAACTGGCCCTGCCACAGGCCATGATGCCTTCATCAGGGAACTTGTCTATTAGAAGGAAAAAGAAGAGCAAGGATGGGGAGTAAGTGTGGGGCAAGAAAAAGTTGCTAATGCACTGTGGTTTTAAGAATTTCTGGAGGCAAAATCAAGACTGCTCAAGTTAGCGGCTCACCACAACTTTAGACTCCTATTAGCAACGCAGTCAGATGTCTAGCAGATACCAAACTAACCAGGCAACATCTGTGTCACTTTTGCATACTTAGCTCTTTAGCTCATGGTGTTAAGAACAGGCTTTGGGGAGAAAAGGAAAAAAAAAAAATAAATAAAAAAAAGCATAAAATTGTAGTTGTGGGGCTGCTTTTGTTGTTGCTAAGCGACTACTGAAATCTCTGGCACACCAGCACTCCTTTATATTCATAAATTTGAGTGATATAAATATTCTGGGCTCTCAGTGCTACTGGGAGCGTGCAACAGTGTGTATATTCGTTTGATGCTGCAGAGAAAAAAGCTTAGTGTGAAGACAGCCTCCCCGTGGACCTGCATATCAGCAGTAGAAATGTGCTAGTAGCTTTTTCACACAGGTAAATGAGCGGCGGGACCAGCACAACTGCAGGCTCACGTGAACCCTTAAGTTTAAGCTTCTTGATCTCAGGTGTACCCATAGATGTAAATGAACACTTAAAGTTCAAACTCTCTTTTTTGCTGCATTTCTGTTTCAGGGGAAAAAAAAAAATACACAACAGAGATAAGAATAAGTGACAGATGGGAGGATCAAAGTGAGATGTAAAGCTCATCATAGCACACAGGCAACTCAGAGCATGAAACAATATCTTGTGATGTCAAATCTGTACATTCCTTACCTTTCCCAGCAGACCCCATGTGTATTCACAAAGGTGTGAGCAGATAGGCGCCAGCAGCAGTGTTTGTCTCTCTATGAACTGGAAGACGAGGTCTCTGTGCATGCCTTCGATGGCCAGCTCACGATACTTATCTTTGGCAGCCTGAAAGCATGTCAACAGTCAATGATATGTACTCTGCATTAGCCACAATATAATTTCTTTATTTACAAAAGCACTTGAAATGTTTATATATTTGTGCATAAGTGCTTGATGTACAGCAGATAAAGAGAGTTATATCCAACTGGTAAAAGTAAGTGTGCTTTGGCTTTCATGATCTGCCATGACCCACAGTAATAACTGCAACTAAAAGCTTCCAGTCACTATTATTCAGTCCTGCACACTGACTTTGATGATTTTTAGTAAAATTACTCTGTGCAAAGAAGCTTCAACTCTACTATGAACTGCTTGCTTCAGGACTTCAGACTACATTTATGCTGCAATATGGTCTGGACCTTTGCTCTGTTATTTCAAATCTCTAATTTTATTTCATGGGAACTATTATCAATGAAGTTGGCTTGCTCCAGGATCCACTTCCTCTTGAAACTCAGTTCACATCCGTGCATCCTGACATTTTACTTCAGAATTGGCTGTGTTGAATGAATGATGGTTAAATCCCTGACCCACATGCAGCAAAACAAGCCCAAACCATGGTTCTACCCCCTACAGTATCTGTTTCATAGACCTGGTGCGAATGTCATGTTTGAATCAAGTCTTCTCCTTAGTCCAAACATTTTTTTTCTCCATTTAAACCAAAACAAGTAATATTATTTATTAATGGTAATATATTCATATTTGAAACCAAGTGTAATAATTTTGTCTCAGTTGCTGAATTTGGATATTCATCTACTTTTAGGAGAATATTTCTGGTATATTTCTGGTACATATTTCCATTTATTCATGTTCACAAGGGTTCACAATTTTTCCAAATATTAGAATGGACACATGGGCGTAAGTGTATACTTAAAGCATGCCAAAAAAAAAAAAAAAGACTACAAAGACATCTCTTTCATGAAAGAAAATTGTATGTACCTGATACTCAAAAAAGCCACTCTTCAGAGCCTCTTTGTACATCATCCTCTCATAGTGCTGCTCCGTCTTTATGATGCCTGCGTTCATCTCACTAGGGAGGACACAAAAACCTTTCAGTTGTCAAAGTTAGTTTACTATCCACTTATAGTATCAACACTCATCTCGTACACCACAAATATGAAGAATCAGTGGTAGAAATAGTATGAAGAGTGGAAATACTTTATTATTCAGTCTACTTGTTCAGTCCCCACAGCCCCATGTTCTCAAACAAGATACTCAACATCACATTGCTTCTCTCCCAGTTCTTTGCTTGCCTGTTGCTTTGAATAAAGGCATCTGCTCAGTGAATGTAATGTAAAGGTTTCTAGTAACACATATAAAACAGGATATAAAATAAATAAAAAAAATATATTTCAAAGCCAATTTACAATCCATTTATAAACATCATGCTTCTCAAATTTGTAATTACACTCAAAGACATAGTTAGGATTAAGCTGTTCAAAAAACTTGCATTCATAAATGATATTTTACCATAACTACTTATTTTTACAACAAAAGTCATTAAATCTAAAACCGCACCACCCAAACCTCTTAATGCATTCCTCCATCTACCTGGCAAAGACTCGATCGTTGAAGGTGTCTGCTGGTCCTGTCCTCAGGTTGTTCTGGTTGGCAATCATTTCCTTCACCCACTCCACCCACGTGTAGAGACGCAAGATGCCAGCGTCAGCCATGGTCTCTACAAAGTTGGCGTCCTCGACTGTGTCACCTGCGTCTGCTAGAGCCAGACGCATACCTGCAAGAGGAGATGAAGCGCAGAAACCATAAAACAGGAGTAAAATATGTGCTTGAAGTTATGCAGTTTAAGTCAAAGGGATAAAAGAAAAATCTTGCTCTAACCACTGTCCTTATATCTATTTTTTTCACTTCTTACTTTCACTCTTTTACTGAAAAGGCTTCTCATGTCTGACAGAACATATTCAATATATACTGTCTTTCTAGTAACAGCTTGATTAAAATAAAGCAACATGAATCACACAAAAACCTATTACTTACAGTTTTTTTTTTATTGTCATTAATCTGATAAACATTGCTAAAATAACATCGTACCACTCAGCATCTAAACTATCGAGATTATCTCATGAAGACAGTCGTATTGTAATTTGCGTTACATAGAGATCGATGTTTAGGGCATGATCAAGAGAATCTGGGCACTGTAACAACACAATATAATTGTTCTCACTGTAGACCTGATGGATGCTGAACAACGGGGCACAAATACATAATAGAAAATCAAAGAGGTGAGAAAAAGGTAAGTGGAAGGGAGGAGAGCAATCAAAAAAATAACTGGTTGTACCGTCAGCTGAAAACTTGCCAATGGCTTGACTCAGAGTGAGGAAATTTCCAGTGGATTTGGACATCTAGGTGAATTAAAAAAAAAAAAGAGAGAAACATATGGACAACTAGTGAATTAAAAATAAATGCATAACAGATGTCAGAATCGTTCGAGTTTGCTCATAAGTTCAATAAAAAGCACAAAACAAAACAAAACTTTACATCCAGGCTGTTTCTGTTTAAAATGATATAGATCCTGCACAACTTAAAGGCAAACGGCTAAAAACAACTCTCAACATAAAATCGCAATCATTTAGTTTTAGTTAAGGATTAGGTTCACAAAAAAAAAAAACATTTAATCTGTCTGTCTGCAGACAGACAGATAATCAGACAGACACTCAACATGGGAATGTGTTTACTGAAGCATCTTACATCTTTGAGAGCAAACAATTGAAAAAACCACATCTAATGGAACCAAACATCCTCTCCTAAAAAGTACACTCTCAAAATTAAAATAGCTGAATTAATATTCAATACATTACAATGAATTAAACATTGATTGAAAGCTATTTTGAAAATGAACAATTCTCAAAGGCAACAAATCAAATGTTGAAACTAAGATTATCTTTATCGGGGTTTCTCTGAAACATGTATATTTTTATGTGCATTATTTCAAATTAAAAGTACTGTAGAATTAAAATGATTTGCAACTGACCACACTTATTTTTACTTAAAATGTTCAGCTTCTCACATATTATGGAACGATATTGTAAATAAAAATTAATCTTTTGCAGCAGTGAAACTGAAGATACCTTCTCAGAATTGAGGAGCAGATGCCCAGTTTGCTCGCACTGCCTGTGGCCACTTCCCACTGCAGAAAACAGAAAATGTTCTCATTAGTGCATTGGTATCCTGTTACTATGGCAATAACATGACAACTTTTCCTGTTGCTAATTTATTACATCTTCTTTTCCTTTCAGCTGTTCCCTTCGGGGGCGGCCACAATGAATCTTCTGCCTCAATCTAACCCGATCCTCTAACTTCATGGCCTCTTTCACTACATCTATAAATCTCCTCTTTGGTCTTCATCTAGGCCTCCTGCCTAGCAGTTCCAGCCTCATCATCCTTCTACCAATATATTCACCATCCCTTCTCTGCACGGGTCCAAACCATCTTAGTCTGGCTTCTCTGACTTTCTCTCCAAAACATCTAACATGTGCTGCCCCTCCGTACTCATTCCTGATCCCATCCATCCTCCCAAAGAGAACCTCAACATTTTAACCTCTGCTACCTCCAACTCTCTGTCCTTGTCTTGTCCTCAGTCTCTAAATCATACAACATCACAGGTCTTATGACTGTCTTGTACACCTTTCTTTACACTCCTGCTGATAACTGAGATGCTACACATGGGCAGCATATAAATAGTGAGGTATTAAAGGGACTAAAAATAAATAAAAGTAAGGTATCGGGCCAAACCAAGACACCGTCCTGACTTGAATATTCCAGCACAGATGAAGGTGATCACTTAGAGAAACTTTGGATTGATTTGCAGCAACCCTTCCTTCTAAAGAGATGATAAATCTAAAGAGCACGCAAGCAAAATGCCATCCACGGCATGACGGAGCCAAAAGATTCTCTCACATCATGAATTAAGTATTTGCCTTCACTTTTTTTTTTTTTTTACTTGTCACCTTTGTAAATATGCATTTCTGCTTCTGTGAAACATGTATTACTGTCCTTTGTGACACGTTCACACAGGTTCTGCCTGAATATGTCAAAGCCAAATACTAGAGCTGAAAATTGACCATAAAAATATTAAACTGTTTTGCGTGACTGAATTTTTGATCTTACATGTACGAAAGGAAGATGAGCTTTTGAGCCAATGCATTTTGTTAAGTTACATTTGTCAAAATGTCAGACTAGATCTAAAACAAAAAAAAAAATCAATTAAAACAAGAAACACCAGGTGGATAAATTAAAAAGACAAGGTGTGTATATATAAACTAACTGATATAAATTATTTATTCACAATATATAATAAAAACCACACCAGAATTGTTTTAAACACATTTTACTCTCAACAACAGCCTCTTACTTTAGATAAAATAAAACCCTGGATAACTGTATTCTTTGCTAGTCAGACAAATGGGAAATACTCACTTGTCTTTGGGCCACATAGCTACATGGTTATACAGGTAGTAGGACAGGTGGTTGGGCACCAGGTCTTTGCCAGACACACGGACATCCACAGGGTACCAGTACTCAAACTCTCTCCTCAGCCTCTGTAGGTGTTCTTTAGGAATATCCGTCTTGGGAAAAGGAGATGTCTTAAAGAAGATAAAGTCCCACACCTCTCTGGTCATCTGCTCTGGCCTGTCGAAGGAGGGAAAAATAAAAAATAAAAAAAAATAAGTATGAACGAATGTTCAAGATTAGACAGAAGGATTACTGGGTTCAAGTGAGGTGAGAAGAAGCAATTAAATGCCTGGTGTGCCTGTGAGTTTTCTATAATCCGATATTTGACAGTGAGTGCTTCACTTCTCTGCCTATTTTATTTGAGTGCCAAGAGTGAGATTTGAGGATACTTGAAGCACCAAGATGTGTTTTACACTACGGATGAAAACAAACAAACTTAACAGTTTCTACATTTTAAAATGAATTTTTAATATTCACAACATTTAGTATGTGGATTTAACCAGTTCTTCTAAAGAGTCCCTTGTTTCTTGATGAAAACACAATTCTGTTTGGTGGAAGGAAGAAAAAGTTGGACAAGAGATGGTGAAGGACCAAAACCGCAGCGGTTTGGATTTAGCACTGGTTCATTCTTTCATGTGTGTGTGTGTGTGTGTGTGTGTGTTCTGCACCCATACTTGATGCCCAGTGGCGAGCCTCCCTGTCCGTTGAGCACACCTCCCTGGAGGAGGTGGGCTACAGTGTAGTAAGCCATGTAGATTGTAGAGTCCGATAGCGACTCAATCAACCATTGCTCGTCCCAAGGCAGCCGTGTTCCTATGGAAACCAGGGGACAAGCACCCACACAGACACACAAAAGACATCCAGACAAATAAAGGCAAACATGGACATGGACAAAAGAAAGAGAAAGAGGAAAATAAAATAAAATATTAAGACAGGCAGCTGTTCTCTTTTATGTATTCAAACAATGTTTTTGTTGAATTTACAATCTTAAAAATTCAACAAAACAAGAACTTATGAAAAACAAACTATTTGGTTATCCTCATACTTTCAGTACAAAGGAAGTCTTTGTCCAAATTCTAATACATCAATAAAAAAAACTGCAATGGTGAGAAGTAATTAAAACCTAATAACAGTCAACACAAGATGACATTCAAACAACATTAAACATGGAATAGGCATTTTGCCATCAAGAAATTATACTCCTACTCAAGATTTTGTGCATTTTTTTCTGTTTTTGTAATTGGATAATAATTTCAGATCAGTCATAAAGAAGAATTAGAGCTCACAAATAAACTGATCATTCTAGACGGGAACAAGATAAGCATCTCAAATGCCAGACAACTCCAAAGCAAACACCTCAATTTGGTTTGCAGCTGCCGAGGTCTGAAAATGGCATTCAGTGAGCTATTCACAGCTGCAGGTTCCCCTTGTCACAGATACAGCTCAGACTACATTACTCCAGCTTCCCCATCCTTCCCTCCACCCATGAACTCCATCACAGACTGTTGCTGCTTCAGAAATAAGAGTCAAAACTCTTCTACTCTTGCTTTTTAGCTTCACACTTAACAGTAATTATTATCATAATCACTTAAACGGCTCACCTAACTTCAAGACAGAACTGAGCTGATAATTCTCTGCTAGTACTTTAATGTTTTACGTACCGACTAGGAAATTCAACTTTTGTTTTGTTTTTCCAATCAGAAGCTGGACGTTCTACATGATAAAATTGATAAAATGCATCAGTAGCACAACACCAGAAGCTAACATTACAAAAACAAATCTGGAAACGCTGGTGAACTACAGCCCTGAAAAACACCATCTAAGCATGGGAAATACAATACCAGTATGTTGTTTCAGGTCTTAATGTTCCAGCTCCAAAAAACATGAAGCACGTACTATTTAATCTGCCATCTTTATGACTGTGAGCTCTTGGGCTTGGTAGTGTATGCTCTCTTATACAGCGTAACCTACTTCAGAAGTTAGAGTGCCATTTGTGTCCAAATACGTGTCTGCACAAAAGCGCACAACTGTACGACTGCTTTCAAAACAGGATCACCTGTGAAGGAGGCGTGTGGGGCTGAGGTGAGTGTCTCACTTCACCCCCGTAAAACATGCTTGCCAGTGGAGCAACTATACTATAACTCAGTTATATTTCATCTGAAGCATGTCAAAGATATATTAAGAACTCCTGAACATGTTTCTACCACTCACGTGTAAATTAAGAAACACTGCAATGTTGTCCCAAGAAACCCTGCACGTAGCCATTCACAAGGGTGATAGTATGACAACTGCATCTATTTAAGCATACAGCATGTCAGAATAATTTGTGGACATATTGCATTTCTACATTAGGAGTCTACAAGAAAAAAAAAACTAAAACAAAAAACTGTCCAACAATAGGCTTTAACGTATGCCAAGGCCTTCATTCTACATCTATTTTTTCATGAAAAGAGGCAAACCCCTGCTACAGGCTTGATCATCAGTCCTCTGTCTCCATCTATAGACCAAAAACTTCACCCTTATACTGCTTCAAGAATCAAAATATCAGACAGATGGGCCTAACTTCACCATAGTATAAAAGTATTAGATTTTCTCCAGTGATTAAATACAAAATACAGTTTATAAAATACAATACACTCATTGCAGAGGAAAACATTTACCAAGACCGTAGGTACGAGAGCAGGCATGTTCCTGGAGCCAGGCCAAAGTTGCCTCGAAGTTTCTTCTAGTCTCCTCACAAAATCTAGTTGTTTTTTGCGAAAGAGAACATATAGCATGAAGAACATGTAGTTACCTACTTTCTGGACATTGGTATGATGAAAAAAAAAAAACAACCCTCTGACAGATGATAATCAACTATTTTGTACACATT
This sequence comes from Hirundichthys speculiger, assembly GCA_018398805.1. Classification (NCBI taxonomy): domain Eukaryota; kingdom Metazoa; phylum Chordata; class Actinopteri; order Beloniformes; family Exocoetidae; genus Hirundichthys; species Hirundichthys speculiger. The sequence goes on from JAGFBZ010000582.1 coordinate 597,924, forward strand.
AGATATTCCTCCACAGCATCCCTGTACAGCAGGAACAAATGCTAAAAGAAATGTCAATTTCTTTCTTTGTAAAATGTCCAAGGCAGGAAATTTTGTGTAGAGCTCAGTGTCTTACGTCTCCAATGACTTGAGGGCTTCGTTGGCCTGCTGCTTCCACTCAGTATCCCCGTAGTCCAAATACCTGTCACACACACACAATATTTGCAAAGATAGTAATAATGAAAGCAGTGCAAATGAAATCATATCTGCGATGTTATAAAAAGTTAACTTTTTGAATAGATTTTTTTTTTTTTTGGAACCACAATGAATATAAGCCAATCAACAGAATATCTGCTTAAGCAAAAACCATTAAGAACTGAGTACTGCAACTCTTAGTAACAATAGTAAATGGTATATTTTTTTGACAGGATAAACACGATTGAAATGCATACCATTGGTCACAGAGAGCCACAACACACTCATCAGCTGAACGTGACATGACCTGCTTTTCTGGCTCCATGTAGATCATTGGCATCACCCTGTGATAGATTCACAAGGAATAAACATCAATTAAAAATAAAGACCAACCGATAATTCTCAATCATACCTTTAAACGATTAATTGTCTATAAGAATATAATAAAGGACTCAGTTAAAAATAAAGTCATATCTTGGCTTTTAAAATGATCTTTTTTGAGTTAGGAACAGAAACATCTTACCCTCTCAACCATCATTTTCTGGATGGGCTTCTTGACATCCTTGGACCTTCTGTCCCTTGAAACCATCAACCAGCATGATCTAGGGCAGGAATTGGCACACACAAGTTTATGCTTAGATGCATTACTGTCACCAGGATGCATAACGGTTCATCCACATTTGCACTCAGCGTGCAAAAGGCACTCACCCCTTCATAAAACCCTTTCAGGTAAACCTTTTCTTTGGCCTCAGCCAGTTTCTCTTTGTCATTCTGGCTCTGGATCTTCAGCTCATCACAAACCAGCGGAGCAGACAGGCTCCCGTAGCCGGGAATCTCTATGATTGGGACCTAATAAATCCACAGAAAATTACTTAATGATGCACTCAGCGACTCAATCAAATGGACTCTTACTAGATTGGCTTACCGGCTCAAAAGGCAACACCATCTTGTCCTCAATTCCATACTTTTCCCGTAGAGCCTTTTCAAAGCACAAAAATGGTATTATTACCAACATTTATGTGCCAATATTGAATAAATTGACAAATTTAAAATTTAATTTCCAAACAACATTTTTTTTCTTTACTGCACCTCTTTACAGCTGACTTAGTGTCGAGCACAAAGGTTCACTAAATGGTCACATAAAAATGTTTACTTTTAAGTCTGTGACATTACCTGCTTCTTCTTGATGTCCCTAAGAGCAGCAATGTCATCGGGAGCATCAGAGGGGACACTGGTAACCACCCCGGTGCCTTGGGAAAGCACAGACAGCCACAGTCTCATAAAATGCATAAAATATTGTAATTCACATTACTTCACACACATTAAAGGCTGATGATAAATGCCGTAGGCTGCCACGTTCCACTAGCTGTCGTGCAACCAACAGACTGTGAAAATGGACATGCAAATAAACAGGATCAGATTTGTTACTACTCAGTACAGAACAGAACGAATATCCACAGACTACTCAGTACAGAACATAACCCTTGGAATCAGCATGAGCACGAGAGATTAATTCTTAATGATATTCTGAAATGTCATTTCAGCGATTCAGGAATTATGACTATATATGGAAATCCATCAACAGGACACAAGAATACAAAGAAGAAAACTGCACCTGTTAAGCAACAAAGACCCAAAATTACTCTAGCTAATACAACAGTGTAACACTTCCCGTTAATGAGCATCTTAATGAGACAAATTTGTGCCTCGAAGAATCACGAAAATCATTCATCTCAAAATGAGATCATCTAACCAGCACATTTGATTCAAATTTCTGAATGTATACCTTTGTCCTCCTTGATGGTGAGCATGGGCAGAGCATAGATGATCTTGTAGGAGGTCAGAGGAGCGCTCAGAGCAGAGCCAAGGATGTCCTATACAGACAAAGATACGTGGGAAAACC